>KN714652.1:778640-1378640 GCA_000812005.1 Coccomyxa sp. LA000219 | reverse complement strand
CACATTCCTGCAGGTGCTCATCAGAATCAGCAGAGCGCTATGCCTGCCCTTATTCCCATGCCTTATTGTGGTGGAACCCAGTAGTAAGCTTATCTTGGTTGTGCAAAGCAATATGCCGTAGCCTGCCACTGCCGCATCAGAGCACCAACCTCCCTCAGTGGCGCTGAGACAGTGCATCACCTGCAGGTATCTCTTCTCCAAATCTTTGCTCTCATCTTTACACTCGCTGCCTGCTTCATGGCCGTCTCCCTCTTCTGTAGCGGCAACCTCCTGCCCCGATATCTTTGCTTTTGCTTCTGGCCCAGAGACAGCCTCGGGCCCCGACCAGGCAGCGCTCTCTTCCAGAATGTCTTTGAGGCGGTCCAGCTGCTGTAGGCTGGCCTGCGCCTGCTTCTCCCACGCCTCTGCAGCCTCCTTCACCTCCTCCATGCCCTGTACCAGCCACCCCGCATAAGAATTCCCCCTACCAGCAGTTCTCATGATCATGCGCCTGCGTCAGAGAGGTCTCGCACGTGAGACTTGTGCAGCCATGACTAGCTTTCACTTTGCGGATCACATACTGTCCTCTCATTCGCCTGCACCTACCCTGTGCCCTGCATACCCGCTGGCAAGCAACGGCCCTGTGTCTATCCATCATGCAGACCACGCTCACATACCAAGCATCACCATCAGAGGCCTCTTCTGGTATGACTGTCCCAGCGCGGCACATGAAAGCCCTCTGAACGGAGGAGGCTACCTGGGACAGCGCGGAGTTCTCGACAGAGAGCCGGTCGACCTCCAGGAACTGCTTCTCGAGCTCCACCAGCAGCTTGTCCCTGCTGGCCTTCAGCTGGGCAACCTGGGCAGCGGGCAGGTCCTCACTCAGACATGTGCCTTTGCTTGCAGTCTGATGCCAGGTTGCTGTCTGTTGTAGGTTGTCGCACGCAGGAGGTGCGTGACTGGTATGCCCACATTCTGTCTCCTGAGTGCAGCGGTGACGTCGTGGCTGCTGCCTGTCAGATGGAAGGCGCATGCAACATGGCAGAAAGCCACTTGAGGCATGAGGCATGCTGGCCATCCTATGAAGGGAGAGTACTGGATGGCACCACCTCCATGCCTGAGCCTGTTGCTGATTCGAGGATCAGGATAGGCGTCATAGGCTGAGTGGCATACCTGAGACGACAGTGCTTCCTGATCCCGGCTTTTATGAAGCTGCTCAGCAGGTACCTGATCTGATGTGCCTATTGCACTGCTCTCTTCACCTGCGCGGGTCTGTAACATCTGAAAAGCCGTCATGCCAAGTGAAGCCTGGCAAAGCGTCATTGATAGCTGGCTACAGCATGCTGTGACTAAGCCAGAGGGCTGACCCGCTGCCGGATCATCAAGGGGCTGACGGTTCTGTGCTGTCCCGGCGTTCTGCAGCTGCTGCAGTTGTGCATTGGCCGCAGCAAGCCTCTCATCCGCTCTCACCACTTCATCTTCCAGTTCTGTGGCCCGCTGCTGTGACTCCTGCATGAGCATGATTGGCACATCAGGCCATGGTCAGAGCAGTAAGGGGATGCTCCGTATGCCATCCCTCATCTACAGGATGATTGTCAGCAGCCGACAAGGGCACAGGAAGCTCAGCAGGATCACCAGAAGATTGGAGGCTAGCTCGTCCCGAGCTCGCTGCAGGCGCTGCCGGTCATGTGATAGGCTTGTGCATGTGGCCTCTGCTTCCCTCCTTGCTTGTCTCTCAGCTGTCAGGTCTATCTGCAGGGACGCGATCTGGCCTGCAGTACGTTGACTACTCAATTTGGTACCTGTCATGTGCAAGAAACAAGGCGAGCCAGCATGGGATGTCACAAGGCATACCTGCCAGATCGCTGCTCTCGAGAACGTGCACCCTACTCAGGGCCTCATCTCTTTCGACATTGGCCTGCGCGCACATTGCGCACAGTTTGGTGGATGTAAAGGAAAGCATGGTGAAGGTACCAAATCGGAACAGCATGGTACCTGTGTAAGTTCCTGCTGCAACGCTGATAGCGCTCTCCTCCCAGTGTATAATTCAGATCGCAACAAAGAAAGCTCATCCATGCCGCCCTACTGTCTATGCCATTCGATCAATGCGCATGCAGTTAGACGTCAGCAAGACAGCAGCTCGTGGTGTTTGCTCCTCAACTGCTATCCGACCTTACAGAAGTGCCTGTCGTATTCGGGAGTTGACACAGTGTAGGATGAGCACCTTGCCTGCAAATGCAACATCCTAATGATTGCGGTCAACGAAGTCAAAGGGTTGCCTATCTTGGGAAGCAGGCCCAGCACGGAGGAATACTCTTCGAGCTCAGAGAAGGGCATTAAGAGTGTCGTCAAGCCGTAAGAAGCTTTCTTTAGGTCTCGAGCTGCCCCAGGTGACGGGTCATCGGGCATTGATGTAGATGTATGTATACTCATCATGGATAGTACAGCACCTCCGGAAGCATAAAGGGCCAGATTCGTAGCCAGAAGTGTTTGTCCAGCTATAAGGTTACCAATTGAGTTACTCCAGAATGCTTCGAGCGACGATACGCCGTAAAACGTGATCATACATGGTGATACGATAGCAGTGCTCAAAATGGAGGGGCTGAGTTCTGGGATATACATTCCCACCGAGGATGGTGGGGAAGGCACGCAAGTCAACTTCTCGCAAAGGATGCAGGGGGCCCCTGACCTATCGCTGCTGCCAAACCACAACTACAGTCTTGGCCGAAACAGCCAGGACTTCGGTTGTCGGAGTCAGGAGCGTGGCAAGGTGAACCTGTAATACATGCAGAGAACTTATGGCAACTGTATCACCCACTTGCACCCATTTTGCAAGGGCAGACACAGCCTAAGAGGGGTTCTTTGGGGCATGCAGCTGTTCAATGACCCTGTGCATGGCCACTTCCGCTTGGATCCAATTGCTGTGAAGATCATAGACACCCCACAGTTCCAGCGGCTCTCAGACCTGAAGCAGCTGGGATGCACATACTATGTCTTCCGTGGCGCCTCCCACAACAGGTATTGTGCTTGGCAACTTTGGCATCGTGTGGGGCTCAATCACCTCCTTGCATGGTGCTCAGATATCCGTACATACCTTGAGGCGTTGTAGGGACTTCAGGCAACTGGTGAAAAGCTGCGCACACCATCACGCGGCTGTTGCATGTGCCGTCCTTGATGCCAGTGAGCTGTACATGTCATAAAAGTGCGCGGGACGCTGCAGGTCCCACCTGTGAGCAGGGCTGGTCTCACAATTCTGACAGCTGCATGGCGTTGATACATTGCTTTGCGTGCAGGGCTGAGCATTCCATGGGTGTGGCTCACTTGGCATACACCCTGGCCAATCAGATCTACCAGCTGCAGGGCAAGGACCTGGACATCACCAGAAGCGATGTGAAGTGCGCTGAGGTTGCAGGTATCATACATGATGCTGCCTCATCTTAGCTGATAATTTTTCACCTTGCTGACAATTCATCTGGGAAGCATGCTAATGCTCAGTCAGTAGTCAGCTGCCGGGAAGCATCGTGCACTTGCAAGTGTATCAGTGGTCCCTGCTCTTCGAACAAAACCATTAACATCATCCTGCGGGTAGATTGGGTGATCCACCTCTTCAAGCGGGCTTTCGGGTGCAGGTCTGGTGCACGACTTGGGGCATGGCCCCTACAGCCATGTCTTTGACCGCTTCATGACCCGCATGAACCGTGACTGGTGCGCTCGCCACCCCCAACCTCACTGCTCAGCACCTCATAAAGAACAACCTGACTCTGTCTGGATGAGGGCTACTGTGTTCCCTTGGGTAACGCTCCGTGAAGGCCCGGAGCGCATGGATGCATCCCTCCTCTGTTTGGAGAATGAATATAATGTGGCCCAGCAGTTGCGATTGCATGGGGGCTGTGCTCCCCCCATGGTGGAGGCTGCCAGACTCCCATGTGTATGCCCTGTGGCCCTAGGCTACAGGGTGCCACCCCTTAGCTTTTTTGAGGCCTGGCAGCCTTGATGGCGTAGAATATCCCAGTGAGGGCCTGTGCAGAAGGACATCCACGCATGTCCTTCTGCAGAGCATGAGAAATGTGGCCTGCCATCTCCTGGTGGGGCAGAGTATGCTGTGAGTGTTTCTGGCATGCACGCAGGCAGCATGAGCAGATGTCAGTGGAGCTGCTGGAGGACATCCTAGGCGGAGAGCAGAGCCACACCATCAGCCGGGATCTCAGTGACGAGGAGATCAAGCACATAGAGGCCATGATCACCTGCGAGAAGGGCGGGCAGCCCGCGCCTTCAGGCAAAAGGTGGCTCTATGAGGTACATATACTACCTTCCAGCGCGTTGTTGCTCCAGCCTAAGGGCTCTATCTGCCTGTGGTGGTCCTGGATGTGAAGGTACATCCCTCAAGGGTCCCAAGTCTTTAGGTCCCGTGCCAGCAATGCACTCTGTCACTTCTCCTGTCCACATGCATGAAGGGACATACCATCATACATTCAAACCTCACATTGTGTCAGCAAGGCTATGGCCCATATTGTGCATCATAGCAGCAACGTCCTGTCCCTTCACCCTACACCTGAAGACAGCTGGTATGCTGCAGATTGTGGCGAACAACAGGAATGGGCTGGATGTGGACAAGTATGACTACCTGCAGCGAGACAGCATGTACTGCAACACCAAGATCTCAGTGGACATCAAGCGCATCTTCTCCTTCGTGAAGGTGCCCGCCCGAATATGCATGTTCTCTGGTGTGGTAGTCATGTGCATAAAATAATGCTGTGCCCTCATATTGGCCTGAGATCAGCTTCTGTACCTGTCTTGCACATGCTATTCCTTGACCTGAATTGCTCACCCGCGCCGGTCTGCTAACATCCAGTCACGAGGTGGACTTCAATGAAATCTGCATGGCTTTGAGCAGGTGCTGGATGATGAGCTCTGCTACAAGTACTCTGAGTACCACAACATCTACGAGGTATATGCCACGCGGGCTCGCATGTTCCGCAATGTCTACCTGCACAGGTCTGTCTCCTGCACCCTTCTCCTGTCAGGATGTACATATGCCCAGGCCGGAGCTTCCAGTGTCAATGAGCCTGCACCGCCTAGAAGCACAGAGGTTGAGCACAGGACTCAAGGGGATTAAATTCACATGTGCACCCTGCTGAGACTTCCCTGACACACCATTGGTGTGTGTGCATGCTAGACAGTGATTGTTAGGTCCCTGATGCTGAGGTCAGGTGCATGGCTGCAGGAAGGCGAATGCGGTGGAGCACATGATTGTGGACGCGCTTGTGGGCGCAGACCCTGTGTTCAGGCTGGCGGACGCCACTGAGAGCGCCCAGGACTTTGCCAAGCTTGATGACTCTATCCTGAAGGTGCGTCCAGCTTGTACATTCCTCACGTGCAGCAAGGCGCAACCTGCTTTCTCCATCCCTGGCTGTGATTGTATGGGGATTGCCCCTTTTCCATGCCTGAGACTCTCAGGGGACCCATTGGTGCTCTATGAGAAGGTTTAGTTATTCGATGCTGCTTAAGTAGGCAGCTTGGGGCTATGGAATGACAGTCGAGAGTCCTCTGACATGCATGGGCAATGTTTCCGCAGGCGATAGAGTACTATGGGACGAATCGGCCTGGGTTTGGCTCGGCTGCCATTGATGCTGATGACGGCGGGGAGACGTCTGTGAGGCACGCGCAGGCCATCCTGAAGCGCCTGAGGAAGCGCGATCTGTACAAGTTTGTGGAGGAGTTCCTGGTACCTCAGGAGGTGCTGGCTAATGGCAGGTGAGTTGCTCACTGAAAGTCTCAACCTTGATCAGTGAGGCACTGTAGCTGACCTGCCCAGATGCACTGTGTGATGCCTATGGTACCACTGACCCAAAATGTCATCCTGACAGACCCACAAAACCGATGCTTGGATGGTGGTGATTGTGAACATGACATGCACATGGTACTGGACAGAGGCCAGCCTGCAGAGGCTCCTGCTGACAAGTGTTGGACATCACCCATTAGGTTTAGACTTCTAGAGTACCGACATATAGACACGTCTCAGCAGGACTAGCCATATATGAGTGTGTAATGGGGGTCAATGGTGCAGGTGGGTGCCGCCCACACCGGCAGACATCATTGCCGCCAAAGGCAGCAACCTGCTGAAGGCGGATGACATCATCATCAGCGAAGTCAAGGTGGATCTGACCAAGGGCGACAGGAACCCTATGGACAATGTGTCATTCTTTGACTACCCCGAGTCCTCAGAGAAGCGGAAGGTCCCGCCCCACCAGATCAGCACCATGTTTCCCATCTGCAATAGGGTGAGCAGCCAATGCACACTACAGCCCGTACATATGCCTCTCCAGCCCTTTTTCAAGGAGTGTACAAGGAATATCTGTGCAATTTACAGAAGGTACAGTGATGCTGCGTCGAGAAACTTTCTGAACATGCCCTACAATGTCTGTGCTCGGTGTTAGATCACATCTGCCTGAAATTTAGGCAAAGGCATGACAGGATTGCAAGGCTGTGGGGGTGCCTTCTAGGCGCATTTATCATGAAGCACTGAGCCCTGTGGATTGTGACAGCAGTTACCTGCTGGTTGCAGGAGCTGTGGTGTAGGGTGTTCACCCGCAACAGCCACCCGGACGTGGTCAGGGCCACCCAGGAGGCTGCGCGGGAGTATGTGAAGCGCAGATTTGGGGGCACAGTACAAATGGCCACACCCATCCGGCGGAAGCGCCCCATCAACCTACCAAATGGCATTTCTGGGAACGGGGTCCTGCAGAGGGAGGATTCAAACCCTAGGAAGCGCAGCTTGAGCCAGGCACTGGATGCTGCTGAGCAGTACCAGCAGCTCACCCAGTGATCAATGCTGGTCATGCTCTGAGCATGCTTAGCATTTTTTTCAGCATGAGCCTGTCAAATGCCTCTCTCTGCCTCTGTAGTGTGGCACAGGCACACAGGCTCACATCTGGCAATTCTTTACATCCCAGCAGTGATGGAGCTGATGCCATGCAAGAGCTCATAGATGGGCGCCATGTGCTATTCGGCGCTCTTGGTAGATGCAGCATGCTTGTCCTGTACTTTCTAGATTGCTCAGACCTTGTCCTGTAGATCAGGCCATGCCAGGACAGCACGTAACCTAGCAGATTAGCTCAGTACATCAGTCACAATGCGCGAGCTGCCATGCAGACTCAGCAGCTTCAGGGGGTGGCGTGCTTGCCCCACTGGCTTGTCAAGATCAGGGCAGCAGGGCAGCTGCACGGTAGATTCCATGTGCATAGCAGCGTTGCAAGCTCAGATCAACATGGCTGGTGCAGCATGAGCGGAAACTTTCTTGTTTCCAGTGTGTCAGTGGTAATATTGTTTATGCCGGTATCCTTTCCGTAGAGGCTCTTGAAGGGTTGCCAATACATAGTGAAACCAGTATAGCAGCTGATCTGTGGGGTGCGTGACATATTTCAATGAGAAGAACACATGAGCAGTGCAGGACTTTGCTCTGACAGCTTCAGCATGAGAAACTTTGGTGTAGAGCAGATGAGGGGCTGTATAGACAGGAGGTTCTATGCAGTCACGCGCTACCTGCAGTATAAGAAGAACTGAGTGCAACATAATATTGAGAATCAATGAGAAGAGCAAACTGAGGCTCGATTGCATGAAACACAAACAGCGAAGGGCACAATTGGGCCTTGTAAAAGGAGGAACCTCGAAGTGTGTGTTGCTGTTCAGGTGACATACCCAGCTAGCACTTACAAGACTATGCTACTGATCAATGCTGCTAGCAGGATGCCTGCGCAGCAGGATGCCACTGAAGAATGATGTAGGCATTTGTAGCACCCGCAATCTGCCATCAACCCTGGCATTTTTCCAAACCGGATCCTCTTTGGGCAGCCAGGGCCGTGCAGCGCTCTCTGACCATCAGCAGTTCACTTTCCTGTACACATGCATGGTACCACAAAATTGTTTGCATCTTAACCTGCTCCTGCTGCATCTACAAGCCAGCCACTCAAATACTTCTCCATAATCAGCTACTTGGCTACCCTCATCTCTTACTAGCGATAAAAGCAGCTCTTCAGATTGGCAATCTGCCCATGGCCTCTGAGCAAAGCCTGTAAACATTGCTGTGGCTGCCCATGCTGTACAGATACAAAACTCCCAGATCAGGGATACAAAGAGCCACACTAGTGCTTCTCCTCACCCAGATCCGGTTGGTGAGAAGCCCTACAAGCACAGTGATGTCTCACTGCTGTATTGAAAAGTTGCAAGTCATGGTACTTCTAGCTAATGACTTCCACAGCAGGTTCGCTTCTGTATATCAATTGCCGCAGCAAGGCAAGAGGCCGGTTTGGGAGCATCAGTCACCTACTACACCGGCACAATGTGTGACAGGACTGATGCACAGCCTCTACAGCTTGCCAGTCGCCGTCTCGCTGCGCTTCCAGAGCGAAACTTCTGCTGCTTTGATTGGAGCTCAAGCCATATCCAAAAGGTGCACTGCTGTGTCTACTGTCTACAGAGGCTTGCCATGCCTCAGGCAATTCTCTCAGCTTTTCTCTTTCTTTCACAGTGAGCTGATTCATGGCTGCTCTGACATTTGTGCACTCATTCTACAGCTGCAGGTCAGGTGCGGATGTAGGTATGATTGAAGGCGTTGCCCATGTCCCACGCAGTGATGTTAGCTGAGGCTGGAAGGGGGCCGAGTGTTCCATACGTAGCCAGCCCCCACTGGTTGGTCAGCCCGAGGGGGTATATCCTGGACGTGACCCTGCCCCTTCCCTCTAGCGCATACACCTGCAGGCAGTGAAGCAGCATACATGAACCCTCCCTCTGGTGCTTTCCTCTTCTTTCATGTGCAAGGGGCCGCTGAAGCCACATGGTGACACCTGAGATTGCCATTTGGCGCCTGGTAGATAATTTATCAAGTGCTCTGCTGGGCATGCTGTGCTGAGATATCACTGGCGAGATGCAAAGATGCAACAGGGAGCAGTGCAGCTCACCTCAACTATGGAGTGGTCTACAAACACTCTGAGGGTCACAGCGCTAGCCTGAAGCCCTGACGGCGGCAGGGGCATCACTCCGCCCTGCATGGTGCTGTTGCTGTAGGGCCCGCTGTTGCTCCTGTCTACATACACTCCCGCCTGCATAAGAAATGGCATTCCCCTTGTACTTCACTCTGAAATCCCATGGCTGGTGTGGCATCTTATTGTCAGTGTCATTTGCCCAACCTAGCATTCGAACCACAGAAGGCGGCAGCAGCCTTGTTCACTGGCCACAACTCATTGACAAGGCAACATTGTCCCTGTATCTTCCAACAGGACACTGATAGGAGTACGATGCATGGCCATGTGTAGTCATGCCACATGGCTGAGAAGTCACCTGCATAATCTGCAAATCTCCCGTCTGCAAGGCAGCAGCAGTGCCATTGATGCTGACGCGAGTGTATGTCCCATTCCCAGTATCCAGCTGCAGCCCAACAGCGAAGGGGCTCTGTGCAGTGCTATTGCCTGAGGAGGCGTTTGCACCTATGCTGAATGCAGCAATGACCTCCATCTGCCTGCCTAGATAGGCTGATTGGCTCAATTGCAGCTCCTGCATAAGGCAACCACCCTTTATGTCCCTGATTAGTGACAAAGATATTCTGTGATGGCACCATCAGCCATATGGGTGATTGCGGTAAGCACATGACACCCCTCCTGCTGCCGTAAACATGACTACATATAAACATGTTTGGCAGCTACAATACAGCACATACAGCACCAGCAGGCAGGCCTTGCAGTGACACACCTGCACGCCGCCACTGGAGCTGTTGGACGGCAGCTGCAGCGTGGTGTTGCTGTACAGCACCTTCTGCCGCAGGAGAGCCACCTCCTCTACGGGGTTCATGCGCAGGGCGGCTGACTCAGCGTCCAGCTGGACCTCCCTGGGCAGCGTGTGGGCGCCCTGCCAACCCTGTCACAACAGACGCAGAATATTAGTACCTGGAAACTGAGCAGGCTGAGAGACTGTATAGGCACTACACCAGAGAACCTTGGTCAATGCAGGCTGAGAACTGCAGGCACTTACCAGGCTGTACGTGAAGTTTGTTCCAGTGGAGCACTCGGCTTCGCAGCCTGCGGCCGTCTCGTACACCCAGCCCAGGAGCACGCGCCTCCCGTCCCGTAGCTGGAAGGTCTTGCTGGCATATACACTTCCGAAGTCCACACCCCTGCAAGCGCAGTCCCCTTCAGCACAACGACAGAAAGGATCCAGTAAACAATGTGAAGAGAGGTATCCTGAGCCCAGGCGAGCCAGGCCATGAAGAGAACCCCACAAAAAACGATGAAAAGTAGTGTCCGCATTATGGAGGGGCTTGCTTGCCTCCAGACGAAGCTCTAGCAATGGCAAAGTTCAGCTCCGGCGTAAGCTATACTGACACTATGCTCATGCAATTAACATGCTGCTGAGCAAGCGTGTGCAGTTTATGAGAGGAGTTGATGCACACTCAGCACATTGATTGGGATCCTCTCAGTGGCCCCTTCGGCTCTGACGTTGTCCACAGTCAGCAGGGCCTTTCAAGAATGGACTCACCGTGGGAAGCGCTGGGTGGATTGGAAGCTGGGTGGCGGGGGATGCTCGACGCCCCCCGTGCTGATGCTGGCGTTGCCGCGCAGGAAGGTGGACTTTGCTCCCAGCACGTACCAGTCCCTTGAGAAGGGCACCCTATTCTTGCTCTGCATATGCAATGAACTGCCCTCGGTAAAAGTTATAAGAAGGTCATTCAGCTGCACAGCAGCACTGACGCCAACCCTCAGCTGTCAGGAAGTTATCCTGGGGCAGCATGGTGACAGAGGAAGGGAGGAGTGATCCGGGCAGAGACAATTTTCCGCAATTAGGAGCTATGGTCTGACATGCGCATGGAGGGTGACCTTTCTAGCGCCATTTCTTTGTCTAGGATCCTGTTGCTACAGCCTTTCGGACTGCCAGTGTTACTAAATGCCAAGAGAGGCAACTCCTGCAGACTGATTGCGCGCAAGACCGACACAGCCTTACAACATGCTCTGCTGCAAGATTATGCCCAGATGAAGCTAAAACCCAACCTGGTCGCTCCACTTGAAGGCCCAGGTGCCGTTGCCGACATCAAAGGCGTCCGGGCACTCCCACATGCGGCAGCTGGCGCCAAACTGGTCGCAGACGCCGTTGCCGGGCTGCGCCACAGTTGGCGGCGCGCACTGCCCGTTTGTGGCCTGCCCCAGCATCACCTGCGCAGCCAGGCTCCAGTCTGTGAGCACAGTGTTGACAGCTGGTGCCAGTCAGCATCGACTTTCACTGCTGGGCTGCGCCACAACCGGGGATGCGCACTGCCCATTTGTGGCCTGCTCGAGCATGACCTGCGCAGCCAGGCTCCAGTCTCTCAGCATAGCCTTGACAGCAGTCGGCATGGTCATTGCCAGGGCTGCGCCAATCTATGGGGGGTGTGCACTGTGCTGCTCTGGCCTTGGTCAAGGATTGCCTGTCCCACTCAGGCTCGAGTCTCTCAGCACACTCTTTAGACAGCGCTGGCACTAGCTGCTGAATGTCAGAAATGCAACTGGCTGTGATCCCATGGCAAGGAGATGACAAGCAGAGAAGAATGACAATGGGACTGCAAGGATATGGATGTATGAGCAAGGGAGGCGTTGGCGGACCTGATTGGTCCAGTCCCCTGCAGAGGTCCATGTCCGGAAGTCTGCTGAGGTGTAGAGGGCAGCGGTGCCTAGACAGGACTCCATGGTCCCAATCACTGTATGCCATAGCCCATCCTGCACACGATCTATCTTGAGACATGGCATGGCTACAGACTTCATGAATAGCTTATGGGGAACAGCCTCCTTGCGTTGAAGACCATGTTCTGTTGAGTGGAATGCTGCAATGCAGTATGCCGCTCATGTCAAGAAGGGAGGTGATGCAGCCAAGGCTCTCGAGCACTGACATGTTCATAAAGCTGGCTATAACAACCTGTCTGGGAGGATGGGGTGACTTCTGGGTGGTGATAAGCTAGAAGTTGACCTGGCGCCAGGCTGTTGTGGGATCTCTGAACTGAGAGGGAAGGGCATTTGCTGGAGGCTGAGCAATAACTGGGGCAGCAGACTTGATCCAGAGCTTTAGCTTTGGATCAGAAGCATTGGCTGGGCGCGCAAGCGCCTGCATCTGATTGTAGTATTTAAGCTGCTGCAACCCAGACACACCTGCACGTGCATACAACCTGACTCTCGTACGATGCGCATAGGATGCAAGCAGGACGTTTGCCAGGCATCTGTGGAGTTGTGATCTCGCATCTATCCTGTAAATTGAGTTGAGCAGTTCCTAGCATCATCTGCATGCCTTGTGATTACACCTGTCCCAGACGCGAGCAAGCTTATCAGACCTGCCTTGAATGCAAAGCAATCACCAATAGCTTACGCAGCCCTCGCTGAGTTCAACATAGGAAAAAGCCCTCTGTGCTTCATGTGGCCTGTCAGAATATGGCAGGGTCGGGTCTCGTCCTGCCTACCTGTGAAGAAGAGGTAGGGCAGGCCATCATCTAGTATAGTGGCGGAGCCGCTGAACACCCCATCGTAGTCATACTCGGTGTCTGGGATCAGCGCTGGAGGAAGACGCTCCCAGTGCACCAGGTCAGTGCTCACAATATGGCCTGCATCAACAGTGCTGCCTTTTATTTGCCGCACCAGTATTCGCCAATGCCACCGAGTGTTCAGGGTTGACGCTTGGGGTTGCAACTGTGCTCAAGGATGCTCAGTAGAGAACAACCGGCTGTAGGCGAGTGGTGTCTACCTGGGTAGAGTGGGAGGTGTAAAGATGGATGGGCAAATGCTCAAAGCACAAGAAGCTGAGAGACTCACCCCAGTAAGGCGCTCCCCATACTGGTGCAACTGGGTTCCACTGCAAGACATGGACTTGTCAGCAGGAGCCTTATATAAAATAATGTCTCTCACATGCTGTGCATTAGACGGCCCTTCATTGACAAGCATAAAAGAGCAGAGCATGAGGAGCGGAAGCAGTGGCAGTGCTACAGCTGGGGTCAGGGTCATGTCATGCTATGATCACCTGATAGAAGACATGGTATAGGCCATCCTTGTTCTGGAACATGCCATTGGGGTCGTTGATCCAGCCTGTGGACCCTGTGATGTGGAACCTTGGCTTCAACGCTGCAGCCTGCTCCCTGGACACCCCGAGAACCGCCTCCTGCGAAAGACACCACAAGCCTGTAAGTGCGTGCTGATGCAGCAGAGTGATGTCCACCATTAGGCCTTTTTGCACAGCCGCATATTTATATATGACACTGCTTGAGCAGGACCAGACAGTCCAGTATTATGGTCCAAGAAGGTTGACCAATGGCAGCTCGAGCAGAATTGGCGCTGCAGCGATGCAGCAATCAAGGTATGCAACAAGGGCAGAATCAGCGGGACGCCATTGAACTGGCAATCAGTCCGCCTCTGCATCCTGTGGAGTGGTATGACCGGGAGTGGTTTCCTGCAGGAAACTCGCCTGGGGCTGTGCCTGGCCTGTTTCTACAGCATTGTCACTCTTGGGGTTTTGTACAGGGGGCTCTGCCACAACGCTGTATGCAGGTGCTGGCGCCTGAAGAGGCCCCTGCACAATCAGCTGAAGGAGGTTCAAAGGGCCCATGCCAGCCGTGCTCCACCACTGCTTACATACAAATTTTGGCTCCAAACGCCATGGTCAACGCCCCTTCAGTTCGGACCATCGCAGGTAGGATGGGACTCTTTGATACCGATTGTCAGCCTTCCCACTGATTCTCCTAAGCTGGAGGATTTGGGGAAGCGCAGTACAGTGGGCTGCTTAGGCCCATGACTAAATCAGCTACAGGACGGAACGTCCTGGTCCATGAGTGATCTGCGGGCACTAAAAGCATCGAGCATCACCTCGGCATCGCTGTAAGGGAAGACTGCGGCTGGTGCAGGTGCCTGTACTGCGTTCTGGGCTGCCGCAGATGTAGTAGCGTCAGCTTGGGTCTGGAGGACGGTCAGTACGAGCACTGGAAGCACCCAAAGGCTCATGCCTCTTTACCCAAGGCTACCGCTGCTGAACCTTAGGAAGCCACATCAAGAACAATCCGAGGTGGAGGCTTTGGATTTTTAGGCTATCAAGAGTGGAGGGCGTGAAGCTTGCGGGCTCCCAACTACTCTGTGCTCCTATCGCTTTTCCTGTACAAGTAAAGAGTGCTTTGCCCACCTTTTCCCTTAGGACTGACAGATGGCGCAGTGGATTCATAACGAGGTCCCGTAAAGAGCTCCGGGATGAGTCAGTGCGACACATGATCATCACATGAGCCCCTCTTCACATGGATCACATGGACAAAGACCGCTGTCTAGCGTACGCGTTCACCCTCTCGTATACACAAGCTACAGTGGGAACGTTGATCGTGCCTCAGAGCGTCACTCTCGGCCCTTCTGAAAGATCGTCGGAGGGCTGCTTGAATTGCAGGACACAGGAATTCGGCGGCCTGCCGGGAGATGAAGTAGTGCAGGCGATGGACGGCCTCAATTTACGGAAGCAGATAATTTACAGATGAGCTGCACAGCTGCGAACTCTATGGGTCTTCTCACAGACACTGATGTAGGAGACATCCTCGACAACTACCTCCTCAGTTCTTATCCTCACAACGGTCCGTGCAAAGCGAGGCCCTCCAGCCCCTTCAGCCCTACGGACGCATTATTTGGCAAAGATAATGGACCGATACTTGCAAGCACATGGCAGCAACCGGCAAAGGAGCTGGTAGGGTTTCACTGCACCTCGACTTCTCAGGCCTGACGAGACTTTCAAGTGGTTCGTCTGCTGCTGGCTAACTTAATATAGGAGCTTTTGTCGATATTGGGGATGCTTTCATGGGCAATAGTGCTCTTTCTGTACTTTTAGTATGGAGGATCACTTGATGACCCTCTGTACCTGCACCCTTGCAGGTCACGAGTCCGCTGACTCAGGGCTCAGGGAATGACATCTCTCTGGGTGCCTTCGATTCGCAGCCTCTGCACGCAGACACCTTCACGGACGTCCTAGCCGGTGTTGCAGCTCAGTGGACCCCTGCAGAAGCCAGGCAGCCAGAGGCGCAGTGGTCGTCGCAGCCCAAAGCAGAGTGGACCTCCTCCCTGCCAGAGCCTTCACCTTTCCTGGATGAGGGCTCGGCGCACGGATCAGCGCATGGAGGCAACTACTACCATTCGGTGAGACCTACACTTCTCTTACGGGCATATCACAACTAATACGAGCTTATGTAAGGCGGCTGCAGGCTGACATGCTGTCTTTATCTGAATCTCTCCCAGTGCGTCACCTCTGCTCAACTCGACTGCAGCACAGTGAGGCACAGAGCTGTGTCCCAGCCTGGAAGGGAGCGCCTTGCCATTCTCCAGGAATGATGGGGAAATCCAATCACGCTGTGAATCATACAGAGGGTGTGTGTGCTGCAGCAGATGGACTGGCCGGGCAGCGCGAGCATGCCAGAGCAGGGCACACTGGCCTCGATGGTCTCAGGGTCACCTGTGGACCTGCACCCTAACAGCCTGAGCTACCCAGACGCTCGCATGGAGTCCTACAGGGCAGACAGCGGCAGGTCAGCCCACCCCCAGCCCACCCATGCACCCACCCCCGACATCAGCGGCCATCCAGCCAATGTAGCAGTCCTCATCTGAGTTCATGCCTTTGACTGGCTTGTTGACGAGCTGTTGTTGGCTGCGGCAAGTCTGTCTCAGGTATTGAGGGTCAGGGGCTGACAGGGGCTGACATTTTGGACTTCTGAGGCATGTCGATGAATGTTGGGTGTACCTGCAGCGAGGGGTCGGCGAGGGGAGCAGCTCCGAAGAAGGGTTCCAAGGCGAAGCCCAAGGATGTGCAAGCAGAGCGCGTGCAGCAGCGCAAGTCCCGGAAACGAGAGAAGGCGAGCTGCGCCACCCCTTCCGTGCTGCTCTGTAGGCCAGCTCTAGTGATCCTGAAGCATGCATCTGCACACATGCAGCCTGAGGCAAAGCAAGAGCTACATGGTGGCATGCCTTCTGCTCACGGCACAGTAGTTGCGCTGTGTAAGGCCAGTGCATTCGGCAATCCAGAACAAAGGGGCTGCAGCAGCTTTGGTGTATATGAGGTCACTGTGGAAGCTCCCTCTGCTACTGAGACATGTGTGTGGCCTGCTGCAGGACAAGATCGAGGAGCTGCAGGCGTCTCTGCAGGCGGTAGGGGCGGAGGCGAAGGGGCTCTCGGAGCAGAACACCGCCTCGGAGCAGGAGCTGCAGGTGCGCCAGACCCCGTCTCTGCATCCCTCCATGGCTGCCTGGTGCTGCCAGGAAAGCGCGCCCCGTTGCAGCAAGCTCTGTACAACGCGGTGTCAACCTTGTGACAAGATGGCACAAGCAGATGGCTCACAGCCGTCTTACCAGGCCAGCACGCATCAAAGCTGCCTATGGCACTGGCATTTTAGTCAAGGTCCCTGCACAAGCAAGGAGTCGTGCTGCCTGCCTGAAGGACTTCAGAGTTACAGACCAAAGGACAGGCCTTTCAAGGCGCTGTCTGGCTGTGAGCAGGGCCTGGTGGAGGAGCTGAAGAAGCTGCGGGCAGCTGAGGAGAGCGCTATGACGGCGCTGGTGGACGAGGAGATGACGGCGCGCTTCAGCGGGGACGTCACCCTCACCGTCCGCGACACCCCCACCGTCCTCTCCCCCGAGCAGGTGAGGCTCTGCCACTCTCCTGTGCATCCACCCCTCGCGGCTCCACCCTGCCGTATTAGAGAGACCTCATGCGTGCATCCATCCCTCGCGTCCCACCCTGCTGTGCCGAAGAGCTGTCACGTGTACATTCACGCCATGCTAAGCCTCCACACCAGGCTATGATGCACCCTCTGCCGTTGGAGAAAGCGCCCTGGGAGTACTCTTAGTTGCATCAGCATTGGATTAGAGCTCCACTGACGGTAGATGGAGCTGGTGCATTGACCCAGGTCTTACGTGCTAAATCGCCCTTCTGTCGTGGGCTGATGGCACTGACAGGGGTGTTAAGGAATGTCATGTTTGCTGCAGTTGAAGGCGCTGTCGGAGGACGACCTGGCGCACTACTGGCGGCTGTACGTTGACAAGCTGGCAGACCTTCTGGCAGAGGCAGATGCGCGCCCGCATGGCCCTGCGCCAGACTTGGCACGCCGTGTGCAGTCCTTGCAGAGAGAGGCCCTGTTCCTTCACATCAGGCGAGTCTGCTCTACTGTTGGATTCTCGACAAGCTATATGCTTGCACAGCCAAAGGCACCTGATTAAGAGGCAAGGCGTGAAGGAGGTTCCTGGGCTTGCAAGCCTTCTGATGGTCGTGTCAGTTTCTGGGAAGGAATTACTCATAGAGGATATGTGGTGAATGTGCTTCACGCTTGGCCATTGGGCATGCCTATCAGTGACCATCAGGAGCTGTGCAGGGCGGCCATCACCAACATGCGCGGTGTGAAGCGTTTCCTGGCTCGCGGGCGCTTGGAGGGCCCCCACACCCCGCCTGACGCCAGCACAGCCGCCACCTGGCTCAAGGCGTGTTTCCAGATGTTGTGGCCAAATTGCAGAATGAATGATTGCAATGTAACTCCATGACTGTTTCAGCTGCCTCTAGTAAACAGGGTGACTGAGTGATATGTGATATAGTCCATGAATACACATGTCCATGGACATTCTCTGTCCTGAAGGCAGTGGGCAGCTTGTTGTATAGGAAATTTCTTTGCGTAGATGAGCCTCGGAGGCGCTTGCATCACCGCATGGCTAGCACAGTATGGGATAAGTGTCAGCCGCCTGTGCAGGTGCCGGAGGTTTTCGCATGTATTTGAGAGGAAGGGTCTGCATCGCTGCTCGGCTAGCGCTGTGTGGGATGAGTGTCAGCTGCCTGTGACAAGTGCGGGCTGCCGGTGCAGGTGGCGGAGGGGCTGCAGCTGTCGGGGGAGCAGCGCGGGAGCATGACGGGGCTGTGGCGGGGCTTCAACGAGCGCATGCAGCGCATCCTGGCTGCACGCCACTCCATCCACGCCACCATCACCTCCTCCATGCCCGACGGCATCATGGGCCGCGACTTCGCCCGCAACTTCCTCAAGGTGCCCCGCTGCTTCCTAGCATGCTGTCCTTCATTGGAGCACCCGCACCTGTCAGCTCAGCGTTCCCTGTTTTCCTGCCCTTTCTTTGTCATCTAGTGTCCTCTCATCAGAATATTCCTGTGTAAAAAGGGTGCTGGACTCAAGGTGGCTCCTACAACAGACCGAGGACTGTGCACTCTTTCTAGGAAAGTAATGACAGGGCAGTTCACCTTACGCAGGCTCACGAAGGCATGGACGCGCTTGTCTTCAACTTGCGGCAGGAGCATGTGGTCATCTGTGACTTTGTCTCCACCTTCCATCAGGTTTGATCCACACTGAATTGCTCAGTCTGGCATCCCTCTGGACTGCATGAGATAAATGGATACTTTAAGTGGGCTTCTGTCAGTGCCCTGTGTCACAGTCTTGCTGCACTCGACGTAACACTGCAGCGCATGCAAGAATCTGCAATGCAGTTCTGTGACGTGTTCTCTCACGTTCGGGGAAGTTAACCTACCAGCACATGGCCTGAAAGGTTGCTGTGGGCTGCAAAACCGTGGGAAGTTGAAATGAAGCAGTCTGTAAGCCAGATGTCTGTGCACGCAGACACTGACGCCCATACAGAACGCACGCTTCATCGTGAGCAGCTCCCCCAACTTCCCTGACACTGTGGCCTGCGCGCTCTGGATCGCCGCGCTCAGCGGTGACCAGGCCGCGAAGGATCGCCTCCAGGCTGGGCCCTACCAGATCAGGATCGGGTGATGTGCCGCTCAGCGTATGCTCGGCCTCAAGGCGCCTCGGAGGAAGCCCTGACCGTATCGGGCAAGGCACAGCTGTTGTCTGTGACATGTCCTCTGGAGTGTGCATAAGGCTGCCTTGCTGGCCGCCAGAATTTGTGCAGTGCCGTGGCATTTGCTAATCAGTGGCCTTCAGCCTAGACTATTGGGCTCCCATCTGAAACCCCAAGGCAGGGCTGCCCAACAAAACAAGGAAACCATGACATGTTTTGGGCACCGCAACAGACAGGCGTGCTGTCAGTACTGGTGCATCTTGCGAAGGACTGAAGCCTGGCCAACAGGACATGTTTGCGGCGGAAGTATCGCACCGGCTATGCAAGCCTAATCGTGTCCATTCAGCTGCCCGCACACGGACAGCCTCAAGATTTGGCCCTACAACACGCCTCTGACCAGGGATCAGCTTTACAAAACCATTGCTCTGCAAATGCGTGCAGACATGCAGCATGATCCTTGCTGCCTGGAAGGAGGTACAGACAGCAAGGCAAGCGCAGCTGCACAGGAAAGACATTGCCCGCAGCCCTCCATAAGGAATGAGTCATATTCTGGGGGTCATTGACCCGTCCGACCTTGAAGGCACCGAGGCTGAACTGAGACAGGCCTGCAACCAGCTGCTGCAGTGAAGGCACCCTGAGCAGCAGCAGCCTGCAAGCACTCTCACAATACTGACCTTTGCTCATGTGGAGTTCCAAGGCAGGTTTTGGGCTGTGGTTCACTGCAGCGCAAGCCCGCTGTGGTCGCTGTTGATATCTGTGTCCAGCAAAATTGGAGTGGTCTAGTTCTACAGGTGGACTTACCTCTGAGCAGCCTTTGAGGCTTAGGAGCTCCAACGTGGGTGCATGCATAGGATGCGAGTCGTTAGGGGTCTGCAAAACTGTGCACGTCATCTCTCTACAGAACCATCATCACTTTTGATATGCCCATGCCCCTGCAATAAGTACAGGGGTGCTCTCAGGGGTGGAAAGGCCGATATCCAGAGGCAGGCATCCAGCGGCATTTATCTGTCACGCACCACAGTGCTGCATGGTGATGCAGGCATGCTTCTATATGGTCATGACTGCCGCGGCTCAACTGCTAGAGTGTCAGCAAAAGCTGGAGAGGTATATAAGTGGGCTGCTGGAAGACTCTCAGAAGTGAAACACCACGGATTGGGTTAAGTCGTTGCATTGTGGTGAGGATGCAGACATGTAGGTGTTCTGACTATTTCCCCGGGGCCCACAAAGACACACTTTCAGCACGCCTTTGTGGAGATGGGAGAACTGCAGGTTGTGCAATGGTTGGGATTAACTGTAACGTCAACAGGATTAGACCATGCATCCAAACGCCTTCGCGACACGACAAAGAACTGCAGGTCCTCCAAGGTTGGGGAAGCAAGTGTAACGTAAGAGCGAACAAAGCACAGACCATGTGCTCAGGGCCTGAGCTTCTCACGTCAAGACACAACAATGTCAGGGCCGGCAGTGTCACTTTGCACAAACAGCTTTACATGTGCAAACCGTTCACCGTGTTGGCTAACTTGTTGGACAAGTACAAAAGCTCAGCATCAATGAAAATGCAGCACCACTGCAGGACTTCCTATCACAATCATGTGGTCATGTTTGGGGAGCACACATGAGGGACCCTGAACAACAAAAGGTCCTGCCGTTGTGGCTAGCCAGTGGGAACAACGACCCGGCTAGACATCCTGGAGGGCATCTCCCATATTAGACCCTGCTGCAACGTTGTCAAGAGTACCACAGTGCAATGTCATAACTTCAAGCTGCTGCCCGCTTGGCCGTCTAGACGCCGATAGCTCCAAAAAATGTCTTTGGCAGCAACCTTGTCAACAAAAGCGCAAGGCGATCTTGCGCCGCTCAAATCAATGGATGTAGCCATTTCCAAGTTCAACGACTCTCAACGCAACTCCTGGTAGCATCACCGTCAAGGGCAGCATGGAGCCGTTTCACGCTGCTCCGGCTGCTGACCCCACCGCAGCAGACGCTTGTAGGGACGGCAGGTAGCGGGGGGGGACTGCAGCGCATGGTGGGGGTACTGCTGCTCTAGGGCATCAGGATGCGGCTGCGCAGCTGCAGGCATCTAGATGCGCCCGGAGGGAGGCTTGACCTTGCGCTTGGCGGCCATGAGCGCCACGCGGAAGGCGCTCCAGTCCTTGCCCGTGCCCGCCTTGCTCTTGGGCAGCGCGCTGGTGTCCTCTGACAGGCTGCGCTGCCGCGTCCCATATACCTCCCTGCACTGGTCCATCACCTGCAGCATCACACATGCCTGGCTGCAGCTTCGCATTCTTGCAGCCCACGTTATATGATGCGCCACGGGTCCTTACAGACTGCAGCACTTCTCTCGCTTGATGACATATGCCCGTCTCGTCTGTGCATCACATGTCAGATGCACCAAGCCTCATGATTGATGCACACCAGCTCTCTTTACCGTATAGGGTTCTCTTTGCAGGGTGGTATGAGCTAGATGCCACAGCATGGGGTGGGACAGCACAAGATACATGCGAGGAGGTGCTGTGCATGGCGGCGCCTACCTCTCTGATGTCAGCTTTGGTGAGGTCCTGGCGAGAGGCTACCAGGCGCTCCACCAGGGCAGGCGTGATGCCCGGAGCAGTCTGCACAACACAATGATGCCACCTCAGCCGCACCCTACGAGTGATGACTAATATTTCCTGCGTAAGTATGTCACCAGGCACACAATCCTATCACCCCAGCAGCACCCTACGAGTATGTCACCGAGTGACATTGCCTCTCCTCTATGTCGTGTACGTCTCCAGACACACTGCAAAACATAGCAAGCAAAGCGATGGGTGTAAAATAGATGCCAGGGATCCACAACTTACCTGGAGCAGGGAGGTGTAGGAGAGCACAAAGGTGTCCACGCTGTCGGAGCCTGCCAGGTCCCTCAGATCGTCCAGAGGCTGACACACCTTGGTGACCTGCAACAAGCAGTGCCCGTATCTGCAACCGCATGTCTATCTTGTCTGCGTACGCATCGTGTCTCAGCATTATGGTGCCGCGTTCCGGGTGACGATGCCCTTTGAGGGAAGTACTCCCTTCCTGCTCCAGCGCGTGCGGAGAAATAGAAAACGGAAATAAGGTAGGAAATGGCAGCGCAGAGTCCGTGAGTCGAAGCATGAGCTCCTTCTCCCTGCTGCTGCTGTGCTGGAGTCAGGGTGACGGTCAAGAGCTGCAAGGAGTGCATCCTGGGCATTGAGAGACGTCAGAGGTGGCGCAAAGAGGCCTTCAGCTGTGCTGGAGCTGTAGGATGTTCCCAGAGTCTGAGCTGCCATTGCCTTCTGGAGAGAAGGAGGAGTCTCACCCGCTCCTTGGGGCAGCTCTTCTCAAAGAAGTCGTACAGCTGCTCGCGGTCAGTCTCCATGCGCTTCAGGAAGGGGTCGGTGATTGCCTTGGTGTACGTTAGCAGCGCGGCTATGTAGTGCGCAATTGTCTCCTCCAGGCAGGACACTGCCAACCTGCACAGCCTCACTCCTCGCTCAGGCTGCATGGTAGGGTTATGTTGAGCTCCAAGTCACACCTGTCCTTGTATGGCCCAGACTGGCAAACACATCACAATCAACAGTGCTCCTCCTAAACCAGAAAGCCTTATTGGTTGACAGGGGCCAGGATGAGGATAGTTATGGTCTCACTCTTGCGTTGTCAGGAAGCACATTAGCCAGGACAGCACAGCCTGCTTGGAAGTGGTCGCTCAGCATGTATCAACGGTTGTACAGGGCAGTGCAGGACGCACTGCTTAAACCAGAAGGCCTCTATGAGGTGCTGCTCAAGGTTCTCCAGGTAATCCCTCACAGTGGCCAGGATGGAGGCAATAGTATAATGCTCCAAAATAACCAGGCCTACACAGTGTCCGGGTGCCGCATGGGAGAGGAGTCACTGTGAGCAGTGCAGGGCGCACCGCTTGAACCAGAAGGCCTCGATGAGGTGTCGAAGTCCTCCAGGTAGTCCCCAACAGTGGCCAGAGTTGAGGCCATTGCATCGAGCTCTGACCAGCCAGCACAATCAGGCCTAAGGTGCCGCATGGGAGAGGAATTACTGCGAGGGGTGCAGGGCGCACCGCTTGAACCAGAAGGCCTCAATGAGGTGCTCGAAGTCCTCCAGGTAGTCCCCCACGGTGGCCAGGATGGAGGCGGTGGTGGCGCCCTGCTGCCAGTCCTCGCTGCAGAAGGCGCGGTGGAACAGCTCGATGAAGGCGGCATCCGAGAAGATGGAGGACACCAGGTGGGCGACTGCCTCCTTGGACAGCTCCAGGAAGCCTCTGCACTGCGCTTCCACATCCAGGCGGCCCTGCACAGCTAGCAATGTTGATTCCTTGCGCTCCTCAGAACATTTATGCACCTGCATCTGAAGGTATACACAAACCTGCATAGGGAGTGTGTCGCAATCGAGTCCCCATGCGCCCTCAAGCCATAGCAATACCAAGCTCTGAGTCAGCTTGTGGGCATTTGTACAGCAAGATACATCTGAGGTACATTCCTACACATTCAAAGGCAGGTCAGAGTGCTGCCCCTCTCAAAATGCAAGTCCCAGATCTGGTTACAAGCTACGGGAAGTCAAGACCTTGTATGGGCCAGCCAGGGCATCATCCAGATGGTCTGCAAACTCGGTGGACTCGTTGTAGCAGCGCGTGTTGTTATTGATGACAGCGCACAGCAGCCCGTCGCTGAGCTCCTTCTGGAGATGGGCTGCCTGAGCCTCCTGCACATACACTCCTCCACATCAGCAGGCTGCGAGCATTCAACTGTCCCCACCCGGCCACATTAAGCCTGCCTTGCACACCTGGTCAATGCCAGCTTGTGGGCGTTTGCATCACCGATATAAGTCAAGCGATACAAATGTAGAGAACTGCACAATGTGCTGAACAGATGAGCGCAGTCAGCACCTGAAATTCCTTCATGATGCCCATGACAGCCTCGCCAGTCTGCAGCAGCATCTCCCCAGAAGACACATCCTCCACCACCGACACCTGCTCGTTCACAATACGGAAGAAGTCCACCGCACCGGGAGTCCACAGCTTTCCGTCGTCCGCCTGCTTAGGCTCCCCGCTGAGGTCCCCCTGCCATGGCACAGCATATTCTCTTGTATACTTTGTACATGCTCGGCTGCTACCTTACCATCAGCAGCATTTGAGACTCAGATGAGGGCACTGCAGACATCTCCACCAAGACTACATCCCACTGACCTGGCGAAGAAGTTTGAGCAAGCGTCTTGCTCAGGTTGTTCAGGCGTTGCCAGGACATGATTTGAGTTCTGCTGCAGTGCTCCCTTGCAGCAGACATGAATCATCATCCATGCAACAACGCTACAATATGTGTTGCAAAGTGTCACTGTGTGAGGACCATTGCAGCAGCAGCCGCACCTGGAGGATGTTGACAAACCAGGTGTGCAGGGTGCCGCGCATACGGGTGATGTACTTGCCGACGAGCAGCGTCATGCCGCGGTCGGGTCCTTCTGGAAACGTAATCTCATTGTCCTCCAGACCCAGCTCCTTCAACGTCTCCTGGTACCCGCTCAACCACCCAACTACCTGTGCATACAAGGCAAGGTCATCCAGGAACGAAGCAGGAGGCATTCATGATTCCTGCAGAGATGCCTTATCAGCACATGCCTGTCTGCTCAGGCAGGGTTCACCATGATCTCATGAGAGTGCTGCAGTTGCCATGGAATATCCAGCTGCTCAACCAAGGGGTGCGATGCCAGGGACATCAGCCGGGAGCAAGCTGTCCCCTTACCCAAATTCCCTTGTGATACATCACACAGGCATATTGCCATGTGAAGAATCTCTGAATGTCGCACAGAGGGGTCAGGCAATAGGGTGTACCTTGAGGATGTCGGAGTTGGCCAGCTGCTCCGCGCAGCAGCCGATGCAGTCGAGCATGAAGGAGAGATGCTGGTGGTACTCCTTGAAGATGACTTTGAAGATGCCGTACTTCTCCGGAAAGCAGGGCGTCACGTAGTCAAAGATGTCCGCCAGCTGCACCACAAACTCGTGCGCCGAGTCCAGGATGTCACCCTGCAGCGCCATTCGAAAGCATAGGCGCAGGGACAACGTGCATAAGCTGCCAGGAGGACGTAAGCTGCGCTGGCTCACAGACACATCAGTGGGCCCAATGCCCTCTGCTTGGACAAGCAGAGGCCATGGCTTTCATGGATGTGCCTGTAAGGTGTTCCAGAGGTGCATTGAAATTGAGCAGCTCTTTTCTGAGTAGACTGTAAATTTTGTCTCGAGAGAGTAACGCTTGATGCCAAAGTAGCTAGATTTGGTCTGTCACACCTGGACCTGTCATGGCCACAACCCATGACAACAGACTGTCTCCTTGACTTGCTGGTCTCCGCAGGGATTTTCATGCCGAGAGATAGAGGAGAGAGTGAGAGGAAGATGTGCACCGTGCGCTTGTCGGTGTTCTCCTCAGCAGCTGCCAGCTGCGCGCAGTTGCGCAGCAGCGGCGCAAAGTTCTCCTGAATGCTCATGCCAATCTGCTGCTCGCAGCGCTTCCGGTACCGCTTGGGCTGCATCGCCCCCATTGTGCCTGTGCACACTGGATATTCAATTTTAAACGCTCCCTCACAGAGGGGGCTCCATTTTCCAGTAAGACATCTTTGCCACCTATGGTGCGGGATCAGGCACGCGACCAGTACTGATCTGCAGTCAGGAGAGCAATCCTCCTCACGCAGACTCACGAGGGCAATGCTATTTTGCTCCCCACGACTGTGCATCGCCCTCACAAGTCTGGGCAAAGTCGATCTGTTCTCCTGAGCAGCGAAGTCGGGTGAGTTGCCTGAGCAACAGGCATGATTGCCTGGAAGGGGCATCGCACCTCCAGCAGAGGACTCCAGGCTGCGGTCGACGAGCTCCTGCAGCTCGATGATGCGCACGGCGTTGACGAGCATGGCGGGGTGGTCGCGCCCCAGGTTGGCAAAGCTGCGGATGATGCTCCACAGCCGCTCCTCCACCTTCCCCATCGTCATTCGCACCTGTGCAGATGTGTAACTTCTGGAACATGCCACAAGGCCTCACTTAGTGACAGCATGGCTGCAGCCAAAGCTGGCCATGTCGCGGATGGTGCTCTACAGCCCCTGTCCCTCTCTTCCATACTACTATTGCACCTGCTGCAGCTGCTTATTTGATCATCCGGTCACGAGTCTCATGTGCCCACAGTCCCATGTTTTGCACAGGATAAGCAGTCATAATGCTCTGTAGCCTGCTGCAGTGGAAACAGCACAGCATGGGAGACAGCATAGGCGCACCTTGTTGAAGTAGGCGCTGATGTTGCGGGAGTCATTGCCCTTGAGCTTTGAGTTGCTTTCCAGCGCGCGCTGAGCCATGGTGCTGGTAGCCTCCAGGATTGCCAGGCTCTCATATGCCTGCACGCATTCCCCTGCTCACTTGAGGAGTCTTTAAACACAAGTCAGTTAGCACGGGATCAGCATTCTTGAGGGGGAGGGGTTGAAGGATTCATAGCTGGGTATCCCATGGGCGAAGGAAGACTGGAGTAGGTGATTTCCTGTCAGCATGCCCCTGATAGAGGGGCTGGCAAGAGCGGAAATGTACATTGCCTTCAAGCAAAGAGATTCGACACCAGGAATTGATGAGATGTTCAGGCTGAGCACCTCTGAGAGCTGGGTGTCATCCTTGAGCATGTCTTCAGCCTCTGCAGCCTGCTGGGGGAGCGCCACAATGTTCTCCACGTCTTGCAGCGTCTTGCCCAGGTTGTAGTGCACCGCGCTGAGATCCTTGATCTTGTCGTGGTTGTCGATCAGGCTGGCGCACTCTGTGCAGAGCTTGTCAATGTCCTGCCAGCCAGGGAGGACATTGTTAGGTACACCCCTCCCTGCTTGGAGCCTATATACATAAAAACATGACTGCGGTGGCAAGGTCAGCCGCAGCATGCTAAAGTGAAGGAAGACATGACAATGTGGCCTATCAGTGGTCAAGCTAAGTTCATGTGGAAGCCAGGAAGGTTTGGCAAGAACACCAGTGAGGTCAACTGCGGCGTAAAGAGCGGGATATGCTGAGCGCTCACGTCATAGCACTGCTGCATCTTTGCCAAGGTTCTCTGAGCGCTCTCCAGCAGCTCCATGCCTGATCTGGCGGCGTTCACTTGGGAGGCCACAGTGGCGCTCAGCTGCACCTTGTTGGCCTGGTGCTTCTGTGTGAATTCCTCTAGCATGTTGGGCAGGCGTTTGAGATCCTCTGGATGCTGCAGCAGCCTCTCCACCTCGTCCACTGCTGCTCGCCTCGCATCCACAGCCTGCAGGGGAGCACACGACTTCCATCACTGCTGTAGCAGCTGGAGCACAGATTGCACAATATATACAGGACGAGCCGCCCTCAGGGCGTGAGATGAGGCACAGAATAGCAAAAAAAACTTTTTGAGAAGCTCAGGCGCTTCGGGACATCACGCACTTGTTCTGGTATGCTGCTCTCCATAATGGCGCATGCCGTGCTCTTCTGGAATTCGAGCTCAACTCCTATCTATACAGCACCGATGTGATAAGTATCATTTGATACACACGAGGGGGTGTCGTCCTTGCAGCACAAGAATGCGCACTCCTATTTACACCTAAAATGCCTTCAACGGAAGAACTATAGTCTTGAACGGGCTGAAGGTTTATAGAGAATGCTGTCAGACTGCAGGGATTCCACATTCACCACAGGCTCATTTCTTCTCGCAACTTTAACGAGAAGGAAGGGGCTTTGTGGCCTGCTCGAGAGTTCCTTCCGAACGCCTGCTGATGTGGCATCATGTGATTGCCAGCTGGACATAAGACGTGATTTTGCAGAACGCGTGCTCTTCAGTGTCTCTCACACACCGTATAGGATAAAGGAAGAGTAACGCCTAAAGGAATGATCGGTGTAGTGAAGCCAGCAGGAGTGAAATAGCAGCCTGCCCACATCCAACGCTGTAACAGTGCAGACTATCAGGAGGACTGTATTATTCACAGAGTGAGAGACCGCATCAAGCAGCCTTCAGGCCCATCGGGTGAAGCACTGAGCTAGTGGCGGAGTTGCAGGGCAGTTGCAAGCACTGTGCGCCAAACATTCAGGCCTTAAGGTCAGGCAGCTAGTGGGGCAGTCTTAAAGTGACCACGGTCAACGCAGAGCCAATACATTGATTACTAGAGTTATCTGCGCGCTGTTAATTCCAGGAGAGCAGCCGGGTGCTGCTCAGCAGCATGACATTGTAAGCCAAGCAAGACCCAGTGAATGTCAGGTATGGACACCCCTGCACCTCGTTCTGATCCTGCAGCTGCATTATAGAGTGCGCCTGGCAATGTTTTGTACTAGGCCTGTGGCTCTCATGGCATCTATGTCACTTTCCTGGTTTCCCTAGTCTTTGAGAAGCTACACACTGCCAGCAGGGCGACCTGCGCCTGCGAAGCCCTGGGAGCGGAAGGGTCCTGCAACAACAAGCTCCACAACGCCCCTGGGCCCCAGCACCGCCAATGATGGTGCCCCAAAGCCCTGGGAGACCACCACACCAAGTGAGCCTCTCTGAGCCCCTCAATGCTCCCCATCTTGCATCTGTACCTCCCCTTACATGTCTGTGTCTTCGCCTTGCGCTTATGGATCTTTCAGACGTCAGCCTGACCATATGGAGCGGCCTCCTTGAGGTCTGGCTGGGGCTGACAAGATGCACAAGCACTTCAGTAGAATCCTGAAGATAACAGACACTGTCATATCACCATTGCCTCATGCGAGGGCTCAGAACCTCCCTGAAGTCTCCACAAGCACAAGTGCATAGGCCCTTCGTGTCTGCGGTGGCACTCATTGTGGGCAGGCTGCTGTGCAGCTTCCACAGCCCCGGCAGCTGCTGGCCCCATTGTGAACAGAGCGCGGCCATGGGAGGCTGCAGGAGGCTCCGGCTATGGTGCGAGCACCTCCTATGGCGGCGTTGGAAGCAGCTCATACGGCAACTATGGCTCAGGTACTATCCTGCACTACTTCAAGTGCACATAGGCTTCAAGTGCACATTGGCAAAATTCGTGATCAGTCCTCTCTGTGCATCAGCATCAATATGCAGCGCTGTGCATCTTGCAGGAGTCTCACAGACAAGCTGGCTGGGGTATTGATGGGGATGAAGGGACTGGTGGACATGTGCAGGTAGCATGTATGGCGGAAACTATGGCTCCACTATGGGAGGGGGATATGGGACGTCCTCTTATCAGGGAGGCATGGGGGGTTATGGCAGCACATACGGAGCTGGGAGCTCTTACGGAGCTGGCAGCTATGGCAGCAGCATGTATGGGAGACCGATGGGATCCACCATGGGATCCTACGGGGGCTACGGCTCTGGCATGGGGGGCGGCTATGGATCCAGCTACGGAGGCGGCATGTACGGGCGGCCTTATGGCGGCTACAACAGCTATGGCTCTGGCGTAGGGGGCGGTTACATGGGCGCGCCTTATGGAGCAGGCGCCCTGCCAGGTCCACCTGGTAGGTCCTCTTCGTCCAAGCCATCCCTGTCGATGAGAGCATCTGCAGATGGGACTTGTGGTGTCATCACATCTCTACTCCTACTAAGTGCATGCAAGACGTGACGCCTTGGCAGAGTTAGGGGGACCTATCGTGACATTGCCATACTCATGCTTGCCGTCTTGTAATGCTCAGGTGGTCAGGAGCATGTCATCAGGCCCATTCTCAGAAGCGCAATATAGTCAGCATGGTCCAACCTGTACATGGTCTACATGTCCAGGTGCAGCTGTCTTGACAAGGTTACGTAATGTCCAGGTGCACCCTTTGACGCAGCCAATCCGCCCCCTCCGCCTCCCAGCGCATGGCAGTCCATGCTGCATGGTATAAGCGGGATCGTCCACTTCTTCGGCCGCCTGTCCTTCCTGGTGGACGAGAATGCGCATGCCGTGCACTTCTTCATTGCGGCTCTGCTACAGCTTCTTGATAGGTGAGCAGCGTGGTGGTCCAGTATCAGAACCAATGACATGGCGTCTGTGTGCCTCCATGCACCTCCAACAGGACCTGATGGTTTGGCGCAATGCAACGGCACCACAGATGCTGTCAAGAGTAGGAGCTTTTCCGAATAGATTATGTGTGACGGAACTGTTTTGGATGCAGGGCGGGATCGCTCTATGGGGAGCTGGCAAGATTCATTCTCCGAGTCCTGGGCTACAAGGGCAAGGCACAGCCTCAGCAGATGCCCGGCATGCCCGGTGGACCCGGCCAAATGCTGCCCGGCCCAATGCTGCCCGGTGCCCCTGCCCCAGGCCTGCCTCCCCAAGAGGCGCCTGCCTTTGACAGCGTCTGGGGATCCTAGGTTCAGTCTATGGGCCCACGGAGTGTGAAGAAGGTCAATGAGTCTTTGGGGCCGGGCTACTTTGTGGGCTCTAGATAGACAAAGGTGAAGTGAGCTGACATAAGGTGCAGGACCGAGTGACACATCATGACTTGTACAATGTTCTGGCCAGGGATTGAACAACAGATGCTGTATCTGCTGGTGGCCAAGTAGGAGTAGAGACCTGTGGCTGCTTTTAGGTTTTAGGGAGTTGACCTTTATATTGCTGCAGTCAGAGTTGAGAGATTGCCAGGATATAAGATTGTGCGCTTGCACCCCGTGCAACATGGCATTGGCAGCATGCACATTGTCCGCAGCATTCATACCCTTTCTATCCCAAATTTTACACTTGCTCTGGATGCTGCATACACGATCTCAGCTAATGACTTTGGCATTTGGGCTCTTGCCTGTCATTATGGGAGGCTTCCTCATGCTGTACGTGGCTTTTGGGACAACACCCTGCTGGCTATGGCCTCTTACGACTTCCCCTAAGCTCATACCATTCCCGCTCCTTGTACAGGACCTCATCTGGGTTTTCCCTCCACACGTCCTTGAAGCCTAGGGCCTTCACTATGGGCCAGCGCTGCACACTAGGGAAGAGAGCTCCCGCCAGCCACCTCTGCACCAGCCAGAACCATACTACGGCCAGGGCACTCCCAACCACTGCTCCTGCAACCACCTGCATGCATGCACCGGGTCTGAATTCCTGTAAGTGTCTGCTACCGGCCATATGCTGGGCATCTAACGCTCAAGAGCACCCTAGAGCTGTGATGTACAGCTCCTTTGCGATAAGCCCCCGCTGAAGTGCAACTCGGCCACGAATCACATCTGCAAAAGGCTCTGGGTGCAGGACGGCTTCAGAGGTGCTCGTTGCCAGGGCTCTCACCTGGCTGATGGTGTGATATCCCAGATATATCCGGCTGTAGGCCACAGCAAAAGCGACCAGCCCAAGCACTGCTCCTTGAGCCATGTGAAATGCCCGCTGCCATCTTACAGCAGGCAAGCTGGATGCGGGCGTCCTTGTGATGAGCAGCATGTACGTCACGAAGGCAAAGAAGATGAGCTGTGTATGGGATGAGGGCATCCCATACTCATGGCAGTTGCCCAGACGCTCACAGAGGCTGGCAGGCCTGCAAGGGCATCACTAGACAGGTCAGGACCTACTGTGAGACAGTGTTGTCTCCCTATACCACTGCACACTAGTGCTGGACCCAGACAGCTCCCAGATGGTTCATAGTGGGAGCAGCAGTAGAGAGAAGAAGCATGATCTAGCCGTGAGGGTTCTAAGAGCAGTTGTGAGAGCTTCGCATGGACTGAGTTGCCTACATGGCCTGAGAAGTCAGGTGATCAGGGGTGGAAGGTGCTCAGCACCTGCTATGCCGGACGGCAGCCTTCAGAAACTTGGCCACTGCTGCACACATGATCATGCCCGCAAGTGTCCAGGCATCGTGCAGTTGCCTTCTGCTGTAGACTACCTGGACAACATGGTCTTGCCCTCAGTGACCAATTCAGCATCGGAATAGCCCTGACTCGAGACAATGCCTCAGAGAGAAGGTGTTGGAAGCCACCCACCGAGGCAACCTGGAAGATAGCCAAGTACGGTGTCAGGGACACTATGGCAAGGACCATCGCGAGCTGATCCGACGCATCATATCTCGTGCAGTCTAGGCACAGCACGGACAGCGCCTCCTCCAGCCTTGTACTATTGAGGGCTGCCATGTCAGATCACATATTTCTCAGCACAACGATCGGCTTGACATGCCTTGCAGATAACTCAACTCAGTATGCTGGCACGCTTCTACAAGCCTTCCTGTCCAATTACCTGTCCTGAAAAGCGTTCAGGTGCCAGCATGTGCAGAGTTGACATGGCGGGAGTGACACATTGGTCAACGCTTTGACCGAAGCAGACAGCATGATTTCTGCATAATCGTTAGACATCTTCCGCCAGTACAGCTAAAACGTGCTTGCATACCTACTTCAAATATTTTGGGATGGTTTTCAGGGCTGCTGCAATGTTCTGATGGGGCTCCTGTCGATCCTGAAAAAGGAGAAGCAAAAGAGGAGAGAGTTGCGACTGCTCTTTGTGTGAGTCCATTGATCAAACTCCTCGTATGCGTGACAGCACCGTTGTGCCGGCAGCATAGCTTGTTTGAGCTAGACGACCTGCAGTATATAGCCTGATCACTGCAATTCTCCAGACCTTATCGCTGCAAAGACCTGCAAGCCTGGTAAGTGATGATGCTGACGAGCTTCTTCATGCCTTCAGCGGACTCGACAACGCGGGAAAGACAACCATCGTCAAGAAGATCGCTGGCTTGGACATCTCTCAAGTCAGCCCAACTCTGGGATTCCAGATACACTCCCTTCAATTCAAGGGGTACGCTACGACCACACACGAGTCCATACTGCCGACACTTTTGCAATGCAGCTGCTGCAGCTGCAAAGCAGTGGCTCTTCAACTTGTTGCCTATGTGCAGGATCCGGCTCAATATCTGGGACATAGGAGGGCAGGCGACTCTGAGACCGTACTGGCAGAACTACTACGAGCGAACAGGCGCCCTGCTGTGGGTGGTGGATAGCTCGGATGTGGGGCGCCTTGAGATCTGCAGAGACGAGCTGCATGGGCTGCTCAAGGAAGAGAAGCTTGTGGGTGCCACCCTTCTGATCCTCGCCAACAAACAGGACTTGCAAGGGGCACTCCCTGCCTCAGAGATCAAGAAGGTGTGCTCTTCTCCCCTGGTGACGGACTGCCATGCCCTTGAGCACCTGCCCATAGCGCTCAGACAAATGGCTGCATTCCAGAGGGGATCAGCATGTCAGACAAGACAGTCCATGTGTTTGGCACAAAGGACAGCCGGGAGGAGATGGCCCTCCCAGTGCAGCGAGGCATGTGGACTCACAGGACAGGACACGCAGGTGTTGGAGCTGGATAGCTGCGGAAGGCGGCACTGGAGGATTCTGGGATGCAGCGCTGTGACTGGCTTGGGCCTCCTGGAAGGCTTTGATTGGCTGCTGTCAGATGTCCAGGGCAGGATACAGCTTTTGTGAGGAGAAATCCCTTCATAAGTTTGAGGCGCTCATCACTTTGTGGTGTGTGACTCACAGTAGCAGGATGTCACTTGTGTGTGCAGAGCAGGGATTAAAGAGCATGTTGGGTGGTTCAAACAGTTGTGGGCAGCTTGTTAGTGCTAGCATGCAGGTCAAGACTGACTAGTACTGAGTTGCAGTATGCACGATGTTGTGCGATGCAAAGTGCTGCTCTGGTATCTCTATCTCCTGCCTTTGTGATTCAGCAGACCAATGGCGGCCTTGCGTTAGCCAGAATCTCAGTGCGTGAGTGGCAGTATCTGAGCAACATCGAGTTGCCCTGAACATGGATGTTACTGATGCCCAAAACAGTATTCACAGAGGACAAGCACCTCACACGAGTCGCTGCCTGGTCTTTCAGGATAGGGCCAGCGCAGGCAGGCACCAGTCATGAACTGCCTTCTATGCCCAGCTGCATCAGTGCCAGCTGCGGGACTAAAGAGAGATATATCCCTGTGTATGTGCTGAAAAGCCATCTCCTCTTGCGTTGTCAACAGAACGGGGCAGATACCCAACACGAGGTTTCTGACTCAGTGTGGACAAGCAGAGGAAAGGAAGAACACCTGACACGACTGATGTCCAACTTCAAGCAAAAAGGACTATGTAAGAGCCTCTCAGGCAAGTACTAAGACATCGAGCTGCCCCTCTAAAGAGCATCTATGAGTACTGGTCCAGCTTGGCTGACAGCTTGCGGCCCTCGAAGTCAAGTCCATTCAGGCCCTGCAGGTGGTGACAAAATCTTAGCATGACCAAGTCGCCCTCTCTGCCTTCTCAACACGCAATTCCAGCATCAGGCTGAAAGCCCGTGCTTATGCCATTGCGGTATCTGTGCTGCTGCAAAGGCCAGTCACGTCCACCATACTCAAAGACACCAGGGCAGCAGAGTAAAGCAGCCAGATTTGACCTGACAGCCCTTCAGCAGACATGTCAATATACCAGAAAGCACACTCGCCATCCCTATGCACCCCTGGCTTTGCAGCCTACATCCATGACTTCTTCCAGCCTTGTCCTGTGGCCACCACACCACATGTTCGCTTGGGCTAGCCTTGATCCGCAGCAGATAGGGAGGCTCACCTCAATGGCGGCCTGAGCGTCCTCAGGGGTCTTGAAGACGATGGTGCCGAAGCCCCTTGACTTGCCATCCGGGCGCCTCATGACATCAGCCTTGACAACATCCCCATGCTCCTTGGCCAGATCCTTCAGCTCCTGCCACTCCGTCGACCAGGGCAGGCCGTGCACCACAATCTGCAAGAGCACACGCAGCGTGGGTATGCCTGTAAACCTCCGAGATTGTGTCATCAAGTCCCAGGCCTCTGAAGCCAGGGTGGTTGCACAAGCTTGAACAAAGCGGCAAAATGTGTAGTTGCCAGAGTAGGCGGCAGAACCTCAAAGCCCTCGGCGGAACTGTTCTGCCAACTGGCAGGCCGCTTGGCAGATACCTCCACATCATTGCCAGGAAAGCCGGCTAACAGCTTCTTTCTCCGCGCTGATGTTTTGCCGAAGGTGGCTCAATACGTCAGAGAAGCAAGCGAAGGCACGATAAATGGCATAACCTTGCTGGGATAGTGTGCCCCAACCACTGGTGATTGCCCACAGGTCAGAGCGCACCTTGGCATTGTCGGCTGCTGGCGTCCCATTGGTGGCGCGGCTGCCGCGCTCGCGGAAGCTGCCATTGGTCTCGCCATTCACCTTGGGAGAGCGCCCCCGGGAGGCCCCATCTTCGCGATCCTCCCTCACATATATGCTGCGCTCGTCCAGCACCTGCAGGCATGCGCCACAAGCTCAGACTATCCTGGCCAGACCTTACAGTACCACGCATGCGCTCTCCCAGCTCCGCACTGTGCAGTTTATAGGGAGTGAGCTGTCAGCTGGCAACATCATGACAGGATGTTGCGTGCACAGCCGCAGAAGTGGCACGCCAAGGGTGGGGTTGCAACGCTTTAGTGAACGGGCGTGACAGAAGCGATCAACTGCAGAAGACGATACAGCTTGCATATAGCTCGAAGGCGCTCACTGTGTTGGACAGCATGGAGATGGCCCGGCGAGCATCCGCAACAGTGCTGAACTCCACAATGCCGCATCCCTTGGAAGTCCCATCCTCATGCTGCAACAGGGCATATACATCAGCATGATCTCTTCAGCCCTGCCAGGAGCTACAGTACCTGTATGAGTCTGCTGGGGACTGCAGCCTGTACATGACTCCAGAACGCTAAAGCATTCATGGTCGTGGATTGAGATGATGCAGACACCATGCAACCCCCAATAACCGTTCACAACAGGATTTTGAGCATCCCTGGCATGCGCAAGGACAACAGCAAGGCTGCAAGAGTATAGCAGGCGCTTCTCTGCTGTACAAGCATAGTTGCATGATACGGCTAGCCGTTTCCGGAGTCATTTTGGGCCAAAATTGAGCCATTCTCTACTGATCCGGACTATCCGCATCCCCTCGACTGGCAAGTCAGACGCAGCATTTAGGCCGCGTCATGCCACTGTGGTACAAGTGCAGAGCGGGCACGCACCGTGAGCACGTCTGCATGCGCGACAGGGCCAGCCTGCTTGAAGTAGTCCTTCAGCGCCTGCCAGGTGGTGTCCTCGGCCAGGTTGTTGACGAAGACGCGCTTGCCGCCCGCGCCTCCCGCTGCGGCCGGCGCGCCGTCCGGGCGCCCGCGCTTCCCTGTGTTGCCCTCCGCCGCCTTCAGGTCAAAGTCCTCGCGGTCCTCCCTGAAACAGCGGCGGGCCAGTTGCAGCCGGCACTTCTCTCGCAGGCTGATGTCCAGGAATGTCAATACATTGCTGATCACATCTCTCGGGGTAATGCTGGCGTTTCGGGCACAGCTGGGTCCACTGCGTTACTCATGAGAAATAAACTATTGGAAGGCTTCAAATGAGGAAGTAGATGCCGCTGACTTGCTCATCAGTACTGGTATGCATGCTTTCTCTGCTAAGCCCTATGCATCTAAGGCATGGTGCACTGACCGCTGCTCAGGAGAGAATACAAATCAACAGCGCTAGTCACGAGAAGAGAAACTCAGAATGGGTGTGTTAGCACCTGACATAGATCTCCCTGCCATCCACCTGCGCACACAGAGGTTTGGTGAGTAGGGCGCTCATCTGATGGCTGCATTGCGCGTATAGGATGTGCCGTGCAGCAGCACAACAAGAATGATGTGGTTTTGTAGGAAGGTGCTCACCTCTGACAGATGGAGGGTGTTGATGGCCTCAGCTGCCTGCTCTGCGCTCTCAAACTCCACCACGGCGCAGCCCTGCACTCCAGCATGGGTGCTGCTGAATCTTGCATGATCAGGGATGACAGAAACACAGGAGAAAGCAATAGCGTCAGGTGGCTATGACGCACACATATCGCAAGTCTGCCATGCAGGCTGAAAGAAGGAATTGTACCTTTGACCGGCCCTCCTTGCCCCCTTCCCGCAGCACATCAACATGGACCACTGCATCATGCAGTGGCACGTCACAAAAGGTGTTGCACAACTTGCTGGTGCAGGGGGTGACAAGGATATACATTGTGCGAACTTGTGCCATTGCTTGAGGGCAGGGCTCTTACCATCGCCGACCTGCCTGAAGTGGTCCTTGAGGTCCTGCCAGGAGGTGCGCCATGTCAGGTTGCTCACGTAGATCCTCTTGGCAACGCGAATGACTCCGCCAGGGCCTACGATACGGCTGGTCCTCAGAACAACAGTCCTAGTAAAATGACGTCAGGTGCTGATCAGGGCAGCCTTTTCAGCGGCGAGGGGCCCCAAGCTCTGCCGCGATGGGCTATCTGGACATTTACCTAACCAAGAGGTTGTAAGAAGCATCAAGGTGCGCAATAATGTGCACAATGCGGAGGCATCAGCATGGCTGCACAAATCTGGGGCTTACCATTCTCGTTGCGATTGCGTTTCTCGCCGCGCCCACGACCTCTTCCCCTACCCCTGCCACGACCTGCTCGCTCTCCGGACTCAATCAGGGAGTCCAGAGGAGCGTTCAGCTTCTCATCAATCTCCATCGCCATTCCCCTGGCTGCTTCCTCCCGCTCGGGACCGAGCTGTCACCCGCTCAACCTAGCATGGCCCGGCTACTCCAGCCCCCAGATGCGGAAGCCTTCTGCTTCGCGGCAACACTGACCTCCAGCATATAGCGGCCTTCAGGGCACTCTGGCCCGGCTGCCTGGCAGCCTAATCAAGCCCCATCAAGCCGAAGCATGTCATAAATAGACCTAACATTGCCGAGCGCATCGCATGCTGTCGATATGCCCAGGCACATAGTCAAATTGTAATGCCGGACATGTCACAGAAACCAGTCGTCCAAGGCTTCGATGTGCGCAGAGGGTGCGTATGACATTTGAGCAAAGTCTCGAATAAGTACAGCATCGAGTGTAGGGGCTGACAAGGATAGATTTTGCGTTGATCGATATGAAGTAGGAATACCTGTGACTCCAAATCCAAGCGCTCAGGGAATGTTAGCAAATGCTGACGTATGAGACTTGGGGCTCCAAAGGGAACAAGCAGCACACAGCCAGAGCATGTGGGGCCAAAAGGTCAGTTCCAAAGGGCCCTTCTTTTCACCCCTCAAGACAGGCAGCGCATGTGCCTACTCCTCAAGATATTGACCCATGGCTGTAATGATGCAGAGATGCGATCCAGGGATGCCCTGCAGCAGCTGCAAAGTCTCATATCAGCATCAGCTCGTGTGGCGGTGTGTTCCAGTCAAACTCTGAGCTCCAATGACGGACCCTCATGGCTATTCAAGGGCTGAAGCAGGAAAGTGATGGGTTTGTGCAGATGCCAACAAGGCTTGCGGGAAAGGAGAGATCATTTCCCGCTCTGGATGACGCCCTGCAGTTGGCCCAGCGCAGCCCCTCAGCAGATAAGCACAACACGCAAGACGAAGACTCCCTGCTGAGGTCGCAGTGGAGCTTACAGGCAGTGCCAGGCCTAGCGGCCAAGACGCAACATTTTGATCTCCTGAGAAGATGGCTCAGCGTAAGCTTAGAGATGCCTCCCATCACATGGTGTTGTGCAAATATAATGCAGTTGGTGCGCAATAATACATGGGAAGTAGGGCTAGTGCATCGAGGTGATGTACCTATCAAAAGGGTTAAGGACCTTGCTGACTTTATTGTGATGCAGCTATCACGTCCGGTCAAGGGATGTCAGAGGCCTTGCTTCATTGATCGCAGGTGGAGCTGGCTCGCTATGAGAGGCAGCAGCGCAGGAAGGGCGTTGATCTCCCACAGGCAGAGGCGCTGCTGCTGGCTGCGCAGCAGGCTGACGCCATCTACAGCCAAGCCTTCCAGGAGCTTGCTCTACAGGTGTGACAGAAGTTTGCCTTACGCAGACCTTACTGTCAATCTGGAAGGAGCCCCATAGCTTAGCATGGATATCGCTGCAAGACAGAGGCCGTCCCTGCACTGGTGCGGCTGATGCAGTCATATGGATGCAGTCACTGACCAGAGAACCCTCATCATCAGACTTCTATGATGGGAGGTGACAACTGCAACGCCACCTTCTGAACAGGACTCTAAGGCAATGAGTGTCAAAGGCACATTTTCTGCCACTTTCAGGTGGCGTCAGGGAGTGCGGAGTGCGCTCAGCTCATGGCACAAATGTGGGCGGGACATTGCAGCCTCCTCATGGGTGCTACAGCACACTTGAAGGACGAAGCCGTCTCATACCGGCTCAGGCAAGCAGCAATTCCCTACGATTAACACTTATTTGCCCCTCTATGCTCCAGGCGGACCTCTGGAAAATCTCTCAGGAAGCAGTGACTCTGTCATGGCAGGTTGCATGTCACAGAGCTTCTTCCAACTGAGGGGATGTTCTACAATGGTAGGGCAGTGTAAGGACTCCTGCACTAGAACTGCATTGTACAGGGTTGTGTCAGCAGAGGAGAGGCTGGCAGCAAGTGAGACCTCCTCCAGACAGGAGAGCCAGCGCCTCCAGGCTGAGCTGGAAAAGTGCGTGTCTTGTCATCTGCCATACACACTTTCCCTGTCTTTACGTCAGCCAGCTAGCTTCTGTGCCCTACCGTCCACTACAGGGCCCTGCATTTGATCAGTAGACAGCTTGGCATTCTCCGCTTGCTGGGTTGCGCAGATTGCCACAGTCCTGCCTTCCCAGGCACAGATGGGTGGGAAAGCGTTGCCCATAGAGACTATGACAACTGAGTCCTGATGGCTCGTAGGCTTTCTGAGGTGGGTACCTGTCCTGCGCAGAGCAAGCGCGCAGCTGGCGGATCTGAAGGCCTCCAGCAGAGCAGCCGCCCTGCAGGCCGTGCAGAAGGCTGCGCTAGGGGATCCAGGACAAGGGCAGGGCCTGCAGCTGCATAGCCCTAGCATTGCAGGCGAGACTCCAATTGTTGGGCCATGCCTGTATACACAGCCACGTGGCCTTCTGGTTCTTGAACACCAGTTGCAGCAGCACACAGGGGAAGCCTTTCGAGCAGTCCTCCTCTGTCATATTCTATACAGTGCAGGCGCATAAGAGCTTTCTGTTCAAAATGTGATGTATCCATGTGTGCTTTGCAGCTGCCCGGCCGACCATGGCTCGGCAGAAGGCGACCATTGCATTTGCACCTGCGCAAGCGCCTTCACAGGCAGCACAGCTCTTCAACGTCGAGGATGAGGATGGCTTGCAACCAAGCACTCAGCCCAGAGGTAATCGTTCCCAAGCCCTACAGCCCCTTGATAGTAGTGCAATGATCAAGCATTCAGGCAGGCTCGGTAGAGCAAACTGACGAGAGCTAAGCTAGCCATTGTGTACTGTTGCGGCCAGGCTTTCGATGGAACTGTGGCAGCTATGACGTGCAAATGCAGGCCACCATGCTGACACTTCCCTGCTCACCTCATGCTTGTGACTGCAGGCATTGAGAGACAAGCCAGGGCTACTGCTGCTAGGCTGCCAGGGCGGCCAAAGAGCACGCTAAAGAGCTTTGCGCTGGCGCTGCCAGAGTATGAGGAGCCGGATCCGCAGCTGAGCAATGCAAAGAGCATGAAAGCGCGCTCCCAGCGCATCTCATCCATGGCCACTGGGCTCTTGAAGGGCCTTGAGGTAAGTAACTATGCCTCCAAACCACTCTGAAGCAATTCATGTGACCTTCTTTATGTTGCAGTGATCAGTGCATATTCTGAGCACACAGTTCAGCCGCATACGCGCAAGAATTCCAGCAATTGTAAAGCCAGAGCCTTACAATGGTGTCACCATGTATGAGGCTCCCACCAATATTTACACCCGCCCAGAAGAGGCTCTGTTGGAAGGGATTATGCTTCTCATTAGCAGACCTGGCCACAATGCTGTCACCAGCCCTAAGTGTGTGACGGTTGGTGCACAGGACAATGAGTTGACTGCCAAGATGACGGATGGGGACATAGACGGCTTGGCGGGGCAGAACAGCTACCTGAGGGATGCCCTGGAGGCATGTAGGAAGCAGATATCTGAGCTGACTCAGCAGGTAAGGCAGAGCTGTTGGGTCATATCCCCCAGACAAGTCACATGGCATGACGCACCTTCCACCCTTTTCACGCTGATTGATGCAATGAAGCAGGCCAAGGAGCAGGGATTCCCTGAAAGTGCTTCTGGCCTGCTTCAGCGTCCTTCAGCATGAGTCAGCACAACTTCATCTAGCTTCAGCCTTCCTTCAGCACTTCAGAGTGCCTTCAGCACCAATTCAGCATTGCTGCCCCTCCCTCAATGTATGCATTGCTGCTGTAGGGACTTGAGCTGGAGAAGCAGGCAGAGGGGATCATAGAGCTGGAGTCTCGCATAGAGGTTGCTGAGGGCGAGAGGGACAGTGCACGGGAGCAGATGCAGACCATGACGCCCCGCCCGGACCTGCCCCCGGGCATGGCCCTGCCCAGGCAGTTGGGCCCCCAGGGCACTGCCAAATTTGCTGCTGCCCTCACCAAGCACAGGTGGCACTCTCTGTCATGCTGCATGATCTCCTCTGGCTTACCATGGTGCGCTGGTGCGCCTGCTAGACAAGCGCGTTTCGCCCACACTCCTCACCCGCTTGCCTTATTTGGGCAATGCATGCAAGTACAGAGTGTGGGCCAAATGTTGCCGGGCAGTAGGGACATCCACACAGATTGCCACACCTGCTGAAATTTGAGAGCTTTGCTGAGTAGATTCTTTGAGTTCCTGTGAGCAGAAAAGCGGGAGCTGCCAGTACACCATGAGCAAGCAGCACCTTGTGTGCTGGGGGTTAAGCACAATGACATAGCAGTGTACAACAACATCAGCTTCCAGTGCACTCATGGCCTCACGTAACACACTTGCTATGCAGGGCTTGGCCGGCAGATGAGCTGGCAGGTATGCTGCTGGGTGCAGTTGATGAGAATGGCAGCCTGCTGCAAAGCGCAACGTTTTCCTTTGGCTGCCTGGCACGCCCACTCAACCAGCAACGCTTGACGCATGCAGGCATCATCCAGGTAAGTGCTACTCGCTGGTTTTCTGGCTTTTCAACGCTGTGTAAAGCCAGCCGCAATAAGGGGCACTGCGCTGTTGCGCCCAGACATCTTCAGGGCTCTAAATTCCCAGCCCTGATACCCATGCTGACTGTCTGATGGTCAGCTTGAAATTGTTTCAGAAGTCCCTGACCCATGGAGAGTACCAGGGCATATGCTCTGCTGAATGTCGCTCATCCAGTGCATCAGTGTGGAGTACACTACCTCCATTAGTTTGCAAAGGGTGCGTACATTGCAGGTTCTTGGGGCCGGTGCACTAAAGCCGCTAGCAGAGCACATGAACGGGCAGCAGTTCACCTGGCTGCAAGGCCTTGTCTCTGGGAAGTCACCCGAAGCAAGAGCAGAAGAGGCAGCCGCCCTAGCAGGCTTCCTTGCCGGGTGCTCCCAGCAAGGCTTCAAGTACAGCCCAGCCTATTATGGCTGTCTTGTACCATACATGCCGGTGTGCACCTGACCTCAATCTAAGTTTCTCTAGATGAATGATGAGCTTGAGACAATGGCTTTCTCCATGTATGAGCGCCGCTTAAGAATACTGACTGTGTTGCTGCAGGGAGCAGCCACTGAGGTGCTTGTGCAAGCTCTACTCGAGGCCACCCAGCCAACCGTAGAGCGCCTGGCTGCTGCAGAGGCAGAAGTACAGTAAGTACTTTAGTAACCAAAAATGCATCAGAGCCACATCATAAGCTTCCTTGGCTTCACAGCTGCAACCCGAGCCCGGGCATGCTTCATCCACCCACCTTCTTTGCATGGTGGAGGTGCCCAACAAGCAGCACAGTGGCCTCAATGCTGCATTCACTGCAAAGCTCGATGGAGCAGCTTGCACGCAGGCGCCTGAGGCAGGAGCTGGGGATACGGGATGATGCAGCCGGTGCAGAGGCGGCCAGGCTGAAGCTGCTGGAGGAGATCAAGAAGACGCGCGAGGAGCAGGACGCGGTGAGGCGGCGCAACCCCATCCTGGTGTACGTGGAGAAGCTGGCGGCAGCTGATGAGTCAGCCTGGCAGGACAACCTGGAAGGCATGGGCAACACCCCGGACATACCCAAGCTCTTCCGCCATGCCGGCAAGGTATTTCCGGCCCTCCTGAGGGACTCAATGGGAATTTTCTTTCTGGCTGTGACTGCTAGCCTGCAACCCCAGCCATCCAGTTGCCCTTATTCCAGCACCTAAGGTTTGGTCTTATTCACTAGGAAGCGGGGTTACGCGGCTGACCTGCATGTTGACTTTTTGCTCAAATTATCCTCTGTAGCTCAGCTTGATGGGCTCGGTACGCATGCGCAGATACGGAACAAGCAGGTGACAAAGCACTTCACCGAGAAGACAATCAAGGAGATCTGGAAGGGCCGCATGGCAGAGCACAAGAGCGGCAAGGCCACCGACCTGTGCGACTTTGTCTGCAACCACTTCCAGAAGAAAGTGGGCATCATGAGCGCTGTTGTCGAGGTGAGCACAGGGAGAGTTGGCAACACAGAGGCCCTCGTGATGTCTGGTCATTGATGCTCAGCTGCTTGCAGCATGAGCATGATGTAATTCATCTTAGCACATCAGCAAATTCTTCTCCCTTGTGCCGAGCATCAGATGCATACTTGTTGCTGGCAATGTGAGCTTGCTGTGGCATTTCCCAGGCCAGCATGAAGCTCTTGCTCATGTACAGCGTAAGGTATTAGAATGGTTGGCATGCTTGTGCAGACGGGGTACAACTTCCTGTACGGGCTGTGGAAGTACAGCTGGGATGCAGATTGTGAGCTGTTCCTCAAGATCCTTGAGGAAGAAATCAAGGAGGATGTCTACACTCAGCAGGTCCAGCTGCAGGCAAGCCTCTCCCTTGCAGACATGGCCCTTCCCTGTCACTGTGGTGGTGCCTCATGCCATTCTTGCTGGTGCAGCAGGTTGGCAGCCTCACACTTGTTTGGGAGGCGAAGTGTTGACATTTCGAGGGCAACATTTCGACTGCGATATGTCGGCATGTTGCCTTCGTGCCAAGTACGAAGCTGCTTGGCAAGGTTGTGCGTGGGAGTGGGTTGAAAGGTCAACTCTTAGACCACACACTGACAGGCGAGATCGTTCGGGCTGCAGGAGGACATTCAGGCAATGCTGTCCAGCATTGACAAGTCCCTGCACGGCGCTGAGACGGGGGAGCTCAGCAAGGTGGAGCTGCGCGAGGCGCTGGAAGCCTTCTTCCTGGTGGGCCAGCCTGGCGGCAAGACCCTCAATCGCATGGAAGAGATCATGCAGGCGCGCCCCATCAGCCCTTGCTTCCAGGGCATTGTCCCCATAAGGGGCCTCCCGTATGGCACAACAGCAGGATCTTTGATAGCCTGTTGACAGTACCACCACGGTCATGCTCAATCCTATGTCTGGTGGCTGTTGCTAGAATAGTAGAGTCATCCTTGAATGAGAGCTGTCTATCATGTCATGCTCTATACGTCTTTCTCTAGACCTAGCTTGCGGGTTATGTCTAGAGAAGGCAGCCTGGGGATATGAACACAGTTGCTTGATGAAGACTTGTCTGAGCACGAGGTCACACACTGGCTGTCTCGGTATCTCCTTCCCTTGTTGCAGGCGCTCGACGAGGATCAGGAGGGCTCTACAGCGCTGATAAAGAAGCTGTTTGAAGAGGATCGTGAGTTCAATCAAGGTACACACAGAGCCGCTTATAGGCTAAACAACGGCTGACATGCCTGGTACTTGCAGTCAGCTGTTATTTTACCATATATCAATGATTGATGCAAGAGATGTGTGGCCACCTGCAGTGCGCTGTATCAGACGTGACTTATTGGGATGCAATGTCAGAGAAGCTCCACAGAGATCTGAGGCAGAGGCTGGCCAGAGAATGAGAAGCTTCAGCCGCAGCCTCAAGCCTCTTGTGCAGATTCACATACCCCGTCACATATCCTGACTTTGTGTGCATGCAGGCGAGTTTGCAGAGGCGGTGAGGGATCAGTTTATGTCGGAGAGGCAGGAGCAGCTGGCGCAGCTGGAGCAGGCGCTGCTGGACGCCACGCTGCAGAGCCCCGACTGCACCCGCGACCAGCTCGCGCGCGCCCTCATGGCCATGGACTCCGACCTGCCCGAGGCGCAGGCATGGCCTCTCTAGCCCTTGTACAGGCCGGTGATGTCACTAAAGTACAGGGCACACAGGTTGCTTGACTTGACTGGTGCTGATCATACCAGCCGCCTGCCCAAAAAGGCAACACATGAGTTCCAGTGGCTCCTGACATCCATGTACCTCCGTGGCTGCTACTAGTTGGCTTGATTTGGTTTTACAGCAGAGCGACGGCTTCATTCAAAATATACAGGGCCCTCCACAGTACGCACAGGAGTGCAAGTACACAGATAGAGATCAGTGTAATGAACACGATCTGCGTCTAGGGAACTTGCAGCCTTCTCCCTGAGGTACGAGCCCATGCGCAGGCGCATGCGCACGCAAGCAGTGTGTTTGACCCGGGCGTGGTTACCATGAGCGTGAAGCTGACCATGAAGCGCATGCAAGGCTATGCAACCCCCAAGAAGGCTGCCAAGCTCAACATGGCCCTCATCAGCCGCCTCAAGATGTTTGGCAAGGTCGCAAAGGATAAGGCACGTTGCTACGATAGTATGCCCGGATTCGTGAAAGCGGACCACTCATTCATAGCATCTCGAAGAGGACCGGTCAGGATACTATGATGCGATATCAAAGCTTGATGATGTGCATGAGGCTTCGGTAAAGCGTCCCCATCTAGCTGATGCATATTGATCAGTGAGCCTCTCGCCTCATGTGACCTCACGTGTGGCATGCAGTCTGGGAAGCGGGGTGCAGAAGGGAGACAAGGCAGAGGCATTGATAGCCGCAGGGAGACCACTGAGAGCAGGCGGCAGTCTCTGCAGAGCCGCCAGGCATCGCTCAAGAGCCTTGGCAGCCTTGAGAGGCGGCAATAGAGCATGCAAATTCAAGGGATTTTGAAGGAACAGCTATGTCCCAAATTGAGACTCTCATGCCAGCATACAACATGCAGCCATACTTGCGCATCATGATGAAAGGAATTCTACAAACAGATTACAGCTGGGAAAAATTGAGGAGCATGTGTAAGCACTCTCGATCACGCACTATGTACACTCAGAACAGTGCCTCCCAAAGGCAGTGAGTCAACTCAATTGTCGGTCACAAAGTTTGGTCCTAGTCATGTTTGACGTTCTCCTAAGAATACAAGTCAAAAAAGCATACATTGCTGACATCCGCTGAAGCGACACTTCTGATACTGGCATTTGCTTAGAACTCGGGGGCGTTGTCCTTGACGGTGGTCTTGGCCTTCTGGTAGCCAGTCTTGGCCTTAGCAGAGGCTGTGTCGTAGCCAGCTTGTGCGCCAGCTGCAACATCCTTGGAGAACCCGAGCCATGTCCTGCGGTTGCCCAGGGTGTTGGCTGGCAGCAGGCCTGCCTCCTGCACATGGCATCAAGAGAGTCTTGCCCACAAGCAGTACTGTGTTGAGCCTATGCTGAAGATCTCTTGCACCCATAGCTGCATCCTCCCACAATCTAGCCGAGCTGAGGCATATGCAGGTGCTTTCCCTCTTTGTTGCAAAGCAAAGTCAGGCAACGGTTGCATTCTTCATAGATTTAGAGGTGGTAGGAGCTCTTTGATGCATTGAAGTGCCATTATGCCAGCCATTAGCAGCAACTTATTGGCGCACACCGTGTGCCCCTCAGCTTGAAGCTGGGTCAAGACTCTTGACTCAACGATGCTGCCGGCACATGCCAGTTGCAGCATTTGAAGCCTGCCACATGCGCAATGCATGGTTGTATTTAGTCAGAGATGGTGCATTGCCAAGGGCGGGAAGAGAGATGATACCTGCAGTCCCAGGAGGATGAGCAGGGTGGAGGTGGCCAGCAGGAAAAGGAAGGTGGTGAGGGCTCCGGCCAGGCGGAAGGGCATGGGGACCGTCTCAGGCCCGAAGAACAGCTGGCTGACGTGGCTCAGGCGGGCCACAGTGATGATGATTCCCAGGCCGTACAGGTAGGATGGGGCGAGCACTGTATTGCCCTCCAGGAAGGCCAGAGCCAGGATGATGGCAGGCAGGTACTGGTAGAAGTTTGTCTGAGCCTGCAGGCCACGCAACAAATGACGGAATGGAGGAGTGCCGATAAGATGCCCACAGTGTAAGGGAACTCAGGCTATCGGTAGCCGACATCACAAGCAACACTCACATCAGGAGACCTCACACTCGTGACAATCAAGGCCTGCTCCTCGTATCGCCGGGCTCCTTAATTGCACCCCCTCTAGAAAGAAACAGGAGTATCCTGTAGGCCTTACCGCAGACTTGCGCTTGAAGACAACATCCTTCTCGGGATCTTTCTTAGCACTCATCACCTGCACAACCAGGTAGGGGTAACGGCACTGGGTAAGGCTGACCGTGCGCGAATAAAAGTCAATTTGAGCTCATTTTGAACGTGTCTCACCTGACCGCGGTTTAAGGCCACAGCGAATGAGAGCACCACGAGCACCTGCCACACCATCGGACGGACTACTCAGGCATCTTGTGGACATAACACCAGAGTCTTGGCAAGTCGAACAGTGTGGTGAAGCAAGATCATGTGAGATGTCCGTACCATGATGTGCAGGCCGGCGAAGAGGCTGGTGATGGGCAGGAAGCCCGCCATGGGTGCCATCGAAGTGCAGAAATACCCTCTCCGAGATGGCTACTTTAGTGTTAAACTCTCCTGTCAAGTGATATCAGCGGGGTTCAGCGGTCAGAGGATGCTGAGAGAAGGAGGGGAGCGGTTGATACCATCTCCGTGATGACAAGGATTTTGGGCAATTGGGTCGACAGCCATGTGTCAAATTTGGCATGGAATGGATGGCCATTCCTTCGAGCCCAGGCCAAACAACTTTTGCAGGTCACAATACGCGTTTAGGGCCTCTGATAAGGGCGAAAGTTTGTATCAGGCCCGCTGAGATGAACGCCAGCAGCGTCATGCTACCCAGCACGGCAGCCAGGCGTCTGTCTGCCGCGCCCTTCTGCCAGCATATCCAGCCAGCCAGAATACAGCGTCATCACAGATGCGCCGCTACTTCTGACACACAGTGTGATTTGCCGGCACAGATGACACGCCGCTCTGCTGCGGCCATCCTGGCAGCAGTGCCCATGCTCCTCCTGTCCCCAAAAGGTTTGCCCCTTCTGCTGATTTGCGAGGTGTGTAGCAGGCCTCCAATGTAATGAAGGAATTCTATGGGTCCAAGTATGCCGCGCGATGACAACTGGCATCAGACCCAAGCACCTTGTCATTCAGCATCAGAATACTGTGCACCAGCCTCCATCTTTGATCGTCGAGGGTGCAGCTGGGACCGCGACTGCAAAAACTTCCAAAGTTTCTTTCTGCCTGCTAACATGCCGGACAAGAACCCCTTGCACGCCGCAATGCTAGGCTAGTACCGGCAAAGGCTGTGCCCCCTGCTTGCTGTACTGCAGATGGAATGCTGGGCTGGACTCGACGTCGGATACTACCGCAGTCTGATTATACTGCGTAGGACGTTTTCTTCATGTGATGAGTGTGTGGATAGCCATGTATTGCAGCCTGACCTGAGTCCTCTTTGCCTGCAGCCATGGCTCTGATCCCAGATGATGACGATGAGGAGCTCATTGAGAAGGCCAAGGCCAACAGAAAGAGCCGCCTGCAGACTGAGAAGGTGGCGGAGAAGGAGTACGCCAAGACTGGCGGCTTTGCAGACAGCGAGGTGGTCGCTGTACAGGTCTGCCCTAAAGCATTGCCGCTTCCTAGGGCGTGACTGTACTATAGGACAGATGATGTTCAATGCTTACAACTAGCTCAGTAGGGTCTTTACCGTGTGCCAGAGGAAACTCAAAACCGGGCAGTCCACAGTTCTGGAGCCTGTTCACGCTCTGCATAGACAAGATGATGCAGAACTTCTACTGAGAGACAGGTAAAAGGGTGAAGCTTAGGGTGCATGACATGCAGGTGGCCGTCAACAAGTTGGCAAAGAGTGGAGAGGCTCTGGCTGCTGGCGATTTGCCAGCTGTAGCTGCCACTGTTGGGTGAGCACATCTGTCCTGCTGGCTGCCTCTTCCTGCTGTGCATGTGCCTTGCAAGCGGAAATCCCCCCATATGCGCATGGTAATGCCTTGTGCCTGATAGTGTCTGTGAGATGGTGGTCACTCAACGTGGACACGTGTGCAGAAGTGATGCATGGGTAGGCGAGTTCCAGAAGGCGTCAACAGGGCTGAGCACTAACGAGGACGCCAAGAAGTCTGCAAATGCTATCTTCCAGGTGATCCTTCCTGTCCCATCTCAGATGATATATACCTTCACACAGGACATTGCCCTCTATGGGAGTGGCCTGCGAAGGCTTTGACGTGCTGACATTGCCTTGAGGCAATGTATGACAGGTCATGAGTGCAAGACTGCAAAGCATGATAAGGGTGCAAGGAATCTATGAAAGGAAAGTTTTCTGCAGAAGCTGTGTTGGCATTGCGCTCTCAGTGAACATGGTCGCTTTCGATGGCTTGGCGCCGACTGCCCACGTGGGCGCCACGTCGAATGAACATGAAAGTCGCGGGGGCAACATATTGGCAATATCAAGCGGCTGCAAATCCTGGCTCCCTGCAATGATTGCAGGGTATTGGGGCACTGGAGTCGTCAGCAAAGAGCGGCAGCCTCCAGGAAGCAAAGAAGAACTTTGTGACAGCTGTCTCAGCGCTGCAGACGTGGGCTGAGAGCGCGGGCATTGCTGCCAGTCTCAAGGGGCTCTAAGGGACAAAGACATTGGCAAGAGAAGATAGAGACGCATGATGACCTTGTAGACGGCTTGACAGCGCAGGCTGTGTGGTTCCCGGTGATTGTGGGGGCCCCGCAACTTGTGTAGGACATTGTGACGGGATTTCGTAAGCCAAGCCCAGTGCCTTGGCAGCAGGCACTGGTGCATAGTCACAGCTAGCATGCAATGTTGCGTCAGGGGCTTGCAGCTGACCTGCAAACGCTTGCCTAGATGTTGGGCGCGAGTGAAAGCTTCAGGACAGCATAGCAGCTGCGCTGCATTAGACCTGCTGGTGCTGGTCGGTGTGCAGGGCGGCCAGTGATGCACTTGTGTCAGTTGCTGCTAGATATCTGTCAGAATTTGGAGTAGAATTTTTAGCACTGCAATGTGTCTCTTGCCTCTAGGGCAGACATACGTGGCGCATCGTGACAGTGGCATGATATTGCTGAGGGCCGTCACATGTGTTCACTTCTGTCTAACGTAGACATACTGGAGCAAGCGGCAACATTTGCTGTAATGCACTGCACTAATGATCTAACATCTACATGTGCCATGATGGTAGTTGACATGTTGCCTATCATCACAACGACACCCTATCAAAACAGTAATGTCATGGCCTCCTGGCAGAATGTGGCATGTCACGCCACAGTGCCAAAAGGAGCTCAGGCCTTTTGACAGCCAGACATACTCTCTTGCATGGAACTGGTTTGCTCAGCTGTGCTCTCTGTGAAGCTCTTCAGGCATGTGCAATCTCTGGGACTTGCGCTGACAGCTCATGCCAGGTAGGCTGGCCTAAGGTAATTCTGATGTCGGTTTCGGTCAAAGCTTACTCCCTGAGCAGGCGCCTGCCCAGGTTGGGCAGGTAGTTCTGCAGCAGGCCGCCAGCCTGGCTGATGAGGGCGCTGATGGGGTTCAGGCCCGAGGGCGTTGCTGCGGCCTGCGTCTGACTCGCCTGCTGTGGCGCTGCCTGACTAGGCTGCTGCTGCTGCTGCTGAGCAGCGGCTGCCTGCTGCGCCTGCTGCAGAGCGCTTCCCACTGAGGCCACTGTTGGAGCAATGGCCTGCGCTGGTGCTAGCCCAGATGCCTGCAGGATCTTGGCCCTTGCACTCTGGATCTCCTGTGCCTGCAGTCCAACAGGCAGCAAGTGACATGCATGTCAGACCACCCAAAGGACTACCTGAGACCTACCGACCAGCCAGACCCTTTCAGCATGCTGGCATGCCTTTACACGTGACCTGTTCTGTTTTACAGTACTACTAGCTGAGGAGGATCATCTGCCAGCTTTCCTATGGCTAGAGGTGTACAAGTCGCAGCATCAAGCATGAGATAGGTGCATCAGGCGGCAGCTTGCGCAGAAAAGAGAGGTCTGCCACAGCTTTATGCAGAGGCAGATGTCAACACGGGAATATGGGGCACCTGCTGCTGCCTCCCTTCGGCCACCAGCTGGTCGTATGCAGAGTCCTGGGGCGCAAGGGCAGGCCCAGAGGGTAGAGGCAGCCCCTGCGCTGCCACGGCCGCGCCCGCGGCAACCTCGGGCGCTGGGGCAGACTCGGGCAGGGGCTGCTTGGGCGCCGGGATGAACTCAGCGGGCTGCACCACAGGCGCCAAAGCGGTCGCTAGCACCTTGCTTGCGCCCTGCTTGATGTTGTTCTGACCCCTGTATGCACATCACAGGCGCTCAGTCAGACCGCAGGCGCACTCTCATTCAGTGCTCCTCGAGCCGGGCAGCGCGGGGGAGCCGCTCTCTCATCCTACAACGTGCTGCTACCCACGCAAGACGAGGCAGAGGAGATGGGAACTGCTGCAACAATGATGGCTGAGAGGGAGGAACAGGGCAGGCGCGCACGTCTGCAGAAGGTTGGCAGCCGACTTTGCGGTGTTGGCCACGAAGGAGTCCACCGCCTTGTTGTTGTGCACACTCTTCATCTGCAAGATGGGCCAGACTTATATCCCTTCTCCCGGCAAAGGTGGGTGTGTCTTCCAAAGGCGCTGCAGGGGTCTGGCCAATCCATGACAGCAGGTGATAGAGGCATGAAGAGGATCCCAGGTGGCAATCCAGGCAGAGGGATCTTTTGGGTGGAGCTGAGCACATGTATCTAAAGAGGTCTCAAAGCGCTTCCAAGAGTGCCTGGGCAAACCGTCATTAGCCCTACCAGTCACAGCAAGGGCTTCAAGACATGAGATCATGTAAGCTTCGGCTCAAACGCACCGTGGCCTTGTACAGGCCGTCCTGAACGGCGGTGTTGTTGTACAGGAACTTGCCGACGTTGACGAGGTTCATGTTGATGCAGGTGGTCCCGTCCTGCGCCAGCTGCTGGCCGTCTGGGCACACTGCACAGCACAGTCATGTTCCTCAGGACAGCAACACCTCTCACACTGTCTTGTCACGTCAGTGCAAGAGCCAGGTCTTACGCTTGCCGAGTTGGCTGGCGCACAGCCAGTGAAATCATCCCCAACAAGGCTTTGCCAGGATGGGATTCAGGTGTGCACTTCCCGTGTGTCTGTATCGGCCACAAAGTATATCCTCCGTTCACGACAGCAGTACAGCTGCTCAAGCAGGCAGGACTGCACAGCGCACCATCTGGCATCTGCAACTGTGGGCAGCTGAGTCACGATGCTATGGCAGGCTGCTGCAAGGTCTGAGATGCACTGGGCACATGGCATAGATTGAGGCTCACCGCACTTCTTGGTGGCATCATCCAGGGTGAAGATGATGTTGCAAGCTGTGCACACGTTGTTGGCGCAGTCTACGCAGTTGGGGTCGATGGCTTTGCAGGGGCTCACAGTCGGCGCTGGGACTGGCACCTGCAGACATAGTGCAACGCTGTTTCCTTGAAACCCCGTCATGCATGGACACTGCTGAGCTCTTCACAGGCGCAGGCAGCATGGATGTCACACAGCATTAAGCAGACTCTGACTTGCCCTGAAGATGTGTTGTGCCATGAAATGCATGCTACGCTCTTGCAAGGGTTGTGGAAGGGAGAGCAGGAGTGAGGGTACTGCTACTTATAGGCATCCCTGACGTGGTCTGCATGCATGAGCAGAGTGGCTCACCGTTGCTGCCTGCTTCCTAAGGGCGTTCAGCTCTGCCCCTGCAGAGGTTTGTCAGAACTCAGTGCCTTTCTTGTTAGTCTACAGCAATGTAAACTAGATCAAGCAGTGGTGACGGCGGGTGTGGACTTGCCATTGAGGCTGAGCTGCTGCAAGTCAGCTGACACCCCTAAGCATGCCGCCAGTCCGCAGAGTACTAGGAGAGCTTGTGCTCTGTGGCCCAGCATATCGTCGTATGCTTTGTGGTACCTGCGCACAGGCTCAATGCAGCGTCAAGGCCAGGTGAGGGGTGGAGGCGTGGCTATACACGAACAGGCGGTCGGACAGCATCCTCCGCGTGTTATGTTCCTTGGCTTGCAGCATCTCTGCCTCATTAAACAGATAGGCTCACGGCTCACAAGGTTGGGCGAAATAGAACGGAGGCTTACGTGGGTCCAGAAGCGAATGTATATTTCAAGATGACCCCTTCAGCAGCTCCTTCCTTTTGATTCGTCTGTGAAGCAGTAGGGCCTCTCAAGAAGTGTCAGTGATACCAGGCCTTGACGACACACTGTTCTGAGCGCTAAAGCCAAATCGCTGTGGTGAATAATGCGAGGTGTCTGTGAGTGCAGCTGCCTTGCTCGTGGAAGCTATCATTGACTCCTCCTGAATTCACGAGATCAAGGGCGAGGGCACTACTTTGCCAGCTAGTCTAAAGGACACATATTCAAAGGGAGGATGGCAGTCTCTTTCCGCTGTTTTGAGAATTGGAGATGAAAATTGTGGTTGGGAAATTTCGGCTGAGCAATTTATGCCCCTTGCAGTGAGAGTCGACGATGACGGGGTAACTTTGCAGCACTTGTAACCTGTGCTGTAAATCTCTTTGATGATTTGTGGAGCCCACCGTCGGTAAAAGCCTTACAGCACCTCACATCTTCTGTACTTGCAGGGGAACTGTAATTCCTACAAGGCCTGTATCTGGCTTGCTAGCACGGCATAGAAATCATTGCTTGCTCCGAACATCATCCCCCGCATCTTTGTGGTCCCCCCTGCACCTTAGATGCAGGACTATCATCAGGCACGGGGTAGCTGCGAGTGCTGCAGGCATACCCTCAGGCACACTCATGATCCCCCTTCAGATTCGAATGGCAAGAGGGTGCCTTCAGTGCTGTAGAGCAAGCGCAAATTATCCTCTCAGCACCAGCTTTCCTCCCGACAGCATCTATTGGGCTGAGAGTAGGAACTGGCATGCAGGGCGGGTGCAACAAGGTCCCTCTTTAGAAAGGCAGCTGGGCAAGCTGGCCCATGGTGCAGCAAACCTGTTCCCTCTCTGGCTGGTTATTGGAGCCACCTCAGCAATGGTCCACCCGCCTAGTTTGGCATGGTTCAAGAGAGAGTACATCACCAAGGGCCTTGCCTTGACGATGCTGGCCATGGGCACCACTCTCAGCCCCCAGGCAGGTTCATCCTGTTTCTCTGCGAGCCTGCTCCAGTACTCTGCGAGCGTCGCATGTCCTGGATTATGGAATTTGGATCATGGATTATCCAGGGTTATGCCGGGATTGAGAAATTCTTCCGCGCAGGATTTTGTGGAGGTTATAAAGCGCCCACAGCTGGTGGCCCTGGGGGCGACCCTGCAGTACACCCTCATGCCCCTGATGGGCTTTCTGGTGACCCGGCTGTTCCAGCTGCCTGTCGCCTACTCCGTCGGGTAAGCGCAGCACCAACAGCTGGTTCCCTTCGGTGAAGGGCCTTGTTGCAGAAGGATCTGAGCTGCCTCACTTAGTGTCAAGTATTCAATTAAGCATGAGTTCCTGACAGGCAAGTGCATGAAGATAAGATTCTGGCAAGTGCCTGAATCTTATCGGCCCTGTCCTCGCTGTGGAAGGGCCTCCGGCTGAGCGGGTAAGAGCTCTTGCTGAGTGCAGGATTTGCCTGGTAGCGTCTTGTCCGGGAGGCGTTGCCTCCAATGTGGTGACGTTTCTGGCGCGCGCTGACGTGCCGCTATCGGTGGCCATGACCACAGTGTCCACTCTGACTGCCATCGTGGCAACGCCTGCCCTCGCCAAGCTGCTTGTGGGCAAGCTGGTGCCAGTAGATGCTGGCAGCCTCCTGCTCTCCACTTTGCAGGCATGCCTACTCTTCTTTCTGTGACTGTGTCCGTGGTCCCCATTCTGTCATTTTGCAGTCACATAGACTTACACCTCGCTGCCATGTTGTACATGGCTCTCGCACAGTCATCTGAGCAGAGCCCAGCCAGCAGCTGCCATGCTATGTGTCAGGTGTGCCAGGCATGGTGAGCAAGGCAACCACATCTATCCTTTGCAGGTCCCGCATCCAGTAGCCGTGGGGACTGAGGTGCAGACCCTCATGCAGGTGGTGCTGGTTCCTGTGGCGCTGGGGGCCTGGCTCAACATGTCCTTTCCAAGGGTCATGAAGCGCCTGAGCCCCTTTGCCCCCCTGCTGGCCGCCAGCATGACCATCCTCATCTCCGCCAGCATTGTGGCGCAGAACGCTGTCGCCATCCGGAGCGCTGGCCTGCGCCTCGTCTTTGCCGTGGTCTCCTTGCACCTGGGTCAGCGCCACTCCTCATGAGACACCACTGCGCATGACCATGTGACATTTGCAACATGTGACACACAGACTGTGCTCCACAGATCACAGCACAAATAGGCTAGAGAGCTCTACATGCCTTGCTTGACCAGTTATGACACCTTGAGCTGAGGTTGTGGGCTGTGAATGTCTGCAGGAGGGTTTGTGCTGGGGTACACAGTGTCGCGCATGGCTGGCCTCCAGGAGCGTCAGGCCAGAACAAACTCCATAGAGGTATGGAAATGCCTTACCCTGAGAAAAGGGGTGTCTCTTGTATGGCATCTGCTGTCCATCTGTGCATATCTGCTGCTTCCCTGCATATCATGTGACTCACTGCAGAGCCTGCCTGTCACGTGCCCTCTGTAACAGAGATGTGGCGTATGCATCTGACAGCTGCCTGATGAACTGATTCAGAAAAGCCACTTGCAGGTTGGAATGCAGAACAGCGCACTGGGAGCTGTATTGGCAACCCTGCATTTTGCGGACCCCCTCACGGCCATCCCATGCGCGATCTCAGCCACGACGCACTCCCTGCTGGGGTCCGCCTTTGCCGGCTACTGGCGCTGGAGGGATCCTGGCGAGCTGGGTGAGGAGAACATCATGGGGCAGCAGGAACAGGAGAGGGTGACCGAGGTGCGGACAGGTGGCAACAGCATCAGCGATGCCCAGATCCAAGTGGCCCAGGCGAAGGCAAGGGAAGCTCATGAGCGAGAGCAGCAGCAAGGAGGCAGGCCTGATGTGGAATGAGGGCCTATGTTGCTGTCCTTCCGGATAAGGGTGTAAGACCGGGCATTGCAGTGCTTTCCTACAGCTCAGCCTCACAGCAGCTAGACGGTATGCTATAAGTGACCAGTCGTGCTAAGTGCTGTCTCACCCCGTGTGCAGTGCTTTTCACATGGTTTTCAGACCATGCTGACATGTGCAACTGAGTCACCCAAATGCTTTACTGCACCTCTTCCTAGGTTACAAGTAGTATAGTACCAGTCAGACGCTGATCTCACAAGATAGATCACATTTTGCTGTGTTGTTTCCGGCATCACTGTTTCATCTGACGCATGCTAGGAGTGTGTTTGATTGTCAGCCGCCTGATCTGGGATGAAATTTCATGTGCATCGGATGTGTGTTGTAAGTGTCTGTTCCTATAACGCAGTCCAGAGAAAATGTTTTATTGCAAGTACAAGTTCCTGGCCTGAAACATGAGCAAAACCACAAGCAGAATGCGCAGCCCAATGCCGCCACTCTCAGACAAATTGCTATAGACAATGCACATCCAAGGTGCACAGCCTGCAGTATTGTAAGCCCAGCGCTGCACAAATCTCAGCTGCTACCTCCACACAGATTTGTTTATCCATGTGGCGGATCCTATTGACATCCGATGAGTCATGTCACTCCCATTACACGCCACTTCCCCTCAGCAGAGTTAATGCCATCACTCCTGGGACCTGAGAGTGATGATAGCGCCTCAAAGCCGTCCGCGACCCAGGCTATAGCCTGCGCGACTGGCCGTCAGAGTACATGTGTTCCTTGTACATGGGCTCAGCATCCTGCACCCGGATGAAGGAAGCTGGCTTCGACCGGACTGTCAGACCAGGGCTGCTCAGGGCCATGCTCTGTGCATCCCCACCGCTGGCAGCGTACGCCTGCATCAACTATCTGTGTCAAGTCCCTGATACACACCTCCGCACTCCTGATCACTGCAGGCTCTTGAATTGAGTCCTGGGCTGTGAGCATGCATGGTGGGGCTGGCTGGCAGACAAGTGCTCCGCACAGCAGCTGTGCTAATGATCTTACAGACCTGTGTGGGTCTACCATGTGAATGAGCTGCGCAACATTTGCCTCGTGAGACATGAGGTGGGCCCCAGTTGTATGTCAAAAGAAGCCTCACCGTGGAGGGGTAGCGGCTGCTGCCCTGCCGGCAGCTGCGGCAGCGCTCCAGGATGGCGTCGCAGATGCGCTGCAGCCGCCGGCTGCGCCTGCGCCAGTGCCAGACCAGGCAGCCCCCCAGGATGATCAGCAGCAGCAGCACCGCGCCTATGGCGGGCCAGGCCTGCCCCAGCGCGGAGCCGCTGCCGAAGGGGCGGTACTCCGTGCGCTGCGGGGAGCGCCCGTCCGTCTCCGCAGTCACATCAAGGGCCTGCAACATCAAATACAATCATACAGTGCTGACAGGAGTTTGCCACTGCTGCAGCAGACTGGCAAAGGCAGAGCGGCCCAGCAGACTTTAAGGTCAGCACACATCCACATGACCACATAAGAGACCACAAGGTCATGTGCCCCTTGAACTACCAATGCGGCTGTATACTCCCTCTGGATCGCATTGGGAATCTCACCCACATAAGCGCATGGCTTGTGCGCTTGACAGGTGGTTGCTGTGAGGTTGCCAGGGGGAAGAGCAGACCTTTGTGGTGCGGCCAAAGAACTTGTCGGGGTTGGCAGCCAGCATGGCGATGGGGTCATCTGCGCTGAGATTGGTGACATCCAGTGCGCTCCGGACGTCGTCCGGGGAGGCATTGGGCGGCACATTGACCCCCAGCGTGGCCGTCACATTGACATACAGCACTCGGCGCGACACCTGGCAAGGACACCCTCATCAGCACCCTCACATGCTCGCCATCTCTGCCCTTACTTGCACACCTTACAGCAGAGAGGCCTGGGGAATCAAGACGTCACAGATATAGGAAGACAACTCATAGTGGTCACACCTGTGAGATGCCAGTGACGTTTACATCGCCGACAGAGATGTTGAAGGCCGACGCAGTGTCTGCCTTGATGAGGTGCTGCAGAACGTCCTGGCTCGAGGCATTCACCCCAACCTGCACAAGTGCCCAGGGTGTTGGCTGCATTCGACCCTAGACGCCCTTGCATATGTGCAGGCCGCGCTCCTTGTGCGTATTGTGCCAGTCGCAGCAGGGCTGGGACCATTGCACAGTGGAAACTGCTATCAGCTGCTATTTGATCTGTCACATGGACTGAATGTAACAAAACGTGCTCAGCTGACTTTGTTGCCCACTCAGGAGAGAATGGTCAGAAAGTGTGGGTGGGTACATGCCATACCTTCTGAGCAATGTCGTCCAGGGATGTGCCATTGAGGTAGACCCCGAAAGACACGATGACAGCATAGCGCGCTGTCATGTTGGTCCCGGGCAGCACAGACGTCGGGCAGCTGGAGGAGCCGTCCTCTAGATTGGTGGTGTTGAAAGGACACATGAAGCACAGTCTTGACCCCTGCGCACAGCACCACATCCCCTCAGCTTTTGATTGGTGGACAGGCACAGTCAGGCCACCTCTCCACTGGCTAGTCTGCTGTGTACTGGTCTCTGACAGCAGAAAGGCAAGCCGGGCTCGGCCTGTATGCATAAGATTTGACCTGGCTCAAGCATATCGATGTGTTTTCCGTTGCTGGGCAATGAGAACAGGTGGAAGAGCCTGAATCACACCTGTTTAGGAGCGTATGTGCCGATGATGCAGTGGTTGCAGTGGGTGGACCCCCAGGAGTAGGCGTAGGTGCCGTTGCTGCACAGGGCGCAGGCAGGGCTCTGCGGCGCGGCTGCAAAGCTGCCGGGCGTGCACATCTGGCACTTGGCCGCGTCTGTGCCCGTGCTGGCCCACCCGGCCGGGCAGGTGCTGCACCAGGGCTGCTCCGAAGGGGGCACCGGCCATCCTGTACAGCACCTTGCATGCTTAGGCTGTGCCTGGGCTCATGCCTTAGCAGGCCTATGTATCTTATGGGGTCGATGATATCCTGCACAACTCATATACTGCGCCGGCTCCCAAGTGCACATTGGCACCACACTGGCGTGGCACCACACTGGCACCAATGTGCACTTGATGCCCAGTGAGAATATGGGTTCTGTATCTTCTGTGTTATGTATCCCTAACATAGTCACAAATAGGCGCAGAGCTGGGGATGCAGACCTGGCTGCCTGATGGCTTTGGCGCTCAGCATGCTGGGCGGCATGCTCTCCTTGGCATCACTGCCACTGCCTCTGCTGCGGAGGTCCAGGCTGCCCGAGGGGGCACCAGCGCTGCCCAAGCTGCCCAGGCTCCACGAGCTGGCGCCCCATCTGCCCGTGCTGTTCTTAGGGGGCTCAGCCCGAAAGATGTTGAGGTAGTAGCGCAGAGATGTGACGCCGTCCTCGGCCACAATCACTATGGGCACCTCTGTGGCCTTCCCAGGTGCCAGGCCCAGGACAAACGCCACTGGAAGGAAGTCCGCAGACGCCCTGCATGCCAGATGACAGACCTCAAGCCCTCTTCAACGTTGCTTATTGTGTATGGCACTAAGGCCAGGAGAGCCGAGTCAGAGCCTTGCATGTGCTCCACAAAAGTAAGCTAGTTTGAATAGCACTTGCTGGAAGTTGCAAGCAAGGACTGTATTGGCAGGCGGTCCTACCTGCTGTGTGTTTCCGCCTTGGTGTCTTCCAGCTGGTCTGCAGCCACATCCCCTCCCTGGCTCAGCACCTGCCCGTTCACCTCGACCCGCAGTCCAGTGACTCCCGGCCACCGCAGACCGGGTCGCAGACTCACCTGAGCAACGAGCAGTGTGCACGTCAGGCCAGTGCATCTGTTACAGCTTGAGCAAGCCCAGCAATACCTCGACCCATGCTACTACTGTCATCATGGTAGCGCTGACTTTCAGGTGTCAGGATCTGCTCAGTAGCGGTATGCCAATCCCCAGTGCATGTGCTAATATCTGGCAAGAGACAGTACTTGAGGCTGGTGGCATAAGAAGCTCTGCTTGTGGGGCTCAGAAGACGTACCCAGTCGACGTCATGCGTGACATTGAGCCACATGGGAGTGCCAGGCGTGCACACTGTCCCCGACACATTTGCAGCGCTGCTCGCACGAGGCGCCATCACAGCGGAAGCACGTGCCGGTGCGCCGCACACCACCATGCTGCGGTTGGACGACAGCGAGGCGTTCAGGTACGCCAGCTCAGCATGCTCGGCATTCGCCAGGCGCACGATGGACAGCTTGTAGATCTCTGTCACGTTGTCCTCAAAGTCCTCGCTGCTCGGTCCCGGGCTGGCAGCTGCCGAGAAGGCAGCGTGAGGGTTCCACAGGGCTGTGGAGGGCGCGTGTGCAGTGCTGGAGGCCACAGTGCTCTTCAGCGCAGGCGCTCCTCTGACAGAGGCCAGGCGTAACCTCTCATCGCTGTCTGCGCTCTCGTATCCCCCCTGCATGCATGAAGAACTCTGAACTGGGCTAGTGACAGAACTCCCGCACATTCTCAATGCACCAGATATCCCAGGAGGCTGTGTGCAAAAATGACCTCTTTGGTATCTTCTCAGAGTATGCACACATGCTCAAGTTCATTCTGATGCCAGCAGAAGCGTGTGTCTAAACTTGGGGACAGAGAGGGATGACCTGGCCAGGACTCAGGAGCGAAATGCAGGAGCAAGCTTTCTGGCAATGCCTGGCATGATGCAGAAGGGTGAAATCAAAGCGATTGGTGCCATCTGGAGCGCGCCTGAGATGCTGAGACGGAGATGGTGAACTGGTTCTGTCCAGGCTCCAGGTTGAGGGGCCAGGAGTGCTGCCTGCATAGGCTCCTCGTGGCTGTGCTGGTATTGGAGGACGCCATCGCAGACACGCCAGACATCTCTGCTGCGGGTGGCAGCCCCTCAAAGGCTGCCGGACCAGTAGCTGCTGACAGCACCCCTGCAAAGAGCAGAAAACCTTTGCTGCAAGCGCAGGAGGGCTTCTGCTTCACTTGCAGCACCTTCCTAGAAATGTGAGCCACTCTAGGCGCCCTCTGCATTGTCTCTCAAATGCAGCTGCTTTATGTAAAGACGTCACTTCTTGATGTAGCTTCTCTGTAGTCATTCTAGGCTGCAGCCCAGAGAAATCAGAAATGCACAGTCAATAATGATACAACACCCTTCAGCAGGTGACAGAGGATTTATGCGGCGCACCAGCTGAGCCGGCTTGAGAGAGTGAGCGCCTGTTGTGCGATGCTGCTCCGCCCCCTGCGCCCTTGCTCTGCTGCAGGGCCAACCCGTCTGGTGTGTACACCCTCACCGCCTGAGCGTCTGCGTAGGCATAAGTATGTCAGCTCCAGAGTGTAGACAACTAGTGCATGCGTCTTCTAGCTCTGCAACAAGCCTGCTCTCTTGCAGGGCAGATCCAGGATTGCGGACTTTGAGCCAATTTCCACAAGGGGAGGTGCTGCACCAAGAGGAATGAGGGAACATCCTGTGCCAGGGGCCTTACCATTGCCTGGCAGTATGCAGAGGCTGCCATTGACGAATGATGGTGGGACAGATGTCCCATAGTCGTCCACGTCTGGATTGAAGGCGCTGGAGAGGTCGTACACTGTCCCATTGGGGCCATGGACAATGATGCCATGCAGCTGCACGCCCTGCCCTGCTCGCTGCTTGCTAACGCCAGTGGGCTCTGTTGAATGGGACCTGCACCAGGCATGACCAGGTTGTGACTTCCAGCAAAGACATCTCATGGTGCAATGCCTCTTTGAGGAGGCATGCGCTGCACGCTGTCAGCCAAGCTTAAGCATGCCCTGCAGCCACAATGGCGTTCGGGTATTGGCATGCTCCCCTACATTTTTATGCGTGAGCTTCCAGTACCATGTCTGCCAAGATGTGACAGATCTGTCTTGGCTCTGCAGAGACATACATCACGTCCAAAAACCTCATATTTGCGCCTTGTAAGCATCGCCGGGGAAACAGCCGAGCAAGCTTGTGGCTGCAAGCAGGCACAAGCATGCTGCGGTGGTCGGCCTTGACAATGCTTACAGAGCGATGCTCGCCAAGCAAGGATGGAATGAGACGAGCAGCCACAGCACCCACCTGTATGTTCCTGGGGGGCACTGATCTGGCAGGACGCCAAAGATGTGCACAGCTGTCACGTTGGGGTTCCCGCTCAGCACAGCGTTCCAGGCAGCGCCAAAGGTCAGCCCCAAGCGATACTCTGCCTGTGGAGGGATGGCTGTCCAGTTCACAGGGACTGTGAGATTCAGCTCTGCCCCAGACTGCTGATCCCACTCGAGAATGCCGGTGATGCTCTCCGCTGAGATGTACTGAGTGAGGTCTTCGCCTGTGAGGGACGTGACTGTGTATGGAAGCACAGCTGGCACACGCAGCACTGGACTGACGACTGCGAATGGGATAACTACCAGCTCCTTGTCATAGGCCACCTGCAAACACACGAGCCACAACTGAAGCTTTGAGCTAAGAGAGGTGTTAGGGCTGCAGGACTCACGAGCAGGACAGATTGCTCAAAGTCTCACAAGTTTTCAGGCTGTAAGAAGGCCAACCATGAGCATGGAAGATTATGCAGCACTGCATCAGACGCGATGGGCACCTGATTGGCCTGCATGGCTAGAACCACCGTCAGGTTTTCCTGAGGTAGCGCTGAGACGAGACATGTGTCGCGCTCAGCGCTGAGGTCGGCATTAATGACATTCTCCAGCTGCAGGACCAGCGCGCCTTGCTCAAGCGCATTCCCCATAGCTGCCAGTGGCAGAGAGACATTCACTGTCCCATTCTGGCCTGGCAACCATTGCAAGGAGGTGCTCTGTGCTGCTGCAATGAGCTCTGCCGGCGGCAGTCCTATCTGCAGAGCTCCATCTGTACGCACCCACACCACTGTGCTTCAGATGCAAGAACTGGCAGCACGAGGTTGTTCTGAGCACCTTTGACTGACAAATCCAAAGGCGCGAGCAGAAGCTGGCATAAGCTCAACAGAGACGAAGAGATCTCAGTTCTTGGAGCTGTGGGCTGTGCGCTGCCCCGACCCCTATCATAACTGAGTGTTCGCCTCTGCTGATATCATCAGGACAATGAAAAGACATGATGTGACTCACCTTGGGACAAAATCCTCTGGAATACAGAGATGTTGGCGGTCACAGGCAGCATATTGGGCCCTGACAGGGTCACCGGAACCTCTACTAGAGTACCTTCAGCATGCATGTAGGGCTGGGCCATGCTGATGGATGGACCCTGCACAGAGAGCACCTGCAGGGGCGAGCACCAGTGCAGGATCAGCAGGTGGCTGGCCACTGTAGAGATGCATAAAACGGTTATCTCTGCAGGGTCAGCAGGCAATGACACGTGATAAACCACATGCCATGCTGCAACACAATGCTGGCCTCAAACAAACCCTTACAACCTATTGGATACCGGTCAGATTAGGCCTTCACTTCGTGACGCAGCTGCACGCATACATGCGGGACACCAGCATCAGTGCCAGCATTGCCAGAGGACAGCATGCATCTGGGGGGTGGCAAGAGGAGAGGCAGGAAGCGCACAAGGTCTCTCTGCGTCTGCTCTGAGAACTGTCCATTCAGGGACAGCTTCAGAGGGTGGTCCCCAGCGCTGAGAGGCATCTGTGAGGCTGGAGTCAGCGCCACAAGGCTCCGCCTGTCTGCGCTCACATTCGCATGCAGCAGCAGGTCCCCCCCGTCCAGCTCAGCGCCCTCCAGCTTCAGGACAGGCCTCAGAGAAAGCTTGCCCTGCATGCCACGGTATCTCAGTCAAGCCCTGGACTAGCCCTGCAGAACAGCGGCCAGGCAAGAAGATCTGCACAGGATTAGCTGCTTGAAGACACATTACACTTCAGGATGGGTTGACGCGAGCTCCCCCCTGAGTCATTTTCTCAGCCAGAGCATGCTCAGCAGGGCGCATCATGCAGGTGCCCTTCCAAGGACTGACACGCACCTGTCCATGGCTCACAGTGTCGAGGCTATCTTCCAGATCCACGGTGAGAGGGAAGCTGCCATAGCGAGGGCCACACTCTGGGTGCACCCTCCTGACAAGCGGGGCTGAGTAGTACCCATACGAGAAGTTGTACTGACAGCCACCAACACTGACATTGAGGTTCACAGCTGTACCTGCGGACAAAAGACAGCACCATCAGCACTCAGAACAGGTGCATGTATGAAGTTGTTAGAAAGGAGAGGTGTAGCTTGTGAACTGCTATAGCTGTCATTACTGCATCCTGAGCCTGTAACGGCAGTGTTTCCTACCATTTGTGTTATTGGATATCCTGAGCGGCCACTCGGGGGCTGTGCAAGTGACGTTCCCAGCATCAGAAACCTGTGCTGTGACCGTCTGTACATAAGTCGCATTCCCAAATGCGCATGTTGGATTCTCATCCAACCCCTCACCCTGCAATGATACATGCACTCAGCTCTGCAGCTCAGAGCACTTGCCGCAAGCATGTTTTGGCCACTGTCTGCTTCGTGTCTGATGACAATGTCAGATATCACAGTCCCATTGTTACATTCTAGTAGGGGCAGCATTAAGGCAGTCAGGCACATGGGGCTGGTGCACCATATTCAGAGGCCAGTCTGATTACCTGTATCGCTACATTCGTCCCACCACTCAACGGCCCGACCTCAGGCGTAATGAATGACACCATAGAACGCTTCAGCTGTGTACTACCCAATGTCAACAGAAGTACATCTGCAACAGTGTCAGAGTTGTCAGGCCAGCATCACACCAAGTGCAGACACAGGCTGCAGCAGGTGTAAGATTGACTCCCTCACCTCGAGCAGCAACAATCACTTCAGACCAGAACTCAGATGCAACTTGAATGGAGAGGGTCACCTTTGTTGGAGCCACTGTCTACTCTACTCATAAGGACAACTGCAACAGTGCCAGGCGTGCTGTCAAAGGGACAAGTTATGCTGAACTCGTTCGTTTTCCAGGGCACCCTCCACCCAGTCTGCAGAAATGGAAAAATAATACCCTTCAGATGCTGAAGGATATGCCAGCAGAATTGCTGCAGTACTCCATGTAATACTATGCAAGGCTGCAAGTGACGCATAGCAACAGAACCAAGAGAGGGTTGTGAGATATCCAAAGGGCATCATCAGCATATGCCGTCTTGGGCGCAGGTGTAAAGGGCATGAGTTGAGGCTCACAGTGACCCTTTGCTGAGCCGAGAATCCTTCCGCTGAATGGACAATATCAACCAGATCAGCCAAGGCTTCCGAGGCATTCCCCTTTGTCACCCTTCCCTCAAACTGCATGCCATCAAGCGCTTTCAGGAGTAGTCCTCAGTCAAGCCACTGTCCATGGCGCAAGAGGGAAGAAGATTTGGTGTTGCACTGGTGGTACTGAAGGCAAGGGGTGCCCTTCACCTGCTTTGTGGCATTCCTTAGGCCCTGAAGAGTACGCCACGGCACGTACTTGCATGACACAGGAGCAGTGGCGAACGCAGGAGGAAGGTCTTGCACAGTCACTTGGACTGTGGCAGAGCCAGCTGCATTGGGACAGCTGGCCTGCTCGCTCACTGACCGGCCACTGATGAGCACGGATGCCCATCCTGGACTGTTATCTCCAGCTTCGTAGGCGTAGGGGCTCCGGCTTATGACCCCTGAAGAAGCCCGGGGTGGAGGTGCCTATGACAAAAGGACCACGACAGGGTGACAAGCTTGGCCTTGATCAGCAACCTCGCGTTACCCTGTGACAGCAAAGCTGTATTTTTACCTGCTGCGCGCCTACGAAAGCGATCCATGCAAACGCTGAGAGGAGCCAAGCCCGTGTGACGCGCATGGCTTATGAGTCCTTCAGCTGCAGGAGCTGCCAGGGCAGACCCCGACGCCAGCTGCATCGAGACATCACTGCACCTATCCCATAGTCTGCACACTTTGTATGGCCTCTTGGGTCTGCGCTTATCTTGCTTTGCGCACCAGCACTGATAATTGGCCTCCCGAGGCAGTCCTAACTTATAGGGGGACGCTTGACGTCACAACAGACTGCACGGTAAGGTTAACAGCGTTCACCTTTCCTCTGCCCTTCATCTTTCTTCCAAGATCGCTTTGAGTGGGACAAGGCATCCCGTTCACGCGAAGCTGCCCGTTCTGCCCAGCTGGAGTCACCGGTCAATCATATAGCGATGAGGGCTATATTGCCCAATGCGCTGCGACTGAACGATATTCTTCTCGTGATGCAGAAGACGCATGCTCCGCAGCGATGTAATCAACATCTCATGCAGTGAGCTCTATCTTTTGCTACTTCAGTGTGACCTTCAAGGACACCTGCAATGGGCATCTCGATACCCAGGCGCAAAGGACTGTCGCTGTGAGGCTTGTGCGAAAGGGAGAAGCGGCTGCCTGTGAGAGCTGTCATGGTGCTGCATGAAGGACCATGGGACTAAGATGCATCACATGACTGCTGCATCATGGGCAGTGCCATGCAAAAGTGCTGATGCAAGTTTTCGAAGACTACAATGCATAGCCTCAGACACTGTGCCAACCAGTGTCCGCACTTTGGCGATTCTAGACTGCATGACAGACAAGGTGGTCAGAGTCTGAACTTCAGACAGCATAGGCGGGTGGTCAAAGCTAGCCGTTATCTTACAGATCTGAGTCCATCACTCCTCAACGGCGAAGCCAACAAAGCGGAGAGGAAAGATATATGCTGCCAGAGGATCTCCTCCTTGCACCGGCCTTATGCCGATCAGAGTTGCACGTACCCCATACGGGAGCAGACCTTACCCTGAAAGCTACTGAAGCCCCTCATACTTGGCATTGTTTTGTATCTGGTCCCTAACAGGCGCATGTGTGGCCTTGCTGAGATCTCTTGGCTGTCTCAGCTCTCTGAAGGCATTGGCAGGGTCCAACCCTTCTGGCTGCAGAACTCCCAGAGGCGCTGCATGACAGGTACCGAGCAGAGCGTGCGCTGCGCTCCCAGTATCACCAGCTTCAATTTGGCTCTCGTCAGCGCAACATTGATGCGCCTCTCGTCTGCCAGGATCTTTCCAGCATGCTGCTTCTCATTGTTGCGGACCTGCAAGGGGTTGCAGTCATGTCAGTCTCTGACCCTGCTGAAGATTGTGAGGTATCAACACTACCACCCTGACAACTTGTCATGAGAAGCTCGACTGTAAGACAGGGCAGCAGCAGGTAGGGCGGCAGCCGGCAAGGCAACAGGGTCCTCTGGTGTCCTGACAACGGGCTTTAGCTGCACAGGAATTAACTGGCAATCAACTGGCAATTGTCCTTAGGACAATGCAGAATCTGCACCATGGACACCAGTATGACATCCTTGTCCCTGCCCTGGCACCTGTCAATCGTCAGGGCCTCCAGGCCATCCCAGCCCCGCAGCTTGGCCAGCCTCTGGATGAGGGCCACCTGCAATGACATTGCAGCAAAACCTCATAAGTTCACCCTTCTGGCATGACACGCCATCCAGACTGTTTCCCTATCTCCAGATCTGCATGACCTGGACCCCTTTGGCAGCCCCTCAACCTACAAGTTGGTGTGAAGGCAATACCCTGTGTGGCTGAAAGAATGCAGTGTCTGGCCTGGAGGGCTGAAAAGGGGCTCACCTGTGATCGATAGGGGGATATGACTCCAATGGAGCCTGTCCGAATGCCCGCTCCCTGAAGGCTGTCCACGATGCGCATGATCGTGTCGGCCTCAGCAGGATTGCTGAGCTGGTCGCCAGCCTGGCACTCGCCTGCTCCAGGCAGGGCGCTCGTGTCCAGGAATAGCACTCTCCGCTTCGGCTCGAGTGCCTGCATTGTCACCTCATGCCCGATCACTCCCTCTGTTGCAACGTGGTGTAGGCAGAGGAAGGCTTGGGTGGATATCCAAGATGGGAGAGCTGGCTTCACCAAAAGATGGAACCGAGCCTGCCTCAAAGCAATCCTCAAGATTTCAAGGCATTGATGCCTTGTAGGTGTGTATGAAAGGACTTGCCTGTCTCAGCCAGCCAGGCAGGGACTCAGACATGGCGGTTGTGAGGGAAAGCATGCCCTGCTCCACTAGAGGGCTTCCGCAGCGCAGCTGCCCCTCGTATGTCAGCTCGTTTGCAACCGCCATGATGTCAGCGCACATGCGGTACTGCGCCCGCAACGTCATGACCGCCTGCACAGATTAACACATGTCAGGCGAGGACCTGCCCACTCAAGAAACTTGCACAGACAGATGTACAAGCGCCAGTCAGTCACTTCTGTATCTGACAGGGTATGCACTTTCCTGCAACCTGCACAGTAGCATGAGCAGAGGTGACCAGCATTGCTGCATAACATGTGAAGAACAGCACTGCTATACGCGGCAGTTCAGGAAGGTGGTCTTTGCTCAGAGGGTGCACCTGGGGGTGGGCTTCACACAGGCGCCTGAACAGGCTGCAGTCCAAGCCCTGCTCCGCGGCTGCAGGGTTCTGGACCAGCGGGGGAAGCTGGTGGTGGTCCCCTACGAGGCAGAATGCATGCGCGCGCATGAGGGCGCCCAGCACAGCGGGGAGCGTGATCTGCCCGGCCTCGTCCATGATGCACACGTCGAAGACCCGGTCTTGCAGCAGCGGGTTCGATGCGCTGAGGCATGTGCAGCCGACCTGAGTTGCACCGCATCAGTGTCAGCTGACACGCGCTCTGACATCAATAACAGCCTGGCCAGAGGCCACTGGGCTGTGCTCACGTCTGACAAGTCTTGCTTCTTTCAAGTCCCACAGAAACAGAAAGTTGGGCATTGGACTTGTACGTTCCCTATGCGGCACCTTGACTGCGTAAGACCATAGCTCAGGTCTGCATCTGTGTCAAGATTGTTCAGGGCAGGGCCTCACAAGTAGGCTATCCTTGACGACATGACCTTACGAGAGTCACTTCCCTACATGAGAAGACAGGCAGAGAGCTCACCACACGCGCTGCCTGGGCGGTGGCGCGGAGGCCGCTGACTGAGGTGTCGGGGTAGTGGCTGCCGCCTGGCGTCCACGCGTGCAGCTGCTGCTCCACCTGGCTCCGCCGCCCTATGCGCAGGAAGGGAACGCCCTTCTCCGCCAGCTTCAGCAGCAGGTTGTCCACAGCACTGCACAGACACAGTCTGGGTCAAAAGTGCCTGCAATGTCAAGACTGGTGATTTCCTCACAAGTCAGCCTGTGGCAGAGGCGACTCATGGAGGTGTTGTTAGAAGACCAACATCTTTGACAGCACCAATATGTCCAGAGCTCCCATCTGAGAGAAGAGCCAGTGCAGAGGAGGAGGTGGGGCAGCAGCAGACAATTCTGCACTGCCTGTGGACCATACCTGTTGGTGTAAGACATCAGGACCACACTAGCGCCAGCTGCCAGGAGCGCAATCACCGCCTCTACGATTGTGCTGGATTTCCCTGTTCCTGGCATGCCCAGCAGCAGCGTGTAGTCCTGGGACTCCACAATCCTGAGGACCACAGGGATGTCAGTGTGCTTGGCGCAGCATATCCATACAGCGAGGTCAAGAGCCAAGCACTGTCGTCTGCTACAAATTCATGCTTGCAGAATATGGTACAATTACTCATGGGGAAATATGACCAGTGCAATAGTACCGTGATGCATGCTGTAAGGCATCCGAGGGGGCGCTCTCTATGCCTTGCTGTTGATTGACATCTGGTTTTGGGCTGGCTAGCTTCAGCAGCATAAAATGATCAGCATGGTGGGGCAATACCGTCTGACTGCGTCCTGCTGTTCTGGGTTGAGGCCACTCTGCGGTTCGGTGGTCTCTGCTGCTGCTGTACCCTGAGCCAGTGCCCGTGCAGCAGTGGGAGGTGACAGGTCTACAATGAGCTCCCGCAGCCGCTCAGTCCTGCTATCCCGCGCTGAGAAGAGACCTACATATCACAGTCCTCTTGCCAATGCCCTATTGCCTAAGACACCCACAGTGCATGAAGCCCCACCCAGGAAGTGCCTGTACACACGTCTTACGTCATGGCTATGCTCCTGGATTGGAGCGCTGCTGTGCGCTTGACAGATGAGTCTGTTGATTGGGGAAGTGTCGACGATTGGGGGCTTTGTTTAGTCGGCTCTCACCCATGAGGTTTCTACGCAGGCGCACAAAGACAGACGCCACGTCATCCTTGTCCAGGCGCCAGCTGTGCTGCCGACTCATGCCATGCTCGTTGCCTGGGGGCGCACTGCTGCTTCTTGCCTCTCCCAAGCTGCTCATGTTGCTGTGCTGCGCCTCGGGGCCGAATGCTCGCCTGAGGGCCTTGTCCAGCGTCAGTGTGATCTTCTCCCCGCTCAAGTGCTTGACAAAGCCTCTGCCCACGCCAGTATGGCGCCCTGTACAGTCAGACCTTGCCCGTCATGGATGGCATGGCTCTTGTTAGCACTCTCACTCTCTCTAGAGAAGCAGGTCAACACTTGTCCACATGATCCTCAGAGCAGCTTTCACTGAGGAGCCCTGATAGATTACACATATTGCTGCAATTGCCTGGCTAATAAAGGTCTTCCAATTTCCTGTACTCTGCATGTACAAGGATGATCTTTGAATGTCTGCAGGCAGACCTTCTATGCTGAGGATGACCATGTCGCCTTCATTCAGGCAGCTGTCCTGCAGGGCGGCTGCTGCTTTGGAGGATGGCTGCACGGTCCCGGGCTCCCGGCAGAAGGAGTACAGCCACGCAGGCTTGTCTGCAGGCCCGGCGGCAGGGGCGCGCTGTTCGGAGATCAGCTGCAGGCCTGCGACGCAGCGCCCCTTCTCCTCCCTCTCTGTGCCTGCATATCGTTACCAGCAGCGGCCTCAGCACTCCAGACTAGTTGGCACATCCTCTCCACTGCTGTGCACCGCCGCATGGCTGATCCTGGCAGGATCATGATGAGACAGCCTGTAATGTGATCTGCTGCTCTTCACCCATTAGTCAGAAAGCGGCCCTCAAAGGACCAGTCGCATACGAGGCAGTATCAGCACAGGATTGTCCTTTGCTAGGCGCCTTATGGAAATGAAAAGTCTGCTGCATCAGGCAGGGGGAGTCTGCCGTGAGGAAAAGTGTGCCAATGACGCTCACCTGGAAGTGCCCAGATCTCGGCCCTTCTTGCACTCAAGTCGCCCTCCTCCAGGTCCACAAGATGTAGCCAGTGCGCCAGAAACTGCGCATGCGCAGGCGACATGTGCTGCGTGTGTTGGTCAAAGGCGTCCCCCATCCCAGCGCTGTCGCTGTTGCCGCCCTCCACAGCCTGCACATGGCAGATTGCCTGAAGCATCTGCATCCATCCCCTTGCACACTGCAGTGAGAGCGTCTACAGCTGCAGCAGCTCCTTGTGGAAGGGTGACTCAATGCACTGCCCGTAAATGCTTTGATGCAGCATTCCTACTTCAGCGCAAGCATGGCTCACTGATATCCCGCACATCTATGAGCAGGTAAGAACTCCATGCCAAAAGGGCGGCGAGTCAACTTGCCCTGTGTGAGGCCCAGCCACAACAAGATGCACCTTCTGACAATGGTCTATTCTGTCAGCATGCGGAGCAATCACCTTGTGCAGTAGGCTGCAGTTGGAGACCTGGAAGCAGCGGCTGCATGCCTGCGGGTCGCCTAGCACGGGTGGCAGGGACCTGTTGCGCCCCAGTCTGGCAGCCAGCACATTGCGCTGCATGATGAGACTGGCCACCTGTGCAAAGCGTACCCGCACATGTCTGTCACGATCCTTCCACGCTGCTGTGCAAGCTTGGCAGGCATGTGAGGAAGCCCAGTGTTTCGCCCAGTCAGCAGCCTGGGCACCTGCTGACAATCTAGGGCAGGTGCCCTTGATCTTGCACATGGCCCAAGTTGTCAGCAAGTGCAAGAATTGACTTTGAGAAGATTTGCTCTGAGTAAGACCATTGCCACATTCAAGGAGGGACCAAGGAATAGCAGAGTTGCGGCATGCTTGACACATTGAGAAAAGGTCAGGCAGTCAGACGATGTTGCACCTCATATGGGGAGCGCGCAATAACTTCAGGCGAGGCCTCTCTGAGGTACCACAGCAGGCCGCGCTCAATGTGCTGCCCATAGCGCTCCTCCATGAGAAGCTGGTACAGCGTCACCTGCATCAGAGCATGCAATCGTCATGTCAGCCCATGCATCAGAGTACCGAGTGCAGGCTGTCCAAGACTTTACAGACAGGCGCAGTGGACATGTTTTCAGATGGCTGGCAGACTACTGTGAAATTGTTGCAGGCTGATGTGAGAATACCTGAGCTCTGTGGCTTTGATGAGCTTTGCCAGTCTTGAACTCCAGAGGGGCAGTATAGTCCTGCAAACCAGCACGAGGTGTTTCAAGCCCAATGGATGGTCATGTAGGTCTTGTCAGTATAGAGGCACGACAGCAAGGCCCTCTCCATGATCTGTGGTCAGGTCAGATCGCATTGCAAGCAGAGTGAGATGGACATTTTCCTAGCGAAAAGCAGCGGCTTGCCTGAAGAGCCAGCATGGGTCCATGTGGCCCGACAGGCTGGCAGCGCAGCTGCACAGATGCGTCGATCATGCCCTTCAGGCCGTAGCGTGGCACCCAGATGCTCTCCTCAATGTCAACCACCTCGGGTATGGAAACTGCCTCCATGCGGGTGCCATGCTTCTGATCCCGCACTTCCAGGGCGGCTGCCTGGTCAGGCGCATCCCGCCGGAATGTCTGGAGCCAGGTGAGCAGAGCCGGAATGGCATCTCTCATCACCTTCTCTGCCTGCATGCAAAGGTCCGCAGATTACATGGTGCAGGGCATGGCCGAGACCTCATGGAGGTGCCTTGGCGGATGCTCTATGTACCGGGCGGCATGGGCGCAGGGCTATGTGCCTCTGTGCACAGTGCTGCCCTGCAGATGCCTGAGTGAGAATGAAACTGCGCACCTCTGCCTCTTTCATGCCGACTTCCAAGAGCTTCTCTGCATTGGTGCAGATGAGCTGCTTCATGGTGTGGTGCAAGCTCTCAGCTGAGGCGCACCCATCCCTCAGAGCAGCCTGCGACCATGAGTACAGAGTGTTGTCAGCCAGCCCATAGTGAGGTCAAGACTGCACTATGTCCAGATGCAGCTACGTGTGCACACAGAGAGTGTGGCGCAGTGCAGCAATCGATGCGAGCATGGTTGAGATATTGTCACATCTTTGGTAGGGCCTGCTGTTCTCCAGGCATGCAGATATCAGTGTCGGTCTATATTCTCCCTGTAAAAAGCCAGCACAAGTCTCCTTGCCGTACGAGATATCTGCAGCGCAGCAAAAGCAGTGTTGACCTGAAGGAGGTCATGCAGCAGCGTCCCCTCCACAGCCTTGGCGTTGCTGTCCCCGCCAAGGCGCTCCTCCAGAACACTGAGGCGAGGGCATTTGAAGCTGCCAGCAATGCGCGTCCCCGACAGCAGCACGTCCGGCTGCAGAATAAGCAGTCCTGTGCAGCAATGGGACCAGCCTCAGTCTGTCTTATCCGCACCAATACCTGCCAGCACAAGCCTCCCAGAGCCAAAATGAGGGCAGTACACATGAGTAGGTATTGTGACCAGGAGGCCCAATCAAGGACAGCACTCAGTGAGCTTAACAGCTTGGCAGGACCGGTCTGCGCACCTGACAGGGAGTTGCATGTGGCGTGGCACATCTCATCCGCTGCTCCGTTTGCTTCCTGGATGTGTGCCAGCACATGCACAAGGTCCCCGACCTCTGCAGGTGTGTCAATCCAGCCGTCCTGGAGATATACCTTGATGCTCCTGCTCTTCTGAGGATCTCTGCCACGAGCATCCTCGATGACAACCAGCTGCTTCTCATACCCCCCTGTGATGACCTCCTGGACCTTGTACCGCACAGGGGGTGCCTGCAGCGAGGCTTCTGTAGCAGTGAGTGTCATCTCACAGCAAGTCCAGCATCATGGTTACTTACAGGATGTGTCACACCCACAGGCATCTCGCAGAAGGATATACTATAACAAGCTTGCCATTGACAGTAGAAGCAGGCCATAAGTCCGGTCCAGCCTCCAGACGCGCACCTGCTCGAGCTTTGGAGTATTAGCTGCAGTGGGGAAAGCCACGTGTGCAGGTCCTGATACTTCACTGCGCCTGCTGAAGCATGGCTGTTCCTGCACAACAAGGCTTGCATCTTGGGCTTCTACAGCAATGCACTGAACGCTTACAAAGAGTTCCCAGGATCGCAGACAACTTTGCGCCACCTCATTGCTGGCGGCATTCAGGCGGGGTGCACCCATTGAAATGGTCAGACCGCGCTCAGTCAGCGTGATGGATGGATATTCAGAGAGCCACCAAGCGTACAACAGAATCAGCGTGCAGGAGGGTGCTTGCAATGTGGGCACCTGAGGACCTGGGTGTGCTGGTTCCAGATTTGGCCGGGACAGGGCAGCACTCTCGAGCAGCTTGGCCACCTCAGCGTCCCAGTCAGCATCCTCCTCATCCTCCTCATCATCCGCAAACACCCCTGTGCTCTTGCCCGCAAAGACGCCTGTGTTCTGGGCTGCAGCCAAGACAGGGCGACTGCTCCCTGCTGCAGGCTGCTGGATGTGAGACGCGGCCTTGCTGGATGGGAGAGCTGCTCCCAAGACACACGTTTCCGGGCCTGTTCGATCTGATGCCCTATCCACAGCTGAGTCATGTCTGGCCAAGCCAGGCAGCCCTGAGGATTGCTGTTCACGGGGTGGGTACTGCTGTGCACGAGATCCTCTGAGAGGCTGCATGCGGACTCCTTGCTGTGACGTTCTTGGCCCAGAGTGATGATGCTGCGGTGCTTGGGAGGCATGCTGCATGCTGGTACCTGGTGCGCGTGAATGGGGCTCAGATAGCTGCCGCTGTGCTTGCAAAGAGTTGCCTGGCTGCATGACGGGCCTGGGCGCGGAGGAGTGATCTTGACCAGCTCTGATAGGAGTGTGGCCGCTGCATCGTTCTGCGGCTGAATGCTGCGCTTCATGGCGCTGACTCTGCGTTTGGTGCGGGGCTCTCTGCGATGCTCCGGAGTGGGCCAGCCCTGAGTTGGCTCTTAGAGGGGCTGAAACTCTTCCTGAGCTCTGCGCTTGCGCAGGCTGGCTTGCAGGCTGCTGCCTCTGCCTGGCGTGGCTATTGTGCTGGGGCGGACCTCTGTGGGATACCCGCTGAGATTCGCCAAGCGGCTGTCTATGTTCAGGTGCAGAAGCCTGGAGGCCCCGTGCAGCATGCTGCACACCGTGCTGATGGATCACATTGCAAGCCACGTCGCTCCCTGGCTGCTGCCTGCCAGGTAGGATGTGCCCTGCGTCGTTCACCCTCACGCCCACACATGCTGGAGGCTGCTGCTGTCCTGAAGGCTGCCTGGACACCTTGCTGTGAGGGGGTGGTGGGCGCCCTGCCTCGCTGATGCTCTGAGTGGTTCCTCTGCTGAGAGCGCTGTCACTCTGCTGGGATGAAGGGCGCAGAGGGTCCTGAGAGGAGCAGCCAGCCCGCTGATGCACTTGGGTCCTCTGCTCATCCAGCAACTCCAGAGGCATCCGCTGCGCTGCGCTGTGCTGTGCGTGCTCTGCCCTGCTGCGTGCGCCCAGGGCAGGCGCGCGATCAGGCGCGCCCGGCTGGCGCTCAGCTGCCTGCTCGCCTTGCAGCTCTGCTCTTGGCAGCATGTCCTCAGCCAGCATACCATTCGCTCTGCTTGACTGCCTTGACAGGGCCTGCTTGGCCTGGGGCAGTTCCTGACTGGCTTTCTCAATCTCTTGGCTGACCCGCTCGAAGGACGAGGATGTGGTCTTCCTGAGAGCTGCCTCCTCTGTGCCCTCATCCTCTGTGTTGTCGTCCTTTGCCTCCTTCACAGCCACCTCCACCTGCGCAGCCATCTTACTGCATTGACTCCTGACACCTCCTGAAGGCAAGTAATCACTGATTGTGATGGGAAGCAGCAACATAACAGGAGAACTCCAATATCACCTTTGCACATCTCTCGGCATAGGAATGTCTCGGAAGATGAGATGAGGGCCAGTTTAGCTCACCCTCTCAAGAATGTCCAGCAAGGCTTTGCGCTTCTGCCGCTTGGCTGTGCTGGGGCCGACCTTGCTTCCAGAGCTGCTTCTGTGCCCCCCCCTCTTGGCCCTCCTGACTGGCGTGCTTCGTCGCTTCTGTTGACTGCCCAAGGGCGATCCAAACGCTAGTGTCTGATTGCGCTTGACAGCGCTGCCAGACCTGCAAGAGACATAGGAGCCTACTGGGTACTCAGTAATGAGAAAAATTCGCTCGCTTTGCAGAGGGTCATGCAGCTTCAAGGTGTTGACGGGCGGCCATCTCGAGACACATAGTTTGAGTTAGCCCGAACATGGCTTGCAACAGCCAGAGAAAGGAGTGCACTCCACTTCTGTCATCCGAGTCATCAGCTCTTTCCTGTTCCCGGGCAACATTTCGGATGTTCCTCTCATCGGTGGAATTGGAAGCACAGGTCTCACCTGACATGCTCAGAGGGAGTCTTTGAGGATGACTTGGATCTGGAGGGCTTCCTGCCTGGAGTCCCGCTGCCATTCCCAGCAGGCCTCACAGCCTTGACATTGCAGTGTGGGGTAGATGTCACCAAGCTCTGATGACACCTGTCCTCCTCCAAGCATCTGCATGTGTTGAGTACTCAGAATCTCTGGCCCCATCAACTCTGATTCATCAAGTTCAGCCAGGTGATGAGTGACGAACATAAAATCACAGCGTTTCCATCTCTGCACCCAGACGTTTGCCGATGGGAACGACAGTGGCAATCATGGATTTTTTGTTGAAAGGTAGTTGTGAAGGCAGGGCTGGCAGCTCTCAGGGTGTGCCAGCTGGGTAGGGAACTTTGATGCACGGTGCAGACCTGAGGGAGAAGCTGTCGGCCAGCTGGCCTGCGTTCTCTGCACCGCTGGGCCGCTGCACAGCTGAGATGAGTCTACGGCGCAGGGTGTCCTCATCAGCGCTGAGCTGGCGCCCCGAGAGGCTGGGCGCAGCTTCCGGCGGCTCAGAAGGCGCCCTCTGTGTGGGCGAGCTCTTGTACACCACTCTCTGCTCCTCTGAGTCCAGCTGCGCAGGCTGCTGCTGCACCTCCTGAAGCACCTGGCACATGTCAGGCAATATTTGAGGTTGCTGTATGTATTTACTTACACTGCTCCTGGAGCCGTCTCCTCTGCTGTTGCTGTAGCTTAGTTTGGTAGTATGAATGCGCCATGCAGGGCCGGTTATCAGGCATGGATTGGCCAGGACCCCATGCCATGAAGGGACCTTCAAAATGTCTCAATCTCATGAGAAAGCTTTTGGAGGCTTACTCCATGGCATGGAGAGAGCAGTGGTGCAGAGTGGCTGCTCACAGGCCTAGCACTGTATGGTGATGGGCTCCTACTGTATCCACTGTTTTGCGGGACAGCCGCCGCTGTTATTGTAGACTCTGCAGAGACAGCACTGATACCTGTGCTGGGCTCAGGGATGACCACAATTGCAGTTGCGCATACAAGTGAAGCTGACAAAAAAGAAGCCAGCCAAGGGCAGTTGAGCCTACCCTCCTCCTTGTCGCACAGATCTATGACATTTGTGACCTCTCTTGGTGTTGCAACCTGCAGAATGGCACAGGCCTATCGATGAGCCAGGACACAGGTATGTGCCAAGCATGAGTCGAGCTTTTGGAGCTGGGCGCACCTTCTTCTCAACTTTTCGATCAAAGAACTTCTTGATCGTTTGTCCCAGGGGCTGCTTCTTCGACTGGGGGATAGGCCGCTGCGTGGTGGCACCCTGTCAGTATCATTCTGCTATGTGATGATTTGCCGGCATGCACGCCCTGGCCAGTGATCTGGATGATTATAGGAGACATACCTTTCCCATCCAACCACATCGCTGCCCGGAACAAGGTTGTGGGCACCACAGGTTTGCTCAGCATGCACTTCATGAAAGCTCCTGCTTTTCCATGCAAACGCTACGCCACCTGCTGCACTTCCACAGCATCATAGCGAATCGATGCCTCCTACGAGGTATGTTGCCCGCGCAGATTATTGCATGTCATATCCCAGATAGGCGATGCTGGCCGTGCGAAAAGCGCAGCTGTCGAACGGCTTTCGAAAGGTGAGTTTCCAATCTTGGCCCGCTGACGAAGATGCAAAACATAAAGCAAGTCACGGTGCTCATGTACACATATTGATGCCTTGAAGTGGATATCACAGCCTTGTTGCTTCAAGAAAGCTGCCGTGAAGGCTTTAGTAAACGCATCGGGAGGTTCGGCACGCGTATGGAGTGTTTAGATGTGATTTTGCTTACTGCCTGTCTGTCCTGAATGGAGTATCGACTTGTGCATAGACTTCCGCAACTATAGAGCAAATAACATAGAAGAGCCAGGGGCATCGAAGTGTGCATCGCTTTGCGTCTGTTCCGTTATAGGGAAGGTGTCCCCGCATATGGGCAGGATGTCCAGGGTAAACTCGACAGTGCTGTGGTGAAGTGCCCTCCAGCATGCCTGTGCAAAGAAGAGCATTAGGGGACTTGTCTGACGTCCCAGTAACACCTATCCAAGAGGCAGACATAGAGCAGGACTCAGCTACGCCTAGCAGTTCGCTCTCCAAGCCACTGCTGGACCATGAAGCCGGACTTGGCTTGCACGATGAGCTGCATACTCGCAATGGTCCTCACGGTGAAGCAGCAGAAGGACGGGAGGCTTCCCAGGAGGAGAAAAATCGGTTCATCACGACCATCCTCATCAACCTGTCAGCCATCATGGAACGGACGGATGAGCAGCTACTGCCGGCTGTGTACCGATTCGTAGGGGCCAGCTTCCAGGTCTGCCCCCTCCAAGAGCTTACGCTGCACCACCTTTGATCTGGTTGACTGGCTTTTCCCTGACCCCATTTTGCCTTTCTGCCCTCAATGGGTAGTGAATTGATACCTGACAACCTTGCCAACAAGTGGCACACACCTGTGCAGGCATCTCCGAGTGAGCTGGGCCTGCTGACTCTCTCCAGAGCTGTTGTCCAAGCGCTGGTGTCACCAGTGGGGGGCTTCCTGGGTGAGTCTCCATTTTACGGCAGTGACTCTCACAGAGTGATGCATGCGTCTACATCACTGGCTGCCTCTAGCGTCGTTGCACCATCGAGTGCGGCCATGATGTGCAGGGCACTACTACAACAGGATCTGGGTCATCACCGCTGGCTGCCTGATGTGGGGAGTCATGACGGTTGCATTCTCCCAGTGCAACTCCGTCATGCAGGGCTACATATTCTGGGGTAGGCCCTGCCCTGCTATGCACTGTGGCCTTTGGTTCTGTTCCTGCAGTGCCCCAGTGTCCCATGTCCCTGAGACCTGCAGGATCAACACCGGAGTCCACTTGAATTGCCATAGCATGCAGTGAGTGCACCATGCATGAGCAGTAACTGACAGCTTGAGGACACGAGCCGTTTCTCACCCATGACGATTTACAAGCCAGAGGATGTTTGCTATGGAGGCAGGAGCGAGAATGTGCTCAGCATGACTGAAGGTCGATGGCATGCGCAGGCATCAATGGCATAGGGCTGTCAATGGTGATCCCCAGCGGGCAGAGCATGGTGGCTGACTACTACCCGGAGGAGCGCAGGGGCGCTGCCTTCGGAGCGCTGTACCTCACAGGCGCCCTGGGCGCCATGCTGGGTGCGCACAGAATTTAGCATCTCATAGGCCCCAGCAGGCTTGCATGAGCTGGCGTGTATGAGATTTTAACAATGGGCAAGATGCGCAAGTCCCAGGACTACTGGCTGTAGAGGATGTCCATTGATGCTGGCGTACATGAGAGTACGATGATTGCACAATGCGCAAGTCCCAGGAGTGTTCTCTGTGGACGATTGATGCTGGCGTGCATGAGAGTGAGTGTCACAGGCTTCAGCGCATCTTCATGCGGCTGGCACTGTGACAAAGCTGTAACATAGCACATGGCAAGATGCACCCGGGCCAAAAGTTTGCTCGGGGCAGGCTCATGCAGCGCGTATCATCAGTAGATGTAGGGCCAGAGTGCAGGGATGCTCACTGCTGTTCTTCCTTTGCAGGGGCACTGTATGCGACAAACATTGGGGCGTTTTACCCCTTGGGCATGGAGGGCTGGCGGTTTGCGTTCCTGTCTGTAGGCATAGTGAGGTAATCCCCTGACACTGCAAGAGGGGCTTCTTCCCTGCCAACATCAGCATCAGCTAGTTCTGCTGTGTCATATTCCTGGGAAAGGAGGAGGTGTTGAGACAGCAGGAGGGCCTGACATCTCTGTGTCCTTGCAGCGCATTGATAGGCATAGCAACTTTCTTCTTTGGACATGATCCACGCTTTGAGTCCGACAGCAATGTAGCGCTAGCAGGCAAGCATCACAGCCTGCATGCTTCTTCAACCTGATCCCTTAATGTCCTAGTCAGTGAGCTATTGCCGGCTTTCAGACAGAGCAACGCACGGCTCACAGTGTCTCATACTGCACTCTCACAGGAGGTTTCATAAGCTGTCTGAATCAAAAGGAGGGTGCCTGCTCTGCATTGTTGCAGTGGTATCGCGCAGGCCCTATAAGCTGCCTGGATTGACAAGCAGTGTTCCTGCAGACGAGGATGGGGATGGGCAGCCCTCCTTTTGGGATCTGGTGGAAGAGCTCGGTGTGGTAGTGACCATACCTACATTCCTCATCATTGTGCTCCAGGTGACCGGCTCTGCCTGCCCTGGTACTGTTTCAGACACCTGTCACTGAAAGCTGAGAGAGCGCTCACACGTGCATAGGGTCAGGCATTGCTGGCACGGCTTATGCAGTAACTTTCTGAGTCCTAAGATCATGCTGTGCAGGGTATCATCGGCTCAGCTCCCTGGTGAGTGGCTTCCTCTGCTCATCAGCCTGCATGCATACATCACAATGCGCTGATATGGGCGATCTGGAGGATCACGCCTTGTCGGGAGGATGGGAGTGGTGTAGAGTGGTTTCTGACTGACGTGGCAGGATGCCTTGACCTCTGACGTGAAAGCTCCGGCATGCAGGAATGCAATAGTCTTTCTGACGCTGTATCTTCAGCTGTTGGGGATGAATGACGCAGCAGCAAGCGCGCTGATGGCGCTCTTCCTGGGTGGATCCGCCTTGGGTGGCTTGCTGGGTGGGTATCTGGGGGACAAGGCTGCTCAGGTGAGAATTGTGCAACAGGCACTTGCTCTTCAGTACACCACATGCAACTCCTGAGTGCTTTACGACAGTCAGACGCAGGAGTGACCCACCCAAGTAACAGGCAGCTGTGCTGGTGCAGATGTCCCCCAGGCATGGGCGCATATTTGTCTGTCAGGCCAGTGTGTTTGCTGGTGTCCCTTTCTCAGTACTTCTGTTCAAGGTGAGAACTGCACCCTGCTGATCTGCGCTTGACACCTCAACCTTGTCTGGCATAGTCTTGCCTGCAAAGCTTGGCTTGTCATGACTCCTGCAATGCTGCTGGGCTCTTCACGCATGTGTCGTGCATCAGGTAGATGCAGTGTTGGCCTTGACGAGCCAGCTGACATGCTGGACAATGCCTGCAGGGCCTACCGCTGGATGGGACATCAATTGGGGTGACAACGCTGTATGCTGTCGTCCTGTTCCTGATGGGCTTGTGTATAGCTGCTGCTGCACCAGCGTGCAACAACCCCATCTTTGCAGAGATTGTCCCTCCAGAGCTGCGCAACATGGTGGGTTCCCACATCTCAGGGTCATACGCACCTCATGCATTCTTTCAATGGCATACTGCTTGCAAGAACTCACTGTCTTGCACTGTACTTCTGCAAACCCTCCAAAGCTCTGCCTCCCAAATGCCTGTTTATGAAACTCATGTGGCCACAGGTGTGAGAACTGGGCGTGTGCTGCGCAGATATACGCCTTTGACCGCTCCTTTGAGGGCGCCATTGCTGCCTGTGGAGCGCCCCTGGTCGGGATTCTTGCCGAGAGGCTGTTTGGCTTCACGGTGGGACCCCCCTCTACATTGATCCCCCCCCGCATCCCAAACGGTCTGGAGATTCCCATGGTAGCACAACAATGCACAGGATTGCCGAACACATGCGTTCCTCTTGAGACTCAAGCAGCAAAGGAAGATTTGGACGTCACTGTGCACTGCAGGCTGCTGCAGAGCTGGATCCTCAGGATGTCACTGTGCGCTGCAGGGTGTTGCAGAGCTGGATTCTCAGGATATTTCTGTGCGCTGCAGGGAGCTGCTGAGCTGGGTCCTCAGAATGTTTCTGTGCGCTGTAGGGTGTTGCAGAGCTGGGTCCTCAGGATGTTACTGTGTGCTGCAGGGTGCTGCTGAGCTGGATCCTCAGGATGTTAACATGAACACAAAGAAGGCGCTGGCGCTGGGGAATGCGCTGCTGGTGTGCATGGCTGTGCCCTGGGGTGTCTGCGTCATCGTGTACTCAGGTGCGGCTTGTCTGCAACTGTCAGGCTGTCGTTCCCTGAGGATTCCCTCGCCACTCCCGGTGTGAGTCAGTCGTCAAAGTCTGATGAGGGGTGCTGCCATCCTGCCCGCATTCACCCAAGCACAGTGCTGCATGCACCTCGGGACAAGAGTGCAAGGCAGTATAGAGCCACCATGCAACAACATGAGCACTGCCATTGAATTGTCACTGGGGTTAGGGCTGCATCAGAGACCCTTGCCTGACATTGCTGGAGTGCTGCACGGACACGACACTCAAAAGGGCCGACACGCACGAGTGTCGGTCGTTGTTTTTTCAGAGACAGCCGTACAGAAGGGCGGCAATCGACAGATCTTGGCCGGGGCATCTCTTGACACGCCGAGCATTGCAGAATGAGGAGAGTTTCATTAGTGACCGAACCCCCTAAACTCTTACGGGTTCCCGTGGCGTGCAACACTGATTGCTGGTGCCTGTGCAGCACTGCACTGGACGTACCCTAGGGACAAGGCGCGGGCTATGGAGCTTGCAAGGGAGGAGCCTTCTGTGCATCCAGAGGTATACACCCTATCAATCCACCCCTGATCTGGGGAGCGCCCCCAGAGACCCCTGTGCCATGTCTCACGATTCACTGGAGCCTGTGCAATGTGCTGAAGTGGAGGCATCTGGCAGTGACGGATGCTGTGATGCTGGCCGAATGTTGGGGCGTTGAGCATGAGAGTGGGAACGCTGGGTATCTAAGGTTGAGGTTGCATGCAGCTGCTGCGAGCTCAGACGCTGGACCTGGGCTACACGCTGCTGCCGCGCACGCGCTCGGGCACTCACACCAAGCTGCCCAAACGCTCGGCCTCTTGCCCGGAGCTGCTCATGCTGCACAGTTTTTGAGGCAGTTGACCCAGAGAGGGTGACAGGGCTGTGAAAGGGGGCTGGCATAGAGTGGATACACCACAGCGAAGGAAAGCACACGTGCTCGGGATGCTAGTGGGTTTCCGCAGCTCAGAACATCCATCCGGCTGACGCTCTGGCATGGCGTAGTGTCCAACACCGCATGCCAGTGGGAGTCAGGAGTGTATGCAGTGAGGGTGCCAGGTCGATGTGCTAAGTGCCAGGGGCTCCAGGCATGCATAGAGACCTGCCTGAGTAAGCAGCCAGGTTTGGGAAGCCCCTGCTTTGCAGCTTCAGGTCTGGCTGCCAATGTTCATCGACCGGGGTGCATATACTTTTGTACCATAGGGAGAAGTGTACTGCCATAGACACCTGAGGCGCCTGGTATGCCTTGTAAAAGGACATGAGCAGCACATCGCAGCTACATCTGTGTTGTGGAATCAATCGCAGCTGCACATGTTTTCAAGTGTACAATTGGTCATTCCGAATGATCTTTTACAGAAGTTCTGTAAAAGATCAGCTGTAGCCAGAGGCTCCCTGAGGATGCTGTCTGATATGCCTGGTACAAGGCCGCCACGCATGTATGATCGTGGGCATGCCAGTGGGAGCTTCTGGCAGACTTCAATTCAAGAAGCCATGACCCACCCATTGCATCTGCCCTTCTGGGCTGCCCAAGGGTTCTGGAATTGGCCACGCCATCAGCTCCGGAACCAAATGCCAAATGGACAGCAATACTTGACAGTTCGAACTCACACCAATCTCAGAGATAGACGCTTGTGCCGTTAAGCAGGCATCAACTAGCATCAAAGTCTCTCGATTGCAAAGATGCAGATGCAGGTGCACGTCCCGACATGCACTGTACGCTCGCTCACACTATACTCCGGCTCTTCAGGGCCATTAGTGGGTCCCAGAAGTTATGTACGCTTCAGTCGTAGCCACCGAGGTAATCCAAGAACCCGCTTCGTTTATGGCCGTGTTGCGCCAGCTTAATGGGAGAGCCAAAATGAGGCCTTCGTCTATGCAGGACAATGCATGTCTGCTCCCGTACGCACGAGAAAAAGCATTCAGTGCCGCGCTGAAGCACAGTCGCCAGCTGCAGAGGCTACACAATCAACAGCATCCCCATCATCGCCACAGCAGGTGTGCAGGGCCCTTTACAGTGAGCAATATTAGTGCACGGCACCTAAAAGTCTGGGACCTTCTGCAAGAGTCCAGAGATGTAGGGCAAGCCCTTCAGAAGGCTTTGGTCAGCACACGGCTGGGCCATGCCCTGCTAAATACCGCACATGTGAGTGACACGAGACAGCACTGACAGAAGGGCTTGCGTGGCTGCAGGCCTCAGAGAATGGCGTTGTGGGGTTGCCCAGCGGGGAGCTTGTATACAAGGCGCCATCAGGCATGCAGAGATTTGCCACCTCGCTGCGCCTGATTAGAGCGCTGCCATGGCGGCGCTTCAAAAAGGGCTCTGTACTGGTCATTGAGGTATCCTGTCAATCTCCGCCCTATTGATGTCTCTCAGGCTCTGCTCCAGCAGAATGCCTCTCAACGAGGCATATGTAAGCATAGAGAGAGTGCGGCAGGTGGCTGTGCCACAGGATGGGGTGCTACAAGTTTCAATGGGCGCTGAGAGCTTACAGTGCTGAGCCTACCTGTCCTGTATTGCCTTGCCCTGCTTTTTAATTTGGCGTGTGCCTCGTATCTTCTCCTCTTGAGGTGCACTGGAAGGGAGATCCTATGCAGCACGATATAATGGTGGTACAAGACGCTTTTAAATGCAACTCCCATGCTCAGTGGTTTGCGCACTGCGTGCAGTTGGGTGGCGGGATCACCGAGAAGCGGCAGGGGAGATTCGGGGATGCCAAGTCGATGCCGCAGATCACTGCTGCCCTCAATAAGGCGGCCTATGATCCCAGGATCAGTGGCATTGTGCTGAAGGTGTCCCCTCTTTCAGCAGGATGGGCCAAGCTGCAGGAGATCAGGCAGTACATTGAATTCTTCAGGTAATCCCTATGTCATCCAAGACTTCATCTGAAGCCTTGAAGGGTGCCTCAAGACACCTGCTGGTACATATTCCTACTTCTGCGTCCCGTTATGATGATGCCAAATTGACAAACACCTCGTTGAGCATCTTAGTTGCAGAGGTGATCTCCTGCAACCATGGCAGCAGCATGGTGCGAGAACATCTCCGAAACAAGCTGCCCCTTGATCAATGTCAGAGAAGAGAAGGGGTCCATCGTGACGTGTGAGGGACATGTGCAGGAAGAGCGGGAAGTTCAGCGTAGCGTACATGGCACAGGGTGGCGAGAAGGAGTACTACGCAGCCAGCGCCTGCGAGGAGATCTATGTTCCTCCCTCAGGATCCCTCAGCTTGCGAGGCTTGGCTGTTGCAGGTAAACTCTCAGGCTAAGACATGTGTCTGCAAGACATGCGTAAGCGTCTCAGGTGGAGGGGGAGCAACAGCAAACATGAAACCCACACTTCTTGTGTGTTGAGGCCCAGCCCTTGTCACTGCTGTGTTCCAATGCTTCAAGCTGCTGTATCATGTGTCTTGCCAATTCATACCTTGCAGGAGTTACCTCAGCAGGCAGGTGCCGCGCCTTGTCTGGTGTAGCTGCAGGCTCAGAGCTCCGTCCATCTTGCTGAGCAGCGTGTGAGGTGCTGCTCTCCCCTGTGCAGGCACCTTCCTTCGAGGTGCACTGGAGAAGGTTGGGGTGGATCCCAATATCAAGAGGATAGGGAAGTACAAGTCGGCTGGGGACCAGCTGCTGCGCAAGGACATGTCAGAGGCCCAGCGGGAGCAGTTGACAGCCATCCTGGACGACCTCTATGAGGGCTTTACAGAGGATGTGGCTGCCTCGAAGGGCAAGTCTGCAGCAGAGGTAAGCAGGATCGCTTACCAACAGACCAACTTGCCCGTAGGTGTGGTGTGCTGTAGCATGACCTGGCAGCGGCTGAAAAACTGCTGTGCATCCTGGACAAGCTCTCACATGACACACCCTTCCCGCAGGCAGTGCTGTAGAATGCATGAGGTGTTCTTGCATAAGCATGCTGGAGCCTGCCAAGGCCAGTGCAGCTAGTCTCCTTTGGAGCTGCTGTGTATTGGTCGTCCGGTCACACTTTGAGCATGAGATCGGACACATCATGGATGTCTCTGGGTGCAGGTGGAGGCAATGCTGGACAGGGGCATCTACAGAATGGAGGATTATGTGGAGGGCGGCTGGCTGACAGGGCTGAAGTATGAGGATGAGGTCATCAAGGACCTCGAGAAGCGTACTGACAGCAAGCCCGATAAGCTCAGAGGGGTAGGCCTTTTAGCCATCAGCCACATACAGTTCCTGGTGACAGTGCACTCTGCCAACCTTCAGTCTGGAGCTGACTAGTTCCTGGATCACTCCTGTAGCTCCTGGGGCCATTTCCAAATGGACTATCTTGAGCTGCCTCAACATTGCCTGATCCTAAATTGTCTGAAGCTACGGATATTGCTTGACTAACCCATGCCCAGGCTCTTCTTGGATATCTAAGCTATCCTGCTCATTATGTGGAAGTTGCGTCTCTCATATGTAGCAGGACCAGTGCAGATGTCGTCGTCGTTCCCACTGAGGCTTGCAAAGACCCCAGAGAGCCATGCGCTCTGGCAATCATCCTCTCATGATGCAGGATCATTAGCAGTCTGGAACTTGCTAGGAGAGCAAGCCCTAAATGTGAGCATCAGCAGTTTTATGCTGGCACGCAGGTGGGGCTGAAGAAGTATGCTTCAGTGTCTCCCACAGCCTTTGGCCTGGTGGGCAAGAAGCGCCTGGCGGTCATCCGGGCAGCGGGCGCAATTGTGGGCGGCTCTGGTGGCAGCCCGTAAGTCCCAGACCTCACACACTGCAAATGCAAAAGCACCTGTGTACTACGCCTCAGCAGTGTGCATCTCTGTGACAACACCTGCTGTGCCATGTGATATGCGATGGGCAGACATCAGGACACTGCATCTAGGATGATCGCTCATCTCAAACCAAAGATTACCAATACAAGTATTGTAATCTGACAGAGCCTTTCTGTGCAGGGCGGGCGGCACCATCACAGCAGCGGAGCTCGTAAGGCAGATACGCCTGGTGGGCAAGAACAAAGCCTTCTCAGGGCTGATCCTCAGAGTCGACTCGCCAGGTGCGATTGTTTGTATCAGCTTGGTTATATAGCCATCACATCATACCCGCTGCAATGCTCCCCAAGCAGGTCCTTGTGTTGTGCAGAAGGAGACCCAGATGGGGTGCTTGCTCTCAGAACACATCAAATCAGGTCGTTATTGCATGTTGCAGCATCAGGCTGGAAATACCAGTTCTAGCAACGTTGGCGCCATCTGAGCAAGAAAAATGCGTGCAGGAGGAGATGCTCTGGCGTCAGACCTAATCTGGCGCGAGCTGCGGGTGCTGGCCGAGAAGAAGCCGGTCATTGCCTCCATGGGTGATGTGGCAGCATCAGGTGGCCCCCTTGGCATATCTCCCATGTCCAGTGGTGTGCAAGTCATTTTCGGTCAGAGGTCAAATGAACTTCTGAAACCTGATCAGCTGTTGACCGGCTGCTGCCATGCACTGTGCCCCGTCATACCTTTGTGAGCACGCACTGTGGCTGACCCAGGGCATGTGTGATGCAGGAGGATACTATCTTGCTATGGCAGCCAGCAAGGTTGTGGCAGAGCGGCTGACTATCACCGGATCGATTGGAGTTATCACTGGAAAGTTCAACCTCGGGGAACTGTACAACAAGATTGGCTACTCAAAGGAGCTGATATCAAAGGGCAGGTGAGTCACATCAGAACCCCCTCTGTCACTTATGTCTAAGTTTGCTGACAGTGCTGTTTTAGTGCCTCTCACAGATGACGTGGAAAAGAAAGCTGCAACGCATGCCTGAGATGTGTGCAAGGCAATACCCACAGCACACCTGTGCTTAGTCAGGGATAATTCAGACAAGCTGCTGTAGAAGTAGGCATCATCACATTGGAAGGTGCTTGTGCAGGTATGCCGAGCTTTTGGCGGACAACAGGACATTCACGGAAGAGGAGGACAGCTACTTCTCTGACCAGGCGCAGTATGCATATGAGAGCTTCAGGAATAAGGCTGCCCTCTCCAGAGGGATGCAGAACGAGCAGATGCAGGAGTTTGCACAGGTACCTCTCCAGACTTGAACCCCGCCACAGCATGGCTTGGACCAGCCTGTAAGTTTCTGAGGAGGACTGCTGAGGCAATCAGTTCTGGAAGGCGCACGATTTATGTCCAGATCCAAAAGGCACTCTCTGCTGTCACCTTGGTTGTCAATCCTCGGACCCCACGCCAGAGCAGCCTTGTCCATTCAGATACTGAGTGAAACTCTCTGCTGCCATTTGGGTCCGGGGCGTATGCAAAGTTGTGGAATGGCTCAGACCTCTCACCAGAGCAGCCTTGGGGAGTTCAAAATGCAAGGCAGTCATTTGGAGGACGTACAAATGCAAGACAGTCATGTGAGTAAGATTTTCTCTGCGTGAAGGGGCGAGTGTGGAGCGGCAAGAGAGCACTGGAGGTAGGCCTGGTGGATGCGCTGGGCGGCCTGTCCAGAGCAGTCGCCATCGCCAAGCAGCAGCTGAAGATCCCGGACGGCGACAGCGTTGCGCTAATTGAGCTGTCCCGAGAGCAGATGTCCCCGCTCATGCTGCTGACCGGCGGAGCCTCTGCTAGCGGCCTTGTGTTGGACATGGTCCAGGTGATTCCCTGGCCCATTGACATGTAAATGCCATCTCCCAGGCGCATGCTTAGCGTTCAGCACACCCACTTCATAGTTGCGAGCTGGTGATTGCGTGCAGGTGGCCTTCACATGCCAAAGTCCCTTCCCAAGCACTTGTTGGGTTTCACCTCCCTTTGCATTGGGTACTCTCATGTCTGGGAGACCGCTTAGCGCCCATGAGAGCATAGCTGCGGGGCTTGCACGGCTTGAACTCTGATCTTAAGGGGTGCTGAGCGTCTGCCCATGGCTGATGCAGGCGGTGCAGAGCTTGGGGTCGGAGGGGGCGCTGATGCAGCTGCTAACCCAGGGCCTGAGAGGAGCAAGCGCACAGATGCTGGGCCTGGATGTAGGACCTCGACCAATGGCTGTCATGCCAGACATCAAGGTGTGACCCACAAGCATGTGATATTGATCCAAGGCTACGCTGGTATGGCAGCCTCGCAGCAACAATCCTTGCCTGGCCCTAGCGTAGCATCGTGCACATGCGGAGCCGTCTCTCCTGATGTATCTGGCCATTTTCAGGCCTCTGGACAGCTGATGTGCAGACATGGCAGGGGATGACTCGCTGATGCATGGCGCGCCTGTGCAGGTGCAAGGAGCAAGCGAGCTCTTGTGACAACAGAAGGAGTGAATGCTGTTCATAGGATGCAGGAGCAAGACAAACTCCTGACTAGCTGGGATACCTGTGTGTTCTCAATACTAGGTCCAGCAAGCATCTGATCAATGTATGGGCCTGGGCAGGCACACCATAGCTTCACGCATGGAACGCACGCACATATGCGCCCACAAAAGGCCCCTGACCATCGTATCGGAGTTTTCTTCGTTGTGTGACGTTGACAGGATGCATTAGACATTGCGTAAGAGACATACTGGCCTGCTTTATTTCAATACCCTCCGCCCTGGCTAAAGCCGAAACCCGTCATAACCATGGCATAACCTGTAAAGCCGATCGCTAGATAGATGTACTAAGTATCTGGGCTGGTCGACAAACATCATTGGGGAAAGTTGACAGTGTAGCTCAAAGCAAGATTTCATTCGCTGTTCTTAGACAAGCGAAATAGTGCATCTATTGCGATGCAGTCAGCGAGGTTCACCAACGCATTTATTGCAGCACACGGTTGCCCGGTGCGCAAGCAACCTCATGCAGCGTGCTCATAAGATGCCATTGGCAAGGATGATATCGTTAAAATGTGCAACCTGCAGCTGTGAGCCTAAGAAGAAGTTGTGTTGAATATGCAGGTATGTCAGGGCAGACGTCAGTGTCTGCCAAAGCCTGCTCTTGTGCGAGCGCACGCTGGTGAGCTCTCCGCTTTCTGTACGACATGCATCACAGTGCCAGACAACCACATTGATACACTCAGCAGCTGCCTGTCTGCGACGTCGAGGAATTTATGCTGGGTACCTTGCTCCACGATAGATGAATGCTACCTTGCAGAATTTGATGGCCTTTCTGCATTGCAGAGTACAGTGAAGATGCTGGATGCTCAACAACCCCTAGCACCAGCACATCTGACAGTACCAGGGAGACCCGCTTGATAGCCAACAGAAGGCAGACTCTCGTGCTAGCATCAGCCAGCCTACTTGCCCTGCATGCTGGCCCTTCACATGCCGATGCAGATGGTGAGCATAACTCTCCTAATAACTGTGATACTACTGGAAGAGCCCTTGCGAATGCTGCTGCATGTCATGCCTGGCTCTTTATAATGCTGCACCGGGGAGGTCTAAGAATGCAGAGGATATTTGCAGGACTCCTACTGAGGACGCATATGCCATAACATCGTGCTGTGCTGTGCAACGGCATGGACAAGCTCTACATTGTGTGCAGGTGACCTGGCAGGACGTATTGCATCACAGAATGGCGACATTCCCCTTTGTAGGGAGTGCTTGGGCTCGGGCGTGGTGTCCTGCGATATGTGCGGAGGCACTGGAAAGTGGAGGGCGCTGTCGCGGAAGCGCACCAAGGCAGGCACCTCTCCTGTTGCCCTTCTGCGTTTCATGCTCAGCTGCCGAGAGCTGCGGTCGCTGAGGCAGTCTTGCTTCTGATTACTTGACAGCACTGTCATGCACAGAGTGGGCTAAAATTTCCCTTAGTCGCTGAAAATGGCAAGGAGCATATGGGAGATCTTATGCAGCATCATATACTTGATATGCTGGCCTTGCACTCCCGGCCTGGCATATAGGCTTTGACCAAGCAACCCAGGTGATGTACAGCTTGTACACAGACCCAGCAGACAGCGGAGCGAGCTGGTGCTGCTGCAGGACACGTATGAGTTTGTGGAGTGCCCAAACTGCTTTGGCCGGGGAGCGAGGGTGTGCGGCGTCTGCTTCGGGACAGGCCTCAAGAATGTGCGCGGCCTGCTGCGGCGTCCTGAGGCAACAGGCCTAGTTGCAAGGATGCAGCATGGAGAGCTCAGACCAGGTGAGATCATGACTGGCCCCATCTCTACAAATGGCAGGCCCTCTGTGAGTATGCCAGTGGCAGCTGGGAGGTGCACCAGTGTACTGATGGTCTCAATATGTCAGATTGGTAGAAAGACGTTCTCGAAGCAGGATGTGTGTGCAGGCGAGGTACAGGAGATCCTCAGAGCCGCTCAGAAGAAGCAAACAAGCGCGTGAGTGGAGCGAACTGTGTTGATCTTCCTTAGCCATCATTGGCCAGGGACAATCAGCGAGGGTGTCCTGTGCAGCACTGCCCTTCATATTTGGCCATGAGAGAGGTGTCTCAAGCCTCCTTGAGAAGGCTTTTCAGCAGAAGTTGCAATGAAAGCATAGGACATGTGGCAGATGTATACAGGTTAACTTTAAGGTCTCATGCAGTTGCAATGCCTTATAAAGAGAGAGTGGGTTGCCTGAGAGGCAGGCATGGCACGCATGGATTTGTAGACACCAATGTGAGGGCATTGTGACTTGAAAGCACATCATACCCCACAATATGCTGGGACTGCACACATAACGCATGTGCACAGTCAGACAAGCTTGGGAACATGTTGGTGTACACAGACCAATGCTGGACCCTGAATCCCCTTACAACGACCCTTTGCGTAGCACACAATTACCTTGCACACATTCCAATATCTCTACAGCGCAGATGTCTAATGCGTTCTGTATAGAGGCATCGCAAATTCTATAGGAAGCCAATGTTGGTGACTGTATGTAAGATGCCTAGATGACGGACACCCTTTCTGTGCCCAGTGCAGAGGACCAATGGAACTCCTACTCTGTATGGCTTCCCTCGACAGGGTGCCAAAGAATATCTAAGAAGGACAGCAGCGCTACTCACAATGGTTGGGTAGGTGCTGATCAAACCATGCACATGTAAGCAATATCTAATGCATTGGGCGGCCTAGTCTAGACAGGACCAACCTAAAGAATGTGTCCGACAAACTGTCAATGGCTCTTCTCTCCCCGCGGGGCACTCCTTACAGCTTGGCCGTCACTGGGAAGTTTAAAAGTCTTCCAGTGACAGCCTGACCATCACACGCTGGAATGATCATCAGCGTGGGGCCCTCTTGTGTGGCAGTCATCAGGAAGGTTAAAAGTCATCTGATGGCCCTCCAACCTCCAGACTTGTGCAGCCCACTGACCATGCGCCACAGGCTTCACATCCCGGCTTGCGCCATGCTCTCCTCACAGCTGCCTTTGTTGCTAGAACAGGCGCGGGACTTCAGGGGTGCGTGTGTGATGAGCAGTACTGCACATCAGACTTCTAGGCCAGCATGGCTGGCATTCAGTCCTTGTGCTCCACTGCCAAGGCAAAGACTTGCCAGCCACCAGATGCACTCAGCTAAGAGTGCAGGTGGAAGGTCCGGCTGTCAGTGCCCATGAGCCACAGTACGGGGCTCAGGCGTCGTCCTCAGAGTCGGAGACCTCCTCGCCGCGCTCGCGGCGGGCCTCCTTGAGCTTCTTGGCCTTCTTCTTCTCCTTGTTGTTCAGCGTCTTCTTCTGCTGCTTCACCTTCACCACGTTGCCTGCACACGCGCGACAGCACACATCAGCAATAGCCCTCCAGAATTTAAGACTTTAGAGGGCACCTCATCCACACAGCCATGTCATGGATGTAATAGGGATTAACATGCAGGTCAGCATAGGGCATGTCTTCAGCCAGGGTCAAGTCAGCATACTCCTGCTACAGGTCTCCACACACCACACAGCAACTGTCCTTGCAGGCACGGACAGTTTGGCAGGAGGCTGGAAGCAAGGGCTCACCAAAGGCATCGGTGGTCTCCTCCTCGGGCTTCCACTCCAGCTTGACATTGCCGGCGGCCTCAGACTGGCCGGTGACCGACAGCTTGCCGGCCTCCATCAGCCACTTCTCCTGGCAGAGGGCGTTGGTGAACTCTGCAGGCATCACAAGCTCCATCAGCACCACGCTCAAACTGCCTCTCAGACAAACGCACCCACATGACCAAGGAACAACAGAGACACCAGTACATCCAGATTGCTGCAGCCAATATGAGAGCATGCAGGTGTGGGATCCTGCTTTCATGCAGGTGCCACCTGCAGCCATGTGGGGGGCAGCAAGCCGCTCATAGAGGCAGGGCAAGGCAGAGGGGCGCACCAGAGTTGTGGGAAATCATGACGACACCGCCGCCGAACTCCTTGATGGCCTCGGCCAGGGCGCCCAGGGACTCGCGGTCCAGGTAGTTACTGGGCTCATCCAGCACCAGCATGTGGGGGTTCATCCAGGTGGCGGCCGCCAGCACCACCTTCACCTTCTGGCCACCTGCAACAATTCAGGCGCAGTTTAGCGTTCAATTCCTCACCAGAGTCTGCTGGCAAGGCACACGCTGATCCCTCGAGTGCAAGCTCACGGCATGTGCACATAGACATGCGCCTTCAGGAAGCAGATGACTGCATCAGCTGACAAGGGAGGCACAAGTGACAGTGGCTCACCAGACAGTCCGCGCATGTGGGAGTGGGTGCCGAACTCAGGGTCAACGCCCAGGTCAGCCAGGTGCTGCTGCACGACGGCGGTGGTGAGGGGGCGGGTGTGCATGCCCAGGCGGGCAGCCTCCTTCACATCCAGCTCATTCACCATCTTCTCAAATCCAACCTCCACAAGCCTGTGGCACGAACTCAGTATCAGCATCTTGGGCAGACATTTGGATGCATGCAGAGCTGAACCCTCTGCAAGCTAAAGCAGACCACTCTCAGTGCTGCATAGTGAAGGACTGCCTCACTCAAGAGCTTCCGCACAAGGGATGTGCAGGGCTGTTCCCTCACGCAATCCCTCTGCAGACCTCAAGGGTGGGCAGCCTGCTCACTGTACAACACAGCAAAGGGCCTACCTCAGAAAATACAGCTTCTATCCCCACACGGGACAATACCGTCATAGAATGCTGTCAGGGAATCGAGCACAAACATATGGAGGCGGGGGCGCACTTGTCGCGGGGCATCCAGGTGTTCTGGGTGGGGTCGAAGCCCTTCCACTGCACCTCGTACTCGTACTGCTTCTTGAGCTTGCGGCGAGCCACCAGCTTGTCCAGGACGCGCTTGGTGCCGTCCTCCATCTTGAACTGCTGCTGCATCTTGGCCAGCTCCTCGTCGCTGATCTGCAATACCACATCAGATCTCCTCAGTGGCGAATTCATGTCACACATCCTGAGATGAGGAACAGCAGCACTGGAAGCAGCACCAGCAAACACGAGACACATATTTTGAGACAAGAGACAGCAGCACTGCAGCCGCACACAGCAGACACAAGGCACTCGCAGGAAAAGCAACAAGATCAGACGGTCCCGCTGCTGGAGGGAAGGGAGGGGAATGTGAAGGGCTCACCTTGCGGGTGACCTTGGACAGGTTCTCGCGATCCTCACCAATGGCGTAACGCCACCTGATGTACTCGTTGGGAGTCTTCTCCAGGTGCTGCACAGAACATGAGACACGGTGAGACCTGCTTTCTATACTGCCACTGACATGTGCAGGGAATACAATAGCAAGCCCAAGGCTGTGTGAAAGAACTCGAGCACATCTACTGGCAGGTGCGTCAGACGCTAAGCAGCAAGCAAGGAGGAGGGTTTGGCCCACACCTGCTCAATGTGGTGGAAGGCGTGCTGCGCCACGTAGGCGACGCGCATGTTGGGGTGGCGCCACACGGTTCCGTAGGAGGGCTCCAGCTCACCGGTGAGCACCTTGATCATGGTGGACTTGCCAGCACCATTGGGGCCCAGCACAGCCACGCGGCTGTTCAGCGTGCAGAACAGGCTGATGTCCTCCAGAACCTTCTTCTCTGCGCCAGGGTACCTGCAGAACACGCCATATCATGAGGTTGCAATCATAGACTTCCATCAGAGGCATCTCTCGCCCATGCTCCTCTCTTATGGTACTCACCCTTTGTGTGGCAAGCATGCTGCAGAGTGTGTCATGGTAGCTGTCTACCGCACTCTGCAACATGCTTCCCACAACACCTCATCAACAGGTGCACGCTGCAGGGCAGGAGGGGGAGACTCACTGGTAGGCGACCTTCATCATCTTCAGGATGGGTCGGTCCTTGGTCTTGATGCCCTCCAGGAATCCAGGCTCGGGCAGGATGAACTTCAGGCCCTGGGCAGACTTGAGCTCGTAGTAGCTGCGTGCCTCGGGCTTCTTCTTCACAAACTCACTCAGGTTGCCCTGCAGCAAAGCACAATAGCTCAGACCCAGGGTGTACAGACAAGAATCCAGGCAGGAAAGCACATCCAGCACATGCAACAGTAGAGCACAAGTGCAAGAGCAGTGCCAAAAGCCTGTGAGACATATATATGAGTGCAACAAACTGCCAGGCAAGAGCATGACAGCTCAGACCACAGGGGTACGAGCAACACCCCAGGCAGCGAAGCACATCCAGGCATGCTTTAGGAGGGTGCTGAAAGCCTCTGAGAAGACTGTGTGAGAAAGCAACAAAATGTCAGGCAGGGCAGGCATACCTTGTAGATGCGCAGCTTGCGGTTCTCATAGTGGACAATGGACTGGCAGACGTTGTCCAGGAAGGTGGAGTCGTGGGACACGATGACAGAGGTGACCTCAGTCAGGCCAGTCAGGTAGTTGACCAACCAGGCCACGTTCTTGACGTCCAGATGGTTGGTGGGCTCATCCAGGAGCATGATCTGGGCGCGGTACAGCATGGCGCGAGCTGCATTGCAATGCAAACACAGATTAGGATCTTGCACGTAGACATTTTGCACAATGAGGCCTTGCAGGCATACAGCTCACCCAGGACGTGTGATATGAGGGGCAGCATATCAGGCGGGCGCATCAGTAATTTATGCAGGCTGGAGCACTTTTCAACACAAGGCTCAGAGGCTAACAAAAGGCTCACCAAGGGCGAGCTTCATCTTCCAGCCACCGGACAGGGCAGCCACGCGGTCCGCCTGCATGGCGGGGGTGAAGCCGACGTCGCTGAGGGCCTCAGCCACCTTCTTCTCATCGACCTCGCCCTGCAGGGTGGGGTCCTGGAGGACGTACTGGGCCACACTGACGTCAGACGCCTCAGCGTCGATGTCGTGCTCCACGTACACAGTGCGCAGCTCCTCCTTGGGAGGGAAGCCGTCCACCTTGCCGGCAGCAATCTCGCGCATGAGAGTGGACTGCGCAGCAGCACAATCACTGTCAGCATTCCAGTCTCAGGTTAACAGTCAAGACCTGTTCCTACTTTGTAAAATCCTGTCAGCAGTCAGGCCAGTACATGTCACCAGCCCCGATAGAGCATACATTTAAGGTCACAAGATGTCCTGAAGGCTTGCAAGAAGATACATCAGAGGTCATGGGTGGCAATGCAGCACACCTTGCCGGCACCGTTGGGCCCGCACAGGCCGTAGCGGCGGCCCTTCTTGAGGCGCAGGCGGGTGTTGTTGAGCAGGATCTTGGCACCGTAGGCCAGGGAGAAGGTGCAGTCGCACAGGTCCTCGCCCTCCTCCTCCTCAATCACCTCCTTCTCCTTGTTCTGGGTCACCTGGAAGGACTGGTCCAGGAAGTCCTGGGCCACCTTCTTGGCAGCTGTGGTCTCCATGTACTCGGACAGGTAGGGCACAGAGCTCTGCACATTACAGGAAACTGATCAGCAATTGACATGCATGGTGCACAGCATGGCCAACTTATGCTGTGCCACAGGTGCTGTTTAGATCCACCAGCATCAGCTCAAGCACGGCAGCACTCTACACGGCAAGCCAGTACAAGCAGCAGGTTTATTGGACACAGAAAAGTGCAGCAAATCTGGTGATGGGATTGAGGACCTACCGTCTCCCAGTCCTCGATGTCAAAGTTCTTGACCTGGATGAGGGTGGAGCACATGGCTGCCACATACTCCAGGGTGACAGTGGTGATGGCAGATGACACAGAGCCCATGCCAGCCTTGCTGTGCTTGGCCTCAATGTCCTTCAGCACGGGCAGCACGACCTGCAATGAGAGGGCAAGATCAGACATGCTTACTTTGTCAGATCAGCACCACACAGGACTATATCCTGTCAGCCGATTGCATCTTGACGCTGGGGTCATACTTTTTCAAAGCAACAGGCAGATGGACTGTGTCACACAGGCAGGATTACACCCACCAAGAAGCAAGAGCCACAGCAGATGGACAGTGTCAGACAGGCAATGGTGCACCGCTAGGCACAAGGAGAAGCAGGAGCACACCTTGAAGTCGTGGGCCTCAGCGGGCGCAGCGGCAGCGGGGTCCTGCACCAGCTTGAGCAGGGTGTCGCGCGCCTTGGAGGCCACAGAGCGGCACTCCGGGTCGGGCACCTCCTGGGACACCTTCTCCAGGCCGGGCAGGAGGCGGGGCAGGAAGACGGCCGCGTCGCTGGGGTTGTCGACCAGCTTGGCCATGTTGTCGATGATGAGCGCCGACTTGCGCTTGACGGCGGTGGCGCGCTCGCGCAGGCCGCGGATGAGCAGGGGGACCATGATGGACAGCGCGGGGGCCTCCACGTTCTGCACGAAGGTGGTGGCGCCCAGCTTGTGCACGCAGTCGGGCACCTCGGCCGGGCGCGCGATACAGCTGACGAGCACCGGGATGAAGGGCTCGATGTCGCGGTTGCCCACGATGCCGCAGATCTCCTTCATGGCCTTGGTGCCAGCAGTCTGCACAGTACAGCACATGTCAGCTGAATGCGCTCGCATGTTGGATACACTTCATGGCAGTGGGTGAATCACACATGGCAGGTCAGGCACATGCACAGTTACAAAGGCGCTGATCAACACATGCTGCCCAGGCAACATATGATGATGTGCAACACGTGGCAGAATCAGTACGCCTTGCAACTGCGCTCGTGACACATGTCAACATGGGGAGCAGAGCAATGACCAAATGCATAACTGTCCACAAGGGCTTGCTGGAATGGTGCAGACAAGTGTCACACCTTCACTTGGGGCTTGGCGTCTCCCATGATGGAGGTGACAGCCGGGATGATGTCAGGCAGGCAGACATTGGTCTGCAGGGGTGCGCGCTTGCAGAGCTCAGAGAAGGCCTGCAGAGCGGCGATCTTGGTCTGCCAGTTCTTCTTGGTGTCCAGGGCGCCCAGGAGGTCGGGCAGCACCACCCTCACAGCCTGAGGGTTCATCAGCTGAACAAAGGCCTTGACAGCCTCGTCAGCAGCTGTGGCAACCACCTTCACCTGTGGGCATGGCAATGATTGGTCAGACAACCTGACAGTAGCCTTATGCATCAGCGCAGGTCTTCAGGGCATCTTCCAACCTGCCAGTGCAGCTGTGGGTTGACGTCACTCTGGAGGGTAGCTACAAGGCAGTTCAACCCACAACTGCACTGGCAGACTGGGCACCAAAACACAACATGCAGGCCAAAAAGTCTGCAGGCCAAAAAGTTGAAGCAACAGTATACCAGATACAGTCTCAAAGGAATGGAAGCAGCAACAGCGCACAGATGGTTGTGTATTATATCACGCACCTTGTCTGAGCACTTGTCCAGCATGGTGGACAGCACTCCAGCAACGAAGGGCTCGATGGGGGCTCCAATGTCCTTCATGAGCGCGGTGTAGCTCTCGAAGGCGCCCTGGCGCGCCAGAGGGTCTGTGGCGCTGGCTGCTGACTCAGCCAGGCGGTCTCCAAGGCCACCAGCCTGAAGGCACACGGCTCCAAAAGTCAGCTGCTGTAACCAGAGCTGTCACATATGCATGGCAACTAAGCACAGCTCAGGTCTCCTCATACTCACAAGCCAGCAGTGAACACAACAGACACAGTGCAGCAAGAAGAGACAGCTGGCGTATCTCTGTCCAGATAGGCATAAATGTCAGAAGAGAGGGCAATTGCAGCACCTTGAGTGCGCCGACACCTCCCTTCTTCACAAGGTCCACAATCTCGGACACAGCAGCAGAGCGCTCCTTGTCCTCGGCAGAGAGTGACAGCCGCTTCATGAGGGCAGTCACGGTCTGGTTCTCCTCCAGAGTCTCAGCTGCAGGCAAACAGGGAATATTCAGTTGGCAGCCTGAAAATGACACTGCGCTGCTGACGCAAAACGCCACCCTCAGACTCGCCTCAAATGACTTGTTGGAAAGCGTGGCTTCGATACACACTGTCTAACACGGCCACATGCACGCCCGGAGCTGAGCTGAAAAATGTCATCAGGCAACGTGGGTCAGCGCCTCGCCAAAATTTGGCAACGGAACTGCCACGCTACACGACCAAGCCCCTATTGTTGATCAAACACTTGCTGCTGTGTTGGGCTCAGGCCGAAGGCCTACGACGCCCTACACAGCTCCTGACAGAGTTGACAAGGACCAACCCAAAACTTCCTGGTCGACTTCACCGAGCACGATCACCCGCGTACGCAAACTGCGTCCGCGGTCATGAACATCATAGTGGCTGAGTTATACACCTGTGAGACCACACTATACACACACAACAGTTCCGCCGGCGGCTGCCACCACCTCGAGGACAACGCCGAACGAGCTGACAACAACCTCGACGAGAGCCTCCGGGGCAGAACATGAGCCATAATGCTGCACAACCCTCATCATAGGCTGCAGTCACCGGCCCGCCGGGTGGCCTCAAGCGTTTGAAACACGCCTGGTGTCACACCTTGCCATTATTATGAGAAGATAGGACACATGTCTCACCTCCAACAGTGGGGACGGTCTCGGTAGCGGCCGCCATGGTGATCGTCTGAGCAGTCCTAGGAGATGCTCTTCGGAGGTCACCGACGAGTGGCGGGGGCGCCTGGTGGGATCTTAGTTCTCACGCGTCTGCAAGTATCTTCCCAGCTGCAGGCAGCTAGAGTCAGAGGCAGCGATTCCGTGTGGAGAGTTCCTCCAGAAATGTTGCACGAATGCTGTCTGGTGGGCTGACGCCAGAATCAGAGAATCTGTTCTGAGGCAGAGAAGAGGTGCGCCTGTTTCTCTGGGCTCCCGCGCCATGTTCCAAATTAGACAACGTCACGTGCAGGTCTGGGCCCATTTGTCCCCAGGCTGCCCAGATGAGTGTGTCGTCTCGAACAAGCAAGATGTGTGCGCAACATTGCTAAGCGCGTCCAATAACTCTCGACAGCTAGAGATCTGAGCGGATTAGACAAGTTGCTTCGCAGGAAATGAAGAGGTGATAGCGTGCCGGAATTGCCCGTGCTGTGACGCAGGGCTTGATGCGGCGGATAAGCAGTCTTGATGACAATATTGCTTTCAGAAAGAAGCCTAAGTCGTTCATGGCCAATCCAAGGTGCAGCATGCCGGACACAAGATCCAACGCAGTGCCAGTCAGCAGGCCACATTTACATAAAAATTCCAGTTGCTCATCCTGGCGACAGTGTAACCCGTCTGTCAATATGACCGCAATCAAATAAGCCCCTACTTCCAGACTAGACAGCATGTCGTGCACAGTGCTGATGGTCGCTGAGAAGCCTTCCCTGGCTCAGAGCATTGCCCATATCCTGTCAAATGGAAAGGTAGGGGCAGTTCCAGGACCTATAACTTATATGAATCCATTAATGGCTGCGTAAGTACTTCAAGGTGCTGACAGGGCAGTAGCAACGTGTATGTACTACATCCAGGCCATGACTGCAGGCACACTCCAGGCGCAGCTTCCTGGAAGTTCACGAATGGAGTGGGTCCTTCAGGGGCCGGCCTGCGCACTTCAGGATGACGTCAGTCATCGGCCATGTCCTGAGCATAGACTTCCCAGCCAAGTTCCAGAACTGGGAGACCACCGACCCAGCGTCCTTGTTTGATGCGCCTACCATCAGATCAGAGGCAAATCCCAAGGCAGGTCCACTCAGACGCCCGGATTGCGCATGCACGGCCTGGCTCCATACAGCAGCATGCTTGCGTGATTGAGAAAGGCACTAGGTACATGGGCTGGTCAGCTGCTGGGTTCATGAGTACCTGGCTCCAGTACTGGCTGCCTCTCATTGTGCCTCATTCAGTGCAGGCCCATGTCTGCAAGCACCTGCAGCAAGAGGCCAAGGGGTGCACCCACCTGGTCCTGTGGCTGGACTGTGATCGCGAGGGAGAAAACATCTGCTTTGAGGTGCGCATGTTTTCCATTTTCTGCAGCGGGTAAACTGCCTACAGCGCCCTGTGAATTCCTGCTGCACTGCCTTCCTGCCACCTTCACACAAGGCACCACCTGATGCTAGTGCAGAATGCATGGCATCACATTTACAATGAGCAGAGACATCGATCAGACGCTTGAGGCTGTACAGCACAGCTGTGAGTCTGTCAGAGCGGTAGCTTGGTGTAGGAGGATTGCACCTGTCAGCTATCAAGAGCTCCCTGGCTGCAGCAACCTCTCACATACCCATGGGCATAGGTGGTAGACGCTTCCCTGGCTGCTCAATGAGGGGGTATGATTGAGCGGACTGCTCCCATTGAGGGGACAAAATTGAGAGGCGCGCATTTGCGTCCAGGTGATTGATAACACAGTGAAGTGGATGGCGCGCTCAGCAGGCCAGCAGGTCTTCCGTGCGCGCTTCTCAGCAATCAGTGCTCCTGACATCACTGCCGCCATGGTAGCCTCTCCTGCCTGGCCGTAATGCATATCATGCGCAATTTCACATGCTGCCATTGGCCACATTGAGATGTCTTCACATTGGGTCATCTCAATGGCAGGAGATGCTGGTGCTGCTGAGCTGCCCGACACGATGCTGGACGCAGGCTTCGCGTCCAGTGTCTGTGTCCATCAGCTCAGCAGTGCCAGCAGCACTATATGCTGAGTAAGCTCGCGTGTTCACTGCAGGAGAAGCTAGGAGAGCCCAACAAGTTTGAAGCGCTGGCAGTGGATGCAAGGCAGGAGCTGGACTTGAAGGTCGGGGTGGCCTTCACCCGCTTCCAGACGCGCTATTTCCAGGTATGCCCAGGATGCCATGCAAAATTCCGAGCCTTCCGATTAGTCATTACCTTGCCAGCGCTTCCAATGCTCAGCCACCTGCATGCAGCAAACCAAATGTCAGTCCATGGCCTGATCCTTTCCAGAGCTTCTTGCTGGGTTGAGGTAAAGAGGCAAATTCCCACTTCAAGCAACATATGTAATGTTCTGCAACGTTAGCTCTCCCTTGGTCATGCATGAAAGACTGCCCCGTCATAGAGCTGGCGTGCTCATCTTTTATGATGTGCATGAAATGCTGAGGGGTTGCAGGGTAAGTATGGCAACCTGGACGCATCTGTGATCTCCTATGGGCCCTGCCAGACGCCCACCCTCACCTTCGCGGTGCAGCGCCACCAGGTCATCACGGCCTTTCAGCCAGAAGACTTCTGGTCGGTCAGGCCGCACATCAGCAAAGCCGGGCAGAGGTGCGCACTGCTTCTTTGCTCTGCTTCCTCCACCTGTATTGCATTTGGCACCCAACCAATGGGGTGCACTCCAAGAGACCTTCCTGAGAGCTGAGAACCGCCCTTATGTTACTGAGGAGCGCCATTGAATGTTTAAACTACAGCCCACGCGGCCTTCTGTAGGCATGTCCATAACTCTATATCCTTCAAGTGTCCTCGGAAGCAGCACCTGTAGATGAGCTACACAGGAATGACGGGCTGAGAGTGTCTCTGGGACTGCAGAATAGATGTGGAGTGGGGAAGGGGGCGCCTGTTCGACCAGGACGCAGCGCAGCTGTTCCAGGTGCTGGTGAAGGAGGCGCGCAGCGTGCGCTGCACAGGCGTCACCACCAAGGAGGAGCGGCGGCAAAGGTCCCACGGTAAGGGTCTCCATTTTCATGCCGTCTTAAATCATGTACCATCATCCGCTGCATTACAAGGATGTTTGCGGCTGTGAGTGTCATGCACAGAGTGATGCGATCCCTGGTGCGCATCCTACCGGCTGAGTCTGCACCGCATGCACACTGTAGGATGTCCAGACACAGCTGCCCTGTCCCCTCCATCCTATGAGCACACATGTTGCATGATGCAATGGAAGCCCCTCCTCAGCAGTCTGAAACCCCAGACACCCCTGCTGATTGTATGTGGGACCTCCACAGAATGCATGACGGGTTTGAATGGCTCTTTGCCAGGGCTGAACACAGTGGAGATGCTGAAGATTGCCAGCAGCGGTCTGGGCATGGCGCCCGCCCAGGCCATGCGCATTGCTGAGAGCCTATACACTTCAGGGTACCTGTCGTATCCGCGCACAGGTCAGTCATCATTCGTCACTTCCCAGCGCCCTAGCAGTGGTCCATATCGGCAGCTTGCAGAACGGAGGGATCTTGCCGAGACCTGCAGGCCATGCTCTGCTTGAAGGCTGCGCAGCAGAGACAGTCGCCCTACTGCCCTGCCACATCTTCTCTGGATAGAGCGGGCTCCTGTATTGAGAGAACAAGGCCTGCTGTCAAGCCAGCATGCCTATGGTGTGATACTCATGTGCAGAAAGCAGTGGTTACCCGCCTGGCTTCGACTTCCAGGAAGTGCTCGTGGAGATGAGGAGGCACCCCATATGGGGCGAGTATGCCCAGCACCTGATCCACAACTTCACGCCTCCCAAGGTCTGCTAATTTGCTATGTGAATGTAGCCTGAGACTCTCGTCTTTCTGCACTGTAGCCTCAGAGACTCTTTGGAGGTGCACATGACACATAAAGGTCTCAGCAGAACAGGAGGCAACAGCTCCTGACCGTTCTGAGAGGGTGCTAAGCAGGCCTGAGGTTCCTAATAATCTGAGCAAGCTCTTATTGGTGGACGTGCCTGGATCTTGCAGCACTGCATGCAGGGAGGGCATCATGCAGTTGTGAAGTCCAAGCAAGCATGTTCGTAGCTACGTCGAGACAATACAGCACTGCATGCAGGGAGGGCATGATGCGGGGGACCACCCGCCAATCACGCCCGTTGCGTCAGCCACGGAGCAGGAGCTGGGGGGCGGCGACATGTGGCGCCTGTACGACTACGTGGCGCGCCACTTCCTGGGGTCTCTGTCGCCCGACTGCACCTTCACCCGCACCACCGCCGCATTTAGCGCGGGCCAGGAAGCGTTCTCCGCCTCCGGGACCTCGCCGAAGCGGCCAGGCTTCACTGCCATCATGCCCTGGCGGGTTAGGTTGCCAGCGCCTTGTGAACATGTTCACTTCATGAGCTGTATAGTCATGTGAGTATGAATGCAGTTGACTTACTCACACTGCAGCCTGATGGAACACAGAGGAGGCAGTCCACCATAATCTGACTGGGACAGCTGTCATCGCGCAGGCTGTGGAGGGAGAGCCACTGCCACCTATCCAGGAGGGAGAGTCATTCCCCATTACAGAAGTGGACCTTAAGCAGGTGACTCTCTTGGCTAAGCCTCTTTGAAGCTTGGGTTTGTAGGGTGGCGTTAGAATCACTTCCCTGTGGTCTTTATGGCTTTCTTACATGTAGCGCAAGCTGAGCAATGCTTTCCTGCAGCCATATCGTGAGAATTTGAATGGCTCTGCTGAGTCTGATTGCCTCAGACGAGCAAGTGATGTGCCGCTGCAGGGCAGGACATCCCCTCCAGACTACCTTACTGAGAGCGAACTGATAGGCTTGATGGAAAAGCATGGCATTGGCACTGACGCCTCTATAGCCGTGCACATCAACAACATATGTGCGCCCTCGTCCTGTTGTGCCGCCATTCCAACCATGCTTGTCAAATAGCTGTGATGAGGATGCAAAGGGTCAGTCAAGTCTGGACGGTTCATTTGCAGGAGTACTCACAGCTGGCCCTCTGTCAGCAGCTCCGTCTTCTGCATGTCAGGGTACCACCTTTTACCTGCATGGATGTCATGCAGGCGAGAGGAACTATGTGAGCATCCAGACAGGCCGCAAGGTGGTCCCCACTGAGTTGGGCATCACTCTGGTGCGGGGGTACCAGCTCATTGACCCAGAGCTCTGCCTCCCGCAGGTGTGGCTCTCACAGACTCGCCCTGAAATGCCGGGGTGCTCATTGCACCCGTGAAGATTATGACATGCCTGGATTGTTATCGAAGCATGGAATACAGTTCTGCCTGCACGATGCACTAGCATGGGAGCATGCAGAGCCTGTTTGAAGACATGCAGAGCAGGTCCCAGAGCCATGCTGGCAGTATGGCTGCTTCATTGGTGTGCTTTTGTGGGCAGGTGAGGGCTCATGTGGAGCGGCAGATAGGGCTCATAGCGGAAGGGAAGGCTGAGAAGGAAGCAGTTGTCTTGCACACGCTGGACCAGTTTGCGCAGAAGTTCAGGCACTTTGTGACAAAGATTGCCCGCATGGATGCCCTCTTCGAGGCGTCTTTCTCCCCACTGGCATCATCAGGTAATCTAGGACACAATAGTATGCTCTCATGTAGCAACCGGATGGGATATTTCAGCAGCTTCTCATGTGTACAGAGCACCTTTCACAAAAGCATGCAAGATGAGACAGGAGCAGGAGCAGAGATGTCAGCATCTGAGGCTACACATGGCCTTGGCTTCATTAAGGATCCCAGCTGCCCACTGATTGGCAAGGGTGGGAATGTGCAGGCAAGGTGCTGGGTAAATGCGGGAAGTGTCTGCGATACATGAAGCTTATTAGCATCAGGCCTATGCGCCTGTACTGCCCCACATGTGAAGAAGTCCTCAATTTGCCACAGGTGGGAATTCTTATCTTTAAGCTGCTCTGGCTGTGTAGTACCTGATTTATCTGGCATTCATCTGGTGCATGCTGTGCAGCCACATGCCTCTCGTGCATAAGTGCCTTATGTTTGTACACCCACCTGACTGGCTACTGTGTGAGGTGTGGCCTGTGGTCTGATGACAGGGAGGAACAGTGAAGCTTTACAAGGGCCTGGAGTGTCCACTGGACGGCTATGAGATTGTACTGTTCAGCCTGAGCGGTCCAGATGGCAAGACCTACGCCTTGTGCCCCTTCTGTTACAACAACCCTCCCTTTGAGGGTGCTCACATGGTCAGCCTCTGTCTTAGCAGCCCTGGCTGATCAACTGCAAACTCTGCCAGGCTGAAGACTGGCAGGGGGCATGTGGATGCTTCACTGGCATGTGGGATATGCCTAGGGGAGGGTCCAGCACAATCCATTGTGTTTATTGAGGGCAGGGCAGTCATCTAGGGTGTATGCAGAGAGTGAAAGCTTGTTGATGGGTGCAGGTGAGCGGGCAGGGTGCAGGCGGCAAAGCAGGCATGCCGTGCACGCTGTGCCCGCACTCGGGCTGCCCGCACAGCTTCCTGCGCATGGGCATCACTGCCTGCCCAGAGTGCGATGATGGCACGGTGGTGCTCGATCCTGTCTCTGGACCCAAGTGGCGGCTGGACTGCAACCAGTGCAGCTTCCTGATCTACCTCCCGGAGACACTTCATTCTGCAAAGCTCTCCAAGAAGCACTGCACGGTGACCCAGGCCTGATCTCAAGAGATCTCAGCTTCCTACAGATTGCACTGGCAGGTGTATGGAAGATGCTTTCCACGAAGGTTTGCATGGTAGATGATCCCAAAACGCTCAGAGGTCAGACTTTACCAGGCCTGTAGGACGGAGACCTTGCAGTCAGTTTATGAGAGGATTTCACAATCATTGGGTGCTGTACAGGTGTGCGACTCCTCTATGCTGAGGCTGGACTTCAGGAAGGGAGCATCGCCCCTGGCAGGAGGAGCAACCGACATCACAGCCTGCGTCATCTGCGACGAGCAGATAGCCAAGCTCTGCACGGCCAAGCATGGGCGCAGCTACGTGAACAGGAGGCATCGCGGCGGCAGGAGCGGGCGCAGCCGCCGCGGCCGCGGCCGGGGCCGCCGAACTGAGAACCCCCTCCTGAGCTTTAGGGATTTCTGAAGCTACCGGAACCAACATAGGGATGAAAGGCCAAATGGCGCTGTGCATGTGCCGAGTCATGCTCCAAGCAAGGTGCTGTCATGGTACGGAATCACAGAGCAGGAACCTTCTAGAGAATTTGGCGGCCAAGGACGAGGCCGCCGGACTAAAACACCCACTGCTTAGCTTCAGGGACTTTTGATGCTTCTGGGCTGGTTATAGCTATACTTATGACAGGCAAGAGTGGCGCAGTGAGTGAGGTGGTCCTGAGGTGAAACGAAAGTGCTCTTGAGACAGATGTCTGTGAGATATCCAGCCAGCTAACTGGCCCTGGTGCCGCCATGCTAACCTCTGGCAAACGTTTCCTGATGTCTCACTACATGCGGCAGGCAGGCAGCCGTGCTCCTGTTGAACTTCAGGGACTTTTTGATGCACTAACATGAGGGGGACAGCCCAAATCGCACTGTGAGGGGAGATATTGCTAGAGCTGAATTGGGCTTTGCTCTTCACACAGGCAGCTCATATGTCTGTAAGCACTTAGCTAGCTGAGCGCCTCCAATCCTGCCATACTGGACTCTGCAAAGTGGTTCCCAATATTCTCCAATAGGGGAGTAAGGGATATCCCTCGCTTTGCGGCGAGACCTTATGACCCTCACCGCGTTACACACTTCCGCGTTGCTTTCGCAGACTGCTTGGCCCAGCCACAGCACATCGTTCTGAGTTGCTTACTGGCAAAAGCGTTTGCAACAACGCAAGACGAGTCCAATCAGGAACCTCCGAGCGGCATTGAGCCGTGCAGTGCCCCGGTGGATTTCCCCGCTTCTGGAAAGCTGGAAGCTGCAGGATACGCGTAAAGATACGCTCTACCCTCGGGCAGCAGGCTTCAGTCACTTTCCGAGACACCATTTCTGTCAAAGCTCAAGACGACGCATCACGGCTGGCTCGCAGAGAAGAAGTGAGTGTCAGAAAGTGGCCTTCTGCAGTCGTCCGTGCGGATCGCACGCCAGGAGAGGGAAACAGTATATAGTACCATCGAAGTGCAAGGTATCCCAGGAGTGATCGGGCAGCCTGAGGGGGATGGACTTCGTCTCTGCTGCCGCAGCAAACATCGTCAACGCAACGCAGACTATCCTGGTGATTCATTGATGCGTCTGTCAAATGTGCTCCTCTTCAACTTGTAAGCTCGACCTTTAGACCCTGGAAAACTTAGGATAGCTCCACCTGCAGGTGGCTCTCCGAGTTCGAGGGACTGGAGCGACAGACCCAGAGCAGGGGGGAGAAGAGGGAGCTAATGCGAACCAGGATCCCTGCTTGTACGTACCATACCCAGTGTCAAGGCAGAACACGGAAGATACAGTGGAGCTGCACATCCCCGACCGGTAAGCCTCGCGGAGATACAATCACAGACATGCATCGCAGAGCTTGTCTTGTGCTGCTGCTCTTTAGGCGTCCATCCACAGTGAGCTTTATGCTCACATCCTGCACCTCTACGTTCAGCTTGAAGCGTGCCTTGCTGCACAGCACGCGGTTGCCGGCATCGTATGCCCTGCTGTGCGACATGTGCAAAGCGCACTCCGAAAGTTGCAGTTTCTGACATGGGCCAGCTTGCATTGCAGGGCCCAGGCAGGGCAGGAGACACGAGCCTTCAGCTTCAACCAAGTGGTGAATGAGGATGCCGGTCTAGACTTCGCCTACAAGTTCACAGCGGGCAAGCTGGTGAAGCAAGTGAGGAGGGAGGGTGGCAGCGGATGCTTCATCAGCCTGGGCCTCTCGCGCTCCGGCAAGACATTCCTGATGCAGGTGAGCATGCCCTCTCTGCCCTTAGCCACCTCAGCTCATCTCAAGAAAGCCATAGCAGCACAGCACCTGTCTTCGTGCTGAGCACGCTCAGCTTGGAGTGCATTGAGTCCAGAAGCAGTGATGCATGCAATGCAGCCCTGAGACAGCTCTGTTGCTAGTCTTGAGATCTGCTGTGATGCTTGCCCTGTCTATGATGTCCAGATACCCAGAGTCCTGCATACTTTAGGAGGTGCAGAGTATTGTGCCTCCTGCCTCTCAGTACACACAGCTCTGCTACAAGCAGTGTGTGGGGTGAGCCTCGAGCTGAGAAGCTGACAGCACCTGCAGGGAGATCAGGAGCAGGGCGACACTGGAACTGTCATGCGGGCGGTCCAGGAGCTGCTCTACTATGGCCCCACGGTGCGGAGCACTTCCTACTATATGCTGTCTTCGGCTTACTTCGGTGTTACTGGCGCGCTGTGTACAGCCCCTGGGTGCTTGGGCCGGCTTGCCAGAATGATTTAGGTGACATCAGGGGGTGAGTCATGGCTGAGCGCAATCTGCAGAGCACGCGCAGCGGCCACAATGGAGCCAAAGCCGATGACAACTGTGCGTGGAGTGTTGCGATGTCACACTGCGAGGTAAAGCAACACTCTGGCGCCTCCCCGACGCTATCTAAGCATCAGGCAGTTGCTGTTCGTTCCCATTCAGCGCCTGTGTCCCTCTTGATGCTGTCACACTGTAGGGCTTCAGGGCTGCGCAACCGAGGGGAGTGATCCGATGCAGGTCTACTGTGACAGTGTGAACGACCTGCTCAACAACAGCATGCCCCTGAAGCTGGAGGAGGACGAGGAGGGACATGTCATCCTCGACGGCCTGCGCGAGGTATGCTGCACTACTGTACATCTATGCCTGCAGCTTGTGCTACATCTGTGGCACTGTGAGCAACCTTCACCTGTGCTACTACATGTTCGCACGGTGCCAACCCCAGACTCTTGAGGCTGGCAACTCGGCAGCTGCCCCTGCTTGGCATGCTTGCTTCTGTGATGCGAAGCTGCTTGGTCGTCTGTGCTGATCACGGACAGTCACCCTCATCCCTCGCCAGGTGGCGAGCGCCTAGGCCTCTGCCTGGAAAGACAGTCTCATGGTTTCAGGGTATGTGGTGCCCTCAGGCTGGTCCCATTTAGGGAGGATGCAGTGTGAGGGTCTTGTGTGTGCAGGCCCGCGTAGAGACCATGTACGAGGCAGAGGAGGTGCTATTGGGCTCTTGGGGCCAGCGCCATCAGAGGGGCACCCGCTCGATTGGCCACTCAGTCATCACGCTCTACCTCTACAAGGATGGGGGCACGCTGCCTGGAATCCACCACCACTCTCTAGCAGGTGAGCGCTGCCCACCACAGTTCTGATGGCCTGACATTGCAGCTGTGTGTCTCATGTGCTGCTACTCCGCTTGCCTTTCAGTAGGCTTTCCAACCTAGGGCTGCATGCACTTATTCATGCTGCAATTGCGCTGCTACTGGGGTCTCCTGACCAGGGGAACCGCTGTTTGTCTATAAGCCCTGTCAGCCTGCAACACAGCCAGCTTCCTCAACCAGCTCAGCAATGTGGCAGCTCTGCAGGTGTCAATGTGCAGGCGCACATTCTGCTGCGCTGACGTCTGCAGTCTGGCATGCAGGGAAGAGGAGGTTGCCCCATGCACGCCTGACCTTCATCGACATGGCTGGCATGGAGCCAGCTAAGGACATCCTGGAGTCCCAGCTCCCCATGGAAGACATCCACCATCTGCAGGAGAGCAATGAGGCTCTTCACACCTGCCTCAGCCGCCACCTGTGGCTGCAGCAGGGCGGCTTCAAGGAGCCTCTGGACATCCCCTATGGCAGCTCTAAGGTAATTCTTTTCCTGGCATCTGATCACTCACAATGAAGAAACATCCTCATGAGCTGCCTCTAACGTTATGTTTCGAGCTGCAAGTCCCCATCTATGCTGTGAGCGCTACAAAGAGGTCAAGCGCCGATGATGTCCTCATGTCACACGTCATGTCGGGCATAACTGCTGGCATGAGGACCTGCAAAGCATGAGCCTGAAAGTGCTGAGCCCCTGCAGGTCACGCACCTGCTGAAGGGCGTCTTTGCGGGGCAGACGCACCTGGGGCTGTGCCTCAACGTGTCCCCCTTGGCAACAGAGTTCTGCGGCGAGACGCTGCAGCTGCTCGAGCAGCTCTCCCTGCCGCGGGGAGGGACGCGCATGACCGGCCTCTCCAGGTGCGAGTTTCTGCATATGTATTTCTGTAAGTGTAGTGTGCATCTGCCTGCACATACTGCAGCGCCATCTGCCAAAGGCGCTAGTACTGCCATAACATTAGCCTGATCACATGCAGAGGTCTGGCCGCCTGCCCGGGTGTGATCATGTTTTCTGCATTTGTACGGCGTCAAGCATTTACTCAGGAAACCTTCTGTCATACAGGCAGCTCAATGAGCCTTCAGCAGTGCAGCATAGTCAGCCTCGGGGCGGCAAGCAGAAAGCCGGGCAGCCCGCCCCAGCCCTCCTGCCCGGGGAGGAGGCAGACACGGCCCCCAAGCGCAGGAAGCCTGCGCGGGATGTGAGAATACCCAGAGCAGAGGAGCTGCTGTACGCAGAGCAGGAGGAATCGCAGCGGTGGCGCGCCCAGGCCATGCGCCTGGAGCAGGAGCTCAGCGTGACCTGCAGCTCAGCGCGCAGTCAGCGGGCCGCCTTCATCGAGCAGCTTGAGACAGCCCGGAGCCTCGCTCCGGGGGACATCGCAGCCCTCACGCGCCAGCGGGACGACGCGCTGGCGCAGCTGCGCCAGAGCGAGGCAGCTCGGGCGGAGGAGGCTGCGGCCGCAAAGCAGGACGCGGATGACCGCGTTCACGCCGTTGGAGGCCTCTGCAAGCGCTGGATAGCGCAGCGCGACGAGGAGCGCCAGGCCCGGGCGGCTGCCGAGAGCAGAGCAGCTGACCTGGAGCAGAAGCTCATTGCAGAGCAGAGCCAGGTGGCCGAGCTCAGGCAACAGTGCAGGCGCATAGGCGCAGAGAAGGAGGTCAGCGAGGACCTTGAGGATGCACTGCTCGCTTTGGGACATTTGGACGTGGAGCTCACCGCCAGCCAGGCTCACAACGAGCAAGCACAGCAGCTGATCGGTCAGCTGAGGCTCCAGCTGGAAGTGGCTTCTGCTGCCAGAAGCATAGCAGAGCAGCAGCATGCGCAGCTGAGCAGCCAGCTGCAAGTGGGCAACTCAGCCAATGCCAGCATGGCAGCAGAGCTGCACAAGGCTCAGCAGGCGCGCCAGGCCGCCCAAGAAGCTGCCGAGAAGGCCCAGCAGCGCTGTGCTGAGATGGCCGCCAGCAAGGCGGCCATGGCCCAGCAGCTTGCAGACCTGCAGAGGAGTCAGGAGGTAGATAGCATTCCTTCCGAAAATTGCATTGTCGTGCATTACACAGGCAGCTGACAATAGGAAGCATCGGGATCATGTGTGCACTGTTCAGACCTTCCCTGACTTGCAATGCTGGCTTGGGTCGGGAGGCATCACTGTAGGCTCTGTCGCCTCTCTGTGTGATGCTCATGGCTTCGCAGCCCTGCAGCGCTAATTGATCAGACAAATGTACATAGCTCTATTTGATTAGCACTGCAGTGCAATGGCCCCCTACTAGACCCCTATCAGCTTGGGCGGATACAACAGGTGGGCTGCTGAAGACATAGGCCTTGGGCAACAGCATGCATTGTACTGGGTGCAGGAGAGGAGTGCTAAGGTGGCAGAGGCTCGGGAGCTGGCAAGGAAGCGCATAGAGCAGCAGTGTGCAGCACAGCGCCTGAATGGTGCTGCAGCACCTGCCTCCAAGCTGCCGGCCCCAGTGGTGAGTTACCTGGCTACACTCGTCATCTTGACTGTTCCCTGTCCTGCAATGCAGCCTTGACTGTTGCAAGGTTGCTGGGGATTCTGCTTGTGGCTGTGCTTGGTAGTTGCCAAACATTGCGTCATCATGCCTGTGTGGAGTCCCAAGTGTCAGAGGCTGCCATGTGTATACCTCATGACCAGTACAGGTGCATCACAAGGGTATTGCCATCCAGGTCACCTCTGCTGGCATTGGGGATGAGCCTGCAAGCGCACCAGCAGCTGCAGCAGCGCCAGTATCTGCAGCAGCGCCTGAAGCGCACCAGGCGGCGGGCGGCAGGACAGCGCCTTGCACGCCTGAAGCAAGCGCAGGCGCCAGGGTACCCTGCAGTGCCTACCGCGTGGTCCAGCCCTCTGCAGCGCTGCTGCATGCATGCAAAGGTGAGGCTGCTGTCCTTCCGCCCAATCATTCTCAATCCAGAGTGCAGTCCTGCTTGCCCCGAATCTGCGCTAATGATGCGTGCCTGCTCAGCAAGGCGGACCCAGCCGACTGAGCGCCTGTGCCTTTGTCTGGTGTGAAGTGACATGAGTCAGGAGTGCATTGGATGTGACATCTGGACACACATTCAGTAGAAAGTGCTCCTGTGCAGCAATGGCCAGCGTGGACTCTCCTAGGGCAGTGGAGCGCGCCACCCCTGCCAAGCGCCCTCGCGACGGGGGTGTCAACCTGGCGCCAGCATCTGCGCACGCTGCAGTTTCCCCCACCAACTACCAGGAGGAGCGCAGGGTGCGCCAGCGGGTTGCCAGCAGCGTGACGCCTGATCAGGACGCAGCAGCCCCTGCTGCAGCTGCACAGTCCCGCAGAGCAGCAGGCGCCACAGCGCAGTCCGGCGTGGCTGCAGCGGGGGGCCCTGAGAGAACGCCCCTGGAGGCAGGCTGGGAGCAGCCCGCAGCCGCAAAGTCCGGGCAGCGCCGCAGCCGCGCTGCAAGCCAGATCAGGCCCCCAGGCAGGCAGCCAGTCACGCGCTCCATGGCAGCCTCCAGGCAGCTGCCAAATGTGCTCCCTACCATCCCTGAGAGCTCACTGGCGACAGGTAGGGTCCCCTACTCATAAAGCAGATATGGCAGAACTGCTTTACAGACAGTAAGATCCAGGATGAAGTTAGCCTGGTCCACCACGATTACATCCGTAGTCACTGTACCAGAGCTTTTGGAATATGAGTGAGAGCTGTAAGGCAATGCACGCTGCTTGGCTACAGCAGAAGCTGTGGAGCATTTGCTCTGAGTCAGGGTATGTAGACAGCCATCATTCCCCAGAACACCTCTTCTCTGGCGATTGGCAAGCACTTCAGGATATATGAAACTGCCTTGCAGGAGCGCAGTCCCCATGTGTTTGCGGGGAGAAGCAGGCGTCAGTGGCAGCGCCAACCAGGCGCATCAAGCAGACTGCGAGGAAGGCCGCGGGGGCCAAAGCGCCCAACACCCGGGCAGCGCCTGCCCAGCGCTGGCATTGATGGCCGTCAGCACAACAGCAGTGGCTGCATGAGGTGCTGAGCCCCCACTTCATTGCCGGGTTGTGACTCACATTGTGCATGCTTACATTATGCATGGGCAGGTGTCAGGACACCTTCCTGATGGCTTTGCTAGGGTGTATGCTGAGGGCATGCTTAGCACTGCTGAGATCACACCGCACACAGAAGTTGAAACCTTCCCTGTGGCAGTCAGAAGCATTGGCTGGGAGGCCTGGCATGCAATGTTACTGGTGGAAGCCCCAACATGCATTCTGAGACCCTGATCCTGTATGCAGATGTGGCACTTGCACAACTGGAGCCCGGCCGCGTGACATGCCAGATTAAGCCCTCACAGCAGCGCTGCAGAGCTCGGCTCACCCCGCTCTTCTGGCGCCACATCAACCCAGTCCTGACAGCCTGAGCGTGCAGTCCTGTCTTGGCATCCAGTGCGCTCTTGGCAGATGCCTCCCGCTGCACAAGTGCAGTGCTGAAGCAAGCGCCTGACAAGCAGCATCAGGCGGAGGAGGCCTAGTCCTCTCTAGGACGCCAGCAGGCCTTTTCCAGGCTAGCACACTGTGCAGAGATTGAGCGCAGCTAGGAACATAGCTGGCACTGTGAACGGGGGCGTCAGTTATCGCACATCCACCCATTAGCAGCATTGCCAAGGCCTACTCTGGCCTCAAGTAGTAGGATGGACTTCAAGGCAATACCTGTCTGCTACACGGCTTTCAGTTCATCCGATATCAGATCTGTCCAAGCAATGGCTTTGGTTCCTGGGCTGATCGAGGCGGGTGAGGACGTCAAGGGGTTCTCAGCACGCTTGGTGCTGTCAAGATAGCCAGGCAGAGACACGGTTTCATTGGCGCAGGCAACCAGAACGCATGTATGGCACTTTGATGGTGGTGGTCTGCTCAAGTTTGAGCGCTGCCTCAACGCGCACGCAGCATGGCAAGCGCCTCTCACCAAGGCAGCGCCTCAACAGGGCTTCAATATCATCGGTCTAAGACTTTAACGCATGTGTCGCGATACGCATGCCCTGCCTGCTAGGAGGGCAGATTGGTGGTTAACGTTAACATGAGTCCAACCACCATTGAGGTCTCAACAGATGCTCTCCACGGCACCTCGCGCACATAGACCCAACTTGCTGTGGCTGAGAGACTCCAACCCTCGCTACCACCTCTGCAGCACAACAGGTGCTGGGAGCCTCTACTGCCACAGTCTCAGCTACCACAAACAAGAGAAACAAACAGCAGAGACCATGTATCAAGACTCAGCATGACAGGTGTACGAAAGGTGCCTGAATGGCATGACATGGGCATTAGTGGCCATTCATGTAACAATGAAGTTGTACGACATTGTAGTCTAGTAAGAGCATATGAGGCCATTGCAAGAAGCTTGCGCCCTCTCTGCTGTCATAGGTTGCTAGACACATGCGAGAAAGACAGCTGCGCAGCTGTATGATTGGACTGAACCTCCTGCATTTATCTGGGCTGATTTAGTTGCTGGTGGCCATGCTGGCTGTTGGCAATTCTCAGAGCATGCCATGCGAGATAGCACTAACAAGCCCTTGGGGAGTAGACTGCTACACCCAGCTGTGGGTACCTGAGAGACAGAGGGCAGAAGGCATAAATTGGCTGCTGATGTCTCTACACAATTCTTCACGGGCTGGAATAGGGCAGGGCAGGACAGGACAGGAAGCCTTCCTTTCCTGTAGAGAGCAGCTATTCAAGCACTCCTGTAGACCCACTTGTGCGAGCACTAACGTGACTGTCTCTTCTTTCGCTTGCTAGCACGAACACTTGCGTGGACTATCGTGATTAATGACCATTTCTATACATCCCCCATATCCGAGCCCTGACAGCACCTCAGGCTGCATTCTAATCCACTTCCCTGTCTGTGGCGTTGGCTTGTGGATGCTTTTTTCCTGTGGCATACTGATAAACCTACAGCATGGTAGACTCTATGCAATGATTACAAAGGCTTCAGCTCAGGCCTGCCAGCTGCTGATGCTTCTCATAGGCTCCTAGACAGGAAACCCGTTACGTGACATGACATGACGTTGCATATTGCGTGACACTGCATGGCGCTGGGCACCTTTTTGCATCTGGACTTGAAAGGCCTGTGATATCAGCAGGCCGTCTGACTGCTCTTGTCCTGGGCCACGTGGGCCTGCTTCACAGCTAGCTCTGGTGCTGTGTGAGGTGTGTGCGTGACATTTGGGTCTCTCAGGAATGTTCTCAGCTCCTCGCCTGTGACTTTCATCATCTTGCCCTCAGAGGTCCATTCCTCGCTTCAGAGCCCACTTCCAGGCAGCCTGCCTCCTCGCAAACGCCACCTCCAGACGTTGTATGTGGCCTCCTTCTGGAGGGGGCAACAATCTGCGGCGCCAAGGAGGGACTGTCTCATCTCTTGAAGGGCGGCGACTCCTAAAGTTCAGCTGGAGGCCGGGCAGCTGCATGCTGTTGAAGGTGTGGCAGGTCAGGTTGGGCCCCCTTGCCCATTCCTCTGCCGTGAAGAAGTGGGGCAGCAGGCAGAGAACCTTCACTGGTAGAGCCGTGAGGCTGGTACCTGCTGCCACGGTTTCATCGGACCCCACTGTCATGACACCAAAATGCGCTTCCCTGGCTGCTTTGGTGCTGTCAGTCTCAGCGAGGTGTCGCGCCTGCTCCTGGACTATCCTCAGAGCCACTGTGCATGAAAGGAGATGCCTGAAAGGATGTTGGGGACACCAACTTGCCAGAGGGACCAAATGCTGGATTCTGGCAATGGCACCTCGTCTGAAGCTGCAGGATACGCTCAAGCCCACAGAGATGCAGCTGAGCAACACGGACCCCGCCAGTGTATCTCCTGCTTTACACGTAGAGCAATGTCGACTTTTACAGCACTCAGATGAGACATAGAGATACTTTCAGGGTCGCCTGAGGGCATCGGATGCTGGCAGGGATTAGTATATAGTAAGATTGTCTGCCAAGATGCAATTGACCGCTAGGGGGTAATCTACGGACGGCAAAGCGCTTCTGAATGATATAATAAGACGTCCATCGTGCGCAACAGCCTGGCAACTGGAGGCGGCACTGCTTTGAAGGACCAGCTCAAATGGCAGCATGATGTCAGCATCTGAGGTGCTCTGGTCTGTGACAACCAGAGGTAACGGCAGGAAAACTGCCGCGGCAAATTTCCTGCTCGAGCGTTCACAGGTAGTGCAGGTGCGCTGCATGCCATCTGTAGGGTTCTGCGCCTTTCCAGTGCGAAATACACAAAGTCAGACTTGCTGCGCTTAGCAGGTATCGCTCCGCCTGCGAGGCAGATCTTCAGCACTCCATGAGCAAGCAGATGCCGACGATGAAGGGAGAGACCTCCAGCACGATGCCTGCTTCTCGCTTCCCGTGGGACGTGGGTGCCATGCTGGTGACTGCGTGGAACTTCATCCGCCGACAGGGTACGCGCTAGGCCTGCACGATACACATGAATAGCAACAACATTTGTCTTATGCTGTTCTGTATACACGCGTTAGCCAGTTCCTGGCCCAGTGCCCTGTGGATCCCTGTGCTTGTAATACAATGCTACAGACCTCTGGGTGCCCCCAGCTGGACTGTGCAATCACTGCAGAGTGTTACTCGTACATAGGAGCGCTGCATGCATTGCATGCAAGGCCTGCTGCATGACAGCAACAGGTCCTGCCCCTACACATAGCCATTTAAGGTCTCACATTCCCTGCTCGTTTCAGTCACCCACAGCCGCAACATGGCCAAGCAATGCGCAAGTCCATTGCAGAAGAGCTTGACATGTGCCAGCATATGCTGCAGGGCGCAGGCAGGGCAGGGGCCGCAGGTGTTCTGCTTTGACCAAGTGGTCAATGAGGACGCCTGCCAGGAGCTCACCTACAACGACACAGCACACAAGCTCGTCCAGCGCGTGAGGAGTGAGGGGGGCGCCGGCTGCTTCATCACCCTGGGCCTGCCCCGCTCTGGGAAGACCTACACGATGGAGGTGCGCATGTGCCCGCACCTGCCTTCAGCCACCTCAGCTGGCGTTGGAGGATGCCCGAGCATCAGAGCGCATCTGTCAACACCAGACACGCTCGGGCTGTGCAACATCAGAGTCCGGGAGCGGTGATGCATGCATGCACTGCAGCCTTGGAGCCTGGCATGTTGCTAGGCTGAGGTCTGTCATATGCTTGCGGTGTCCATTGCATCCCCCAACCCGGACTCCTGCACTTTTTAGGAGGTGCAGAGCAGTGTGCCTCATGTATCTTGGTACCCACAGTTGGCGCGCTTCCCCAGAATCAGCATTGGGGGCAGAGCTTGTTGTGAGGAGCTGACAGCACTTGCAGGGCAATCATGATCAGGATAACCCTGGCGTGGTCATGAGGGCCATTAAGGAGCTTCTTGAATGCGGGCACACAGTAAGGAGCACCTCCTCTTTGCCCTAGTTCCTGGCTGATGAAGCAGGCGCATGATGCTGCTCTGGGGACCCTGTCATTGCGGTCTATCTGGTCACCCAGAACGCCAGCGCATGCCTGCGAGGGTTTCTGAATACTACAAAGTGCTTGACGTCTGACAGGTCATTTTGCAGATACCCTGCCGCGTCCCCTTCAGGGAGAGGATCCCGCCTCCTGGAATTAGCGTAGCCATGTCTCGCTATGAGGTGTGTTCTGCGCATGACTACCCCGCCTGCTGTTCTCACATGTCCTGGCGCACATTGCAGACACTTCCACTTCCCACCACCGTTGTCATCTTGGCATTATGTCATAAATGTGGACACAACTAGACATGAGTATTGCCAATTGCCGTCTGATGGGCCTGGCCTTACGGCCTCAGTTGCCTCCCCTGGAAGTTGAAAGTGTAACAATTATGTGATAATAACAATAATTGTGTACTGTGTAATGCTGTCATACTGTACTGCTGGAAGGGCTGCAGTGATAGATCAGATGTCTACTCTGCACTGGTGCAGGTCTATCAGGAGAAGGTGTACGACCTCCTCAACAGTCATCAGAGGGTCAGTGCCAGGGAGGATACCAATGGCCATGTCATCCTGCATGGCCTCTGCGAGGTGCGCTGATTCAAGGCCCTGCATTGTGCTGCAAATGAACCTCATCTGGCGCTGCGCAATGACAAGCCCTGATTATGGCAGTCCCTCCTTTGTATGTACCCTGCGGGCGCCCCCCTGTTGGCAGGCGGCTCCGCTGACTATCTGTGCAGATTACCTGCCCTAACAATGGTATTTGCAGTCTTGCCAGGTGCCACATGATCCCAGTTCACCACCTGAAGGGGCACATATTGTTTGCTGAGTGGCCCAGCCTTCAGGTACTCGCCCCTTCTGCTAGGAGACAATCGAATACCCTTCTGGGTGCAGGTCCATATCGAGGATGTGGCCATGGCAGAGCAGCTGCTGCAGCAGTCTCAGAGGGCCCGGCAGCAGCTGCGCGACAGGTCCTACTCGCACTGCTTCACAGCGCTGTACCTGTACACAGAGGGCGGCCCCCTTCCCGAGGTCACCCAGCACTCCCTCTCAGGTGAGGCGCTGCCACCCATGCAGCTGCCGGGCTGACCTCAGTCCTCATGCCCTTTCACATGCCACACACTTTGCTACTGTGCTCGCCAATCATAACACCCCTGCCGTCCTCAGAGGTGCCTTCTGGTCAGGACCTACCCTCTGTTACCGTTGCCTGAAGGGAAGCTTTGGCTGTCAGTCTGCGCTATACCAAGCTCCTTCACCGCGTGTGCACAGCGTAGAGCTGAAGCGCATGTGCAGCGTGCAGGTTGCGCCTGCTGGCGTAGGTCATGATGTGCTGACATGTGCAGTGCTGGCATGCAGGGGAGAGGAGGGCGCCTCACGCGAGGCTCACATTCGTGGACATGGCTGGCCGGGAGCCTGCGAACAGCATCCTGAGCTCTGCTCTCGACATGGAGGACATTGCATGGCTGTATGAGAGCGGCCACGCCATCCAGACCTGCCTCAGCCGGCACCTGTGGCTGCGGCAGGCAGGCCCCAAGCTGCCTCTGGAGGTCCCCTACACCAGCTCCAAGGTGATTGCTGCCCTGGGCTGTACAAATATCCGTTTGTCGGGACACGCGCCTTATGTGACGTGATACCATGCCTTGTAGCAAGGCTTTGTGTGCTCTGGCAGCTTCAGAGAAGCTGCTGGCCTGTCAGCATGATTATGCTGCACTTCAATGCCGCATGGATAGCCTTGCTGTGGCCTGCTGCATGACTGTGCTGGGTGGCTGCAGGTGACACACATGCTGAAGGATGTGTTCACGGAGGGGACACATCTGTCTCTGTGCCTCAACGTCTCTCCGGCATCCAAGGACTTCTGTGACGAGACACTTCAGCTGCTGGAGCAGATGTCCCTGCCGCAGAAGCTGGGCTCAGCGGGCACTCAGAGGTATGTGACCCTTCAGGTGCCAGATGCGCTGCGACTTGCCTTGATCCGCAGCTCCTGCAGAGCCACCACTTTAGAGGTCCCTAAAGACTTGTCCTGAGAGCCTGACCATGTAGCGGAGGTTTGGCTCTTGCTTGGGCAATCCCAGTATTTGCATGATGTCGGATATAGTGTTGCCCCAGACACAGATCAGCCAGCTCCATGGCGTTGGGAGTCTCGCGCAATCTAGCGCAAGCAATTCCCGATGCACCGCAGTGAATAGCTGCCTCAGGGGTCTGCCCTCTCAAGGAAAGGTTGACTACAGCATGGAAGATGATACATGAGGCCCTTTTGGCATGCAGGAGGCTATTTGATGAGCAGCAGACAACACAGAGGCAGCCACTGGGCAGCGATCAGAGTGCCAGGAAGCCCGCAGAAGCCCTGCTGCCCGGGGAGCAGGCGGACTCAACCCCTGTGCTCAGGCAGCCTATGAGGGACCTCCGCCAGCCCAAGGCAGAGAGGCTGCTGCATGCAGAGCATGAGGAGGCGCAGCTCTGGCGCTCGCAGGCCATGCGCTTGAGCGAGGAGCTTCAAAGCGTGCACAGCGCGGGGCGCAGCGAGCGCCGCGCCTTTGTGGCGCAGCTGCGCAGGGCCCGCAACAGCATGGCGGGGGCAGTGTCCCAGTTCGAGCACGACCGCAAGCAGATTGCGAAGCTGGCTCGGCTGAGTGAGTACTGGGAGGAGCAGTTCCAGCAGAGCGCAGCAGCCAGAGAAACGGAGGCGAGAGCTGCCAAGATCGCGCAGACAGAGGTGTTCATGGCAGCCCAAAAGGTTGTCTTCCAGAGGCGCGATGAGCAAGAGGCCAGAGCAGCCGCCGAGGAAAGAGCAGCTGACCTGGAGCGGGAGCTCAGTGCGCAGCAAAGCAGGTTGCAGTACCTGGAGGATCAGTGCAGGCGCAGCGCTGACAAGGCGGAGGTCACCCAGCAGCTTGGGGCTGTACTCAAGTCCGGGCGGGAGGCCAAGGCAGCTGCTGAGCAAAGAGCAGCCGACCTGGAGCAGAAGCTCAGCGCACAGCAAGTCCAGGTAGACAGCCTTGAAGATCAGCTAAGGCGCATCAGCGCTGACAATGAGCAAATCACCGAGCAGGGCGAGGCATTAGTCAGTGCAGAGCGGGAGGCCAGGGCAGCTGCCGAGCAGCGTGCAGCTGTCCTGGATCAGGAGCTTAGCGCACAGCAGATCCAGATAGACAGCCTTGAGGATCAATGCAGGCGCATCAGCGCTGACAAGGATGAGGTCGTTGAGCGCTGTGAGACATTGCTCAATGCAGAGCGGGAGGCCAGGACAGCTGCTGAGAGCAGGGCAGCTGCCCTGGAGCTGAGGCTTGAGGCAGAGAGCCTTCGCACAGAGGAGCTTGAGGGGGAGAACAGGCGCATCAGTGCTGAGAACGCGCAGGTCAGCCAGCACTCTGAGGCATTAGTCAGTGCAGAGCGGGAGGCCAGGACAGCTGCCGAGAGCAGGGCAGCTGCCCTGGAGCTGAAGCTTGAGGCGGAGAGCCTTCGCACAGAGGAGCTTGTGGGGGAGAACAGGCGCATCAGTGCTGAGAACGCGCAGGTCAGCCGGGACTTCCAGGCAGCTCTGCTAGCTCTGGGCGACCTGGATCTGAGCGCCAGCCAGGCCTGCAGTGAGGAGGTGCGGTCAAAGCTGTCATCAGCCCGGTGGAAAGTTGCTTGCAGCCGTGAGTGGAACTGCCAGGATGCCATGTCGTTGCCATGCGCACTGCCCTCATCTCTACATATGATCCAAGTATCTGAGGCGCTGACGATGCTGCCTCATGACGATGCAGGAGCTGGACAATGGCATTGGCAGACAGGCCATCTCTGCTGTCAATGTAGATGACCACAAAGCACTAGAAGCTACAGTGCACCAGGCGGCGGGTGGCACAGGCACAGCGCCCTGCACGCCCAGGGCAAGCGCAGGCGGCAGGGTTGCCTGCAGCGCATCTGTCTCGGCTGAGCCGCCTGCAGTTCCTATCCAGGCCTGCGAAGGTGAGGCTGCCGTAATGCTGCCCAACAGTATCCCTCCGGAGTGCAGCCGCGTCTCCGACACATCTGTGCTACGCATGCATGCTTCATGAGCAGACAGGCCGGACAGGTTGAGCATCCGTACCTCTGTCTGGGTTGGAGTGCATGCGTGCGAGAAATGGAGCACAGTTGGCGTATAATATAGGCATCGATTAATTGGAAATGTTACTGTGCAGCGAGGCCCAAGACTCCAGCCGCAGTGGAGCGCCTCACCCCCGCTAAGCGCGCTCGGGACGAGGGCGCCAGCCTGGCGCCAGAGCCTGAACTGGCTGCGGCTTCAGATGCCATCTCAATCGCCTCCCAGGTGAAGCGCAAGGTGCGCCGGCAGCTCATTGGCAGCGCGGTGCCTGATCAGGGCGCATGCGCTTGTGCCTCGAGCGCGCAGTCATCCAGCGTTTCCGGCGCGGCAGCGCACTCCAGCGCGGCTGCAGCGGACTCTGAGACATCTTCCCTGAAGACAGACCCGAAGCAGCCTGCGGGGGCAAAGTCGGGGCAGCGCCACAGGCGCGCGGCAGGCCAGGTCAGGCAACCAAGCAGGCAGCCAGTCACACGCTCCGTGACAGCGTCCAGGCATCCGGCAACTGGGCTCCCTGCCGTGCAGGACAAGTCTGTGGCAACAGGCGAGTGCTCTGGCAGTGCACGCACAAATCCAGCATAATGATCGCTTCATGCCTCATGTCTGTGAATGCCTCAATGCAGCCATCCTGTACGAGCGGATGCCTACGAAGTAAAGTGCATGCTGCTCGTCTGAAGCTGGAATAAAGCCTGTGAAAGTGTTCATTAAACAAGCGGCCTGCACACAGGACCATCCTGATTGAAGTCAGGACTCCTCTGATGCTGGTGAGGAAATTCAAGCTTTGCAGCTGTCTTGCAGGAACGCAGTGTCATGCCAACATGGAGGTCGAGCGCCCTGCTGCGCTATCGAACAGGCGCCGCAACATGATGGCAAGAATGTCCGCCGTGCCCAGCGTGCCCAAGACTCGGGCAGCTGGTGCACCTGTGCCGGAGCGCTCACTGGCAACAGGTATGCTGCCTTTGAGTATAGACCAGGATCTTCATCGATGCACGAAGATACATGTTTCAGGAGACCATTCGCTTGGCCCACCATACCTGTGTCAATAGCCATTCCATCAAAGGTGTATGATTACAGTGGATTGGCTCATGTACAAACACATGCTGCTCTGCTGGGGATGGCTAGTATCCCTATGTAGGAGCTGCTCGGACTCAGGGTGTGGGCGCAGCCTATGTTGCTAACGATGCCTCTCCTCTGGCAGTTGGCTGGCGCTTCAAGGACTGAAGTGTCTTGCAGGAGCGCAGTCTTGTGCTGTCCATGGAGAGCTGGACACCTCAGTGGCACCAGGGAAGGGGCGTCAGAGTGTGACGAGCAGCAAAAGCTCTGGGGCCAAAGTGCCCAACACCCGAGCAGCGCGTGCCCTGTGGAGGTGATAACTACAGCAGTGTAGACAGGGACAGGGCTGCAGTGTAGACAGGGACTTGCAGCAGTCAAAGGGACCGCTCTTGGGGGTCCCCAGTGTAGACAGGGAACGTATGAGGTACTTTGCGCTGGGTTTGCCAGCTACCCGCTCCGGCGCCTTCCACTGGAGGCACTTATCGCCGGAGAGCCCGCAAGAGTAATGAACCTTTTGCAGCGCAGCCGCTAGTGACGTATGCATTGCAAGTGAAACAGACGATCAGCTCAAGTTAGAATGCCGGCTCGGTACGCTCAGAGCACAGGGTATCTATGCATGTCATGGGGCAGCAGCCTTGATCAAGGCTGCAGGAGTCCTTGGCTGACATGTACCATATGATGCTAGAATGAGCAAAATCATTCTGTCTGCTAGGAAGGCAGGTCTGTGCCGATCATGGGACCAAGCACTGTTCCATTCTATCTGCTAGGAAGGCGAGTCCATGATGTGCTGGGACCAACGACCACTTCCAATTTTCAAAGAGACGCTCCTCAGTGCATCTGGCAGGCACATACACAGTTTGCTTTTGCCAAGGAATGCCTTCTGGCGCTGTCTATATATGCAGCAGCGTGGGCAGCTGCTTGAGCGCCCCTGCGCTCACATGCCAAATGATCTCAATGCCTTTGATACTGTGATTACATTTCAACAGATGGCTCAAGGGATACTTTGGAGCTCAATCAGTAGGGTTTTCATCCAGAACTATCAGTGTACATATCACTGTGCAAATTGCGCAGAAGTGAGGTGAGGAAGACTGGGATACTAAGGGAGAAGGACACTGCTGGTCTGCATTGAAACGCATAGACCTAGCTTGCTGATGTGAGCATCAGTGAAACCTTTACTGCAACTTACAGGATTATACCATGCCATGTGATGTATCACGCTGATGGACAGACTTGGGTTCAACAGCTCCTCAGCTGCTCAAGTATATACATTTGTACAGCTATGAATGCTTCCAGCTCATCAAAGGACACATGCTAAAAGACAGGCATTGCGTCCGAGGACTGCTGGTCCAGGGCATATATGCTTCAGTGCTATCCCCTTCTCAGTCTCCACAAGCCAATGCTACATGTGACTCCACTAGAAAGGCATAGGGACCCTTTAGCCAGGCTCTTTCTACTGTGTGGTCGGGCCACCATGTGCGCCTGTTGCAGCACTCCCACCCTCTGCGGGCGCTGTAGTCTGCTTGGTCACCTGCAAGTCATCAGAGTTGTCAGCATATTAGTGCCTACAATGTGAGCTGAGAGCCTCCTGCTGCCTTTCCCATAGTGTCAACAAGCATCTGCAGAGTTCTGCAGCCATGCAGCTAATCTTAAAGTTGAGCTTGAGGGACAATACGCAGCAAGCTCGAACCTACAAAGCTTGGGCACAGGTGGGAATGGTGCAGAGGAACAGCTGTACAGACCCACACAAGCCACTGCATGAGGCTTTCCACAGCCATAGACATGACACGGGCTGGGTGTGGGAGTTTTTTCTTGGGGAGATATCTCACATTCTGCTTGGCGCTCTCCAGAGCAGACGACGTGTGGTCAATGGCCTTCACTGCAAATGCCTTTGCCTTGTCCGTGAAGCTTGTCTTCTGGCCAGCCTGTAGCAGAATGAAGTACCATCTCAAATACACATCGCCCTCAAAGACGCAGTGTCAAGAAACATTGCTGTAACATTTGATGATGCTGGTGTGCCAATCGGGCGGAAGCCTCATTGAGGCAAACACGATAGGTAACTGCACAGGCATCTGATTCCTCAGTGCCGACCTCACAACAGCCAGTAAGCACAGGAACCCATACTATATCAGTAGGAGCAAGCAATGCTCCTGCAGCATGGCGAGATCGTTTTGGGGTGTCAAGTCAGAATTCTGATGAGTTGGCGCACCTCTGCAGGAGGCTGGTAGTCTCCTCCAGCTGAGCCCGCAGATCCTGGGGGAGGTGCCTGGACACCCTGCATTGCGCAGCCATAATCTCACAGCTTCCTGGAGGCAAGTGCAGACCCACAATGTGGGAGCGCTTCTATAGCAAACCCCCAAGTACACGTATGTCATGCATATGAATTGCCAGGAAAACTGACCCGCGCTCCTGGCATGTGCTGGGCTTTCCATCTTGACTGCTTTGTACACAGACTCTGCTTCACCTTCATAAGGGAATCTGACGCGCTTGTTGTACTACCTAAAGCGAGAGCCTACGAGATGCATGTATGCCCAGAGCCTTTCAAAAGGACCAGTGTATGCACCACACTGCCAGCGCTCAGAGGTAATTTGCATGCTGTACACTTGAAGCAAGAGCCTAACAGATGAAGGTATGTCCAGAGCCTTGGGACCAATGTATGCAGGACACTGCCTGCGCTCAGAGACTGGCACTCACGTCCTTGACGGTCAGCTTCTCCCTCATCTTGGCCAGATCCTCCTGCACGCCCGCCGCCAGCACAGCCGTCTTGGACTTTGCCTTGTCCTGCGCAGACGGCTTCTGCACGGCATAGCAACATGCCCTCAGCACCTTAAGCTCAGCGCATCTGCACAGCTGCAAAGACCAGCCCCTCTTGCACAAGGGCCACTCAATATCAACATGGCATGTCTAACAAACTCTGTTAAGTAGCTTGCATGCAGCCCCTATACGCTGCATGCCACCATGCACTTGTGTGCCACAGACCGGGGCATGTATCCCCTGAAGGAAGTGAGCCTTCCCTGAATAGGATGACAGACTGCCATAGCAATTGACGAGCGGCCGAGGACCTAATGGCCAAGTCATTGGCACTCTGCAGCCGCTATGACAATCCAACTCAGTACAGGCCCTCTTTGCCGTCTTGGCACCCTGACAGCATCATGGACGCGTCGGCAGGCAACGCACCTCTGAGTTGCCTGTGTTGGCTCCCTCCACAGGCTTTGTGGATACGGGCTTGTCTGCGCCAGCCCCGATCACAGAGCTCTGCTGACCCTGTGAGCCTCCTGCACATGCATTGACAAATGTAGACATAAAATGAGATCTCTAGTGCAGGCCTCTGCACTGATGAATCCATGCCAGCTGCCCTTGCACAAGAAATCAGGTTGAGAACTTTCTCGAGAGACCCGCATCATCAGCGCAATTTAAAATATCCTGCAAACAGGGTCAGGACTGCACTGCGATCCCATATACATGAAGCAAGCTTTCACCGCCCAGAGGCATGATTGTGAGGATTTGTGACATTCCAGAAGATGCGCCTGCTCAATTATCAGCATGAGGCAAGGGCCTGCTCGTTAGGCATGGCTGTAATTGGGTGTCATTGCTCACCAGTGGTTGCGCCAGGGTTGTTGCCTGGGTACTGCTTGCCAGTTGCCACTCCATGCTCGTCGCTCACTGTTGCACCGCCACCTACACAGAAGAGGAGTCAGAGGTCTGGCCAGCAAAGAAGGGAAACTCTGAATCTAAACATGCCGCTTCTGGCCTGGCAGGAATGCAGGATCTTGACATGGGCAGAACATTACAGGGGCATAACACAGTGTCAAGTGCACTTCAAGAACTCAGGGTATGCTAAGCCTCTAGCTTACAACATGCCTGTGAACCAGCAAGCAAGGAACACACCACTGTAGCCTGCTGTTGCTGGGACAGTGCTTGTGCCAGTGGATCCGGTGGTTGTCCCGGCCGTGGTCGTGTCGGAGGGGTACTCGGACCCTGTCTTGACACCATGGATGTCAGACACTTCAGCGCCACCGCCTGCACAAACGAGAGCACATTCACATGGTGTTCGACCAGCGGGCGCGAGGCACCTTCCCTTGTCAGCCATCAGCATGTTGCGCCCCATAGGAGATAAGAACATTGACGACGGCAACAGATCTGCCCTATCTATCCTGCACGAAGCTGCAAGACCCCTTGATAAGCCTGCATGCCCGCATTCGGTCGGACATTCGTGTCACAAGCAGGGGGTCTGGCAATGCGACATTACGTGTGCATCATCTGTGCAAAAACACTATATAGTGTAAGAAGGCTCGTGTGCTGTATCGAAGGAGGGCCTTGCCTGACACTCCAGCGGTCCCCGGTACTGGCGCATTCCCCGACATGTCTCCTCGTCTGTCGATAGTAGGACGATGTCAAAGAGTATGGAGAGCTGCCCAATGGGTGATGGTTAGTTTTGTGCAAACGAAATCGCAGCAGCAACCGAGATGGTGGAACGGGAAGCATCCAGCTTCCCGGCAAGCTGCAGGGTTGACCCAAGTGGAAGCTGTCCTACTCAGCACTCTTTGCAACATTGCATGGCATTGGCTGGGCGTTGAATCATGACACTGGCTTACAGTGAGGTCATGTATCTCACCAGTCTCAACGGCTGGAAGAAATGGAAGTTCTGTATCTCTCTGGGGATTCCAGGGCAGCTACATGTCTACTGCTTGCATGTACTTGTACCGTATACGTACGTACTGTACCGTGCTGTGACAGCAATCTGCATGGTAGTGGCTCCCCAGCACAGTCACATTCGTCGCTTCCTGTGCTCGTTAGCAGCCTCGCCGCACTGATGCCTGTCGATCTGTGAGTGCCTAGCAAACGTTGGCACCGTGCTTCTGTAATGGCCTCAAGTCAGAAGTTCCAATGACGCTTGCTGCTAGACCTTACCAGCTCATTCTGAAGCTCCCCTAGTGCTCTAAGAGAGCTTGGTGCCCAGGCTCCCCTAGGTCCCCCCTGAAAGGTGCACAGCTTTTGCAATGCCGTGAAGGGCCTGAGATCACAGGACAATGTGGCTGGAGCTTCCTCAGCATCACTGTCCTCAGAATCAGAGTACTGAGGTTCAGTGTCCTTGCCATTCCATGAGAGAAGGATCCTGAGATGCTGGAGCTCTGGCAGCTGCTGCAGCGCTGGGACGACCCTGTCATCCCACCCTGCCGCAGAGGCGTACTCCAAAGCCACCTCACAGAGACTCTGCGGGAGGCTCCTGAGCAGCCATCCCTGATGGACTTTAAGGTCCAGAGTCTGCAGCTTCTGCATCAGAGGCAGCGCTGCGAACAGTGCCTCCTCGCCCTCCTCCTCATCGCACTCGATGCTTAGGGTGACCACACCGAGAAAGTTGGCCACCGGAAACCCAGGGTGCATCACGAAGTTTTCGGACTGCTTAATACAAAAGCGCTCAAGGCGTGCTTCCAAGAACACGAGATGCACCACATCCTCCTCCGGACTGCCCCCCCAGCATTCCAATGTTAGATCGGTCAGCTTTGGGCAACCCAAGACGAGGTCCCTGCCCCAGTAGTGGTCAACATAGAGGGTCCTGAGCTGTGGAAGATGAAGGGTATTGTTTACCAGCACGTCATCAGGACCTCCCCCCGCATGGAAGGTTAGTGTTGTCAAGGCTGTGAGCTGTCTGAGAAGCTGGGGCTGCAACTGCAAGTCTGGGGTGTTGTCAGACGTGTCAATCTCTAGGGCTGTCAGGCAGCCTGACAAGGTGTGCCAGAAGCCGAGCATGGCCTTGTCTGGCTGCTTGCCAGCCTCACAGTACAGCAGTTGCATTGTGTACCCTGCAGCATGCACTGGCGCAATAAGATGATGATGGTGAGGGGACTTCTCGAAACCGAGGTGCAAGCATGCAGCACTGAAAGGCAAGAGTGTTGAGCAACTGGATCAAGTCTCTCCAGTGTGAGCGATTAACGTCCTCCACATGGAAATGTATATGAAGGAAGGGAGCGCACTTTCGATTAGCTGAATGGACAGCTCAGTTGCTGGCATAATGACGCGGCTCAGCTCTGCGAGGAGTCCAGAAAGCATGTAGAGGGCCTCCTCTGTCTCTGCAATATAGCAGCTGATGTGCGTCATGTGTGGGGCTCTCTTGACAAGCCACCTGCATGTCACACAGGTGTCACAACACGTATTGCACACTGTCTCACACACCTTGCAGTATCAACCAGGCCTGTCATATAATGCAGGTTACCCTGCAAGAGATGCGGAGGAATTCTCACACTCTTGGGTGCATGAATCCTTCATCTCTGTATTCCGCTTCACCAAAGTTTCCGCCCCACACGCCCCACGCATGATAGGTGATTTGATTGTTTGACAGGTCGAAACTGCCCCACAGACCTTCTCCTGGCGGGGGTCTTAGCAGCAAATCATACAGCTTTCTTGACACATGCTGGAGCCTGATCTTGTCCTCCAGCCCAAGGGGCTTTATGATTCGGAATAAAACATCGTCTGGAAGGCATTCCAAAGTGATACGCCCAGTCTTGTGCTTCCCTCTGCGACGAGGCTGAGACATGAGGATCTGCCCAATCAGGAAGAAGCTACGATCAGTGCAACCTCCTGCTTTCGCGGTGCCAGCTATCAACAGCCACTATTGAGAGCTCCACGTCTTGCGCAAACGCTCTCAAATGTCGGGGATTGGACCCAGAATAGCTATCCTATGCATCCAATGTTGCCCTACTCACCCCTCTGCCCTACCCTTGACCTATTTACATTCACACTGCTCGGTGCATACAGTGAAAAAGAGGAGAGGAAGAGCGGTTTGCCAGGCCATAATGCTACTAAATTGCATACAAACTTACATCGGACATGCCTTTCAGAAAGTGATCATTAGGTATCATGCAAGTGTGGTGTAACGGCGGGGCGCCCGTGATCTCAGATCCCCCGAAAACTTTTCGGCTTCTCTTTGACCACAGGTGCTTCAGAGTGCTCAATGCAGAGGTATAGAGGAGAGTGTAACGCTGTGTGGGCCCAAGGACAGCGGTGAGGTAGTCTGGTAGTCTGGTTGTCGGGGTGTCGTACAGTCAAGGGTGATCAGGTGTTGCAAGGTGCAGAGCTATACATGTGACAGCTGCACAGGCACTCTTATCCCAGAGGCAGGGGGAACAGTGGACAGTGACGGCCCCTTGCACCCATCCTGAGGCAAGGGCTCCGCGCCAACTTGGACCACTTGTCTGTTACAAGAGCAGTCAAGGGGTCTGCTTTTATAGGCAGTTCTTATGTAATACACACCAGCTGCTGAGAACCTGCTGGAGCAGCTTTTAGGAAGGCCTACTGCGTCACGTAATGCTCATGTTGCCAATACAGGACATACAAGAACACTCCAGAACTCTCTAAATTAGGCAGGGTAGGACACAATCTCACAGAGGCACCACCATCATGCCACACAAGTGCAGCCTTAGTGCTAAGGTGGCACCTTAAAGGTGCCGATCCCGGGATCTTTGACATCAAATGTGCACGAATGTATATACCTTCCATCCTTCAAAGCGTTCTTACCGTGTGGCACAACACTGTCAGTAGAGTAAGCAAAGTGCTAAGGTGCGAGTCATGACCTCTGAACAACTTCTCCTCGCACTGTGGACTCTCAGAAGCTTCTCTGAAGTCTCTGTTCTCAATGCCCAACTTCTAGCATGCAGCTGCAGTGTGAGACTCAGTCCAGAGCTTCCATTCACACTTGTGCACAAGCACTGCTCTGTGAGATCCCGGTTGGAGAATGGAATCATTACTTCATGCCCTGCAATGGCAGAGCACCTGTGCCCTTAAAATCTATCTTGGCATCCCAGCATCCAATGCCTCTTGGTGTTCTCCTGTGCATACAAAGCTGAGAGCATGATCAGGTTGAACAGAAGTGCCAAGCCAGCTGACTTTTCAACAATTCTTTGAAAGAATACGAGGCTGACTCTCAGAATGCAATTACTTGGCTGTGCGCGCTCCAATACCAGTGCAAAGCGCTCTCCCAAAACAAGACTGCCGCTATTCCCTTGTCAGCTGTCTGGGGCTGAATTATTGCTGCGTTTGAGGCTGATGTACAGGGTCTGATAAGGCTACCAAGCATCAATTTCGTCTCTCAAGTCTCTCTCCAGCCCGCTCGCAGGCTTTCCCTGTTTTGGAACAGCCGGCACAGAGCCCCTGCCTCTTCTGATGCCAGCTTTGGGAGCAGGCTCAGTAGCTGCTGAAGGCTCCTGACTCGCCTGCTGCTGTTTTCGAACAGCCTGCTGCACAGCATCTCTACTGCTGAGAGTTTGCTGTCTGCCATTGCCGTTTCCTGACTTCTGGCTACTGCTCATGGCTAAACCATTGGACAGGCCATCTGTCTGCTCCGCGGCTATGCTGTCGCTTCTCCTGCACGAGTATATGTAGTCAGCTGAAGCGCAAGGCCGCCAAGAGTAGCACCAGCAAGCAGCTCAGGTAAGATCATTGCCAATCTACATGTTGGCAGATGCAATACAGCACCTGACTGACGCTGGTGTCCATCAACGACACAATGCAGGCTCTGCCTAGTGCAAGCATGCACCCACAAGTCATGAGCTGTAGCACTTCCAACATAGGAGCCCACAAAGGGAAATCAACCACTGAACCTTGACCAAAGTCCTTCATGAGCCCCTTCCATAGGACAGTTGTCACTTGTACAGTGTGCTCACCTGAGATTCCGTGACCTGATCCGCTGCGTGCCATTAGTGCTCTGCTGAACTGGACCGCCCTCATCGTCGCTGGATGACACATAGTCGGCCTCATCCATGGACATCTGGCTCTGCCGTATCTTCTCGCGGTAGGTCTTCGAGGCGACCTCAAAGAGCCCGTTCGTGCCAGACAGACCGGTCTCGGCTGCGGTCTCAGCCACATGCTGACTCCAGTCATTGTCTCCACGGAATGTCAAGACCTGCGTCACAGCACAGATGCTGTCACGCAACCAGGCATGCAGCAGCGGCATGGTGCCTGTTCGTGCACAGCACCTTACGTGCTGGGGAAGGGTATGGGAGTGTGGTCGAGAAGTGAGGCAGAACAGCGCTCAGGCTACAATCACTATCATGAAGGGAGTACCTCAGCAGTGCCATGCACAAATAGTACTCCCTGAGGATCATCACCTCACATTTGGAGCAAGAAAGTCTGCTTCTTGCTCCTCTGTCAGAAAATCCTCAGAACCACTCATGCGAGCTATTGTCCATCTCAGCCTGCAGCAAGGGCTTGGAGAGGGAACCAGCATCATCCTCACCTCATACTCTAGCAGGTCTGCCACTTCTCTGAGGCCGCCCCAGCGCTCCACAGCATGCTTGAGGTCGAAGCGGTTGGCGCGCCTGAACTCCGCCAGCGAAGGGACGATGCCCTTGGGGAGGTTGTGCTCGTTGCAGAACATGTCAATCTCCTTCTGCACATTGGCCAGCCTGTCCCAGTAGCCATTTGGCTTCCTTCCCTGCGCATGCTCTAACAATTGAGAAGGAGTCCCAGGACTGGGTGATTTTCACACAAACGGGAACGGGACTGTCTCAACCAGATACAGTGACAGATTGACTGGAGTCCTCAAAAGTACACCTCCATCTGAGTGTCCAAATGGCGCACGCGATCTGGAATTATGCGTGCAGGCTGGGCTATCGTGCAAGCCAGGATTGTGGATCAACTAGGTGCAGCTGTTGGCGGCATGAAGCTTTGACAGACTGCTTGGTCTAGCGGCAGCGCACCTGGTAGGCAAGGCGCCAGCCGAGCTTCTTGGACACCGCCTTCGGGCCTCCGTGCGCGGCGATGGCCTTCTCCAGGTCCGAGCGCAGCACTGCCCGCAGCTGGGCGCGAGTGGGCATGGTGCCCGTCCCGCCAAAGCAGCGCTCCAGCTCGGCCGCCAGCACGCCAAAGTCCTCCGCCATGTCTGCCAGGCGCGGCCTCTCAACCCTCCGCCGCAGCAGCTCAGCCCTGTTGAACTCCCCTGCAGCCATTCATCAGGTTGCTCACCATGTGAGGAATAGCCCCTTTAGCAGCAAAGCCCAAGAACATCAGGTCTATGCCACACTAGGCAACTCCGAGCCACAGAGGCAACGGCTGGCCATGGCATAGGCTTTGAGCGTATGACCTTCATCAATAGCCACTGATATGGCAGAGATCTTCTTTGGGGTCCAGCACTGCTTGCACCAGCATAACCTCACTGGAGCAGCAGAGTTGCCAAGACGCGCACAAAATGAGCAGAGCATTTGTGACAGACCTTGGTCCTCGAGCTCCTGGATGCGCCGCTGCAGCTTCCGCTCCTCGACGCGCTGCTTGACGGCGGCCAGGTTAAAGGGAATGTCCTCGTAGACCACGCGCTCCATGACTAACTCCAGCATGCCCATCATGGGGGTGGCCCGCGGGATCTGGACCTCCACCGCATACTTCAGATGCGTCTCCTTGCGCTGCAGCAATGCCGGGCGCCCCTGCAGTGAGCAATCCAGGGTCATAACTGATTACACTCAAACCCTCCAATCATGCATCATCTCTTGCACATCATGTCAGTGCAGCACTCATGATGGCCCTGCAATCAGGTGACGCTGCCATCCGGCAAAAGATGTCATTTCAGATGCAGATACAGCTGATACAGGCCAAAGCCTAAAGGACAAGCTCCTCATTCTCATTGTCCACATGGCAGGCCCAATATGCTCAACATACCTCTAGTTGGGGCTCGCTCAGCAGGAACTTCCCCCGCAACATCATGAAGTCGCCAGCCACGGCGCGGAACTGGATCTCCTGGCAAGGCCGCTCAGAGAGGTCCAGCACAGCCTCAGCATGCAGCTGCATGAACAGCATGTCCTTGAAGCCCACCTGCACCAAGCCATGCCACAGCTCACAACTTCATGAGCGTTTGATGCTGACCTGTAGTCCCTGTTTTAACAGCTGACTGCATGCACAGCAGAAGCCAACAAGCGCCCGACCAACACTTGCAGTGCAACCTTTGCAGGTGCCCAGTAGCGTACAGCCATGTACTGTGTCACTGACACAGCATAACAGAACCATTTGTGGAGCAGAATGTCATTTCACGAGCAGTGATGCTATACCTGTCGCAACCTAACCATTCTGGACGCCTTGTCCCTCGACACGGGAAGGCGCTCACAGAGCGCCAGGTTGGGCACAAACTCCGGCAGCGCCTCATAATCTGTGAGGACTTGCCAGACCTGCAGACATGAAACATCCTTCTCAGTACATCTCATCATGCAGGGATATAAGACGTCTGCATCAACTAATGCTCTGTGTATCAGAGCAGCTTCTAACTTCCTGGTTGCCGCCAGCACTCATAACCCGCATGCACTCCTTCTGGCTCATGCAGGTTACCCAGTGACGTCACACAAGGAACGCACGGTCATGCAGGAAGTATCACCTCTTCAGGTGTGGCCTCGATAGCTATGGTGGCCACTGCTCGCCTATGAAGCACGTCTGCTGTGTCCAGGCGGCGAAGGTGGACCTCTGTCAACGCCTCGAGCAGAGACTTCTGGTTGTTGGGCCTTATGGCAGGGTATGACGCCTGCAAGAACCATTGTACGGCATGAGACATTTGCTCAGCCTGTGCATGCGCCTCACCTTGTGACAGATGCCCTGCCATCATCACTTACTGTGTGGCTGGTACTGCAGGTGACAAAGAGTAGGAATGGTGTAGTGGCAACTTCACAATGTCAAAGCCTGGATGCGCGTACAGAGGACACTGGGGCAAACAAGGGGGTTTGAGACCTGGACAGACTGTTCTCTCTGCCTTCTCTCTGCTGCTGAGTCAGACTGGACTGTGCTGCTCCCAGGCAATGGCACAGAAGTCACCCCCAAGTAGCCTCCAGGCCCAAACCTGCCTGCCTGTGCCCCTTTCCAGTCTATGGTTGGCGCCTGCAGGAAGTCGCAACCTTCTGCTTTAGGATCACTTGCAGTCACGACTTCCCTCAGCTAAAATTTGAAGGCCTTGGGTAGACGTTGCCTCTCCTCTCAAGGGGAGCTGCTCCCCTGTCCACAGCAGGGGAGTGACATGCCATACTTGCCTCTATGACACATCCCAAGACCCCTGAAAGCTACTTCCTGTACTGTGCCTGCTTGCCCTTAAGGTTTAGATAGTTGCAGACTCAGCAGATAGCACGCCAAAAAGTACGGCTGGAACAACTGACCTGGAGGGGCAGAGTGGGCCAAGGTGCCCGGGCCGGGCCTTTTGCGGGCAGCACCTCTCCCCGAACACCTCTGTGCTCTACATATGGGAGTCTGCCCAGCACAGCATCGTCCTTCAGCGACCCAGCAATGAACCTGGGTGCTTCCGTCCTCTTCCTCGCCATCTGCAGAGTGGACAGTGCCTGGATCAGCCGTCTGGAGGATCATTCAAACCCAGAATTGCCGCACAGAACAGTGGCGGGCTTCCAATGCATCAGGCGAGATCTGAGGTATGGACAACGTAACCTGCACAGGCCACTGTGACATGCAGCCACATGCATGCATCATCAGCGCAGCACACAGCAGGGCGAAAGAGTGAGGATGGTGCACAAGCCGCCAGATGTGCATCAGGTGCAACACCTTGGCAGGAGAGTACACGCAGATCTTGAATAGGAACATCGAGAGCTGGCGCACCTCTTCAGCGCGCTCAGCGATGGCAGTGATGTTGGCGGGGAGGCCGGCCTTGACCAGGTGGGACACCACTGTGTTGGGGATGGGCCACTTGGGCACCACGCTGATCTCATAGCGCAGCTTGGTGGCGCCCAGAGAGCGCCCGTCCCTGACTGCTGGGTCCGGCTCAACTACCCACTTGCCGGCAAACTCCTGCATGGCATGTCCGTAAGCTGCTCTGACGCCGTTGTGGCACTGAGGCACTGCTGGTCTGAGGGAGAAGCCCTTGCATGAAGATGGGAATGTCACAGTGAGCCACAACCTGTTGCATGATGAGGGACCGGAGGAAAGATGCACTCAAATCCCTGAAAGTCTCGGCTTGTTCGGATTTGACAGCACTTGCACTGGTGATGCCAACACCAGTCTTCACAGGCTCCTGATGCAAGCTTGTCAAGGGCTGAGAGAGCTTTGCCAAGGCTGAAAGGTGCGGGTAGCCACCTTGAAGTTCTCCGACTCGATCATGCTGAAGCGCAGCTCTCTGCGGCCCATGGTGCCTTCCACCTCCTGAACATCCAGCACTGCGCTCGCCTCCAGGCGCAGGAATAGGCTCTGGCTGCATCCCGCCTGCCTGAGCCTGTAGCGCGTCTTGGTCCCACCCTTTAGGCGCTCGCAGACGTCTAAGTTGGGTACATACTCTGTGAGCCTGCTGTAGTCGGTCAGCACACTCCACACCTGCAAAGATGAGGTCATCCTCAGAAGGGTGATGAAAATGGTTGCAAAGCATGACAGACTGGCTTGCCTGGTCAGCCTTAGCTCCTTTGGGTGGATGCAAAAGGCACAAGCGACCATATATCCTGGTGGGCAATTGCAGCAGTGAAAGAGCAATGATAGCGCCTTCTGCTCACCTCCTTGACACTGGCATGGACTGTGACCTCAGCTAGGACACGCTTGGCTTTGGACTTGTCTACATGGACGACTTTGACATTGCTGCCTCCAGGATTGGGAAAGACTGCAGGCCATGAGGTTTACGTCAATGCTGGTTGCGTGGGACAACACCCATGCAAGTGGGCTGCTCTGCGAGAACCAATGCGGAAAGAGCATCGTGATGACAAAGCCTCAACTGGTGTACCCCATACCTCCTGTGTAGACGGCCTGTGGCCGGACGCCAAAACGGTGCCGTCTGGCTCTCTTAGACCTTGGAATGAAGCTGGGACCTGCGCTTCTGAAGGTCAAGGCAGGAGGCGATGTGATGCTGTCCCTCCTCACGTTTATTGCAGACAGCGCTATTACTTGTGCTATAGAGGCACTAGAAAGAGGGCAGGTCACGGCAGGCGCTGAGCCAGTCAGGTTCGCAAGCATTGAAGAAGCGGCATGCCCTCACAAATTTTGCAACGGGAGCTGACCCTCAGCAGAATATAAACAAGACCAATCCCTTATAAAGTGCAAGCTTTCCCAATCTCTTGCCATAGCTTTTGGGCGCTGAGGTGGCTGTCCATGTGATCCACGGTGGCAGTTTGTATCTTTGCGTCCTATGTGCTCCTGAGACATCTATGACCCAAAAGATCTTCTTTTGCGTCATCGCAAAGGTCTTGCACCCTGTACTTACATGCTCAGGCAGCCCAGTCTGAAAACTCAGCTGGCTCTTCTCGCTTCTTGAATCACAGAAACTTTGGGCATGAGTTGATCTTAGACCTGAGGACTCAGCATGCAGCAGAACGTGACCAGCTGCTTGTTGGGACCGCCGACCAGGTACCTAGTACAGTAGAAGCTTGAATATGACGAGCGTGCATCTCGGGTCCCTTCCCCTCCCCCTTGTACTGACAGTCGACACCACGGTTGCAGGCTGACTCCATATTATCCTGGACGAAGGCTTGCGAGAACACCTTTCAGGAGTCAAGCTACAAGTCAATCTGACAGTGATAGCAGTAGCCAGTCCAAGGACGCAACATCTCAGAATGTGTCCCCACCCACTCAACGTCCCATACCTTGGGCCATTACATTTGACATTCGGGAGCGGGAGACAATCTGGACGGACGAGAACAAAGTGAGGCATCACCTGATGTCGTGGTTAGCAGTCCTGAACTGATTCGAAGACCTCGCAGACTTCAATGTTCTATCCTAGCGCATCCATGCTATATGCAGGCACGGCTGGTGAAAAAGTTTGCAGCTTTGGAGCTTGGGCTGGATGATGACATGCTCTCTTATAGACTGAGGCAGATCACATTGCTCCTGCCAGACCTAAGTGAGCCCACCCACGACCCTTCGCATCTCATGCTGACTGAAGCCGTTTTGTGACGTTGACAGTGGCCTACCCTATGCAGAGCCCCAATTGCCCTGTAGGCATAGCTCAGCAGGGCTCTCTAGACGAGGCGCTTGATATCTGCAGACCATTGGCCTCCACAAGCTGCATGCGAATGCTCTTTGCATGTGCATGTTCTGTTCGATATAGAGTGGGCAACGCTACAGTGCAAGCAGGCAAAAATTTTGCTCAATGTATGCACACGCCTGTTGCTGGCGAGTTCCACTTGACACAGGGTAAGCAACACCTGTGATGCATGTAGGTGATAAGGTGGCTTCAATCAAGCCAGCATTGCTGGCAGAGATCCTGAGCGATCCGGCGCTTGTGGCAGAGCGCTGCGTGCGGCTGAGGGATGCGCTGCCGCATGCAAATGTGTCCCAGATGGTTGCGCTACAGCCGAGCCTCCTATTAGAGGTGCGCACTCCTCTCCTGAACGTCCAAACCTCATCATGAATTCATGCCCATGTTTTGTGCTGAAGTGTCAGAGAGCATGCTTTGAGATTGTGCGTGATGCCGGATGATCCTCAGAGGAGAAGCATGGGCACAATCAGGGCTTATGAGACTTTCTCCAGCAGAATCACAGCTGCCCTGTGACTGTGCAGGAGGCAGATGTAGTGGTGAGCAGCATTGAGAAGCTAGGCGAGCTCCTGGGGGTGGACGCCCAGGTGGCACAGTCCCTTGTCACAACAGATCCCAGGTAATGATATGATAGCTCACCAAGCCACAACACATTCAGGAGGGCACCAAAGCTCTGGGGAACGGTACATCTGCTGCACCGAAGGCATTTGATGTCAACCCTACAGCTAGCATGACTTTGCCCCCTCAGTACCGCTTTTGATGGCAAGGGCCTGTTGCGCAGGTTTGTGGATGCAGAGGCAGTTGAGGAGGTCCTGGAGGAGATGAGCAGGCTGATGCCGAAACAGGACCCCAAGATGGTGCTCCTGCGGGACCCGTCCTGGCTGCTGCGCGTGGAGCGAGGCACGAAAAGACTAGGTCCTCATCCCGATGACATCTGTATGCCCTCTGCTCCCGCATGAAGGCTCCTCTCATTGCAGGCTTCACAGAAGGTGCTTGCAAATACGTCTCAGCACATTTGTGCGTTGCGATGCTCTGCTTCTGCACGTTTGGTGCTAATTTGATGTGGTTGTCCTCGTGCGAATTGATGTTTGGAGCTGACAATGTGCGCTGTATCATGGGCATCTGTTAGGATGTGGCATTTCTGTTTATAGATTGCACCATGGGTGGGTTTGCTTTGGAAGTGGGAGTACAATGCTGAATTGCCTGATAAGGTCATCGGCTCTGCAGGAAGAGGTTGCAACGAAGAGTAGGTCTGGACATCTTCAGCCAGAAGGAGAGTGCACTCTCAACGTGGTGTTCTAGTCTAGGACATCCTCATGGGCCAGGCCAGCGGGCTATTCAGTGAGAACATGGGGTTGCCATCATCAGCACATGACAACGCGCCCTTTTGAAGTGTGTGAGAATATTTACATTGCTATTTTTTGTCGCAACTTGCAGCCCGATTCGTGGCTGATATGATTTACCCACGTCCATTTGATGTGGAGTCCCTCAGCAGTGTCAAGAATCCTCTGCTACAGCGATGGAAAGCACTACCACAGATGATGTGATGAACAGCATTGTGCAGCGATTAGGAACTCTGGTCCTTGTGATTCACAACCTTTCCTTGCCGTATGTATGCTGGTGCCAGCCAAGATAATTGTGTATGCCTGTCGCTGTACATTCTACTTTCCGCCCTCAAACTTGATGCTCTTGCTGTTGACACAGTGCCTCTGGTCAGTAGGTGTGGGGAAGCCCTGCACAGATGCACAAACCTATCTCTCCACCTTCATGTTCCTATTGACATTCTACTGCATGTCTGAAGCTGGCTGACTGCTGTCTTGCCATTCATCATACAGCCACCCCTCTGAATCAGCTTATTTGGATCCTTCTGACCTATCATTTATGAGAGCAGGAAGGCATCTCAGCTCACATGAATCCTGCTGTCCGTGATGTAGTCTCTCACCTCATTCTCAAAGACGTGCCCCAGGTGGCCGCCGCAGTTGGCACAAGTGATCTCAACACGCCTCATGCCAAATGCATTGTCCACGTGGCGCTCTACAGCTCCGGGAATCTCTGCATAGAATGCAGGCCACCCACAGCCGGAGTCAAACTTGGTCTCTGACCTGCACAAGGCACATGATCCTAGTCAACACGCTGTACATTCCTGTTCAACCACCATACACTTGAGATGCACAACACTCATGGATACCCAACTTGTCAGGCATGCTGAGAACAGGGGTCTGCACAGGAAAGCATATCTGGCATTCATACATGCTCACAATCTCTGCAGGAGGCAGTGCACTCACGTGTAGAGGGGCGTCTGGCACCCAGCGCAGCGGTATACACCCTCCTCCTGCAACAGCATCAGCAGTAAAGAGCATGTGGCGCAACTGGAAGGGAGAGGCGATATCTGCCCTGATGACCTTAGACATGAAGGTGAGGTGCTGCAAGATAGCAAGGGAGGGTACCTTGTGCTTGTTGTAGACACCGCTCCCTGCGGGCTCTGTCCCTTTCTGCCTCAATATTCTGTACTGCACGGCCCCAGGACATAGCTTAGTATAGCCCAAAAGCAGAGATGTCAGATCACCCTCATTTGCAAAGTCGATCACCACTGATATGGAGGCAGAGAATCTCTCAGTGACTCTCGGAAACGCCTGTGCGACCGCCTTATTCACACAGGCACAGATGCTGTCTGTGGAAATGATCGGAGAAGGCAGACATGCACGGACAGGAACTTGCCTCCTCAGTCGATAGTACTTGCTTCCACTGGTCTTCAGGTGTATTTCTGTCGAGCTTCACGTCAGCTGAAGACGCCATAGCTGCGATGCTGAGCTTTGCCTGAATCGATCGACGGAGTGTTAGGGCTCTGAACGGCTGGGGAAGGACCCGGGGAACGCTCGACAGTGAGCTTACTGTGAATATCGGTGAAGTGAACATCGTGGGATGTGATGTTTCTATCAGAGGACGCAGGAGTGAGTCTCGAGAAGAATCCACGCTATTCTGACGGTCCTCGGTTTGAAAGACCACCTTCCGTAGAAGTCCGTAATCCCCATCCGAATGCACACTGCACTGAAATGTTGTTCGTGGGAGTGCGATATCACAGAAAGATAAGTATGGCAGGGGTCCTGGGATCACTTGGAGCTTCATGCTCTTGCCATAGCGCGTCCAGCACGCGGGCCCAGCAGAATGTCATTACTAGACCAGCCGCATTCCAGCCTCATCGAAGCATAAGCATTGGCCTACCCAAAAGCACGCAGAGCAGGAGAAAAGCACGATGCTCCTCGCAGATGCACATAGTGGCAGGACAGCCCATGTTGGCACCGAGGTAGGGCTCTGGAGACGTGGGACAGCAGGGTCACTACCAGCAAGCATGTTGCCACTCGACAATCAACATCTATGCTTCCGATGAATTTTGATAGTCGAAAGCGGATGGAAGATTGAGATTTGCACGCACCTGCAGGACGCAGGACATGGCTGGTGACCCATTTGGGTTGCTGTTGAGACAACGCATTGTCTTCCTCGGTGGAGAGGCAAGCCCTGTTTCTCAATGTTGGGTCGTCCAAATCGCTTTGTGTTGACAAGCGACTTACGGGGTCTGACAGTCTTTGGCACCACTGCAGGTCAATGACTTTGCAGCAGATGCAATCATCAGTCAGCTTCTCCTTTTGGACTCTCAGGACCCAAACAAGGTATAACACAGCCCGATATGCCTTGCAAAATCAACCTCCTCTCAGATGCAAGCGTACCTGCTTTGCCAGATGATGTGACTCAATGATGCACTCATCTTGATGATGCATTTTGACGATGCGATGCTCATGTGCAGGACATCAAGCTCTTCATCAACTCTCCCGGAGGCTCTGTGACAGCCGGCATGGGCATCTATGACGCCATGCAGGTATGCTTACTCCCTACCAGCCATATTGAGAGCCATTAGGAGCGCCCTGATGACTCGCATGAGACGCCCTGCTGTTGCTCTTCCCAGAAGCGCTGAACTCCCTCCTGCAACTTGTATGCTCCAACCTGCAGGGTCAAAATGTATGCCAATGCACGAGTATCATAGTCACCTTCTGCTGCTTTGTCTGGCAGAGTGCTGAGTCCCTTGGGCGTGCTGCAGCTGTGCAGAGCAGACGTGCAGACGTACTGCTTTGGCCTGGCCGCGTCCATGGGGGCGTTCCTGCTGGGCGCGGGCGCCAAGGGCAAGCGCTACTCGATGCCCAACGCGCGCATCATGATCCACCAGCCCCTCGGAGGCGCCAGCGGCCAGGCTGTGGACATCGAGATCCAGGTGAGCCTGTACAGAACGTCAGCCCCACCTTGTCATGCCTCATACCTGTATCCCCCAAGGCTGTGAACATAGAGGTCCCAATGAGGCTGTTCAGGGCACCAGCCTCATCTTTCCTTAAATCCGGACAATCTGCTCCCGGCGTTGCTGGTCATCATTGCTGTTCAAATGTCAGTTGCCTTGCAATGTGCCTCAGCATGCGTGTCCTGGCCTGGGGCAATGTTCTTGGGCAGCAGCTTTGACGGTATGATCCTGTCAATTGCGGGCACAACTGCGCACTTCCTGATAGCGGTAGACTGTGGTGGCTGAGTGGAAGATGTATGCGTGGCGCCCTCTGGCAGAGGAGCTGCTGTTGCAGTCCTGCCCTGCCCGGTGCCCAGAAGGGTGTCCCGCTTCTTTTTCCACACGCCACAGTCTACCTGCACCAAGAGGACGAAGCTGTGCCTGTAATCTAGCACCAATCCTCACTTTGGTCAGGCACTGCCATGATGTTGCCACATACTCCATGCAAGCCAATATATACTCTATGCACTTGTGCAGGCCAAGGAGATCATGTACCATAAGGCGAACCTCAACAGGATCATGTCAGAATGCACAGGACAGCCCATTGAAAAGGTACTCATTGCACATCCCATGCCTTTTGAGGCTACTTTCTTGTTTCTGACCAGTAGGTCCCCTGCTCTTTGGATTTGCGCAATACAGCATCCCATGACATGGATTTGGGCATGCAGATTGACGAGGACACAGACAGAGATAGGTACATGTCGCCGCTGGAGTCGAAGCAGTATGGCCTGATTGACCATGTCATTGGAGGCGATGAGGCTGGCTTCAAGGCAAGGCTCCTTTGCAGGGCAGCAGTGTGCTACCCATGATCTATGCTCATAGAACTGGGGCACTAGGAACCCTCTTTATGCCTGCTCTTCCTGTTTCTTCTGCTTCTGTAGAGTGGTTGACAGTATCCAGCCTCAAACCCCACTGCAAGTCTGGAGAAGGAACAAGAGATGCAGGCATCCTGAGCAGTACGTGTACATGACTGAGCTTGGATGTGTTTTGTGCTGTGGCTATAGTTTGTGAAGGTTGTCAGCTAGATGACTCCCTGTGACAGGCCACTGTGCTGTGAGTTATCTGATCTGGTAGGGTGCGGGCTCTTTAGGAGCTGAGCTGACCAGATTTGCATCTGCAGGTGAGCGGGTCGCCGACAGAGTTCCCCAAGACAAAGGAGCAGTACGTCAACTGGGGAGACATGGACGAGGATGGCGAGAGAGGCTCCAGGTTCAGAGGGGAGCCTCTCGAGCCCCACACCAAGCCTTTGGCTTGAGCGCAGCACCTTCCTATGCAAGGACGTAAGCAGTGTGTAGGCAGCTCTGTCTGTGAGAGTCCAGGGTGGTACTTACTCTGCCTTTGGTGAGGTTTAAACGTAAAAAACCACACCACATGGGGCGGGAGTGATAGGAGAGATATGGTCTGCCCACCATGCCTGGTGAAAGGGATCAGTCCCACAACCTATGAGGAGGGATCTGACACATGTGCCATATGCTCTCTTGAGAGTCACAGCAGTGTAGCTCCTCAGGAAAGTCACAAAGGCATTCTGTGTGAGAAGCTCAGGAGCTTTGTATACGTCATGCAGAACCAATCAAAGCCTCGATGAGGGCATACCGCACAGGTGCATACATGCACCGCTGGTGCATGCTTGTCAAGCAGACTGGTCAGACATGCCAGACCTATGGAAGCTTGTGGTTCCCTTTTCTCATGTGATTCCTCGTCACACAGTGAGTCCCAGCATCATCTATATGGTGATGTAATTAAACACATCACGTGTGCACAACATGTCATCAGTGCAAGTGACGTGTGCAAGCAGCTTCCATCGGTCTCCTCCCACCTTACTTTCCTAAGCTAGCCTAGGGCATGAAGCAGCTGTGTCTTCTCAGCAAGTGCCGAATTGTGCTGTCTTTGTCTCACGACCTCACTAGCTGTCACGGGAGCTGTTATAGGATTATTGCAGCCTGTCATATGGCATAAGTCTTCCTGCAGGGCTGTCATCTCCTGCCGTATCGTCTGCGAGAGTTCCTGCTGCTACCGGCTACTTCTGTTCCGTCCCCATTCGCATCAAATCGCAAGTGGGTGTTGGCCTGCGTATAGGGCGTCCTCATGGCCTCGCCTGTTCTGGCCTGCATCCTGGAGACGCGCTCCTGGTAGGAGGTTCCTCCATACTGAGGCCCAAAACCCCCATGCTTCAGAGGCCCTGCATCCCCTGCAAGGCAGTCTTATCTTACTACCGCCTGATCAGCCCTTTGCTTTCTCTGCTGATTGACCTACAAGCATCCAGTCCATCACCTTGGGCTAGCCGAGCCCATAGTGATGCACAGCATGCAGTTGAAGGCTCTTGCATCTGGGTGTGAGGTCAGTGGTGTTTGAATGCATAGCCTGTGGAGGTGTTGAAAGCCTAGCCATGGCCAGCATAGGTCGGGGCAATGCGCAGAAGCCAGAAGCGTGTGGCATGAGGTTGCAAGGTGCCCCACCAGCAGTGGATCCCTGATAGTAGTGGTGGTCCATGCCCAGCGCAGGCACAGAGCGCTGCACAATCGTGCCGCGCGCTGCTGCGGTGTTCCTGCGCTCGTTCACGACGCCATTTGGCCGATCCTGCATTTGAAACACCTCGTCTGAGTGACAATGTTTGAGGTGCGTTATTTTCTGATTTTAACCCCACGTAAGTGCAGACCAGAGCAAGCTGGTGCCCATGTCCTCTCATGTAGCAAGTTTGTTGGCTGATATCCTGACTGCATGCACCTCGAGTCAACAGCTTGGAGAGGACACGCAGACAGAGGCGGCATCGATGATGAGTATTGCAGAAGCATTAACGCAGGGACACAGCAAAGTTGCTGACAATTCCAAGCAGGTCTTGAGTGAGAATGCTAATTATAGGGTCAACCCACACTCCAAGAGGGCCGCACCCGCCAGCACTCTACGCCTGTGTGACCCCCATCCCCGCAGTTGTAGCAGGAGGCCTGCAGCGGCGGCAGCTGCGCCGTGCTCTGGCAGCAGAAGTGGCCGCGCCGCCCGCACAGCATGCAGCGCACCTGCGCCATGTCCTCGTCCGCATAGTCATATGCGCAGCCGCCCTCCGCCCTGCACAGCCACAATGCTTCTCAGATACCCTGTCATCAACATAGCACCCCGCGCCCATGGACTGAGGGCTGGCAGCTTCACCTTCAGCTCAGGAGTTGAAAGATAGGCCAAGGATGCTACTGGCACCGAATGCTTGGTATTTATCCTGGTGAAGTGCAAAGATATCGACATTGACAGGGAAAAGACTCTTGTTGACAGGGCATGTGGCATGTGGCATGTCTCTGTGGGGCAATATCATGGAGGCAAGCTGCCTGTGCCCTCCTGGACAGCTGGACAAGGAATTCTGTCCACAGCAAAGAAGCGCACAAGGAAAGGCAGAGAGATGGCCCAAGCCAGAGCACGGGCAGCACCTGACATAATCCCCTGCTTGGGCAGCAGGGCAGTCCGGGCGCCCGCATCGCAGGCATACCGGGGCCAGGAGCTGGGCAGAAACCTGCCCGCTTGGGCAGTCGCGGGCAAGATGGCCCGGCTGATTGCACTTGAAGCACAGCACTGCATGGGCATAGACATGACTACATACTTGTCAGGTATGTCTAAAGGCAGGATGCAGCTAGAGCTTTCAACAGGAGGACATATCAAGGACCCATTCTGTTCACAGTGATGCAGCAGACAATGATGCTTGGTCTCGGCTAAGGAGGTGACTTGGGCAGGGTCACATCCATAGGGCAGTCTGTAGTGCATAGCAAGGGCTACTTACTGTTGGGACACTGCCCGCGGCTGTGCCCAAACTGCCCGCACAGGTAGCAGGGCCGCAGCTTCTCTGCATTGGGACAGCTGTAGGACATGTGCCCGCTGCCCCCGCAGCGGAAGCAGCGCATGGAGGAGTTCTCAAAGTCCTCGTCAAAGTACCTGAGAGGCAAAGTACGTCAAAGTATATTCATGCAAACGCCAGAGGCGACCTTGGACTCTACATGATACTCCTGAGTTATAGAGACTGCCCTCAGCTGGAGCTTTGTAATGCAGGCTCTTGACGCATAGACTGGCGGGGCTTCACAGCGTATTCCTCAGACCCATGCTATGAACCCCTAGCAACTGGACCCATGCAGAAGGGAATCGTCCTTCAGCTCAGGAACGGATCAGGATTTCAGCGTAAGGACAATGGCAGTGCTGTGGATGCCAAGAGGCAGATAGAGGGCAGAGTTGCATACCTGGGTTGCCTGAGCAGGCGCTGCATCTCAGGCGCATGCCCCACAGGCTCCTCGTCCTCCTCCACCACAGTCACACCCACAGGCTCCACAATCCTCTGCTTCTTGCCTGCATGCAGCCCAGAATGCACTCATGCCCTCATCTTTGGGTGACTGCAAGAGCCTTCACATGCCCTGCCTGTTCCTCTGCATGTCTTGGATAAGGCAGACGAGGGAAGCGGTGTGGCTCCAGCTTTGAGTGTACACCACAAAGCTGTAGCACTACTGCCTTCCACATCTGCCCAAATCAGCCAAAGGCGGCCTGGTGCACCTTCCACTTTCCCCGGACGGCCGCCTGAGTCACTCGCTCCCGTCACATGCGACAGTCCTGCCTGGACTTCAAGCCGCTACATGGTATGCGCTGCCAGGACATCTGCACCACTCGGCCTACTTTATCATTATCAGGGTCATCATTCATCTGGTCATATTGCCAGGGTGAGGGAGTACCTCTGGCGCCAGGAGCATTTCCCAGAGCTATGCCATTCTCCTCACTGTCTGAGCTGCCCAGCTCTGCATGCTCGGCCTCTGCAGCCTCAGCTCTCTCGCTATCCCTCCTGTGCGCCCCTGCAGCAGCACAGCAAGCCCGACCCGCATGAAGGAGGTCCTTTGGAAACGGTGCGACAGTGCTGATCTTCGCTGCACGACCCCGATAGTGACACACTCAACTGCTGTGTGCATGCTACATGGTCGGATACCAGCTTAATTGGAATTACCCTTTGACGACAGAGAACATGCAAAGCTGATAGGACTACAGCGATCCATTGCAGCATGATAGTACATGTACAGGATACAATGGGACTCAACAAAACTCATCAGCATTAGGCTGCTCTCGTCCACACATGTCTCCCCATGGGATTGCATATAACATGGCTGTCAGCTATTCTGCCTGAAAACAGAGTCCTGTTGTGCCCAAAACGTTTCAGCCAAGGCGAATGTTCACCGGGATCAGGTTCCACTGGTCTGCTGTCTCTTTGTCTCTTCTTTCGTTTAGGCTTCCCAGATGTTTTCCCAGGGTCCCTAGCCTTGGCTAGCGCAGGATTGGCAGCGATGAGTACTGCAGGCTGCTTGACAGCTTGATGCTCCTGTTGTGCCTGCAGCAATGGAGTTGGCTTGAAGTGAGCAGTCTCCTCAGACACATGCAGGTGGGAAAGAATCCCCAGCCACAGGCTTGACCTCACCGCTGCTTGACCAGGCTCCCTGGCTCGCGGTGCCTGCGCTGGTGCTGAAGACGATGCTTGCTCTGCCTTCCGAATAATCAGAGCCTCTGCTGGATGCCTCTCTGTATCACTGTCCGACAGGTCATTGACAGGGTAGGACTTCGGCTCTTTCAAGTTTGCCATCGTGTCACTTACGACCGGTACGGTGTGATAGATATGGCCTTATGAATCATCTGCATGTATCAACTTCACAGGCCTTCAACGGCTCAGTGCATGACTGTGATCTGCACGAGGCCTTTAGAAGGATGCGCGACTTGTTCAGCTTGCCAGTTCCAATACTGTTGTTGCCTGAGCGATGCTTATATACAGTTCTGCCGCCCAGTGGTACTGTCATTGGGAACTTGATGGTAACATCCACATGCCATCATGCCCAGCACCGTCATCCTCGTAACATAAGAGACGCACGCAGATGCAAAGCTCTTATTTCATGGCCTCAGAAGGAGTGTGAATTGGTGCATTTTGCCAATGTGTCTCAGTGGGCTTTTGGTTTCGGAGTTTTGCTGGCGGCTGGGGCGTTCCTGTTTCGATAAGCGCTCGATCTGGTCGTGTATAGAAAGTTCTAAAGTACACATCGTCATCGCCCTGAACATTGCAAAACAAAGAGAAGCAAGCTATAGTAGCAGAAAAGAGACGGACACACGCAACAGGTAGCTGCAAAACGCACAAGTAACATCATGGTGCTGCCGCTGGCATCGACATCGCAGCAATGCTGCACTTCTGGGCGGCCACATCTACTCCCTGTATCGCCTTCGGCAGCATACATCGGCGGCAGGCGTCTCAGACGAGGAGCAGCCAATGGTACCAAATGCACAGCCATGTTCAAGAACTTCAAGAATCCGCTCAGGGGGTCCTCAGAAGACGCAGGTGTGCCTTACGCTTCTCCTCAAGTGCCCTTTTGTACACCATTCAGGTCTCACAGCACGAAAGAATCTAGTTCGAGCAGGGTTGTAAGATGCTACCAATCGTGCAGGTGTCTATGCATCACAAACCAGGGACGACTTCAGTGCAGATGATGTAGAGCACTACTTCAACTACATGGGAATGCTAGCCACTGAGGTGAGCAGCAGAGGCTATGCGTGAGGTTTCTGAGAGTGCGCTTGCTGTTGAACATCATTTCTGCATGTGGGGCTTCATTAGGTGTCACAGTCTTGACGACTTCCCCTGTGCAGGGCACATATGACCGCCTGAACGACATGTTGAATCGTGAGTCACTCGTCTCCTGGCAGTGGCATTCTTGCTTTGGTCTCTCAGCATGCTACACTACGAGGGACTGTGTGGTGGCAACCCTGCTCTGCCTGCTTGCAGCCACACTGGCCAACTCCTGAGACCTTGCATGCTGCTGTTTGCAGAGGGCCTGGCCCCAGTAGACCTGCTGCTCCTGATGGCTGCTCAGGAGAACGACGCTCCCCGGGTAGCTGAGCTCATACGGGCAGGCGCTGACCTCAACACCAAGGTATGCCATCGCTTTCCTAAGGACCCAGAACAATCTCTTACACAGTGAGCCCATGCACACAGATGTATCTTGACTCCTTCCTGTTCTTGCCAGCTCGAGGCAGCAAGACATGCTGGCAAGTCTTGAAGCATACTGGCATGACTGCTGACTGCAGAGGGACTGCATGCAATCAAATCGTCTGTGGCACCACCGACAGCTTGCAAGATCCACGCCATGTAGCTGGTCCTATTATACTTCACATCATTTAGCTGCGCTGTTAATCTTCGGAATAGCCCTTTTCTGCGAGAATGTAAACCAGCCATACATGGTCTGCAGGGTCAAGATGGGAAGACAGCAATGGAGCTTGCATCAGATCCCCAAGTACATGAGCTGCTGAGAGAACCTGCCAAGGCCACCACATTCTGACTCACTTTCAGACACGCTGCTGGCAGCACTAGGAGCTCTATGTTGAAGTATGACTGTTCCTAAGGAGTTCTTGGAATGCTGGAAAGAGCAGCTGACTGCAGCTCTACATGTCACTGGGCGGTCTACAGCAGGCACTACGAGAGGGACAATGCAACAGAACGGACACTGACATGCCACAGGCCTCAGCCAGGCTGCAGCCTGGATCGGGGTGCACACTGTAGGAGCTACAGAGGAGGAGTTCTGATGGAACTGTAACAGGCTGCGGTGGCATGCACTCACGAGCTGTGGCTCCCGCTGAGAGCGTGTGTGACTGGCCAGTCCTTAGGATAGCGGGCTGCTAAGACTGAGATCTGCAGGTGATGGTGCTACATCTGCTTCTTTCAGTCTCCATAAGGCATCTGCAGCAAATTTAATCTGGGTAAGACAGTAGCTCTGCATAGTATGGCACAACTGCCACGCTGCTCATGTAAAGCATTCCTGCTCAAGCTAGGCTTTCAACACATGAAACATGAGACACATCTACCGTGTCATTGTTGGTATCATGACTGGGGTGTTGAGGGGTTCATGGAGGGTTTGCACCTGTAAGGTTTGTCAACGGAGCGCCATATTGTTGTCAACACGGATCTTGTTCAGGTATTCTTCCCAGGCCTGGTCGAGCGCCAGCAATGCTGATGAGGTGGCTGCAATGGTGCTGCCTCCCGCCGCGCCAGCTTTGGCGCAGGCGTTGTGGCACTTCATCTGGCAACTGCAAGCACAGGCCTCCTCCTTTACCTTGGCTTTCAACAGCTCGCATGGGAGGTGTGACCAGCATTGTGATTTCATCTGAACCGTGTCCAGAGACCGTAAGTGGTGAGTTGCAGCGCATGGTAAGTGCCTGAGCGCTGACAACAAATGCTTGCAAGCTTTGGCTGGCGCGGGCTCTTGCATGCTGCGATACCTTTTGTGCCTAGGCAAGCTACTGTGCACTTGCGCAAGGTGCTAGTGTCGCCCTGACAATGCAGACTGAGACGCTGGAAGGCAGGCTATGAGTTGTGGGTGTGGTATAACAACACATCACTTGAGGCTGAAGAGAAGCTTGAGCTTTTACCCTTTGCACAGAGGGATGACCTTCCCTGCCACCTCAAGCTCTGCTGCTGTCCATAGGTTGCACACCCTGCCACAAGCAGCAATCCCATTCAAAGAAGCGAAGTGCCTCTGACAAGATAAGCCACCTGATGCTTGCCTCATTCCATCGGTCGCTTTTCTGGCAGTACACGCAAATATATGGCAGCTCGAAGACGAACCTGCAGGCTTGGTACCAGCCATCTATCGGACAGTGAGAGCTCCCTATGTAGACCTGCTGCTCCATCGTCCACAGACTGTTGCCCTCAAGTGGCTGGAGTGGCATCGCCTGTACTGTCCTAGCTGAGCCGTCAGACGATCGTCGACCGGAGCTGCTCGGAGTCGATATGTCACAGACGGTTGCTGAACCTTCGTTGCATTGCAAGAACGTGCTGCTGACCGGGTCCATCTGCTGGCTGCCGCGCTGATGACGGTTGACCTTGGCCCTCTTGCGCTGCATCTACGGAGTCGACAAAAATATCAGCAGTCTGCTGGCTGGGACGCGCTGCCGTTTCTTATACGTTCACACGTATCCAGGAGCTAGGAGCACCCCGATCTCGTCGGGTGCAGGTGCTTATGCCAGCACCTAAATTGAGCGTCAGCCCTGGCTTGGCTCTCAGAGACTTGCTGGCGTCAGCGGTGTTTTGGGAAACGGATCGCTCGCTGGTGCTGCAAGAAGTGCTGTGAACAGGGCGACAGGGGCGGTCTGCTTGCTGTGAACTCTGCGGGGAAGTCGACGGTTACCGCAGTAACCGCGCCTTGATAGCAAGCCGAGTGTAGATCTTTTCTGCCCTGCCCAGTCAAAGTCAAAGGCAATGACTTCCTCGCAGCCACAAATTCCGCTGACGTGGTGTGCAGACGATGCGGAGGCTTGCCTCAGATAGCTGGCCATAACGAGCAGGACCTAGACTATCAGAAACAACAGCTGTGTCATGCCACATACAATTACCATAGCTGCTGGCTACTGAAGGTAGGGGAGTCCGCACGATAGACTGTGGCAATGTGATGCAAAGACAACGTTTTCCTCCACACAGAAAGCCTCTTACAATATGGAATACACACCCTATGCAAGGTTTGGAGAGATGGCACATACTTCCATCCAAGCTTAGGCCGCAACTGGAGTTCATATCATACAGATAGAGGCTAAAGTGCCCTTCTTGCAGTGCTATGCTGGCAACTCACAAATTCCTAGAGGCAAAGCTATGATCAGCAAGGAAGTCTCTAGCCGAATCTCTGTTGCCTTGCCGGGAGTGTTGCAAGGCAATCGTCTCGGGCAGACCCCCATGCGCAGAGTCAGCAACTTCCTTGTTGCGCAATGCAGCTGCAGTGCCAATGATGCGCATGCAAGGGCGCCAACTGGTGGACAAAGTTGCCTTCCCTCATCGCCTCACAGTAACCCTCTGCTCCTCACAGAAAACCTTGGCTTGCAGCGTAGTCTGGCTCCTCTCACGCACTAGAGCTTCAGCGCCTTTGAAGAGGGACCTGCAGTAGCCTTCTGTGGCTTGATCAGGCCACCCTTGGCTGCTGCATCGCGCTGGTCCTGCAGCTGGCCGAAGAAAGCGCTCGAGGAAGAGTACTTGGACTTCTTGCGCATGTCCCTCCCTGCAAGACAGCCACACCGCGCTCATACCATGCCTGATGCACAGCTTGCATCATCTGCACGGCAAGCCCCCATGCATTGATGCTCTTGCGGAGCACCTGAAAGATCAAACACACTTTGCTGTGGCCAGTTCGCAATGACGTGCTCAATTCCTCTTAGAACATGCAATTGACGGTCTGCAGGCTGACAGAGAGGCATGTATTTGCATGGCCTGTAAAGAAGTCAAACTTTGCAAGTCAGTATGTGGCTGCACAGATATGCATCAGGTCAGCATATGCCTGCACCTGCTGGCACCCCGTCCTTGCGGGCCTTCTTCTGCGCCCGCTTCTGCGCCTTGGCTGCGTCAGCGGCCGCCACATCAGCCGCCATGCTCTTCCTGCCCGGCAGGCCAGCCTCTCCGCCCTGCGTGACTGCCCGGGAGGCCTTGTCAGCTGCCTGCACATCGCACAGCAGCATGTCAGCCGCTCGCCAAATCACTCTGCCTGGATGGGGATGCTATGCTCCAAGGGGCAGACATATCACTGATTTGCACTTCTGCAGAGAGAAGTCACAGGAGTGACCACTTCCATCCGTCTACAGCCCATCATTCACCGCATGCACGCATGTACACAAGAAGGGCTCTTCGCCCGTCATTTCCCGCATGCACGCATGTACACTGCAAGGGCTCTTCATCAGTTGGCCCATCATGTGGTTAGATTACCCAGACAAATTCAAGACCTCAGGCAGTGGGGTGGCCAAAGCAGCTAGCCAGTGCATCACACTTCTGCTGTTAGGGGACCATGTCTTGCACACCACCACCTGACAAATGAAGCGGCCTGAGGGTAGAGGAGTCACACCTGCTGCTGCGTCTTGCCCTTGAAGGCGCGCTTGTGCTGCGCGCGGCGCCTGCGCCGCTCCTCGTGCGTCAGCTCGCCCTCGGCCTTGAGGGCGCCCTTGCCATCCGCCCGGTACACCTCCTCTGGCAGCCGCATTGCTGCCTCGCTCACAATCTGCACACACACCCATGATACTACTCACTTCTCTGCTAAGAATGTTGGTCAAGCGCAGCTTGTCCCAGCACATGTAGGCGAACGTGCCACCGGTCCATTCTACCCCACAGGGCATCTGCATGCCATCTTCCACTGAACAACTTTCAACTGCAAAGAACCTGCGCATAGACTTCGCTACAGGTATGTGTGCCAGCTCATCCCGAGGCAATAATCCAGCTCATCAGCACATACATGGCATGGGAATGCCAGCTTCTCGAGAACGCCATACCTGTGGTGCAACCTCCTCCATAGCCAAGGCAGGCACGTCCGACTTGACGCTGAGGTCCTCAATGACCGGCTTGGGCGCGTACTGGAAGTGCGACAGGGCGTCCAGCTTGGCGAAGAGCTCCTTAGTCAGCACACGCGCCTCGGCCCGGATCTTCTCCTCCTTGTCGTCCAGCGCGGTGCCTGTAACGGCCGCCGTGGCTTGCACAAACTCCTCCTCGTAAATCTCGCCCAGCCCCTGCACACATCCATGCCTTCAGTTCAAACGCGCCCACTCAGTACTCACAAGACGCCTCTCTGTACCATCACAAGATTCAGCCCAGAGATCCTTGTACACCAGATGGCATAAGCTGCCCCCATTATTGAGCACATATAGCTTGTTCTACCCACAAGAAGGGATGGTGATGCTGTCTTGGGCTTGGCGCATGCTACACAGCATCCAGCCATGTCACAGAGATAATATTCCTGGTGGATGAGGTGGAGGCACCCCTTTAGAGGGGATCATCGCAAAGATGACTCAGCACAGGAATGCCGGGATTCATGACGCTCACCTTGTTGCTCTTCTGGTCGCTGAGCTCAAAGGTCTTGCGGCGCTTCTCGGGCGCGGGCAGGGCAGCGCGGGGCACGTCGTCAAAGTTGTGGTCCGCGATGCGCTTCCGGATCAGGTCCTCGATCGACGCCGTGACCTCCTCCGTGGGCTGCGGGGGCGGCCTCACAGCCCTCTCAAAGTCCAGGTCAACTTCAAGGGCGCTATTTAATGGCCTGGCACCTGCACGCAAGCGGCACGTGCTCGTCTATGGCCTGGCAGCAGTAAGAGAAGCCCGCCTGCTGATATCCTTATGAGCTGTCACACAGGCATGCATGGAGCTGAAGGTGGAAGTCCTCTTTCTAGCATGCAAATGTTAGGCATGCGGGTGCTTGCTTCTTTGTCCCAACACCATCTTATCCAAGGGGCCCAGATTGGTTTGCACAGTCAATGGAAGCTGCCCAGTCAGCAAGCAATGGGCACAGACCTGAGTCGGCCTCGCCGCGCATGAACCACTCCTTGTCGCCCACGTTCTGCGCCTCCAGCTTGCGGGCGCGCTCCGCCATGCGCTGCATGCGCCGCTCATGCGCCGACAGGTTGCGCGCCTCCTGTGTATATGGCCCAGCATCATTTGGCCGCTGCCAACACGCTTGACAGATGATGTATGGCCAGACTGAAGCCACATAACCCATCAGGCGGGGGCATCTGACGTGGCACCTTCAGCTTCACTGAAGCTGGCAAGAGCAGTGATCGCATGACATGGAGAAGGCATAGGTACCTGGGCAGCGCTGAGCGGGACGGACGCCTCTCCTAGGAAGCCCTCCTGCGGATCGGTCGCAGCTTCCTCATCGTCCTCCATGGCTTCATCCTCCCCTCCTTCGTCTTCTTCATCTGCAAAGAGAAGCACACAGATTCAAGCACCGCGGCGGGCATCGACATGTTTTCGCAGCGAATGGAGGACATTTTGTCGGGGGTCCCGGGGAATGCTTCTTGCAGGCTCTATGTCAGCTCAGAAGCTGGGAGCTCAGGGTGATGGGCTGGCTGGGTCACATTATGTGGACCCTAAGGACGGCTGGTAGCATCACCTGAGGCGTCCTGTAAGGCTGCATCGGCCGGGGCCTGCTCGGCAGGGTCGAAGAAGTCCTTGTAGTGGATGTCCTCTGCTTCCCCACTGTCGTCCTCTTCTTCCTCGTTCTCCTCCTCCTCAACTTTCACACGCTTCTCCCCTCTGCAAAGGCATCAAGCTCCTCACAGTTTGTACAGCACGGGCTGTAATGGAATATGGGCAGCCAGGAATTCACCCACAGCACCCCATGTGCTCCTCAAGGCGATCACTTTGTTGAAACACAGGGATTGTCTCCGGCCCTGAGCATGCCTGTGACAATGCTATGCTCAACACTGGTGCACGCAAGCCTGAGTGATATGGGACCCCTCTGCATGCAACCTCTGGCTTCATCGTTACGCACTGTAGCCTTCCCAAAAGGGCACGTATATACCTGGCGCCTGACTGCCTTCGGGCCTCGTTGAGCAGGTCATCAAGAGCCGCTTCATCCTCACTATCCATATCCTGAGGCTGCGTTCTGCCCCGCCTGGTCTGCACACCTCGCTCCAAATCACCTGCATGTCGCGACCATCCTCATTGCAGACCTCCCAGCATGTTGACAAGAGGCTCAGAACCTGGACGATGCTACAGAGCATGCCAAAGCCGGGGCAAAGTCTAGGGTGTTCATGGGCTTATGACTCCTCCGTGAAGGCGCAACAACACTCTTGAGACAGCACAGATGCACACTCTAACACAGCCATGACCTTGCACACCCGACTTATCTGTGAAGCCGCAGAGACACTCCGAGACAGTGCAGATGCACATCCTGAACATGCATGACATTGCACACCTGACTCGTCTCCCATCAGATCCTCGTCATCTGCTTCGTCTTCCATCTCGTGCTGCTCAGCCGCGCGCACATCATCACATCTACGCAGCACCCATAAAGACAGGGACATGTGCAGCGCAACGCACACCTGACTCGTCTCCCATCAGATCCTCGTCGTCCTCGTCATCCTCCATCTCTCGTTCCTCGGCCGCGCGCACAAAGCGTTCCATGTCGTCCAGGCGCATGAAGCGGTCCTCCGTGGGCTTCAGGCCCCTCTGCTTGAAGGCCGCCCCTGCCTGCTCCTCTGCCTGGTCCATGTCCTCTTCCACATCCTCATCTTCGTCCCTGCATTCACACAGACACCTCTCGGATCGGGGGGGCTCACTCAGCAACTCAGGGCATACATGTTCCTGCTTTTAGCGCATAGGGCTATGCTTGGCAATTGGGGTTGCTGCCAGCCTCCAGGCCATCTATAGGATATCTAGCAATGCAATACCATAAGACTTTCCCACATGATGCTCTGCCTTGCCTGAGATCATGCTGAGGAGCCTGTATGGGCATGCAGTGCCAGACGAGATGCGGAGGGGCAGCATTGAATACAGCACCAACCCAAGCTTCAAGGCAAGCATCTCTGCTCTGCAATCACAGACAGAACTCCTCCGTAGTGCTTCACATCCTGTGACAACAGTTTCGCTTGTATGTGCACATACCTCATATCATCCTCCAATGCGCCAGGAATGCCCTCATCCTCCTCATCAGGCAGGCCATGATCACCCTCATCGTCGCTGCCGGATGCTTCATCTTCAGATTCTGTCTTGTCTAGATCTGCATACAAGAAACTCTACTTCTGACGAAGCAGGCTTGGGCATAGTGAATATGCTGGATGACTTACTGCACGCCAGCGGCCTTTCTCTGAAGAACAGTATCACAGAGTCTGGGCAGAGCTGCTGACATGCAGCAGGTGCAGTGCTCTTATGGTTGAACTATGTTCCATGGCAGGGTGATGGGAGACCTCACGTCGATAAGATATGGCTCAAGAGGAATATTTCATGTTCTGGGCAGAGTTGCAGGCATGCAGCAGGTTCAGTGCTCTCACCATCCAGCACAGCTTCCATGGCAGGGTTGATGAGCTGCTCCGTGTCGCCAGCCTTGCGCAGGAGGCGCCGCGCGCGCTTTAGCGCCCCGCCCAGCTGCATGTCCAGCTGCAGCCAGATCTGCTCTGCATCGAGGCCCTCCGTGTAGAGCTCCGGCAGCGCTGTGGCGCTCTGGCTGGTAGCTGAAGTGTGCTCCATGGCAGTCGCATACAAGGCCTGCAGCAGATGCAGTCTCTCTGTGAATTCACAGCATGACACAGCACATGGCAGCTTAATGTCGGATGTTTCAGCGTTCATGCTGGGGCAGATGGTGCTCGCTCAGGTTTGCATTGGTGCAGGCTGAGATGGGTATGAGTGATGCCTGCTGCAGGAAAGGTGGAAGAGGATGACACTTGCCTTGGCTGCATGCCTGGCAAGCTCAGAGATGGTGGCTGATGGCCTCAGAAAGGCTGCAGGCTCAGCAACAGCTTCCTGCAGGGCATCTACAGCTGCCCTGGCATCCTCCTCGAAGTCATCCAGCTCGGGAAGACCTTCCGAGTCCTCTCCTGTGCTATCCTCCGTATCGTCGTCCTCGTCTGGCTGCTGATCTTCGCCATCCATGTCCTCCTCATGGAGGTCGTCTTCTGTGATGGGGCCAGCCACCATAGGTCCTGTAGCTTTTTCCTGGTCGTCTGCTGCTGAAGCTATCGCTGCATCACTGACGTCCTCTTCATTATCTCCTTCAGACTGCTGTGCAAGTCTCTTGCTGCGGCGCATTCTCCTGCTGCAGCCTCAAAGAGAGCTCTCTGTCAGCACCGCCCGAGTGGCAGCGGCGCTGCTTCCCACCTGATACTAAACTCTCAGGCAATAATGCAATCTGCTCAGTAATTGATCAAGATGCTATCTATCCGATACAGTCGCCTGCTAGTACTTCGTGCTAGTAGTTCCTTGTAAGTCTCTTCACCACTCGTGCATGAGTGCACTCTCTCACGAGGGTATTATATGCATTCAGACCACCAGCTGCGTGTCTACACTTGCATCACGGTCTGCGTCCGGCAATAAGTGAGCAAGGTGGGCCGGCTTCCCGGAACTGTGAAGCTGACGATGTCGGAAAAGTGCCCTGCACGAGATCAGCCGGTTCATCTCAAACTATTGTGCATCTCCATCGCTGCTTGTACCCTTTGAATCAAAGCATTAAAACGACCAGTTAGGTTACTCTATATACATCATGCAATCACCACTGCACCAAGCGTCGAGGCTTTCAAGCCTCACATCTGGCGTCAAGTCACTGCCCACAGTCGAACTTGTGAGGCAGCGACACATCTCGCTCACAAAGCCTTTGTTAGATAGGAAGCTTTTGGTGGCCCAAGCCAAGAAAGAGGCCAATTCTGCTGTGCAAGACAAGTCCACCAAGGGCACAGGCTTAGGTGACTTGTTGGGCCCTATAGGACTATCCCTGGGGAAGTCAGACGATAAACAGGTGACGGTAGCCTCTCTTGACTTCTCCTGAAGTCGCGATCGATGCTACAATATCGAATTTCACCCGATACAGAGCAGTGGATGGACTTTGCAGGATAAGAGGAATGGTGATGACAGGCAAACAAGCAACAGCAGAGCAAGCTCATCTGGCAACAGCAAGGATAATCAGAACAGCAGCAGTTCTGCAAGGAATAGCAGTGGGCCGGAGTTGGGGCCTATTGCTTTGAGCTTTGGCGGCAGCAGTAGCAACTCCCTCGACTCGGGTGAATGCCACAGATAGTGCTCACACACTGCCAAAGCACTCCGAGAAATGTTGCAACAAGGTATGCTTGTTGTGCCCCTCACTTACCCGTGCTTGCTCCCTGCAGAGCTGGACGGAGGGCAACTTGCTGGGCAGGGCGTGAGCATACACAGCATGTCGACAGACGAGTGGCAGGAGGCCTATGAGGCAGACGGCTATGTAGACCTTTGGGTGGAAGAAGAGTTCAACTCAGGCTCCCGTCTTGAGGTATGGCCCTGCAGACAGCATTATCGACATCCATACCGCAACAACAGGCCTTCAGTACAAGCTCCTGTCTTGTCATCTGGCCCTCTTTTGCAGCATCACTAGCATCCAGGCCGCACTGCATGTTGTTCATGATACTGTTGGCTGATATTCTCAGCAAAAGCAACATGAGCCACTGCATGTCACTCGAATGTAAGTTTGAAGTCCTATTGCTCTCACAAGTACAGCAAACTCAGGGGGTATATCCACCTATGCAGGGTGGACGGGATGTGCACAAGGGCGGCGTGGCAGGTTTTGGTAGCGGAGAGGGTCAATCAGCAGGGGCAGCAACAAGACACCGCGTCAAGATATTCAACCACCATGCAGACCAGGAAGTAGAGGTAGAGGTTCCTGAGGACAGGTGTGCTTGACTTTCACATGCACACATTTGCTCGCCCCTGCACAACCTCTTTCTGGCAAGAAGCCACCTGCTCATGCGACACTGTTTGGCTGGTGCATATGTACTCTGCAACATGTCATCTGCCTCCACATCTAACCAATATGGATTTTCAAGCATTCTGCAGAGGCAGGCGCCACAATGTGGAGCAAGATACAGTCCTGGCACAGCTTTCTGGCCTGCAAGAGCATGTGGTGCAGGTACATACTGTGGGAAGCTGAGGAGCAGGGACTGCTGCTGCCATATGCATGCAGGATGGGCTGCTGCACAGCATGCGCTGTGCGCATCAAGGAGGGCGAGATGTACCAGCCACAGGTGAGTCCCCCCCCTTCTGGCTTGCTGTTTGCGTGCTTGCTGCGCAGCTGGGGATGTTTGTGCTATGTGAGCTCTATGCACCAGCCCGGGCCCCTTTCCAGCCATGCTTGACGCTTTTAAGGGCATGGTGTGAGCAGCATACAGAGTGTACAAAATGCAGTGACTTGAAGACAGCATCAGAGAGAGGACGAGAATGCAGCCCTCTCCACCCTCCAATTTCTTGATTGTGCTTCATGAGAAGGCTATGCAAGATTTGTCTAGGAACTGCGCTCAGAGTGCAAAATCTCAGCTGGGATCTCGTCACAGTTCCTGTGCAGTCTCCGGGTGTTTTACAGCTCTGATCATGTGAGTTTGCCTATGCAGTCGCTGGGCGTTTCAGCAGAGCTGAAGGCGGCAGGCTACGCGCTCATGTGCGTGGGCTACCCCAGGTCAGACCTGGTGCTGGAGACTGTGGAGGAGGACGAGGTGTATGACTTGCAGTTTGGGCGCAGCTTTGCCGAGCAGGCGGTAGATCCCAGCAACAGGGAGAGCATTGAGCGTGATGACTGGGCTCTGGAGATTGCCAACATGGACGAGTAAATATGTGGTGACCTAAGATGGATTTGTAATATCTGGTTGACCGCAACCATGGTCCAGGTGTGGCCGGTGCTTCCAGTGCGCTCAAGCTATAGTCCCTTGAGTCTGCATGATTTTCAAACACCACAGCCTCACCTTAGAGCCCCATGCGAGCACATTGCAATCCAATTGCAGATGCCACTCTATTGGCCTTGCAGGACACCTGAAAACTCCATCTGGCTACCAGCCAGGGCACATCCTACATGCTGCATTTTGGCATCACTCGCTGCCCTGCCTCTCATCTGCAGTCCACAATTTGTATGCTCCGTGGCAAGCACGGTTTGCAATACGATCTTGCTTGAGAAGTCACTCCAGCCGCAGATTTGCCATGCTGAGGGCGCATGAACGCAGCGGCTCCCTATCGTTCAGGCAGCACAGCAGGCCCCCCTCAGCTCTTGATGCTGCTGATGTAGAGCACTGCGAGCAGCAATGCCATGGTCAGGGTCTGCAAGCATCGATAAGCACAAGAGGGGTGCGACTTTGCCAGCAGCAGCCAACATAGCATTAACAAGGCCCACTGGCAAATTCCTTATGCTCACCGTTGTTTCCGCGGATGAATGCATCCCCATACTTGTTTTTCAACTGCCCGTTGACATACTCCTGCACACACCTGAGATGTCAGCCAGGCCCCTGCATATAACCTGGTGGAGGACAAGTGCAATATAGCAGACAAAGGACCTGGCTTGATATGTTGGGGGTATTCGATGAATGAAAAATCCTCGGAGCTTGCCTCTGTCGCCTCCATGGCTATGTTCATGTACCCATCCAGACAGGCAAGGATACCTGCAACATGCCAACGGTATAAGAAAGACCCATGATGCGGTCAAAGATCATCCACACAAGCAGATGTGGTCCCGCGCATAACCTCGGTAGTCTACGCCGCTATTCAGCTTCACAACGACTGGCTTTCCCTTGATGGTCCTCAGAAAGTCCGCTGGCGTCTTGGGCCCTGATGATCCGTCAGCTCCGTCTGACATAGCTATTGCGCTTTATCAGATGAACCAAGATCAGCACTTCGGTGCGGTGCCTTGAATGTATAGCTCAGCCTGTGGATGTTGGCAAGGCAAGTACTCTGCAAAGTGACAACCAGAGCAGGGCGAGCGTTGAGGGCGTCAGAAAACCACGATCAATGACGAAACAGTGGTTTGCGTAGCCTTTCTGTGACATCTCTGCAGCGCAGGACCCCCAACCTGGAACGGAAGCTGGGCTTTCGGATGGGAAGCTGCGTATAGACGTTCCGGAAATACAGAGAGGGGAGCAGTGAGCCCCTACAACACCTTGTTTCAGAGGCTGCAGGGCATATGGGCATCTCTGCAAGCCCGTGCAGGTCCCATGAGCGAAAGGCAGCATTGCAGTACTGCCAAGCGGAATCACAGAGCATGTCCCAGGCAGTGATGCTGCCTACGTGCCGATGGCTGCAGATCTCATAGACCGCCTGTGGCTCCACGAGACACGTCAAAGTGTGACATGCAAGCCGTCCATACTGCAATGACAAAGAATCCCTTAGCAGGAAGGAATGCAAGGTTGCAGCTCAATCACAGAACACACACAGAGGGAGGAGAGAAAGGCTTGGCCAGTACGTGTATGATGGGCTTTATAACCCAGGCAGAGCATGCTGCCTGCAGCCCACAGGCTGTGGCTTGCCAGAAGTGCGGATCTGCTGTGTGGGAGCGCCAATGTCCCTCAAGCGTCCCTCAGAAGGCGTCTGTCAGCACACCTTACATATGTACGCAGCATGCGAGACAGCAGACTTGACAGGCTCAACAGCACTCAAGACACTCACATACACACCATGTCTAGCGGGCCTAGGCCCCGTTGTGCAAAGCAAATGAACACATATGTCAAGAGTCCCTTACACTACCCCAAAGCAAGCAGCACCCAAGATGTTACACAACTTCCCAGCGACTCTTTAGCAATGGCCTAATCAGCTTCTGTACCCGTTGCGCATCAATCTCTTGGCCCCTTCCCGTCTGCAGTAAAATAACATGCCCTGACTTGGTGGAAAGGGCCAAAGACAGGCTGCGGCTCCAGAGTTCAAAGATCCTATGCCATTCTTCTGTCACACTATGCAGACTCCATGCAAGGAATGCACCGTTGCGGGTCCGCGGACACTACTGATGTTGCATGCATGCATCCATGTTGCTGTCTCAGATCTACAACATACGTCTGCCTGGTTCTCATTCGTTTGCCAGAGCAGCCCATGCATGGACGTTGAAGAATTGCCCAAAAGCGGGCTGGCAGAACGGGCATGCAAGGTACATGCCTGGCCGAAGCTGTCGAGGATGCAGATTGGCGTAAGCATAAAGCGCGCTGAAGTGCTTGAAGATGATTCTTGCGCCAGTAGGATGTCAGTTTTGCGCGCTGGCGATTCGCAGAGCGAATGAAAATGATGAAAATGATCATCGTCTTGGTCTTGACCTGCCAGTACTTGCTTGGTCCTTGCGCTGCATTGCCAGAGCCTTGACCTATAAATGCCAGCTGATCACGAGGATCTGTGCGACTCTGACTCTGCTACCTGTTTGGTAGAGCTAGACGTATGATTGCATACTTCCATTGCGCAGTGAGACAATTGTTTGCAGATCAGCTAATGAAAGCTTCGTCAGATACCCACTGCACCTCATCCGTTGAACTTGGGCTGAAGATCAGACAACACAGGGACCTCAGGGTCCCCCCTCTAGGACTGCTGGAGATCATCTACGCTGAAGACCAGACTCGTTAGGAACCTCAGGGTCCCCCCGCTACCACTGCTGTCTGGCCAGTAAAGCCCTTTTGGTACAATTCCTCACATCAGGGGCCCCTAGGGCCCCTAGCGCATGAAGCGGCTGTTATTAGCTCTGCATCAACATCGCTGGCTGATCCATAAATGGGCAAGCGATCCCTCCCCATAAGATCCGTATGGTGTGGTGCGGCTCATCTGGATACCTCATTATGGTCACGTGACTTTACCGCGCAGGAGGGCGCTGGGCAGCCCACGGTAGACGCCCAAAACAGGCAACACCCGCAGGGCGCACAGCTTCCCGCGCCGGCAGGGTAAAGGGGGTTTGACGCGCTGGGAGGGAGCAGGGCTGGTGTGGGCTGCTGTCGGGGTTCGGGCAGGTGTCAGGCCCAGTGTTTGCTCCGCGGAGGCGTCAGAAGGGTGGTCAATGGCGGTGTACGAAGCCCTCTCTAGGGCTCGGAGCGCATGCTCATGGCAGAGCCAGACTCGGGCATGGTCTCCATGGCCAGGTTGCTCGACGCAGCTTGCTGCAAAAACACAGGCAGCACATCAGTCCTCTTGCACATGGTCCCCAAGCAGCACAACACATTCCTCCCCAAGTAGCACAACAGAAGCTCTCCGCCAGAGCAGCATGATTCATGTCTGCCACCATAACAATGTACATTAGCGCACTTGCTATCGGGCACCGAGGTACGCCAGATTCATGCACCATGCAATGAGGCCAGGCAATGCATGGCCAGCAGTGTTGATGGGGCACAGTTGAACCCTGATCATTCTCTTGGCGCTGGCATTGGCATAAAAGGCGGGCAATGCAGGTGCTCCTGCAAGCAGGCTGATGGCATACCGAAGGGCGGATGCCGCCACCCTGGTTGGTGGCGGAGGGCATGACGTCCGCAGAGACGGTTCCCTCTGCACGCTGGCCGCCACCAATGACGCCAGCGCTGTTGGTCACGCCGCGCATAGAGTTCACGTTGGCTGCACGCAAGCAGGAGTCTCAGCAGAGCAGGTGCAGTCCAGGACCTTTGGTTGGGGGGCTTTATGCATGGACTGAGTAAGACCCTGTCAAGAGTCATGCACGGCATTCGCAGAACAAGGTCTGTGCCTGACCTCGGGGTTTATGAGGCGTGAAACGCAGCGATACCGGTGCCACTTGACAACAAGGAAGACTGCACAGCCGCTCTAGAAGGGCAAAAGCTTCAAAGCGAGAGGTGCAAGCTCTCGCGGTAGGTATCAGAAGCATGCAGGGTGAAGGGAAGGGGTGGTTGGCGCACCGGCGTCGCTGGAGGTGCTGTCGATGGAGACCTGGCCGGGCTTGGTGCCCGAAGCGCCCAGTGTGCTGCCCAGGGAGCTGGAGCCGCCAGTGGTGCTGCGCAGGCCGGTGGTGGAGGACAAGGGCTGCGCTGAGTTGGTGGACTCGCCCTGCATGCATACACGCAGCAACCCTGAGCAGATGAGCTGCATTGTGTTGTGCTGAGCAGATGCAGCACACTCATGCACATCGCACAGGTCTGAAGGTATAGTCAATCCTCCGGAAGCTTCATATTTGCGCTCAAGCGGTGAAGACATCAACCAGCCTATTAGTTTGCAATCAAAGGCTTGCACAGGCAGCGGGAAGAGAGGGGATGTGCTTGCGCTGCCAGTGCAAGACTGAGACGCATCAAGTGTGTTGGTGTGCTGGCTTTTGGAAGTGCTGAGTCAGAAGATCCCTGGAAGCTGGTCGGAAGCTGTATGGTATCAGGTAATCACGAGGTGACATGACATGGGGGCGGGGCTCACCGCTGCAAATCCGCGGCCGCTGGTGGCGGCTACTTGTCCGCGGCTGCCAGAGCCGGTGACCTGCTGCAGGATGCGTCCATGCTCTCCGGTGAAGGCCTCCTCACTGCACAGCATCAGAATCTTTTAGCATTTGCCAGAGCATCTGGCATGCCGCCACTTCATGGAGTTCTGATGCGCTGCGCTCTAGAAGCATCGCTCTCCACATCAGGGCACTGTGTACGCTGCAACTCAGGCGTATTCACAGAGCACACTGCAGAGGCCAGCAGGTTGCAGTCTGCAGGTTGATTCAAGCCCAAGCCGCTTTTGTCCTGGGATGGTCTCTTCCTGCCATCAGTAGTGGTGATTGTGTAAAAAAGGCCAACAGATAGGACTGCGAAGGGCTTACATCGAAATACGTAAAAGTCCGAAAATACACCCAAGCACCTAGGAACTTCGATTTTCTGGGAACCATGCTCCGCCTAGCAAGCTGAGAGGTCACCTTGGAACAGACTCAAGCTGCACAGGCGAGGTGGTGTCCAGGTCGCTGAGAAGACGCCTGTTGGCACCAAGTGCTGGCTGTCCGATAGCCAGAATGGCGACAAGCGTCACCGCTGCGAGCTGCAGGCCTGCAAGTATTACGTTAGGAGAGTCAGTCGAGCGAGGTTCCGGAGCTCGGAGGCGTCTTCCTCTCGAGCAAGCTCACATGACATGCCGGAGGTATGGGGCGGTACGGCTAAGCGTCCTAAATGCCCACCACATGTCGAACGCCTCAGCAAAGGTCAACGATACGCCCCTATTGCACTCGCCAGGTGGTGCTGCAAGAGAGGCCTGGCAAGGGTGCCGATGTCCGATGCGAGATGCTCGATGATAATTGCAGCGTCGTCGGAGAAGTCACCTGAATACATGTCGCTGCTTAGGGGCTTCTGTCAGGTGGTAGACCCAAGACGTGATAAGCTTCGTTGAGCGAAAGTGCTCGAGTTGACGGGCTCGCTCCTTCTGATTGTGGGCTCACCCTTCCCTGCATATACCAACGAGATATTCACGCGAGAGAACTTGCAAATTCACGGAAGCTGTGACGTCAAAATGCACATGGCGTCATACGATCCGGTTAATCGCAAAATGTATATAGGTCTTCCGAGACTCTGATCGATGCGGTCCTGAAGCTTAACACATTCAAACAATGCACTCTAGTGATATGTAGCAGGCAAAGTCCTCCAACCGAATGCAACATCTGTCCCGTAGCAGCCAAGTACCAAGACCTAGACGGCACTTGGCAATCAGGAGAAAGCTCTCCTTCTGACATGTACAAGGTCTCGAGCCTCCTTGTGACCGCCTAGATCTACTCATTCTGATGCTCTTTGACGCTTCATCACCAACAACCCAACGCGGGCTGCTCCCCGGGGATGTGCTTGCGTGTCGTAAGGCGTTTGACCTGCTTACCTTGCGTGTGTGCTTTCGTCTGGAGGCTTGCAACAGATAGCTCTGATCAGTAGCTCAGGCGATATCTCTTCTTTTGCACGTAATTGTGGCGTATGCAGTAATAGCAGCTAGCCTGAGCCCTCGATCTGAGACGCAGGTCTTAATCAGGCACGGGGGCCAAACCCAAGGAAGACGCAGGAACATGCGAAGATTGTGCGACACGTAACCAGTGCCAATCTGTCACTGGCTTCTGCTGTGAAGGTATGCACCACGTAGACAGCTTCGAGAGTGTTCTCGATTATCCGTCCATACCTTTAGAACGTCAGCAGCTGCAGAATAGGTGCCTCAGGCCGCGATCCTTCCATGTATAGGCTGTCATTGCTTACGACGGGTTTCAAGCTTTTGGCACAGCACGAGAGTGATTGAGCCTTCTCTGACCACCCTCCAAAGCTCCGGCACCCCAGAGCATGGTGGTCAACCACTTTCCGGAAGGTCCCCACTGACCGCGAAGAAGACGATACCACCGTCCACATGCAGGATACACATCCTGTTCAGGGTAGAGAGGCCTGTTGCCTTGGCAGCGGGTTGCAAACTCGCACGCATCTGACTGCTCTCTGCACTGCACTGCAATGCAACTTACATACTCAAACCAGCATTGTTCGCCGCACCAAACCTAGCGTGTCTGCAGAGCATCCCCTGGGAGTGTTTAGCAAACGCCTCTCGCAGAGAGTTTCAGTATCTCAGCTGATTGCCACGAGCTCCCCAAGGAAGGTGCAAAGAGCGCTGCTCCCATCCATGGCGAGCTGATGAGCCTCCAGCAAGAAGGGACTTGTTTATCATGGAATTGGGCCAATATATGCAGGCTACGCAGGGCAAATTTTCTTTTGCTGTACTTGATGATCGATGTTCATGAGTGTGTGAGTTGTTGAGGAGGACCTATCAAAGCAGGGTCTATGGGTCAAACGGGACTTAGCTGACGAAGAAGGTGTCATCACGGTGGAGTGTCCAGGGCTCTAAGGAGGGGGATCAGCACACCCTCCCACACGTGTGGACTCCAGCTGTCTCAAAGACAGCTAATTATGTGCAGGACGATTTTAAGCACATCCATGGGTAGGGGCGGAAGTGTTGGGCAGCCTGACTCAGGCATCACCGCACAGTCCTGCTTCGGCCTGGCTGATGTCATGATGCACTGCTGCTCCAAATTGTCTCGAGGACTTTCAGTCCACATAGTTATCCAGAGTCATGCATGCATGAAGACCTGGACAGGGGCCCAGGTTCCCATGTCCATGCGGGAAACCGCGAGTGCTGGGGTTGGCCCTGAGGACAGCCCTGAAGACAAAGCCTCTTGCTCCCCACAATATTACTTGCCGGGCTAAGAGCCTCACAGCGCAGGTCTGCTGCAGCCATTGCTGACACGTGGAGCCTGCCAGTTGCAATTGCCAAGGAAGTAATCAGCTTTGAGGGCCAGCAGCATGGCTAGGGATGCTTGTTTGGATGGTGCAGCGGCCTTGCATGTTTGAGACGTGCTGTCTGGTGCCAGCAGAGCCTCAGTCACGAGGAAGAGCACAAGTCTGCATGCCCAGCACACAACAGCTCCAAGCCCTCCCCTGCCTGCCAATCATCTTTCTGGGGACAGCTCTGATCCTCTTTTCAGGCAGAGTGCCATCATGTATGAGGCCTTTTCAAAGCCAGTACCACTCAAAAGCACACTGACTATCAGCAAAAACCACTCGCTTGAAGAAGAACTCACAGCCTGTACATGCAGCTTCCCAGGCTGCGGTAGCTGCCACTGATCGATCGAGTACTGGGAGCTACTTTTCTCTTCATATGTGAGCGCAGGACTATGCGATAAAGTTGCTGATTGTATTGTTTTCCACCTTGCTGTGGAACCCGCGTATCGCAGCATTCTCCTGGTATTGGAAAGTACAGTGCCCAGGTTCAGGACTGAAGGGTGTGTCATGCCGCTGTGCAGCGGTGGGCACCTGAGTAGTGCGTTTAGCATTCCTCATCTCCATTTCAGGCAGTCAGCAGGGCAGACACAGCAGTCACTGGCCAACCTCAGTCGATCTACAGCTAGCAGAGGACACCTCATACACTCACACAGCAGCGGCAATGTGCCGTGGAGTAGGCGGAGGCACATCCATAAATGGAGATATGAGGCTTGGAGTAGTGATCACTCCCAGACGGAGGCCGCTGACCGCAGCAGCAGCAGTAACGAGCAGCCTTCTAACGGCGTAGGTGATGGGAATGCATCGTCCTCTTCGCCTGAGCACGAGCCAGGCAGCAGTGTAAGGGTGTCAGAGAGCACGGAGGCCTCCGCGAGCCCTACTCCCTCCGCCAATGAGCCGGAGCAGTCTGCTCTCGAGCAGATAGTGGAGAGGTACCCTGTCTTGGGGAGTGCGTTCGAGACGAAGAATGCCGTGGGAGCCGGCACGGAACAGCCCCAGGCTGTGCTCCAAGCCTTTCTGTCGCGGACAGATGAGCTGTGGCGCATAGGTGCTCAATCCATGGTCTGGACAGCAGCAGGCCTGATGCACCTTGTCACAAAGCCTATCCTGCCTCGCAGCGCCCACATAGCACAGCTCAAGAAGGGACTCCAAGCCGATCCCACCAACGCTGACAAGTGAGCAGACTTACCCACGACAGCATTGCCAGGGTCATTGCACATAGCGGTATACTTGTGTGTAGACATGCCCTGATGATGGAGCACGTGACTGATGCACCACCTGTGCGATGTTGCTATTGAAGCTGCAGTCGCAGTCAATCCTTTTTCAAAGCCCTTCACAATCACCAGGTCTTTGCATGTATGAGAGGCAAGGTGTCCATGTTGAGATGCTGTTGCAGCCATAGGATCAGGACTGTGAGATGTTTTCCAATGCAGCTGGTGCTGTCTTGCTTGCCTCTCAACATGAATGCGTCCCTTGGCAGCTGCTACCGACATCTGGAAGCCCCACTAGCTTACACTGAGGCTGTGGCGCCTGTGCAGGTTTGCGGAGCTCTTGCAACTGTTGGGTGGGAGGGGATCCTCAGAGGAGGTGGTGCAGCTAGTCGAGCGCAAGGAGTTCGCGCTGAACAGCACCAGCGCTGCAGAGTACCTCCGAGCGCTGCTGGAAACCAAGCGCCTAGACAGGCTAGCTGAGGGAGGAGCCATTCAGTGAGTCCCTGCAGTCCCTTCAACAGCAATTTTAGGGAAGGCGAGGCTATTCTGAAGAGTCCCTTTGCATCTTGCTGAGCTCCAAGGATGCTTAAGCATAGAGGGGCGCACTGGCTTCCCGATTATATGTCACCTACAGCCCCCTTACAGACTACAAATTGCTCACCTTGGCGGGCTTGTGGTGCAGTCCCTGCTTCAGTGCTTCGGTATTTGGTACCACCGGGGTGCAGACATGGATTAGTCAGGGCAGCAAGCATGCAAAGTCTACCAAGAAGCAGGCGTGCGGGCTGATTGCTGCACCTGTGCAATGCAGGTCTGGTGAGGACCACCTCAGCTTGACAGATGTTCTGCAGGACCTCCAAGGGCAGCTCAGCAGCCAAGAGCCTAAGTTGACACCTGGGCAGACGCTGTCACGGCCCCTGCATGTGGTCTTGCAGGTGACCCTTACATTGCTGGCCCGATCCTAGGTTCATGGAATTGTGCCACTGCATTGTATAGGCACAAGTGCCACCTCAGAACCTCATCTACATTTGCCTGCATAGTCTACCCAGCATGCTGTGATGCTGTGAAGGATGGTCTGTACGCACATCCCTGTGTGTCTGGTTGATGTTGCCATCGCTGTTGGGCTTCTGTCAAAATCCCTGTGAGTGTCAGAAAGATTTCTGCATGCATGGCATGTCTAAACTGACGATATGGGGATTCTTGTGCAGAGCCCGAGGCATCCGGGAGGCGTTTGGGGATCTCTGCTCAGCGGCCTGCTGCGGTACATGGTGTACGGGATGCTGTTCTCGGTCATGGTGCTGGTCGGGTCGGCGGTGCTGCGCAGAGCTGCGGCCACGCAGAGCGCGGCCGCCAACGGCGTGAGCGGCATGACGGCCGCCCCATCGCTGCCCGGCCCGGGCGGCTCGGCCGGCTACGCGCCCAAGGAGTACATCAAGGTATTCCTTGCCTTTCGCAAGACTGTTGCATGCGCCTGATGCGGGCCATGGATCAGTGCAGCCTGACCTGGGGCATCTGTAGTTGTACATGGCGCACGTCAGGTACCTGCATTAGTGGGCACAAACATGGTCATGAAGTGCTGCACAGCTAAATTATCAGGCCTGCAGGCATGCGAGTCTATGACGCAGCAGACAGTCCCAAAAGGGGCTCTGAGCAACCTGCTGACATGCAGCGTGATTAAGGCAGTCCGCTATGGCACGCAGGAGAATGTCCCAGAGAAGAGCCAGAAGACATTTGCAGACGTGAAGGGCTGCCAGGAGGCCAAGGCAGAGCTGGAGGAGATTGTGGCCTTCCTCAAGGATCCCTCCAGATTCACCCGCCTCGGAGGCAAGCTGCCCAAGGGTGTATTACTCACTGGGCCGCCGGGCACTGGAAAGACTCTCCTGGCCAAGGCTGTGGCAGGGGAAGCAGGCGTTCCCTTTTTTTTCAGGTAACCCACTGTTTGGAGATTGCCCAATATGGTCCCTGCTTGTTTCTCTGAGCAGTCAGCAAAGACGGCTGAGCCTCGGAAGCGACAAGCCCTCTTCCAAAGCTGTGTGCCTTCCAGCTTTCCAGACTGTGTAGGGACATGACGGTGCTCAATATCTGCGACGGCAGGGCAGTGAGTTTGCGTAGATATCCGCTGGCGTGGGTTCAGGTGATAGGTGGAAGCCAGTTAGCTTCTGAAGGACCGGCACCTCGAACAGGAGTCAGTGTTGACATTTTGCATGCATGAGATATGTGTGGGCATGGGGTTGCGGAAGGCGGCAAGCAGAGCTGGTCAGACAGAAGGCTCTCCCCTGTGGGCAAGCATGTTTTTCTGTGAATTTACAGTGTGTGCATGCATGCGCAGGGCGGGGAGCGAGTTTGAGGAGATGTTTGTGGGCGTGGGGTCGCGGCGGGTGCGCGCCCTGTTTGCGGCCGCCAAGAAGAAGGCGCCCTGCATCATCTTCATCGACGAGATTGACGCCGTTGGGTCGTCACGGAAGCTCTGGGAGAACCACACCAGGAAGACCCTGAATCAGCTGCTCGTGGAGGTGCGTCGGCACATACACCTCCTCATGTCTGGTCTGGCATACTGCGGCAAGGCAGCTATCATCAGGTAGTGATATGATGTCATGACATCTCAGACAGAAGACTTTAATCCTAGGAAATCCATTATCATAGTGGCGGCCAGAAGCATGAAGCCTGTGTTGCTGCATATGTCAATGGTGTCAATGGTGAGGCGATAATGGTCCTGTGGGTGTCTTGCCATTTATCCTCCAGACTCTGTTCAGAAGATGGTGCTGACAAGAGTGGCTGTGCTCTGCAGATGGACGGCTTTGAGCCTAATGAGGGCGTCATCGTCATGGCAGCTACAAACATGCAAGAGAACCTGGACGCTGCGCTGATGAGGCCTGGCCGCTTCGACCGGCATGTGGCTGTGCCGCTGCCCGATGTCAGAGGACGCCTTGAAATTCTCAACTACTACCTGCAGGTGCATACTGTACACTCCGCACGGAATCCTTTCCATTGCCTGCCTTGCTTACGTATACTGGCTATGGCAGAGGCCCCAATTGACATCGGAATTTACAGCATGCACATTATGGGTAGAGCAGCCAGGTTAAGAGGTCACCAAGCTGAATGCCGCAGTATGCATTGTACATTGCAGCTCTGTTTGCTGACCAACTCATACACAATTGAGTGCTTTCTGAAGTCAACTGGAGCATGACAACAAGGTGTGGCATGCAGGATAAGCCTGTCAGCGTCGATGTGGACGCTGCCTCGCTGGCGAAGCGCACAGCAGGATTCAGTGGCGCTGAGCTGTCCAACCTCGTCAACGAGGCTGCCCTGTCTGCCGGCAAGGGCGGGCTGCCCCAAATCACATCCGCTCTGCTGGATGATGCTCAGGACAAGGTTCTCATGGGCTCAGAACGCAGGTCTGCCATTTCTCACCCTTTTTCATGCTTCTGGATATGAGATCCCCACGCACTCTCGTACAATGCCTGCACAGGCTGCCTTGAAGAGGAGCTGCCCTGCCTTTCTGCAGAATTGAGCAATGCATCACCCACTCAAAAGGTGCCAAGTTGCATGGCCCTCTGTGCATGCCTCTGTGATGCCTCTTAGCACCTCCGGAGTGTTGGCAAGAAGTAGTCTCTCCCCACCTCATGCAAGAGGTGTGGCACTGGATGGTTACAGGTCTATGGTGAGGACGGCAGAGTCTCTGAAGAGGACAGCGTACCATGAGAGCGGGCATGCGCTGGTGGCCTTCCACACAGACGGAGCGCACCCCATCCACAAAGCAACCATAGTCCCGAGGGGCCATGCACTGGGCATGGTGCAGCAGGTGGGTCTCCATCCATCCTTGACCTCAGTTCCCTGCTCCTCACTTGCTGTCATACAATGGGTCTGCTCTGAGCAGCTGCGCCTGCTGCATAGATTGGGAGTGCTCTGAAGATTGTTTTGCTGTCACATGCCACCTCGCACAGAGCTGTCACTGCTGTCAGAGGCCTGTCAGAGCCTACAGGCCCTTGACAAGCTGCAGCATACATCCATCACCTGTGGTAATTCAGTAGTAGATGCCTGCAGACGCCCGAGAAGGACGAGTACAGCAGGACCCGGCAGCAGATGACGGCGCACATTGACGTCTGCATGGGTGGCCGCGTCGCCGAGGAGCTCATCTTTGGTGCAGAGCAGGTGCGCAGCCTCATAGAACTGAAAGGTTCAGCAACATGTGGCTTACATCTGGGGCAGCCATGGGAACGCAATGCAGAAACCGCTCAGCATCGTCATGAGAAAAGCATATGCCGAGCGCATCATCGAAACGCGGAATTGCATGTGCAGGTGACGTCGGGGGCACGGAGCGACTTCCAGCAGGCGACGCGGGAGGCGCGGCACATGGTGACGGAGTGCGGCATGAGCCGGAAATGCAACATGACACGCCAAGTATTTGTGCAGCCTGCCACTGAAAACGTGACGCGCATGTGCAGGTGACGTCGGGGGCGCGCAGCGACTTCCAGCAGGCGACGCGGGAGGCGCGGCACATGGTGACGGAGTGCGGCATGAGCGAGGAGATCGGGCCGGTCTTCGTGGAGAACACGGAGTCTGCGGACATGCGCCGCCGCATCGACAGCGAGGTCTCGCGCATCCTGCGGGAAGCCTACCACCGCGTCAAGACGCTCCTGGTCAGCACACCTTTTGCCATTGTGGTCTGTGAAGGTCTTTGACATGCAGAGACTCGCACTGTTACACTGCCATAGCTCAGTACATATCTATCTTGACGGCCCATTTTCAGTGCTCATTTGAAACTAATCCACTGAGGCCAGCGACCTTATCACCTTGGTGCTGAGGAACCTGCTCTGTCTTGATGCTGCAGATGTGATAATATTGCATTGGCTCTACTTTCTATGGATGCGGGATGCTCATGGCATGTCTCTGCATGTGGGTGCTGACGGGTATGCTGTGTCATGCAGACGGAAAAGGAGGAGCATCTACACCGCCTGGCCAAGGTGCTGCTGGAGCATGAGACCCTGACACAGGGCGACATCCGGGACGTGCTGGCAGGCACCTTCAGCAAAGCTCCCGTGCTGCGAGCAGCTGACCCGGAAGCTGAGGCCCTTCTAGGAGAGTCCAGTCAGCCTCTGGCCAGCGAGGGAGGGCGGTAACACACACACCGTACCCTCTCTCACCTGAGAGGAAACATTCTTGCCCCCCTTTTGTGGCGTGATAAGCCTTGGCAAGCATTATCAACAGGGCTGCCAGCAGGACTGCTCGTGTATGGACGGAACATGTATCTCCGCGCCATTGCACTGAAGGAAAGAGCGCTATTCTTTGAAGGATGTGGGCCACACCCGCAAATTAAGCCAACAAGAGTAGACAGTGCTGTATATGAACTCACCAGTGCAGCCAGCGCTACCCATCCTCCCCCAAAGTGATCCCTTATTGTGGGCTCTTGTGTGGGACCACGCTGGCTGAGCTGCAATGATGCACCCAATTGCTCTGAGGGGGTCCCACTCATGATGGCCTTGATGTGCTTATTAGAGAGTTCCTTGCGCACCTGGAAATCTGCCCACTGTTGTCAAGCATGTATCAACGTTGAGCAACGGGTTCTGGAATATTGTGAGGTTGTGGATTGCTAGACGTTGCTGCATATGAATGTGAGAAACGCAAGGCAAAAGCAGGCAAGCCAATTGCGGTGGACGACCGAATTCTGGTGGAAAGAAAATTTAAAGGTGCCTTATAGCGCAATCATTTGACGCCCAATACCCTGTGACACCCACTGAAGCCATGACCACACAAACAAAAAGACATAGCAGTGAGGTATTGCTTGACAGGACTTGTATCACCTTGGCGTGACTATTCCACGATCCTCGCCATATTACTTCAACATTACCACTCACAGTCCCATGCTTACGCCCATACCACACTGCAGCAGTGCAATAGGATTATGGGCTGCCAGCAATGAAATCAGGATTGGGCAGACGGGCACTGCCCAAAGCGCCCACAACGCCAGGGTTGTGAGTGCGATGTGCAGGCCCGTGCCCGCCCCTACCTGATGCTGAAGCCATGTGCCAAAGCGCATATGCCGGGAATGGAAGACATCTGACCAGCAATACGCATGTCCAACGAGCCCATGCCACAGGGCTTGACCCTGGGACACTTATGCTGAACTCCTGTGGCCAATGTCAGCAGGGTGCACCTTGCACGACCAAATAGCAGTGATAGCACCGACTCGCGGGACATTCCGTCTCGGCTTTCGAGTGGTTGGCAGGAAAAATGACCTGCACAGTGAACACAAGCGCCTCGAGGAGGTCCCGGGAGCGTTGCTGACTGACCGAGATTGCTGACTGCATGGTTGACTTCGCTTCTCTGAGGCTCCATGACTGTCCGGGGCCACCTCACAGTGGACGCGTGAAACCTCTCGCACTCACACCAACTTTGGAGGCAGCTCTCTAGTCCACTAGCATGTTGACCATGCTCATAAATGATACCAGTGCTCTGGAGACGAGCAAGGCATCCGCATCTGGATCTGGATCGCCAGGGCTACCCTCGAGGTCTAAATCTGCCCTGTGTTAGGGGCTCCACCATACCCGAGGCGCAAGATTGCCATCTGCTACCAGCTTGGCAATGCTGCAATCTAAGGACTATCTCTGAAGACATGCGAGCAGCCGATTGCTCAGCAGCTATTATTTCCCTCAACAAATCACATCTGTGGCCGCTACCCCTACTCGTTCTCCTGATGTCCCAAAAAGAAAAGAAGCTACCCCGGGCACAGTGAGGCAAGGCCCAAGGTCTAGACTCTGCCTTGCCTCAAAGCAAGAAAGGACCCTCAGCCTTGAGGGTCAAAAAGGGAAGAACGGATACACTAGGATAGACAGACAGAAGTCAGTAGGCATGCTGTGCCTCCCTGAAAGCTCGGTGGGCTGGCGGATCAGTGATGCATTCCCCTCATGAGGGCCCCCTCGCAACAATGCTGTACACAGTCGTGACCTCTGCTTCAGGCTGTTTAGGTGATGTCAATCATCTCAGCGCGGATTTGACGCCTACTGGCGTAAGGAGGCAGGCACGCCAAATCACCTGCGGCTACATTAGGGAGGGAGGAGCCCGCCTCGTGTCTATCAGGTGTTCATTTTTATTAGGAAGTAATTTCCAGGTGTTTGTTGGCAGCCTGTTGTAGGCTGCTAGCAGACGTCTGTATATGACGTCCGCCCTTGTCCAGTGTTGGAGAGACATAGCAGATAGCCGGCATGTGGCAGCAATCTTGCTCTGCCCTGCCGAGTCGTCGTGAGTTCTTGCACAGCTGTGTAGGCGCTCGGGATTTCCTCTGCCAGGTATCTCAGTGCTGCCGCTGCAATCTGATTGAGATGGTGACTATCTGGCACTCCACTGGATTTGCCTGCTAGCACGCTGGATATGCCATGTACGCTCAGCTTCAAATCAGCCGGCGGGCTGCGCTACTACTGTGCAGCCAAAACAGGGCGCTGACATGCCGGCAGCTCATTGTACATGGCCGCCAGCTTGTCGTGCACCTCTGCAAAACTCGGCCGCAGCTCGGGGTCGCGCTGCCAGCAGGCTTGGATGAGGGCTCGGTACGGCGCTGGTAGATTGTCTGGCATGGCGGGACGCACGCCATTGAACACCTGGTACAGGATCTGCATGCAGGGCAACGCCTGATCAGTATCCCATGCTTAGTTTGCATACCATGCAGCACCTGCAGTGCTGACATGCACGCTTCATCGCAAGCTCTGGATTTGGCTGATGCGCCTGAGCATCTGTGGTATGGGGTATTCTTGAACTTTTCCCAGGCTCAATGCCTACTCTCCATCAAAGGGTCCCAAAGATATCCTAATGCGGCTGAGAGGTATGGGTGCAGACAATGCTTCTGACTTGGACAGGACTGAGCATCGCAAGCTAGGTTACCACTGACTGTAGGAATGATGTCATACAGCGCCATGCGCAGCTTGGCTGCAGAATGGTAGCGCCTGTACCTGTGAGGATGAGAAGCCCTCAAAGACGACCAACCCTGTGAAGACCTCCAGCATGATCATGCCATAGCTGTACACATCGCTGGCCCGCGTCACCCGCCCGTCGTGCAGCACCTCCATCGGCTGGTACGAGACGGTGCCTGCGGAGCCGTGTCCACGTCACACACCGTTCTTCGGCTCTTCCGATACCACATGACGTAAGCAGCCGCCAGATGTACTTGCACAACCTCGCGTGGCTCGAGCAGGGGCATGGCAGGCACATGTGCAGGAGGCAGCACCAGCATCAGCCATGCATCTCGGGTTGACAAGGCAGCGGCGTTTCAGCAGAACACGGCCGTTCACATCGAAGGTGGCTCTCTCTGTTGCGTCTTGTCGATACGTGTCGATGCAACCAGACGCATTGTGGTATATGGCGGCGGGGTAAAACTATGGCCATTTAAACTGAGGACTGCTCACTCCATTGCGTCTTGTCAGTGGTTGCCAATTCGACTAGGCGCATTGTGCTATATGACAGCGGGTGTGTGTGCACTCACCGTGCGTGCTCGTCGAGACGTGGGTGCGATTGGAGCCGAGGACACGCGCAAGGCCGAAGTCGGCCAGCTTGCAGACGTAGCCGCGCGGGTCCTTCTCTGTGGCCTTGGCGCTCTTGATCAGCACATTGGCGCCCTTCAAATCACTGCGCAGCAACAGCCATCCTCAGCGCTACATCAGCACCTCTTTGATCCTGCATGGCCCAAGCGTCTCTGCGACACCGCACAATTTGTATGGCATCATAGCAGGTCAATGTGTTCCTGTGCAATGGGTCCCTGACATGTTTGGGCCATTCATGAAGAGGAGGAGGACAACTGTTTCACATACCTGTGCACTATGCCCAGTGAGTGGAGGTACTTCATGCCGGACGCAATGTCCATGAGGCTGAGTAGGATGGTGCCCTGCAGGCCATGCCAATCAGGTTCACAGCACAGCCTCTTTGCCAGAGGTACATACATTCCCACTGTCTATCCTCATCTGGGCACGCAAACACCCTTTGAGCGGCACCCACGGCGCTTTTCAGGGTGGCATTTGCTGTCTGAGTATAGGCTCAGAGACTGAGTTGGGACAGCAGCACGGGAAGGCGTCCTCACCATTGTGCGCTTGAAGCGGCTGTTCTTGATTGCCTGATCCAGTGGTCCTCCATCGCAGTACTGCACACCAGCACATGCTTCCTCAGCAGGCTGCATCTACAATGTCTCAAAGAATTCCCCCTAGCACAGCATGCATCGCAAGCAGCTGAAAACACCAATGGCATGCAAACAGTGCTTTAGCCTGCTGATGACGAGTGATCAAGAATTAGACGCTGGCAGCGGCATGCACAGCGCCCATGCGTCGTGATGACTCAACATGTCATGATCCATGGGTGGCAAGCAGCTTGGGCAGCTGGCAACGGGCAATGGGCAGGGCCGCTGGGCACGCACCTCGAGCAGCAGCCAGGTCTCCAGCATCTCCTGCTTGGTGGCGTTGCCGGGGCCCAGATGCGCCACGCTGTAGCCGTTGCGCCGGGCGGTGGAATAGCGCGCGTCCGGCACCTCATCCATCTGTTCGGCCTTCATCGTCGTCATCACCTTGTACGTGGTCATCTGCACAGATGCAGAGCATAAGCTAGAACGCACTGCCCTGCCTTTCTGATGACACCTATCCACCAACAATGCTGACATGTGCCTGAAAAGTAGCCATTGCTGGCCTCCAAGAAATCTGGGAAGGCCAAAGTCTCCCCCCACTTGCAGCAGGTCTGCCTGCTGGCGCGTGCGAATTTCACAGCTAAGTACAATCATAGATGGGGTGACTGGCAACCCGGAAAACAACATACCACAATGCCTGCAAGGCGGCATGGAGAGTGGGCGTACCACGTGCTGGTGCTGCATGGAGATGCCAACCAGTGACTCGCGCAGCGTATCCACCTTGCGCGCCATGCTGGCGTTGTGCACAATGACCTTCACCGCCACCACAGCTCCCTTCCAGTATGCTGCGACAGGCATGGCACTCTCAAGAGTACGATGATGATTCAGAAAAACCGCAGAGCTTCATTCCTAGCACAGTATGCCACTGTAGCCATGACAAGACTTCCTCAAGAGGTGAGGGAGGGAATTAGTACATCATGACACCGACCGGTTTTGAAATTCCAGGATGCTGTGTACATCTTGATCACAAAGCGTCCTGGGTTTTCGCTTCCGTTTCAGCAAAGTGATGGAGCTCAGCCTTGTACACGCGGCCAAAGGACCCTGTGCCGATCAGCGCCCCGAATTTGAGGTCAGTGAAGTCAGACTCGCTGGTGGTGCTACGCCTGGCGCGCGGGGACACTGCCGGGCTCATTCTGGAAGCTCTGCTCTGGGGAGCTGCGCATCAGACAGAGACGGCGTCAGCCCACAACATCTCATCACCAGGCTTCGTTGTCTGGTACATGCAATCATGAGACACATCAGCTGCCAGTGTCCTTCTTGGGCTGCTGTGGGATAGGGCCCAGTTCTGAGTGGGAAAGGACTTACCCTTCACGGGCTTAGGTTCCTGCTGGCTGGCCGGCATGCTGGCCACACTGTCGAACCTCGACACTGCCTTGGCAGGTGCTGCAGCGGCCGGCGGCTTGTGCGATGACGCGGGGAGGCTCGTCATGCTGTCGAAGACCTTGGCTGCAGGAGCGCCCGTCTTGGCGTCGGCCTTCAGCTTGCCGGCCGGGTGCGAGGCCCTTGCCTTGACGATCTCGTCGCGGTCTCCTGCAGATCATTGACAGCTCAGTGCTGTGAGATCCCTGATGATTGCCGAGGACACTCACGGCTGGCTTGTCAACGTCATGGATTGACTGCTCTTGCAGGGCGGCCTGACGATGACGCAAACGCATGTGCTGCATGCCTGCCCGCCACTAAGCTGATGAGCATTTGTCCTGTCCAAAGGGTGCATGCACAGCTTGGCATAACAGACGGGAAAGTAGCTGTTACAGGAGGCAGGAGATGAGAGGCCTTACCGTCTGCGTACGCGCTGTCATTGAAGCACATCTTGCTGGCGGGGTTCACATCTGCATGTGAGCCTGGAGTGCTGGCAATGCTGGGGAGTGATCTCTGGCTGCTCGACCCTCCGCTGCTGCCGTCCTGGCTGGTCAGGCAGGAATCCGAGTTCACCTTTAGCATGCTGCTGAGAGCGCGGTCGAAAGGGCTGCCCTCCATGGGGCCCTTCTCGAAAGGGCTCCTGCATGAGCACTTCAGCTTGAGAGAGCTGAAATGGCGGGACCTGGGGAGCAGCAAATACGATGGCTCACACTGCCAGCCAGTATAACAGCTCACGGCGGCAGACAACGCACCATAGAGGTGCTCAGACAAAGTCTCTACAACTTTCAGCTGTACATCCTTGATGAGTGTGGGAGATGAGTAATTTGTTGAAGTCAGGTTGGCTATGAGATAAAGTATGTGATGGCAATCAGTAGTCTGGGCATCGCTACCATCCAGGAAGGTGGGCTATGCTTAGTCAACTCAGGCACAAGATAGGCGGAAAGGAGGGGGGTAAGGCACCTGGCCGCGACAGGCTGTGAGCCTAATCCGGAGGTAACCCTGGTGAGTAAGCTGCTGACGCTGCAAAGGGACGTCCGGGATGTCAGGCTGGCCTGCTTTGCCAGCTTCGCCAGCTGCCTGCAGGTGCCAAGGAACACATGTGAGACCGCAGCAGATAATAATCTGTGTGGCTTGAGCAACATAAGCAGGGCACAGGCCAGCGTCACAAGGAGCGCCCAATGCAGCCACGCATTGGCAGATGCGTATGCACTGTAGCCAAGTGTGATAGGTGATCCTCTCAAGGCGGAGACACTTCAATCCCTGTCGCGAAGGGCCAGGAAGCATACATGCCAATGTCAACACCTCTCTATCAAGCACGTCTAAGGAGGCAGCTGGATGGTCAAGCCATACCTGCTGGACAGTTGCGGGCAGTTGAAGGACAGGCGGGGGGTTGCAGACGCCAGGAATGGCGAGGGAGGGCATGCCGGCCCAGACGGCTCTGTCAGATCAACAGCGTCCATTCTCTGCTCGGATGCAGCGAGAGCCTCCGCTGGTGCAGACGCACGCCCTGAGGGCATAAAAGCAGATGAGCAACATTGCCTTGCACTCCCTGCAGGAGCTATTGTGGGGTGACATGGGGAAATTGTTCGTGGCAAAGCCTACTTGGGCTACAGGACGGCTCACGCTCTGGTACGTAGTACATTGCAGATTGGGATGTTGAATGGAGGCCTTTCCTCTACAGGGCTGCACAATCAGACCTCTGTGTGGGCTTCCCGGTGCGCAAAACAGACGGCAAGACCAGGTCATACATCAAGCCATAGGTAGTTAATTACCTTGGGTGAGTGCCCTGGGTGGCTGAGGGGCTCCAGAGGCGCTGCGCTCCAGAGCGCTGGGCGCCGCGCTAAATGACGCCGGGCGCTGCTGCAGCGCCCAGGGGAAGGACGGCCGCGGGGAGCGGTCCGGGCTCACAGGCGTGCTCGCTGTGGCAGCTGGCAGGAGTGCCAGCTCCATGGATCCTGCAACACGGTGTGTCAGGAGTGAAGATCGGCTGCACTGTCTGCGATGCCCTGGCAAGAAGGCCTGCACAGGCAGCTCAGCTGTCCACCCAGCAGCGCAGAATCTCAAGTCTCTGAGCGCAACGACCACTAGAAGGTTGCATCGGCACATGGAGGCCAGTGCAGCATCAAGCCTACCTGGCACGGATTCCTCGCTAATGCAGTCACTGTCCTGGGGCGTTCCAGGATGGCCTCCTTGTGTGCTTGCTGCGCTCCCCTGCTGGGCCAGGATATATCCTGCCGGCGCGCCCATCATGGTCTGCCCATTTGTGGGCATGCTGCAATCCAGCATGAACCTGTCAGTTCCTTATGGACAGCTCATGCGCTGAAAAAGGCAGGTAGCTCAAGCCTCGACGCTTCTGCAGAAGCTTGCCCCTGAACAAGCTTTTAGGACACTCTTGGAGCAAGCTCCCAAGGGAGGTCTCTCAGGGTTGCTGAGTTCCAGAAGTGCAAGGGCATTCGCTGGTCCATCCCTGGCTCAGTGAGGTTCTTGCAAGCCTTGCATGATGAGCGATCATGTGCAGGAGCTGGTCAAGCACCTGGGAGCAGAGCGGAGCATGGATGCAGACACGAGGCCCACGCGCATGTCCTCGAAGGGGCTCCTGGGCACGAACGGGCTCGCTTGGGCACCCATCGTCAGGCTGCTGTGGCCGCTGACTGGACCGGAAGTTCCCATGCGGCTGTCACGGTCATGGCTTGTGTCCTTATCGCCCTTATCCTGGAGCACCTGCGCTTGCCAAGATGCTGATGAGCCAGCGACAGCGGAGGTCCTGAAGGGTACGGCTGAGGGTTTAAAGAGTGCAGCAGGGCCAGGCAGGAGGAGGCACGCTGAGGTGGTGCTGTGATCCACATGGCAACGAGTCGGAGTCAGTAAGCATTGAACAGGGCAAAAGGTCAGGAATATGCTAATTTGTATGGGGCTGCTGGTCGAAGCCCACATGAGCGCACCGGACAGCACTGATATGGTTCCTGTGCAATAGCGCACATCACCATGCTGGTCCGCTGAACATTTTGATGTGCACCTGCAACCTTGCATGGCAGGTGCAGAGACATACAGTCTTCCGTCAACTGCCTTGAGGCGCACCTGGCAGATCTTGCGGCGGTAGTGCACGTGGGAGCACATGACTGCCAGCGCAGCTGCAATGGCAGCAGCTGCAACTGAGCCCACCACAGAGACCGCAATGACCCACTTCTCAGTCCTCTTGCTCCCTGCTGATTGGCCAGGGGCCCCTGCACCAGTCATCTCTCATCATGCCTCTAGATGACACTGCGGCATTGCCGGGTTCTTGCTGCAGCGCGACCATTGACTTCAGAGAATGCAGACCCATATGGAGATGTTACGCAGGTCTCTGCATGCGGTGCCATGCCAATCTTGGAGCAGCGACTAAAAGGGCAATTTCAGAATGTATCTCCTCACCCTTCGCATCATACGTCACCCATGCAAGTGGCTCTATGTCACGCACATGAGCAGGGCCCGCACCATTTGGGCAGGCCGGGCAGGGCTTACCAAGTGCTTGGGCAGCCTGGGTAGACAAAGCATCTGCCCCCAGCCCAGCAGTAGGGTCGTCGCCTCCGACAAGGTAGTCTGAAGGGAGCGGCACACACAGTGTCCTGGTGTCTGTCTCCTCCGACAGTATGGACCCAACTGCGCGACCAGCCTTGCTTCTTGATATGCACAAGTGAAGTGCTTGAGGAGCTTGTAGCCGTGCATGCACTCGTCACAGGACATGACATCACAGCACAGGTTTTGAGTCAAAAGATTCGCTTGCCATGAAGGCTGCATACGCAGCTGAGGTCTCCATGCATCACCCTAGTATGTGTTAGGTAGCCACTGTGCGCAGGAGGTTGATGCTGCAATCTTCTGATACTCTGCTGGCTGGGCATTCAGATTTAGAAGACAATGGTACAGAAGTCAGCAGCCCCTCACCTGTTGCGTTGGCAATTCTGTCGACCACAGGCTGAGTCAGATTGTGAGAGCCGCTCAAATGCATCAGCTCCTGCCTGTAGTTGGGGTAGCTGAGGTTCTGCGCCACGCCATAGGGCCCCAGGACATTCGCCACATCCGCCCTGAAGCTATCACAGGCGTCCCCCGAGCTTGACCAGGTGTAAGTCAGTGTCGACGTTTTCACAACCTGCACATGAGGCAAAGCACATGTAAGTCCGCTCCTGCCCTGACAAGCATGCAAGGACATGAGTTATGCTTCAGACAGACATGGCAGAGCTTCATGAGACACATGGCACATCACCCATGCATGCCCGCCTCCTGATAATGGGGCAGTCAGAAAGAGAGATTCACGGAAAAGGAGTGGCTGGCCGGAGCATACCGTCGCATTGGGCTCTATGGTGATGGATGGCCAGCTGGGCAGCCATGGAACAACATAGCGGGTGTGATTTGTCGTCCCGAGACTCACAGCAGAAGCAGGGTTGGAGAGCTGCAACAGCATGCAGCACGTCACTGGGGGAGGCGCTTTCACAGGAGCCTGCTTAGAACTTTAGGTCAGATCAGCGCAATGTGGACCTGCTGCAAGTTGCTGCTCTGCAGTGCTGTGATATTGAAGCTGTTCATGTAGCGCAGAAAAGGTAGGTGCTTACAGTGATGTTCACAAGCTCCAGGGTAGCACCGGCGCTGACATGAATAGCATCCACAATGTTGTGCATGTCCAGCATGACCACTGCCTGGTCATCTGTGAGAGAACGGAAATGGTCAGAGCAACAATTGATTGATTTGGCTGCTAAGATATCCGAGCCATCGAAGCAGGGATGCCACAAGTGGCTGCCTCTATTCTCTGTTGGGCAGTCCTTTGGACCCAACTGGGTGGCCTGGACCTAAATGTCATCATCCACCCAGGACACATTTAGGGTGTCCAGCGGAGAGTGCAACATGAGTTAGGGCCTGTCCGCACCTCTCCGTGTCAGGGTAACCCGCCGTCCTGGTTGAATGACAACCTCCCCCTCTTTCCAGGCGGACCTCTGCAGTCGTACACTTCCTGCAAAAAGGGTCCTGTTTCAGGGGCTTGGGAGGTTCCGAAAGCCAAACGATTCCATCTGAGATGCATCGACATCCCCTCCTCTCGATTGCATCCCAATAAAGCAGGTACTTAACCGCCGGTACTGCCTGGGTGCGATCTTTACGCCTGGGACCCACCTTTCAGGAACCATTCAACTGAAAGCCTAGTGACGCACAGGCCCTCACCGTTCAAGACAATGTTGTCGACATCCGCATCCTTGAGCGCCAGCATCAGGCCCACGCTGGAATCCACAATCACTGCTGGAGCAGGGCTCGCGACGGCCCCCGCACATATCCCCGGAAGAATGAGTGTCGAAAGTGTGATCGCAAGGCCCAAGAGGGACTTGATCATACTATGTCACGCCGTTGCTTCAAAGACTCACTCAAGAGCTATTGGCGGGGCAGCATTGCCAGCCTCGCGGACATGACTGGGACAGCCCCCAACGCCACGCCGTGATACGTGCTCCTTCGTGAAGGATGTACGCGCTTGAGAGCCAGCTTCGTGTCGAGCTAACACCGTTCGGTCTCACAGCACCACAGAATATCCTGCCTATTTATCTGGCTGGGAGAGTGCCTGAGTGGGCACGGCCGCTGATCTGACTCCGAGCGTTTCCGCAGTTACTAGCGCTACAGGATAAACCTTAAGTCTGCCTGAGCGATACGCCGGGAGGCCGGCCTGATGAAGTCAGGAAAAGCCTGTGCATCTGCACCGCTCATCATATCCCGCCTCTCATCAGTTCCGTGGCAACGCATCAGTGATCGCGATTGGTAAACCGAGGACTCATGTCACTGGGTGGTGACTCCGCCGCTGACATCATCAGCCCATACAGCAATATCGAGCAGGATATTTCCCAAGCCCATCCGAATACAGCCTTCCCTGTTCACTAGCAAGTTCTAAAACAGACGCATCGAGCCGAAATCCTCGGAGCCAGGAGACTTCCCCGCTGACATCATCTGGCCCATACACCGAGATGGGAGCAGGACATGTTCACACTTGCCCAGCCAGGCACACCATCCTTTACGCGTGGCAAGCTCAGACACGGAGCCGTTGAGCTAAGAGCGTAGTGATAGGCAGCCCGACAGGCAATCGGCAAAAGCGCTGACCACCACGATGAGTGGTGGTAACCACAGTTATCACAGAAAGCACTTTTGATGACTTCCTGATGTCGCCACGACCGGCCACGTTGAAAGCAGCGGGCTTGGTGAGATCTCGGAAAAGAACATCATCTAGGACTCCCATGATCGAGGACGGGCAGGCGCATGAGGATAAGCGGCCAGCATGGCTTAAAGCGTCGCCGTCATGGCACAACATATACTACGTAGTTCCCTTACACCGAAGGTGCGTGGCGCCGCGAATAAGAAGATTTGAGGCCTGTAGTAGGGGGAAACGGTGTACACAGGACGAGTGGGTGAAGCACTGTTAAGACCCCACTTCCAAAAGGCCTTCTGGGCACATTTATGAGGACTTATGCCACCTCTTCACTTACAGCGTGTTGCACAGACAAGTTTCACTCCTCCCGCTGATGGGATGAGCCCTGAACTGCAGCTACTCGAAGTCAAACCAAGAGAATTGCATGCTGCAATCGCCCACCAGGGGTTCATGACCGTCAATTTACTGTCATGAGGCATTCTCGCTTAACTGATTGACCCACGATTGACCCACCACTGCTCTGTCTGAGGTGATCTCTCTGCTGCGAACTAAACATGCCACCATCCTGGCTACTCGCCAATTAAATCCCAGACCGTAATCAAATCTCCTTTCCTGCTCGCTCCCATAGGAAGTTCTGTATCTAGCATGTAAGCGCATGCTGTGGAAGCTTGCAGGAGAGCCCAGCACTCCTACCTCAATACATACACAATTCTGCACAGGGTAAGGCACTGTGTCTAAGCGCTGCTCTGACCTTTTGACCAGAGCTCAGCATCGCCTATGCTGTCACTGCTCTGCATGATCAGGTGCAGCGCGCTGCTGAGCATCAGCCTGATTCCCCACTCTCTCATGATGATGCTTTGATGTGCTGCAGCTGTAGTGTCACACCCAGGCTCGCTGAAATCTCTTGACTCATATCCGTCCCTTTTGCTGCAACCTCTGTTCAACAGTAAATCTGAAGTGATGGCCGGCGGTTCTGGCAATGGATCTTGCAATGTCTCTCTCTAGGCTGCCTGCATATCACGACCCTGATGTGCCGTAGACAAGGCACCCTTCTCCTACACAGTGCTGCTTGCTGACTGCAATTCTACGAGCCGGGCAGGCAAGCTAGGAAGCTGACAGAAAGAATTGGGACGAGCACGCTGCCCAGCCACACTTGCGCCCAGGCCCCGGTCAGCTAGGGCACTTTGGGCACAGGCATGACAGGCCCAGCCGTGCTGCTTTTAGGGCTTTCTCAACACCCAGTGGTGCTGCGTGCTCTGGTCTCAGTGTGTTGTGAGCGTCACAAACAGTACCTTTCTGCAGGCCCGAGGGCTTATTCTATGCCACAATGGCATCGGGCTCTGATGCGGAGTCAGCTGCTGACTCAGCGTCATCTGCGCTGTCCCGCTCAACAGGCGCATTCACCGCCAGAAGCTTGCGCCCAGAAGGAGAGGGAGAGAAGTAGGTGACTGCCCAGGCAGGCGAGCTGTACGTTGAGTACCAGCTAGGGGAACCCCCCGTGTTCGCCCAGGCCGGCGAGCCGTATGTCGAGTACCAGGACGGGCTGCTGCCAGATCTGGGCGAGCTGGGCGAAGACGAGCTGCTCGGCGAGCTGCCCGTCTGTGCCCAGGCAGGTGACCCGTATGTAGAGTACCAGCTCGGGCTGTTGCTGGACTTGGGCGAGCTCCCCGTCTGTGCCCAGGCAGGCGAGCCATATGTAGAGTACCAGCTGGGCGAGTTGCCAGATGGGGAGGAGCCCCCGCTGCACTTCCCACACGTCTTCTTGCAGTAGCCACCTGATGCCATCCAGCTCTGAGAGCAAGCGTTGAAGTCTTTCTGCACACAGAGCACACAATCCTGTCAGAGCAGCCTCTTGACAGGGATACAATGCTGCCATCACCACCGTGGCACAGCATTTTCAGAGCCACTCTGATTGGCCATAATCCGTTACCAAGCACGCCCTTGCAGAGAAGACTCATCTGACACAACTGTCACAGCTCCAGGGTCCACAGAGTAGCAGTATCTTCCAGCCCAGCAAGCCCATCACAAGAGCAGCCCTTCACGATTAGCAAACAGAAGCGCTAAATAGGCGCGCCCAGCTCACCTGCTGCTGGCAGGTGTATGTGCCGCTGGGAGGGGTGTCGCTGCAGTCGCCCGAGCCGGCAGATGGCGAGGCGGCAGGCGATAAACTGTCGCCCTTGCCTGTGCTCGTACTGCCTCCGCCATTCGCAGATGCCGTGATCTGCGCAAGATGTGTTCTGGCTTAGACTTGGGCACATGACGAGGGAAGAGAGGGCTTGCATGCACTCGACTTCAGGGCAATATGTCAGCAGCATGTCAAGAGCAGGGCGTGCGGCCTTGATACTGTGTTGCGCTGATGCACTGCAGCACGATACATCGCAGTTCTTCGCATCGAGCAGAGGAGAGAAGCTTGTGCGGGTCCCAGAGCGCACCCCCTGGTCAGATGGGTTGGAGATCTTGAACTGCACTTGCGTGGGGATCTTTCCGGTGGCGCCCTTGGCCTGAATGACCTGGTATGCTGTCACCTGCATGTTCATTCACGCGCTTCAGGAGTTGCTTTCCTGGGCCGCATGCTAGGCTGCCAAAGCCGATCAGCACTGCACTCGATGCCTTCATGGTGATGGTCTCCTTAGCTCTGTGAAAGGGCGATTCTGGCACATTACTGGTACACCAATGAGGCCAGCCATGCTGTCCTACTGTGCAGCCACAGTCTGGGGCCGGAATTCTTGTGTTCTAATTATGAGAGCCCCTTGATGCTCTGATATGTCAGGACAACAAAGTGTGCTTTCCTCCGCCTGGCAGACGCTGCATGTCTATGTAATTGCTCGCAACAGCATAGCGCAACGCACCGCTTCGCCATCAGCGCCGACGATGTTGATGTCGAGAGGGAACGCCGGGGCGTTGGGGGTCTCCCAGTCCGAGCCCCACTTGTTGGTCAGTGACTGGAAGCCGCCTGTGTTGCCTGAAGTGCGCACTTGCACATTCTTGACCGACGCCATACCTCCAGCTTGCTGCATGGCATCAGACACACCTCAGCCGCGTGGGATCCTCATCCCCTTGCATGAGGGCCAGCCATGCATTACTGGGCGCCTGAGTAACCCTTGCAGCCAAGGCTCTGCTCACAGGCTCACTGTGCCCTGGCATGGTTTGATCTATCATGCAGTCAGGCACTGGGCTCCAGAGGTTGCTCCCTCTTGAGCCTTCTCCTGCGCTGAGACGCCTTGGGGATGCTTACAGCTCTGCCTAGCTGCCTCCATGCTGCTGCGGGCAGGAGAGACAGCAGGCCTGCTGGAGATTTCCAGGGCAGCTGCACAATCCGGAAGGGAAGCGCTCACCTCTATGAACAAGCGCAGCCACGCTCCCTGGCCGCCATTGCTGTCCACACTGATGACCATGGGCTTGGGTGGCACACACTCCACACGCCTGCACAGTCAGCGCTCTCATGCTGACGTGGCAACACCCCAGCACGCAATGATATCACTGTGCGTGTGACCCTGCCCGGCTGCTGCGCTCTTCAATTGCTGCACAGGCTGTGCCAAGCTTGTTTCAGCTGCGGCTCACGCAAGGATTGAATGCAGCACCAGGCATATGCATAGCGCTGTGAGGTTCCTAGTGTGAGCTCATCACGGAGGTTTGACGCAGACACACGAAGCAATGGTGAGTTCCTTCGCGCATCATAAGGCGGACGTGTGAAGGGCGCAAGCGCCCACGAATTTGACATCACATGCCGCAGTATTGAGGTGACGTCCTGCAGTAGGAGGCTGCAGCATGTAGGACCGACCGCACGGGCCAAGGCTCATAGGAATATCTCACCGGTACATGATGTTGATGCGGCCAGTGTTCATGGGCGCCAGTTTGTTGAAGGTCAGCGCCTGGATATCTATATGGTCCGCTGCGCATTCCGGGCAGGCGTCTGTGATCTGAACAATCACGGACACTGCGCTGTCGCCAGTGATGCAGCGGCCGGTGAAGGGCGCTGTATCCATGCATTTAATCTCGAAGCACTCCCTGCACAAAGGACCAGGCAACTGTGTTGGCTGCCACTTCCAGGCACACCTTGCGCAACTGAGTTCAGCACACATGGCAAGCACTAGCTCAGCAATAAACGAAGTCGTTGGAAACACACGCTGCTGCCTCACAGTGCATGCAGTGCACCACGTTTAGGTCAAGACGATGTTTGCCGGAAGGTGGCAACGATGCTGGAGAAGTTTGTCGCTCGATATAGCTCTATGCTACGATGCAAGGCCTAAGGGCGCACCCGCAGCCTTGTGCCGATACTCCCTTCGCAAATGAACTAGAGGATGACAAGGCTGCCACACTCCAGTAAGGCCACTGCCCCTTGTCCAGCTTTCCGTACCCGCAGCTCCCCTACGCCAACATTATCGAAAGGTCTTCAGCCTTGATCGAAGAGGCTGCATAGACCTTCAGGGGCAAAGAAGCATTCCGAGGTATGTGACGGTACTAGCCGCCATTCCTCCGCTCTACGGCGATTCGCAATCAAAGAGCAGATTGGTACCTTACAGACAGATCTACTGCATACATCTCAGTCCGTTGAGCATACCGTGATTGTCCCCCAGCTGGGATCATAGGGGTTTTTGCCGTCAAGAGGTCCGCCGTAATTTGTGGCGATGCCTGACTGCCAATCCGTCAGGGGCGTCACGGCTTGCCCCAGTGGCAGCTGTAGGCATCCAAGGAGCACGCACAGTACCGCGCACGTCAGGGACCTCCTGCTGCTCCACCTGAAGCCTGGCATGTGTCCCCGGTATGCAGGACAATGTCCCCTGCAAGATTCGAGATGGGCTGTTATAGCTATTATAGCTATGGGTCACTCTTATACTGCCTTCACTGGCCTCATCGCCCGCTTTGGCAGCATCCCAAGCCCACCACAAAGTCCAGTTGGATGCAGCATGGCTGACGGAAGGGGCGCAACGCCAAGTGAGGGCTGCGGCTGTCAGCAGTGGAGCTGGCACAGAAGTGCATGTTTCATGGAAAGATGGACCATGGGATCCCTGCAGCTCAGATCCGACCACCAAAGAGGGCCTTTGCATGACGCCCCAGAAATTGATCGCGATAAGACGCCTCACGTAGTGTGGAAGGCACACTTCTTGCACTGATTGAGACTGCAGTATTGCATTAAAAGCTTATATACACACTATATGAGCATGTGAAGCCCAGCCAAGCCCCTTAAAGTGCTATCGGCTGGGACGCGTGACAATCTGTGACTTTTGAGGCTACCTGCGCTGGCCTCTCCTGGGCCCACTGCACTCCTGAGGAGATGGCACGCTGCAGCAGGCGGGCTGTTGACGATCTGAATGGTCCATAGTTAGCTAGGTCGGCGGCCGCGCGAAGGCTCGATCGAGAGGAAGCGCTGCTACTATTCGACGTACGTTCGTACGCGACTTCAGCACATAGATCTCATTGCTGCTGCCTGGTATCACTGAGATGGGGTGACGGCCTTATGCCACTTAGACGCCCAGCAAGCGTTGCACTTTGGGCAATGAAGCTCAGCACAACACCCCGGCTGTACCTATCGAAGCCGGCTAATAGGATATGCTGTCCGGGGGTGAGTGAGAGCCAATGTGTGCTTGGAGCTACAATCTGAATGTTTTGCACGCAAGGCTTGAGCTTCTAAGATAGGTGACTGGCCTGGATATCTCCCGTCTGTCTCTCGGCGTAGGTTTTTAATAAAATTATTCCCGGGCAATCTCGGGCAGCAGCGGTCACGAGCGAATTTTCCCACATAGTAGCCCTACGTGGCTAGGGAGATCTTGCTGTTTCTCCCCCCTTTTGCTTCGTACATCAATAGGTTTGCACAAAGCTGGACACAGGAGGTCAATACACCTCACGCAGCCCTAGAAGACTCAATCAACACTTCAAAAAGCTTGGGAATCTAATGCAGACCGCTGCCCTCATGTGGCATGACACCCCTGGCCTGTACAGCCTTGGCCATGTTGATGGAGGTCCTTGAGATGACATCTGTCTGGAAGAAGTTGGCAACGCTGCTGCGGAAGGGCTCTGACTGCGCTGCAACCTTGCCGGCCCTGTCCTTGAAAGCCTGCATGAGGGGACAGGCAACCTTGAAGCAACACACCCTCTCAGGGACAATGCAATTCTGGAGATCAGAAGCAGTTGCTCTTCATGCATTGGCACCCCAGCACACAAAGTGCATGAGCATGGCACTGCTGAAGTCCTGGAGGTGAGGGGACAAGAGTGATTATCACAAGCAAAGAGACCGACAAGGACTGTGTAAAGCATGCGTAGTCTTTACACAGTCAGCGTGATGATGAGTATAATGCATGTGTGGTACCAAAGGGGGCTCTGACCTTGAAGTACTCGCCATTGAGCCACATGGGAAGCTGCACTGTGTCGGTGGCGCCAAAGTGGGGCGCCACGTCAGCCAGGCGCTGCCGCAGCTCCTTCTTGCTGTCGTAGGGCAGCGGCTTGCCCAGGATCTCGCTCAGGGCCCTGAGGATGGTCCAGTCCTCCCTGGCATCCCCCACGCGCGGCACTGCAGCCTGTTTTGGAGACACACGTCTCTCAGCAAGCTCCCTCAGCCTCACGAGAGCAGGAGAGCATCACCAAACACTGTGGCTGCGCCCTACGCACAGAACACAGCAGGACACCTCTGCGTGTGCACCTCATCTTTTGAAGTCATCTAGCGCAGTGCACCTACCGTGAATCACTGTTAGATGCTAGCACCCCCAATTAGACTGGGCGCGATCAGTACAGAGGCCACTCATACTGAGGGCCAAGGCATTGTTGGTGAAGGAGCTATGATAAAACTGGAAACACACCTTGGTGCGCTGCGGCCTGCCCTCAAAGTTGACAAAGGTGGCGCTCTTCTCTGTGTAGGCTGAGCCCGGCAGGATGATGTCAGCCCTCTCTGCTCCCCTGTCACCATGGTGCCCCTGAATGCCACAATGACAGTAAAACGACCACAGCAGGAATGACATGCACAGAATGAGATAGTGCTTTGTGGGCACAAGGCGTGCTATTGGCCACTGAGTGAAAGGTGTCACTTTGGCACAGTATCATCCAGAAGCATACCTTTAGACCAGAGCGGCAGAATGCAACTCGGCGTCCTGCAGAGGGTGACTTGGACAAGATGAGGCTGCCTTCCTAAAACATGGGCAATGTTCCAGGATGCGAGAAACTTACAGAGGCGAGCCCAGAACATAGGCTAGAGCAGCATACCTGGTAGATGACAAAGGCGTCCTTGGGCACATCCTCCTCGGAGAAGTCATCTGAGCCCAGCAGGTAGACCACCTTGGGCGCGGGCGCTGAGCTGGCGCGGGCAGAGGGCAGGAAGCCCAGGTCGAGGGCCGCCACGCGGGACGCTGAGTCGTGCAGCACATTGTAGCCGTTCCAGTCGTCGCGCACCACATTTGCCTTCTCGACCAGCTCGTGCACCTGGACAGTGCTTTTTCACAATCAGGACTGTCCACAGTCAGGACTGCCCTCAGGCGAGGCATGCTATGATCCAGCTCACACAGCATGATCAAGTGCCTTCCCAGTGCCTTGTCCAGCTCCATACTCAATGCCAGGCTCATAGGCTGGACAAGGCAACCTATAAGGCCTTCCTGATTATCCTGCGTGAGTCAGACAATAGGGGATCTGCTGGTATTGCAATGTGACAAAGAGGACGCTATCTCTCATAAGCTGATGTAAGGTCTTCCACAATGCCTTAACAGCTTCTGGTAGGGCAAGAGCAGTCACCTGCTGAAGGACAGCTGCGCGGTCCGGCCTGTTCAGGAGGCCGGGGCCCACGATGATGGCAGGGTACTTGGCTTCCTGGAGCCTCTTCAGGATAGGCGAGCCCTTGAGTACCTTGGTCAGCGCCTCTGCGCCCTCGCCCAGGTGCTCTGCAGGGTACGTCAGGTCGTACTGCTCGCCTATACTGGCTAGGTGTGCACCCTCCATGAACACCTTCCGCAATCTGTCAAGGCCCACACATTGACGTCAGATAAGACTTGGGTGTTTGGCCTGGCGTTTCAGCACTCACAGCATCTCTGCTCTTGCCCAACACCTAGGCAGTGCTGGCCAACAATTCCATGCATGCATCGCCAGGACTGCCCTGAAAGGCAGCTGAGCGCGCCGTATTGTCCAGTGTGTGACATCCTGATACCAGGAAATGCCAAACACTCAGTACTGCCCGGGGCTACTTGATCCCTCTCCCTGCTTGTGAGGTAGGATGACCTTGGGAAAGCCCTTCAGGACCACTTCAATCTTCTAGAGAGGCGCTTGCCTGGCATTGAAGACGGGCGCCTCTGTGCGGGGGTTGGTGCCTATGAGCAGGATGACGTCAGCCAGCTCCACGCCGGAGATGGTGGTGTTGGCCAGGTAGTTGGAGCGCACATCTGCATCCAAGTCTGGGAAGCCAGACTCCACCTTCAGGTTGCCGCAGCCCAGCCTGTTTGCAAGGTCCTGCACAAACTATTACTGTCATGTCACCGCTGTTGAGGCTAGGATCAGAATTATACCTATAAAGTACGCCTGGAGTGTTTGGAGCCATATACAGCTTGGAATTGCCGCTGCACAGGATGTTGCAAGGGTCAGCAGTAAATACACGTCAGCGCTCTCGCTTTTCAAGCCCATATGGCAAACTACCAATTCCTCATTAGATTGTCACAGCGCGACAGCCGCTGGCGCAGCACAGCTTTGAGCCTGGCGAGCTGACTACATCTGAATGACACAAATGCTAGTTGTGCGGGGGGCTTCTGTTATTGATGCATTCTACCTCAGGGTACACATGGCGCTTTGGAAGCTTTGGTAGGGAAATGAGTATAGGTCTGTGCAAGTAACCTGCAGCAGTGCGCACCTTTGCAGCAATGAGGGTCTCTGCATCAGCCAGCTTGCCGGCAATGAAGCTGATCTCGTTGCCCTTCACCTTGCCCAGCGCCTCTGCTGTGGCCTTGATAGCCTCCTCCCACTGGGCTGACTCCAGACCCTGCCAGCGTGAAAAGTCTCAGCAACAAGTCTTCAACTCCAGGTCAGCGCTTTCACCTAAGAATGATGCTAGAGTACTGTCAAGGAGACAGGCAGCACCAACGACGAAAGGCAGCATTGACGCAGACAGCTTGCACAAGCGCTGCAATGCTGTCAAGAAGATAGGCAGCAGCTCTTGAGAAGTCAGGCAGCAAGTGTGTTACTTAAGCGGTTTCTATGTAGCACATGCTATACAAGGCGATGAGGGTCAGCAACCCCATGCACTTGCTGAGGGCAAGCTGACCTGCTTGCCAAGCACCAAAGGCACATTGAGCCGCTGCCGCTTGAGGCCGTCATACTGGAATCTGGCTTTGTCGCTGATCCACTCCTCATTCACAGCGTCATTTTGCACAGGCACGATCCGCATGACCTGTACGCAAAGCAGACTGTTCATCAGAGGATACCAAAACAGCATGACAATCCCAGCAGCACGCACTGAAGGTGCCGACAGATTTTCAGAGGAAGCGCACTCCTGGGCACAGGAAGTTTTAGAAAGATCAGCCAGCCAATATGCTCGCTTGCAATGCGGATGAGGCCCCGAGGTGGGCGTACCTCATGCCCCCTGGCATCCACCCGGATGTTTGACCCCAGAGCATCGCTGACATCCACAGTCTCTGTGCTCCGCAGCTCCCAGTTGCGGGCTGTGAAGGCGTAGGGCTTGGATGTCAGGGCTCCCACAGGGCACAAGTCAATGACATTGCCGCTGAGCTCTGATGACATCATCTTCTCGACATAGGTGCCAATCTCAGAGGCGTTCCCTCTGCCTGTCATCCCCAGGTCCTGGACACCTGCACGCATATGCACATGTTTAGCACGTGACCATGGTGACCTCTGCACTGTAAGGCATGCAGTCACTGCCTGGACTCTCATTGGCAACTTTTCTGTATCGCAGCAGGCCTAGGTTGCAGAGATGCTGCTCGTCGTGTGAGGTATCTCACAGTGAGGGTAACCTTGTTTAGGCGCCAGACACGGGACCAAACAAGAGCTTGCCAACCAATGAGGGGAACTGGAGACCGACCTGCAACCTCTGTGGCAAAGCGCACGCAGCGGGTGCAGTGGATGCATCTGGTCATCACAGTCTTCACGAGTGGTCCCAGGTTCTTGTCATGCACAGAGCGCTTCAGCTCTGTGAATCTGCCTCTGTCGCTCCCAAAGTGCATGGACTGCAGACAATGCCAGCACCTCAGCTTGTATATATGAGACCAGATACCCTTGCATCTGACATCCGGAGTCATAAGGACACAACGCCATTTGTGTGGATTTGTGGGCCTGTTCTGTCAAGCAGTTCAGGTGAGCATGTATGGCAGATTGGTGTGCCAGAGGGTCTGACCTGATCTTGAAGATCACACTCGCCTCCCTGATCGCAAATGGGGCAATCCAAAGGGTGATTGATCTGCACAGCACACGCATTTTGTCTGCATGTCCCCAAAAAACCACTGCATGGGCCATACAGGAGTCTCATCCAATGAGGTGCCACTATGAGCCTGTACTGCTGCAGGAAAACAGGCGCTGGCCTTGAAGGCTAAGGCCGGCTTCGTACCAGCAGAAACTCCATGACACCCTCTCGGGCCTTCTTCACCAGAGGCGTATCTGTCTTGATGTTCATTCCTGGGGCTGCAGGCATTGCACATGAGGCCACAGGCTTTGGACTCCTTTCTACCTGCAGAGCAAGACCAGTGGCTGGTGATTGAGCGTGACATCTAGTGGCGCAATGATGTGTTTGCGTGAAACAACTCAGGCATCCACCTTCCGAGACTTATAGAAGCTGACGTGCTTACCTCTACAAGACACATTCTGCAGTTGCCCGCTATCGATAAACGCTGATGGTAGCAGAATCTGCAAGGACAGAAATTGGCTTCGGTGTATAGAAACAGACACGGAATGACACATACTATACAAGCTCCCATCCTGGCGATCCACGTTGTGCACAATTCATGGGCATACTTTCCTAAAAGGTATCTTCACCAACCCACTGCATCCGATGTGCAATGCAACAAAATGACTGCATTCAGTATCTTGCATGACTGTGACAACAGTGACACTCGCAGCGCGGTAGCGTCAAGTATACTTGGGAGCCCTACCTTGGTATGTCTATGCCTGCTGCAGAGCATGCTGCCATGACCGTGGATCCCTTGGGAATGGATACCGAGTTGCCATTGACGGTAACCTCGATGTCGTTGCTAGGAGCGGCAGCGGGCTGCTGCGAGGCCGAAGAGCTGGTGTGAAGTGGTCTCTCTGCAAACACTGTGCTAGAAACAGGTGCGAGGCGAGCCGCCCGCAGGCTCTGCGCAGCGTCTGACAGGCGCCGCAGCACCATGGCAGACCTCCCTGACGCCATTGTATTGTCTGTGCCACTATCTGTGCTTGCCTGGTACTCCTGCCAATTGGGTTCGTTGCCACGTTGTCTACCCCATCACATGGGTCACATGTGATCAGTATCTCGCGATCAGTCTCCGCTCGTATCAGGAGCTCCATATGTGCCCAACTTTGCACAAGACGAACTTTCTTGAGTGAAACAAGCTTGTCTGAAGAAGCTGCGGAGAGGGGGCAGAAAAAGCCTCTGAGAGCGAGAGGACTGCGGAAGTGATTGACCGGTCCTAGGAAAGGCTTTCGATGGACGACATTCTGCTCGATGACTCCCTTCTGCAGTATTTGGGAAGCGTTGACAGGCCGGCAGACCCGCGGCGACCCGCCGTCACGGCACCCCTGGCTGTGCCCGGAGATCCCCTCGACATCGATCTTCAGGGAGCGTACTTCGACATGAAGAACGACATCCCACTTCCTGAGAGCCGCAGATGGTCCCATGCGCACACAAGGCAGCCCAGCCTTGCGGGAAGCTTCAAAGGTGATCCCCAACAAAGACCCTACTGCACAGCCCCAAGCCTCACCAGCAACTATGCGTGTCCCTCACGCGCTGATATCAGCCTAGATGAGTACGTTGATAGGCTAGAGCTCATCTTGACACGCCTGCTCGTCCTCTTCTATATCCTTGCCAAGAGTGGTCATGAGAACATTTCCCTACTGCAGAGTATGGCAACTCTCCCCAGAGCAGCGGGGACAGGAACGCAGACAGTGGAGGCGGCAGCGGTCCCAAGCGTGGCACCCTGGACGGCTGCAACAGCGGATCACCCTCCAACACAGGCTCTGGCAAGTCCTTTAAGCAGGTCCTGGCAGAGAGGAACAAGCAGGCCCAGCGCCGCTTCCGCCAGCGGCAGAAGGTACTGCCCCACTGTGTACTGTGCTTGGCAGCCATGCAAGACATTGCCGCGTTGGGAGACGGCCCAGCTATGCTGGCCTGCGCTAGCTCAATTCCCAGCCTCCTTCTGCAGGCCAAGGCCACCAAATGGCCCCCTGTGGACACTGATATCCTCTTTGCATGGCAGTTGTCATTTGTGCAAATAACATTGATGATACCTGCACCTGAGGTCACTGCTCTTCTCTATGTATTGGCGATTGACCTGACATGTGCTGACTTTTGGATCCTGAAAATGGAGTCGCACTATTGGACAGTGGCTTCTTTTATGTACTGCAGACTGCTAGACTTCTACTAAGCCTCTGTGTGGCTGCAGGACAAGATAGAGGACCTGCAGAGCAAGCTGGCGGCGGTGCAGGAGCAGCGCACGCAGCTGCGCAGCCGCTCGCGCATGCTGGCCACAGCGCTGCAGCTGCGCAAGGAGGAGCTGCGCAAGCTGCGCGAGCGCCAGGCGCAGGTGAGCCTTCATGCTTACTTTCTGACAGTCCACTAATCACCACCTCCCGGCTGATCGCAAGGATGAGCAGAGGCAAGGCAAGTTGCATGTCGCCTCCAAGAAACACTTGCTCCCCTCGCTGCGCAATGAGATGAAGCGCCGGGCGCGCAGGAGGCGTGACATGTGAAAGTTGCTTGAATCATCTGCTGTGGTACGATGAGCATGAAGGCAAGGTACGGCAACCTGGAGACTACCGCGGGGTGTTGGCTGAACACGTGACGTCTTGGGGTGCGCAGGCTGTGTCGCTGGATGAGGAGGATCTGGCACGGGAGTTCTCTGGCGCAGTGCGGCTCACTGTGCATGTGCAAGAGGAGGTCACCCTCACGCCCGAGCAGGCAAGCCCTCTTGTTTTGCCATCTGCGTCCTCCTCAGCTGCTCTGACGTGTGAGTCACTTATTGTGGCAAATTTGGATGACGACAGAGAAGAACAAGCACGCAGCACTGCTTTCACAGCTTGTCTTAAGGACTCTTGCCTCTACATTTCTCGTGTTGACCTCCTCTCTTTGCAGATCAGGAAGATGACGGACAGGGACATCGCGCGGCTGTGGAGCCAGTATGTGAAGGACCTGGCGGTGCTGCTAGTTTGGCTCTTTGACGCAATTGGATTTGACAGCACTTGACGCATGGAGAACGCTAATTGCAGATCAAGAAGATGACGGACAGGGACATCGCGCGGCTGTGGAGCCAGTATGTGAAGGAGCTGGCTGTGCTGCTGGTGCGGGCCGAGGGGACGGACCCCCCGCAGGAAGTCATAGCCCGCATGGAGGAGCTGGTCTGCAGAGAGCTCCTGCTTCTGTACATCAGGCGAGCTGCCCTCACTGATAGCTGCTAAGTGGACATGCAAGGCACTCCCTCCCGGCAATTGCTTCTGTGCTTGATGTTGACCATAGCTCGTCTGCTGAGTGTCGGCCTGGTGCCCTTCCCTTTGCATCATGCCCCACTGGTGAAGAGGGTCCATACAGAGCAGAGTGGCTTGCATCCTCAGGCCAGGAGTGATGGGACCTTTTCTGGAATGGCATGCTCTCGTGCATTGCATGAAAGCAGTCATGAAGCGGGACGTCACACTGAAGCTGGACCGGTTCGCGTGCAGGGCAGCTCTGACGAACATGAGCAACGTGAAGCGCTTCATAGCGACGTCCAAGATCGAGAACGTGCGCATGCCGCTCAAGGACGAGGGCATCCGCATGTGGCGGCATGTGGCCGAAGCCCTGAAGCTGTCCCGGGAGCAGCTTGACTCCACATCGCAGCTGTGGAGCTCCTTCAGGTACAGAGTGCACAGTAACCAGAGTCATCTTTGATATGCATGTTGCCTTTCACATTAATGTGTGCAGGCCCATGCACAGTACGAAGGAGCAGTTGACCCGCTATCGCCATCATCTGCAGTCCTCGACCCTGCTTAATCTACTTGGAATGAAGATTGCGCAAAATACAGCATAATGTGTGTACTGCATGTCAGTATGCAAGACCTGGCTCATTGGTCCTTAAACATTCTCCAGTCAGCTTGAGCTCAGAGGGTGGCATGCCATGCAGGGCGCGGCTGGCGGAGGTATTTGTGGAACGCAAAGAGCATCACAAGGGCATTGCTGCCACGATGCCAAACGGCATTCTGGGCCAGGACTTTGCCATCCAGCATCTACAGGTGACTTTGAGTTACAACTGTGATAGGCCTTTTCTGATTGCCGAGCAGGTGACTACTTTAGCTCTTACCTGGTCTAAAGCATGCGAGATCTTGCACATGAGGCTTGCTTCATGTTCTAAGCAGGACGTGAAGCCTGACCAGATGGCCTTGCACTTGAGGGGTGGGCATACCTTGTGCAGGCATGTGAGCTCATGGATGCGCTGAAGAAGAACTTGCGCCAGGAGCATGTGCTTATCCATGAGTTTCTGTCTACATTCTACACACAGGTAGCCTCCTTGAGCAAGAGTCATATTGATCTCTGACGGACAGTAACTGGCCACCTTTCTGAGCTTGTTCTGTTATCTGTCACCAGACATTTGACAGCAGCTACAAGATAATGACGGTACAGTGCGACTTGAAAGGACAACCCCTGCTTGATCTCGCCACTCAAGGTGCTTGACGATGACGGCCACTGTGTGCATGCAGACCTTGACGCCCCTACAGGGCGCCCGGCTGCTGGTGAAGTCCTTCCCATGGTACCCGGACATCCCGGCAGTGTGCATCTGGATCAGCGCCCTGGCCGGCAACAAGGCCGCGCTGAGCGAGCTGCGCAGGCTGCTGCCCGATGAAACCATTGAGGCCCCAGCTTCTTGAGGCAGCTACTGCTGTACACATGGAATCTGCATGCTCTTGACCGACTAATATCTATGTCCTGAGACGTATGGTGCTGACAGGCCTTGAAAGTTGAAGGTCGCACAAGGATGTGATTGTCATCACAGAATGCACACGTGTGCACAGCTGTGTGGCTGGATCTGCAAAGTTCTGTGGCATGAAGGGAGGACATAATGGCCCGGGGGCCTGTGACACAGCATGTTAAGGCAGCTTCCATGTCAGGCATGGGCAGCAGTAGCCACTGCTTAACGTGTGCGTTCACTGCAAAAGATAAAATTGTTACAAGGTTTAGGGAAGAGTTGTTTTCGCCTAACATGAGGCAGCGCACCACCCAATGGCAAGATTCGAACCCGAAGCGGCGGCAACCGACCGTCAGCGTACCATCCCTGCCACGTCACGCTTTCCAAGATTTATATACTGTCCCTGCGTGCATCTATCTCAACTATGTGCATTAAACTTTCACAAGACTGGCAAAGCTTCTCGCAGTGTATGGAGTTCTCAAAGGACAACATGAGGGTGCACCGGGCACTGTGACAAATGTACACCTGAGCAATTGGCCCCATGGTCTAGCCAGGCTTGAGATCAATCATGTCTTTGCTGCTTGCTCAGCAATGCTGGCCACACGAAAAGATGGCCCCATACCCTCAGGCTTTCCAGGTAGCTATAGAATGATGTATCGCATGAGGCCTAGCTTGTCTACATCCTCAGCTGCAGTTGCGGGGCCTGCCAAGCCTCAACATTGGCACACACGTCAGGCAATTGCCCTCATGCATGAAGGCCACACCATTCGGGGAATGCTTTTGACACCAGACTCTGTGACTTGGCAAGGGAAACCTACATTGCTGGTCACTGCCTGCCTACAAGTCCCTTGCTCAAGTGCACAGTTGAAGCAGCACTGCAATGCTCATGCAATGCTCATGCTTGGAAGAGACCGCGCTATCCCCGTCCAAAGCACCACTGCTTGAGTGATGGGCTGTATGGGGAATCTTGACTCAATTCTAGCTCCTGCCTTCTCCAATGTGCTGTCATGAGTACTCCGCATCGTCGTGATGTCTGTCTACCGAGACGACTACAAGACAAAGACCATTCATACGGAAAGACACCGAATGCTGGCTCACACTGTAAATCAAGATAGGGCAACACAGATATATCTCTGCCGGCTGTCCTTGCCTGCTGAAGAAAATCTAAAAGAAAACTCATGCGGCACGCTACCCTGCCAAACAGTCCTCGTTTTTGCAATGCTGGCTTTCATCTGCCTACCGAGTTCAACAGAATCTCTGCCGGGTTCATGGCGATGGTCAATGAGGGGTTCCTTGGTGTCAATATAGAATGCATATGCTGCACTTGAGGCGGGCTACGGTCAACTCACGAGTGCTGGCATCTCTGGGAGCATATTGGTGGGAGGCGCCGCTACTGCTCTGCTGTCAATGGCGTGACTTCAGGCTCAGCCGCAGAGCTTGAAACGCCAGACATGCCTGCCTCCTTAGGCTGCCTCTCTTGCTCTGGCTCGAGCGCTTCTGGCGCAGCAGGAGTGCCCGGCGCGCTCTCCGTGGCATCCTGCGCTCACATTTGAGAGGTCACCACACGCAGGCTGGGGTGGAAGAGACAGACATCAGGCAGAGCTGGTGATGACCATATTGATGGCTCCTGCGGACAGCAGGTGCATGCTGTGTGTCATGCAGCACTTATCTCACATTGGCTAGGAGCTTGGCCGGTGTGAGCTTCAGTACTGCATGGTACACAAGCTCTCTACCTTTTGCTCCGCATCTGAGGAACCCAGAAGCCGGTCAAAGGCTATGAGGATCATAATGCTTCATAAGACACATCTCATGTCTCAAGAAGCCGCCAGCTCTGCAATGTCCAAGTGCAGGTGCAGATGCACATGGTCCACGACACCACCACCGAAATCCTACATCAAGACTCTCACCACAGCAATTGAATGAATATAGCACCTGCTGCTTCCCGTCCGGTGAGCCCAGATGCCGCCCTGGGGCCGTGAGGATCATGTTCTGCCGGAAGGAGGTCTTCAAGACCTGCCAGCTGCGCCAGCCGGGCTGCACAGGCAGCTCAGTGCTCCTACTGGTCTCTACAGCACCTCCAGCTGCAGGCTGCTCCTTGTTGCTGACCGTGGCACTCACCTGCAAGCCTGGCAAGTGTTGATGTCCGCGTGTGCAGGATTCGTCCAAGTTTCATGGACATTGCCCTAGGCTTGAATAACACCCGACAAGCAGCTTTTGCCAAAGACAGTGCTTGCAAGCATAGTGCAGGCAGGGAGTGTGCGTCAGCACACGTATGCTGCTTCATGCAGCTCAGGTGATTTTGCAGTGGGACTGTCAGACTTACCCATGACACTGCGCTGCGCAGCAGGGCGAAACGCGGCATGTTCGGGTAGAATGCGCACAGCGCGATCTCAACAGCCCTCAAAGTGGTGGCCAGAACTATTGAGAAGACCTGCACAGACATAACCTTACAGCCAAACACATGCCTTTCTATGCATGAGTTGTCTTCCATTGTTATCAGTACGGGCGCCGTCTACACCTTACAGTTGCAAGAACAAAGTAGAGCTTGCAGTGCTGTAGGAGCGTGCTTGACAGTGCACAATGCAGACTCCATCTGTATACCTGGCCAAGTGCATATCATGTATGTGGTTCCTTGGCTTCTTGCAATCTCTAAGGGTTCCAGCATGCTGCTATTGCCAGACAGCTTGAGATGCTTGCATGGGCTCTGCTCAGGAGTATGTATAGGTTATACCAGGGAAATGTGCAGAGCAACATAGTCCTCCCTGAAGGGAATCCTCATGGACTGTCCTAGCCGGGCTTCCTTCCTGCAAACCACAGCATACATCAGATCAAGTGCTACCTTCTGCCAATTGCTGCAACAAGATTGAAGCAGGTGGTCACATGTTTAAACGCCAGGGAGATACCACTAGAGAAGGTCATTCTTACCAGCTCTCATAGAAGAGCTCCATCTTCTGCATGCAAAGCTGCTGCTGAGCGAGCTTCAGCACATCCCTCTCCAGTGGCTGCAGTGCACATGCCTGCCGTAAGCATCAATTCATGCGTCATCTCATATGCATGCATCTTCAGAAGACATGTACCTGGTCAAGCTCTAGGCACATACGCAAAGTCCATCAGGTCAATGAAGATGCAGCACCGTCATAGACCTGCTGAACCTTGCGTACGGGCCAGCACAACGCGCTGCACCATGCAGGTCACCGCACGAGGATACAATGTATATGGACCCCTCGACACGGAGCATATGCATGTAACTTGGGGAACCTCATGCCAGGTCAATTTCCAAGCATGCAGCCCCCACAAGGCAGCCCTGTCAATGCATGGAGCTCGGGAGGACATGTGCCTAGTCAGGCGCTGAGCATGCATGCCAACAATCCAAGAAGCATGGGGGAGTAAGGGCCTCACAAGCAGCGCGAACTGCAGCTGCACGCTCTGCAGCTGCTGCACGGCCTTGGAGACGGAGTCATTCAGGGCCTTGATCTTGAGCGCCAGCACAGACTCGAGCACGTTCAGGTGCACCATGACTGCAGCCAGGTGGGGGCTGTCCACTGCCCACAGCAAGGCCGCGCTGCCAAAGTACACTGTGACCGCTAGTGCACGCACCTCCCTTGCAAAGCTCTCTGCGCACCCACAGCAATGCTGAGTCAATGATGAGAAGTTTACCAGGTGCCAGCACATACCTTCAAAATCATCTGGACTGCCCCTCACTGAGCGGATATAAGGTTGAGGCAGGCTGGTGGTGCCTAATCACTGTGTTGGCCTCTGCAGTGCATACTGGCCCTGGGCCAATATAGCTATTCATGGATGGCAACCAGCTATTGGCAGGTCTTCAGGCAGTGTGCCAACAGCTTGCTGCTGTCCTCCAGCCATACTGGCCAAGGCCCACCTATCTGGAAATGACTCAGTGAAGCGAGGCACCATGAGGGTTCTGAGGGTGGTGAGGGCGCACTTTTCATGTACTTCCGGCTGTCAGCATCAAACTTGAACTCGAGGCTCGAGTCTGAGATCTCCCCAGCAGGCGTGGTGTCTTCGATCGTCTTGAAGAGCGAAGACATGCCCCTCTGCCATTTGATCAAGCTGCTGTCAATCCTCTCATAGTCGCTCAACTCGTTTGCCTGCCAGAGAGCAATTTCAGTAAGGTCAGCTGCTGGGTATAGTCAGCTACAGCTTCTAAGGGAACTGCAGGACACCCCCTTCCATTCCCAGGTCATGTTGCAAGATTGCCAGATGAGGCTGGGCAGCTAAATGGTCATGGGAGCGGAGCAGCCCTGGTTGTGCATTGCATTTGCGTTGTGTGTGTCTTGAGCATGGGAGAAACTGGCAGGCATTGCGGATGACAGTCACCTTCTTGGGTATGGTGATGGGGTGATGGATGCTAAATTCCAGAGCAGTGTTTGCAGCCCCATCAATGTGTCTCAACCCGTTCTGCAGCTTGGCCTGCAAAGCACAATGCATTGAGCCACATGCTCCAATCTGCTCTCCATACATTCCCGAAGCCACAGCTCTGCCTAGTGAGAAGCTTCTGAAAGGCAGAGTTGGGTACAAAACGTGGGAGAACACACAGCTGAGGTATGAGTCTGCAGCAAGCCCGTCACATATGGCCCAACTGTTGTTAGGTATGCTTGGCCAATGCTTGGTCTTGCAACATACCAGGGAGGCCAGTGCTGAAGGAGAAACCGCTGCTACGATGAGCGTTGTCCACCAAAGGGCTGACCACCACCTCCAATCCGCACCAAACCTGTCTTGCCTGTGAGCAGTACGCTCTGTCAGGATACTTGTACCAGGAGATGACTCCTCAATGTACATCTGACTTGCACATCTCAGCAGATTCCTGGATGTGGCGACCTGACTCTACCGTCGTCATACGAGAGACCTCAGAACACACCAAGGAAGGCAACGAGAATACTGGTCGGTCTGCTCACCAGTCCTTTTGGCTCGCAACTGGCTTCTCTGCATCTCCTGAAATCCTGAAGGACTTGGTCCTGGATGGCTTCATCGCGTGTGACGCCTTTTAGACCCTACTCTACTTAAGGTATCGTCCGTCAATTCCTCGCAGGGGATTGGCGTTCCTCAAGCAAGCCTTTCCCGGCTCCATCACGCACCATCCCGCACACAAGGGGGACAGCTGTTGCTGTCGTACTTATGCAGAGCAATGTCTTTGATGTTAATATCTCTCCAACGCTGACTACCTTGGTCTCGGGGCATCGCTAAGAGCCACTCGGCCCAAGATCTTTGTCTCGGAATGACTTCCGGAATGACGACAGCATATCTAAGCCCAATGTTGTAAGTGCATGAGCAATTCCTTCAGCCATTGCCCTTCTTGGCTCAAGTCGACGCGGAGATTGTAAAAGTAATTGAGCACAATACGCGCGCACGACAAGGCACAAGCGATCGTTGAAGATCTGTGTAACAAGGATCGGACATGAGCCTTTAGGACAGTGAGCTGCAGCTTTAAGGACACGATGAAGGGCCTGATGCAGGTTCCGTGCCAAACTAAGCTTAATACATGCCATTCCGCGCAGAAAGACTGCCCACAGATTTCGAGACCTGTGTCTGCATGCACCCCATTCAACAGGCGAAGGCATGGCACATGATTCCCCGCAAGCCCCCTTCAGATTGCTATGGTGTGCAGGATCACCCCCTGCTGCTGAGTAGAGTCCTCGACTATGCAGCTCGATGGCATCCCGAGCAGGTACAACCCTCGGACTTACTACGTGCCACTCCTGACTGCACATGGGTGGAGGAGTGTCGTTGCCCTCAAGCACTGCTGCATATTGAGGATGGTTGCCCTGCAGGTGGTGGTGACAAGGACTGTAGAGGGCCCGGTCGTGAGGTCTACCTATGCTGAGGTGCATGAGAGATCCAGGCTCTGTGCCCTGGCGCTGAGGAGGCTGGGAGTGACTCAGGGCGACAGAGTTGGGACTATAGCTTGGAACACCTGCCGCCACCTGGAGAGCTGGTCAGCATCCCCCCTCCACCACCTTTCAATTCATATGCAGCACGGCATTTCCCTGCTTTCGAGGGGAAATTGCACCTCTCTGAATCTCCATTGCCTGGGGGGAGAGCCTGTCTCCAGTTGAGGGCATGGCAGAAGGGAGCACTGTCAACACACCGCATGTACAAGAACAGTGTGTCCTGCTACCATCATATGATTGGGCAAACTGGTCTGATAACGGGCTTGCTTGCAGAGAAGGTGACAGGCTACAGCTTGTGCAGGTATGGCATCATGGGACTGGGGGCTGTGTGTCACACCCTGAACCCACGGCTCTTTCTGGCAGACCTGGAGTACATCATCAACCATGCAGAGGACAAGGTCCTGATGCTTGATCTGGATCTGGCAGGCCTCATAGCGAAGCTGCGCCCAAAGCTGCCCACCGTGCAGCATCTCATAGTCCTGACAGACCGGAAACACATGCACAAAGTGGTGAGCACGCTTCAGAAGCCATCATTTGCCTTCTGTGGTACTGCTAGATCCTCCTGGCAGTGTGCATTGTTTAGGGCCCTGCATCTTGCCTTGGACATGCGCAAAGTGGCTTGGCTTGCTTTGGCCGGCAGCTGCAAGCCTGATGCATGCAGCTGCCGGCATGAGACGTGTTTTCCAAGCCACTTTGCACTTGCCCTCTCACACAGACAGTATAGGAGAGCGGCTCATTGAGCATGCTGGAACAGAGGCTTGCAACACTGCTTGTGCTACGAGGACCCTCCATTTATGCAGACAGGACAGAGAGTGCTCCTCGGAGAGCCACAGGGAGTGGCTCATGGGGCATAGTGGATGCAGGAAGAGGCGGGCTTGCAGGGCTGCTTGTGCTATGAGGACCTCATACAAGCAGAGCGGCCGCATTTACGTGGATTTCAGTGGGTGAGAGTGGACGAGAATGACGCATGCGGCCTCTGCTACACAAGCGGCACAACTGGCAGACCAAAGGTGAGATTCTGTTTGATTAAGAGATCCCCATGCGGTACATTCAAGCGCGTCATTGCTCATATGTACCACCTGCATGTCTCCTGGCAGTCATGCTGCAGTGTGATGGAGAAGGACTACCAGGGGACATGCAGATGGGTGCACTTTGCCACTACCCTATGGTTGTGGAATGCTGCAAACATCATCCATACTGTGAGCTGCGGACATACTGCAATCAACCTTCTGGCAAGTACCGTCCAAGTCAGGGTGGTGGTGGCCCCTGGACACCAATTAGGGCATGGCATGCTTACCAATTGCAATGTGTGACAACGCACAGTGATCGCCAGATGTGTGAGAAGCCCTTTTCAGGTCTCCGAAGATACCGGTGCCTTCAGATAATTGCGCGTAGGGTTGCATGCTACGCAGCATGGTGTGCTGAGTGGCTAATGCGCATGCAGGGGGTACTGTATTCCCACCGGTCCAATTACCTGCAGTCCTTCACAATGTCGATGCCGGACGCCTGCTGTTTGACTAGTGCTACCACAGTGTTGGCCATTGTGCCAATGGTGGGCCTCCCTCCCTCTCTCTTCTGCCACTGAGGCAGCCACCTATGGGGCATGGCTGACGTGGAGGTGTAGACCTGCCTTACCTATTCTGGTATGGACACGCGCCCAGCACAACATCATTCTTGTCATAATCCCAAGGTCTGTCTTTGCTTAAGTTTGTGTTGTGATGGCGTCTCAGAGTGATGCTGAATCGTGGCTGCTTGCGCAGTTCCATGCAAACTCCTGGGCTCTAGCATTTGGCGCGCCAATGTTTGGGGCCAAGCTTGTTCTGCCAGGTGGGCCATGCTCTGCCACATCCTGTCTGCATATCTTATACTTTGTCTGACACCATGACCATATCGTGTTACAATCCCTTTTGTTGTTGTGCCTCATGACTTTGTCCAACACATCACAAACCCAGTACTCCCAGTACTCGGATGCCTGTGGTTGACACTAAGCCGTTCATCTTGTGCCAAAGTGCAGTCTGCTTAAACAACATGACCTGCCACAAGCTGCAACTACCTTACTCATAACAGCCTGTACTGCCAGGGATGCTGACAGAGCACGCTACAGCGACACCCCTCATGGGTGATACTCACATCATGTGCAGGTCCACACTTGGATGGGGAGTCTCTGTACAAGCTCCTGGAGAATGAGCGTTGCACAATGAGCGCTGGCGTGCCCACAATCTTCACGGCGCTGCTTGCATACCTGCGGGAAACCAAGAGGAAGCTGAGCGCGCTGAAGCTGATCTCCATTGGCGGAGCAGCCTGCCCTCCGCTGCTGCTCGAGGTGCGTTCCCCTTTACCCTGCAGATCCTTCGCACCCCTGAGTCGATGTGAAGTGGTTTCCAGCCTGTAGAAGTGTGAGCAGAAGGCCTCGTGCAGATGCTCATTTGCGGAAGTATGTTACCTTGTCTATCTGGATGGTCTCAACTGCGAGAAGCTCTTTAGCAGGAGGTTCTCCAGAGCCCAGACCCAGGCAGCTGGTACAGATATTTTTTAGCGCTGTTAGATAGGTAGTGGGCACTGTCGATGTTGACTTTGCAAAGTCAATGTTGGCCATGCGTAATGCCTATCTTACAACACTATGTAGTTGGCATGTACACTGGACTTTGCGAGCTGAAGTATGCAGCAGAGCCCAATGCAGAAGCCGTTCTGTGTGCCTGCAGGCCTTCCAAGGGGAGTTTGGGGTGGAGATGAGGCACATGTGGGGCATGACAGAGCTCAGCCCTATTGGCTCCTGCGCAGGCTTCAAGGTTTGGATCCTGCTCTCACAAGCATTTCTCACATGCCCTCGCAAGCACATGCTTCTCGGACGCACTGGCGTCTGCGTCGTCCTAGTGTCCAGCAGATGAGGGTTGGCCGTCTGTGCCGGTGCCTGGCGTTCGGTGCCCGCGTACCATCATGATCAGAGTGCACTCCCTAGGAGGCAGGGTCACTTGTTACCAATTGTGCTGTCGATTTGAGTGGTACAATGGGGGTAAAAGGTGGTTGTGTGTGCAGGGCACATTGCCGCCCATGAGCCAGAAAGAGCAGCTTGCGCTTCAGCTCAAGCAGGCAAGCACCAATTATGCGATTCTTTGTCAGGAGTCTGGGCATCACATCACGCGCATCTTTCGCATGAACAGAGAGTGCTGGAGAAGGAGACTCACTTGTGTGGCCACTATTCGGGCAATGGCTTGGCCACACTGTGAGATTTCCCACACCAACACTCCCTGGTTGTGCGACACTTCAGGCTGGTCGCACACTCTGTGCCTCTCACTGAATGCGCAATGTCATATGCAGGGTAGGCCGCCTATCTTTGTGGACATGCGCATCGTAGATGATAACGGCAAGGTCCTGCCGCATGATGGCAAGGCGTATGGCGACCTGCAAGTGCGAGGACCTCATGTCATCTCCAGATATTACCGGGTGTGCAGCTGCTCCATGCATGCTCCCATCCTCAGTGGCCCATCTGCTGCAGGTCAATGCTGACACTTGCCGGATAGTTCTCCCTATGTCATGACCATGACATATAGCAAAGAAAAGTGCATGGATGTGTCCTCGGCCTGCAGCACAGATGGTGCGACATGTACCAAGAACTCTGCACACCACATGCAAGAGCAGTGTCCTCTCAGCGCCTGACATCAATCTTGTGTCACACTCATGTATGTGGCAGCGCTTGCGATGGCACATGTCAAGAGGAGACATGGTGTGTGCAGCATGACAAGGACGCCACGCTGGAGGACAACTGGTTCACTACTGGTGATGTGGCGACAATAGACCGCTACGGGCACTTCCAGATCACAGACCGCAGCAAGGACGTCATCAAGAGCGGTGGAGAGTGGGTGTCGTCCATTGAGGTCGAGGGCGTGATCATGTCCCACCCAGCGGTACACCCTCTCACCTGCAACTCATGCCATGCCATCTGCAATTAATAGATGGCTCGGCTTCACGGGACAGCTGACTGAGCACCGCTCCCTCCCCTGTGGCTCTTCCAGACGGTGTGATGGTGAGCAAGGTATACAGTCCATCAAGTGGAAGCTCCTAAAGTTCCCAGAGTAGGGCCTGCTGGTGCAAGACGAGTTCTCTTGCGCAGGTGTTGGAGGCGGCTGTGATTGGCGTGCCGCACCCCAAGTGGACAGAGCGACCGCTGCTGGTAGTGGTGACTCACCCTGGCCGCCAGCCCAGCAAGGATGAGCTGCTGGGCTACTTCCAGGTGAGCTCAATGCAATGCCATACCCCTGCTGCGCAGTAAGCTCCACGCACTTACACCAGATGACTCGATTGGAGTCCCACATAGCGCTACTCATGGGCAGAGGCGCGGCGAGCAGAGGTGGATGCATGGCTGTAGGAGACCGGCATAGAGTTCCCGCTGCACAGCAATTGTGCATCGCAGTGCAACGCAGTGGCGCTCCGCATATGATAACATGTGGCAGTCACTGCACCTGTGTCTACATGCCAGGAGGCTCCTCTGCATAAATGCTTGTGTGCTTTCTGGTGCAGGGCAAGATAGCGAAGTGGTGGATCCCTGACGACGTGGTCTTTGTCAAGGAGATTCCGCACACTGCCACAGGGAAGGTGTCCAAGCTGACGCTGCGGCAGCAGCTGAAGGACTACCAGAGCAGCCACTCAAAGCTCTGAACAAGTAGGGCATACACTTGCACAGCGTCTGTGATGAGAAACACTTTCCTTGCATGGGTGTGGGACGGTCTCTTCAGCGCGTGATGCAAGCGCGTTCTTTGCCTGTGTGCAAGATAGACTCATCAGAAGGTGAATGTGACGGAACAGAATGTGCACCCTAAAATGTCACTCAGGCAGTGTGACACTGTCAGCAGACTTCAGTGCCGTTCGGCCTGGAGAGCTGATGGAATCTTTGTGAGGGGACCCATATTTTCCTTGAGCGCTTTGAGACATTGCACATTTGGAGAAACGTACATACAGATCAGTAGACATGCGACTGACACTACCAGTGCTATCTGTCTGAAATTGGGAGGAGTAGCACATGAACGCGTGTGAGCTGACTGTGATCTCTCGAGCTCGAGTGTTGGCATGTTTTATCAGATTGTGCTCTCATGGCTCAGATGAACAGTTTACAGAGTGCTCAATACCCTTACGGCATCCTCCTGTGCAAGGAGGATGTAGCATATTGTAATAAGGGTTTCCCCGGCAATTATGGTCAGCAATGTGTTGGTCATGATCTACCCGTCTGCATAGATTATAGCTCACAGCTACCTACCTCACCCATCTACCCCACTCTTGAGCCAACCTCATGCTGACGCTTCTCGACTGACATTGTCAAATTGGATCTGTTTGACATGTGCAGCAGCACCTCCAGCTCGCTACATAGGGATGCTTCCACGAAGCGGATCCATCGCATTGACACATGTCCCTCTACTCTTGCATACCAGCATCTGACAGCTGCCTCCCTTCTTGGCTATAAGTTCAGCAACGTCAGCTACTAGCAGGGACATATGCCCATGAAGGCCTACTGTGCTGATGTACACAAGCTCATGGCCTACAATCTGTGCATGCCGCATGAGGTAATATTGACTGCAGCTTGCCTGCTGCGTCCGCTGTGCTGTGGATCTCTTGAGGGCTAAGGAATTTCAACACCCTGACACACCTGGCAGTGACATCGACATGGGTCATTGAATCAAAGGCCAAAGTAGAGCAGACTCACAGGAGTCGATCAACTCTCAACAAGCAGGCAGAGACAGCTAAATCGCCTGCTGCTTGGAGATCATAAGCTCTGTGTGAATAGCAATTCTGCTGTGACTAGCTGGCTGTACGTGTGCCAAGCTCTCTGACATGGCTGCTGACCAACACGGCCCAACCTACAAGAAGAGGGCCAAACTATCTGCACAGCGCGCTCATGCCCATGAATCTTGTCCAGCTGCTGACCTTCAGCAACATGATCAGGAAGGGGAGAGCGGCTTGTACGACCTTGAGAGATGTGCCTTCCGCTCTGCATAAGTGTCACAAATAGATGTGGAAAGGGGTAGTATCGGTGTGTGTAAAACAGTCAGAGGCTCTGTGACTCAGAGCATAACCTTCCTAGCGCATATCTTCTGGGTGGTGTATGCCAGCCAACCACACATCTGTGATTGGACTCCATGCAGCACAGCTCACAATATCTGTGCCTGGCGCCATGCCAAAGGCATCTGAGACTGCAGAGACCTGAACATCATTGAGGAATGAGGCGCATCACAGCCAGAGCCTGCTGTGATACCAAGCCGTGCTGCATGCTGGGGCTGCCCATAGCAGCCAACATCTGGCACAGCGCAGCCCGGCCATGCGCCACATTGGGAGTTGTGACTCCGCAGACAGACAGCATGGGAGAGACTCCCTGCTCCACCTGTTCTTCCATGGGAATGTGCATGACGCGCCTGACGTCGCCCCAATGATAATTGAGGTGTGCAGTGTAGACGCCTTGGCATGGGGTCCCTGTTTCCAAGTCCAGTGCTAATGAGAGCCTGTCTTGTGCCTGTATGGCTGGACCCCATGTCCTTCAGGCCCGCAGCCGAGGCCGGTTTCTGTATGGTACGCTGCTGCAATCTCCCACAGCGCGTCGTCGCTCCATGCGGGCCCGATGAGGGTGATTCCAAAGGGTAGGACCGGCGCAGGGTTGCCTGTTTCGGCCAGATGCTGCGCGCGCTGCGCCGCCTCACCTGTAGCACATACTGCATGCTCAGTGCCCTGAGCTCATGCCATCCACAATGCCTGAGGTTACATGTTTCACCCTCAAGGAGCTCACACCTGTGCAAGATGCCGTCATGGCATGACTTCCTCGATATGACAAAAAGGAGGTGCGCTTCTGTACCCAGCAAAGAATTGCATGCATGCAGAGGTCACCTACCTGTGGATCCGGCAGGAGCAGGCTTGCATCTCAGAATGCCGCTTGGAACAGCAATTGCAGCCATGTCCATGAGGTTGACAAAGTTGGTGAAGCGCCCAAGGTTGCCGTTCTTGTCCCAGGTCACGTTGGACGCTTGCTTCTCGTCAGCCTCGATCTCTGCATAGGCAGCAGTACACACATGAGATAAGGTGAGCGCCCTTGCAGACATAGCCGATTGGCCTGCTCCAAACACCCTCCTGACACAGCTTATCATGTCGTGGTATTGAGGAGGCTTCACAAGGACAGAAGTGAGTGAAGAAGGCCCTCACAAGCAGGCTTCCAGCAGAACACGAATGTGAGCGGGTCCCTCACCAGCATCGGTATAGTGGTGTGCTGCGCTGGGAACAACCAGGAAGTCTACTTTGGCCATCTCCACACGGGCCGCGCACTTCAGCTCGTTCAGCTGCGTGAACGCATCGAAGGCATCCGCCGCTGAGAAGGCGTGTGAGCCCGATATGATGGCTGCGGTCACCCGCTCCATTCGCCCGTCGCTCGCCACAGACTCTTTCGAGGTTGCCTTGCCCTGCAGGAGTCACCTCAGCCCAGTCAGCCCTCTTCTGCATGCCTCTCCTGCTGTCCAAGGGACTGGCAACAATTGCAACAGCAGCAGTCGCAGCGACACTGTCGAGGAGGGAGGACACATGTAGGTGCAGCGCATGAGGTTGTGTGGGTGACGCACCTTGCTCTCCAGGAATGGACGGATGCCTGCATAGCGCTCGGCCAGAAACGCGCTCGTGTACAGCATCCCCGCAGCCTTTGCAAAAGAGCTGAAGTCGATCATGACTGGTTCGCCGCCCTGGTCATGCAGCCGCTCACAGGCCTCCTTGAAGAGCTGGTCATAGCCTACAACACAATCCCACTTGCGCTGAGCTGTGAGAATCCTGCCGCATTGCGTCTAATATGAGCCTGATGAATTCAGGAGCGCCCTTTGGCTTCTCAAGCAAGAGGACGCGCAGCCTCAGTGGATGCAGGCCCTTAAGCAGAATGCAGCTCTCACTGCAACATGCCAATGGCTCACCACTAGCAAAGTCATCTCCTACGGGACTGACTTCACGCTGAGGAGCGCAAATCAGGCTGCGTTGCATCTGGCACGAGTCAAATTAGTCCAGGAGTGCCCTCTGGCTTCTGAAGCAAAGGCTGCACAGCCGCAGTTTCTGCGGCACTCAAGCAGAAAGCAATCTGACTGGACCGTGCTAGTGGCTTACCATCAGCAAAGTCATCTCCGCCTGGTCCTGCAAAGCTGAGGTACTGCGCGCTGGGGACGCCAAATCTGAATCTGGGCTTGGCGTGGCCATTGGTTGCCGGCGTAGAGGACGCTCCTCGCTGGATCACTGGCGATTGCCCGGGTGTTACCGGCCCATTGGAGCTCTTCTGTGTGCATGCACCAAAACGGGGCAGGGCGGCGGGGCGTATGCGCCAGTTGGGGTCTTCCAGCTTCCTCCCGGCTTCCTGCACAGGCAGACCTGCCTCTGGGAACATGCAACCTGGTTCCAGCATGCTCCACTTCAATTGCAACCCCTCGAATTGACCTGGCAGTACAAGGCATGGACAAAGTCTTCCATCGCTAGCCCTATGTATTTTCTGCAGCATATCAGTACCCATCACTGCCAGGTTCATGCCAGCAAATCCTGGGCATGTGCTGTGGGTGGCAGCTCACCTGCATGAGGCGCGCCACCTCAGCGCCGTCCTCGACGCAGCGCGCGAAGATGGAGACGCAATCGAGGGCGCGACAGGCTTGCACGACGCCCGTGGTTGAGAAGCGCCCAACCGTTGGCTTGATGCCGACACAGCCGCAGAAGTGGCCCGGCACCCTTCCTGGACGGCACATAGCACATCTCAGATGAAGGGAGGACGAATAAGGGCAGCGTAGATGTGCAACACCCTGGTGCCCTTAAAGGCATAGAGGCACTGGGTCACAGTGGCCGCTTCACTCAGCAGCTGGAGAAGGCGTGCAACTATGTCAGCCAGCCGATCACAGAAGCAACAGTATACCCATGCTTAGCAAACGGCAGTAGTGCAGCTTCTGCGATCACTCGGGACCAAAAGGCGCAGGTCTTCACGTGGCTGAGTAAAGGAGCCACATCAAGGTCTCAGGCCGCTCTTGGCGGAGTGCCATGGCTGGGGCAGCTCCAAGCTGTTGCACAGGAACGTCAGATGGTCATGTAATGGCATACCTGAGCCTGCAGTGTCTGTGCCAAGGGCAAAGCTGAGGAGGCCGCCGCCCACGGCTGCCCCAGAGCCTGAAGAGGATCCTCCCGGGATGAACCTGTCATCGAAAGGATTTCGGGCGGTGCCGAAGGGCGTGCGCGTGCCGACCAGGCCCGCTGCGAACTGGTCCAGGTTTGTCTTGCCCACCATGATGCCACCTGTAAGGGCGCAAGCTGCCATCAGCACCGCCAATGACAGAGCAGGTATAGGGTAGCATGTCAAATCTCAAGTTGGCAATCAGCCTCCAGATTCCTGAAAGGGTGTCTCAGTCACCATCATGCCCCCACAAATCACTAGAACATTTCAGCCTCTCAGTTGACACAGTAGGTGAAAGACAGCAGAGGGCTTCATTGCACTAGAGTTACGCTTGACATGATTGCTGTGTGGCGCAAGCTAAGTGCTGCGCTGGCATTGTAGAGCAACGCCAGGGTCAATCATGTAGTCTCATGACATTTACAGAGAGCACTGCAAGGAGGCTTGAGAAAAAGACATGCAGCACTGGTGGGCATGCACACGTGAGGTGGGACGTCCTGGTCAGTTGCTAGACATGCGAGGCTAGACTCTGCAGTGTAAGAGGGCTCACCAGCATTGAGAAGGGCCTCTACAGTTGGGGCGGACTCAGTTGGGATGTACCGGTAGGCTTCACAGGCTGCGGTCGTTGGTAGGCCTGCTACATCGATGTTGTCCTTGACGCCAAATGGGATGCCGTACAGAGGTCCCCTTGCCGCAGCAGGGAGGCTCTCCAGCTCCCTGCATTGCAAGCACACGCTGTTTGGCGCATGCATAAAGAGGTATATGCATCTGGTCCTAGTGTGTATATTCACTGATGGTGTCAGGAAGAGCTGTGATGTAGGATGGTGTCCTGCGCTCATCAATGGGCAAGTCCTGCCTTCCCCAACTTCATGCATAGCGAAACCACGGCTGGTTAGCTTTTTATACGCCATATTTAGCTAAGCAGCACGTTTTGCAATACAGTCTACCTGCAGCGGTCCAGCAGGTTATCCAGCGGCAGCAGGGTGATGAACATGCCATGCTCCGCAGCAATGCGTGGGTGTAGGCGCTGAATGACCTCAGAGGGCGACAGTCCAGACTTGTATGCACTTCTGAGGTCCTTGAAGTCCAGAGATAGGCCCGCCATGGTCTGGGGTACAGTCTAGGAAACCCCCTTCTGATCGGCTTTCTCTTCAAGACCTACTCCCTGCAGATAGTGGCGAGTGGTCTTTGCTTGGCCTCGTATCGCAGAAACAAGTCTAATCTGACGCAATAACAGAGGAGCCAGGCTACCCTGCTTGTTGCAGGCTACTCCGACTCTATGCAAAAGGCACGTGCAGCTACACAGGGAATGTCCCACCTCAGTCACTCAGGTGCACCGCTGCTCCTGCTTGCTCCTTTGCGAGCAAGGGTGCCTTGATACCTGTACAACGTGACCAGAGCCCGTGAGCCTAGGACGCGGGCCTAATGTCCAAGAGCAGCATAAGATTGGGACTAAGGTGAGTGCCCACACATTAGTGATGTCATGTTACGCACATGCCAAATTCACATGGCCTGGTGCCAAATCGTATGGTCAAGGCGCAGCGTGACGGTCGGCTGCAGGAGTATAAAACGGTCGTGAGTTTCACATAGAGGGCATTCCGCTACACCCGGGCAAGCCAACGCCTGTGAGCCAACACCTCCCAGCCACCAGGTTTTCGAAGCACGGCCGTGCAACGCTTCCACATCGGCCGCCAGCCAGCCTTGGCAACCCTTCTCAGGTGATCACTTCCATCCGCTTTATCCATTGCACGTCCTGGGTGCGCTGCAGTCCCCTCCTCTGACATACTTTACCTACAGCCGGCTCGGCGCGTAGGGCATAAGCTCTTGACGCATGCATGCACCACATTGCCCGACACATGCAGCGTGTGACTTCCTCTGATCAGCTGGTGATTGGCTGCATCATAGCACTGTACGCATAAAGCCTTGACATTGCAGTGTCTAGAAGCCTTTGTTTCCCGGGGATCCTCCGTGCATCACGCGAGACAGGTCCGCTTCTAGCGTTGATGTCCCCAGTAGGGCTCATCCAAAGTGGATTCTATACCTTACTGACGCGCATGATGCGCAGGGGTCTGCCTTAAGAGTTCGCCGCGATGCCAGTACACCCAGATGTGCCAAACCTGTTTGGTCTGCACCAGTTCGATGGGTACGCCGCCACTCTGCTACGTGATTTCGTTGCAAGATCCTAATGTTGGTATATGGCCTGCCAAGTATTTGCACCTGCACGCGCATATCACCAGTACTAGGGCTTCGCGAGAATTTTCAGGCGTCTGCCTGTTTGTGTGATCAGCTTTTTACCGATGTTGCCCAGCGTCACCCTGAGAGATATTTAAAGCAATCCGTCATTGCAGGGCCACCAGCTTCTTCGCTGGTATGCCTCCCCTGAGCGAGGGTGCTGGCTATGCTGTTGTGGTTGGCTTTGGAGCCTTTTTCTCCATCTTCACAACCATCCTTGTCTTCCTTGATTACCGTTTTGGAGGCACCAAGCAGACCAGCGAGCAGGTGTGTGACTCAATTTGGTGCTGCCGTCATATTATGGCACTTCCAGACACTGCATCTGTCATTGCTAGGTGCATGTTTCAGAGGTCAAGCTACTGCTCACAGATAAGGCCTGAGACAAGATCTTTACCTTGTGTGCAGTTCAACTGCGGTGGACGGTCAATCAAGCAAGGGCTGATTGCAGTCGACATTGTCAGCCACTGTAAGTCACTTCCCTATGCAAAGTGCTCTGCACTATAGTGTACAGTGTCACAGCCTCTATGAAATGCCCCGCCCATGGAAGGTTTTGACTTTGTACTGATGCTCACCTCCTGAGAATGCGTGCCTGTGCAGGGACCTGGGCTGCAACCCTGCTGCAGAGTTCCAACGTCGCATACAAGAATGGCGTCTCTGGACCTTTCTGGTGCGTCTACCAACCTGCCCTTGCGACCAGCTGCCTTTTGAGGCGCTGACATGCCTTCTGAAGAACATATCACCCCTGTCCAGCACCTGGAGCAGTCCTGCTTGAGCAAATTACCTTACACCAGTGTCCCATCGCGGAATGCATCTTGTCTGCCCTGTCTGAAGTAAATCTGTGTCTGGCCCCTCTGCTGAATGCCCCTATGTCACCTCCGTGTAAGCAATAGACTCCTGTGCTTTCAGGTATGCTGCCGGAGCTACCATCCAGATCCTGCTCTTTGGAATCCTCGCCATCGAGGTCAAGCGCAAAGCGCCCACTGCTCACACCGTGCTCGAGATCATCAGTAAGCCCTTCTTTGGCCCGTCTTCCATGACATTCACAAATCCCGGCATTTGCTGTGCCCGTTTTGGGACTGCCGCTGTTCATACTCTGCATGGCAGATCAGCAGCGTGCAAGGTCCGCACAATGCTGCTCAGCACTTGCAGCGGGTGAGGCGTGCTTTGGACGGGGAATCAGCAGTTTGACGTGAGATCCAATCATGACCTGTTGCGCACTGCAGATATGCTGCGGGGCAAGTGTGGTCCGTACAGTGCTACTTTTGAAGGGCTGTGGGCTCTGCGTGCCCTTGTCAGTGGCTTAGCAGGCGCGCATCAGACCGGTATTGACGGGTGTTGCTGAATGCAGATGCGCGGTGGGGCAGGCCCGCTCACATCACATTCTTCATCTTCTGCATCATGACCAACATCCTGGTCACATCCATGCTCCTGCTAGGAGGCGCTGCCGTCATGAACTCCCTGACCGGCATGAACATCTACGCGGTGCGCCAGTCCACACCTGCCTCGACACCTTCATGAGGCCCTGCATTGAGGGAACCCACAGACTGTCGCACGACGCATGCGTACAGTCGACCGCTGTTGCATTACATCCTCTGCCAGGTCACTGAGGAGGCCCACACTGTCTGCCCCTGACGGGATCGCTCCTGGGATTGCTCTGCTGCTGCTGTATCCTGCAACCGCCACTGCCGAGCTCAGCATGGCGCTTTGCATAGCATGGGCTATCCCATGCCAGGCACGTCCCCTGTTTCGGCATGGCAGGTTGCATGCATGCTGAGGTGTCCATACGGGCTGATCCGTATTGCGTGGTGTGCAGGCGGCCATGCTGATTCCCATTGGTATCATTTTGTACACGGTTGCTGGAGGCCTCAAGGCCACCTTCATCAGCTCATACGTGCACACCGTCATCATCTACGTGGTGCTGTGCCTGTTCAGCTTCATGGTGTACACACCCTCCTCTGTCCCCGGGCTCGGATCCCCCGCCAAGGTAGGGGACCCTCTAGCATGCCTCTCTTTATAGTCACCTTGGGGCTGTAAGCACTACATTGAAAGCTGTCACACACTGGAGTCACTCATGCCAGCATGTGGCTGCAAATCTGTTGGCTTAGATATCGTCCAGCTCGCACACGGACGGGTGGGCACCAACTCTGCACTGAAGGGTCTGGCTCTGAAGCCAAGGCTGTAGCCCATGTTGGTGCAGTGGGGGTTCTACAGTTGCGCATGATCAGGGGAGCATCAAGGCGCATATGGTGTGCAGGTGTGGGAGAATCTGAAGGTGATCAGCGAGCAGTTCCCTGTCGAGGGCAACAAGGGCGGCTCATATCTGACCATGCTGTCCAAGGGCGGCTTCGTCTTTGGCATCATCAACATCATTGGCAACTTTGGCACCGTCTACAATGACCAGGTGAGCGCCAATTCTGCAACATTCATATAAGCCGGCATGGCTGGTCTGCATTACACAGACCAATACGTTGGCTTCGCACGACACCGAACTTCGTCCAGGCATCAGGATACGAGCCGCCCTGTACGCGGCACCTTTTCAGGCGTAAGGGACAGCCCATAATCTGCTCTGGCAGAGACGGTCGCCATGATGCTTTGACTGCATGCATTGTTTACCTGGTCACTATGACACGAAATGTCATGTGCCGGCTCTGACCAGGAGTTCCTGGGTGTCGCCAATCTCAAAGCGACGCCCCGCTCACTGCACCTTCCGCTCATGCCATGTGCTGCTGCAGGGCTACTGGCAGAGCGCCATTGCAGCGAGGCCCTCCGCCGCGCACACCGGGTACCTCCTCGGCGGCGTCATGTGGTTCTGCATCCCCTTCACCCTGGCCACCACCATGGGCCTGGCTGCCCTTGCTCTCGACCTGCCCATCACCCTTGAGGAGAGCGGCTCAGGTGAATGGCCTGACCAGACGCCACTCATCCTATATGCACCTGCCTGCAAGCAACCAGTTCCTTAGCATCGCTGTAAGTCTGGTCCGTGATGAGGAAAGATGCCATGAGCTGCAGCGTAGGCAACCATGTGAACACTTTCTGTGCATACATGCCTGAGGCACAGCAGCCGGGACGTTTTGTCTCTGTGCTACAGCCTGCAGGTAGCATAGCATTAGCGCTCGGAAGGGCAGAAATGCTGACGGCATTGCTGTGCATGCAGGCCTGGTACCTCCAGCAGCTGCAGTGCCTGAGCACTAGTACTTCATTTGGGTGTTTTAATAGCATGCCACTGAGCTCAGAAGTGCTGACACCGTCAGTGTGCATGCAGGCCTGGTGCCTCCGGCAGCTGCAGTGTTCATCCTGGGCCACAGCGGAGCCATCCTCATGGTGACCATGCTGTTCATGGCCGTCACGTCCGCGGGCTCGGCCGAGCTCGTCGCCGTCTCCTCGCTCTTCACCTACGACCTGTACAAGACCTACATCAACAAGAACGCCAACGGTGCGCGCTACTCACGGTCAAGCAGTTTGTGTTGCAGCAATTCTAGAGAACTGGTGTCGTGTCAGCCTGACACAGTACACCTCAATCAGGTGTCAGGCAAATGACCCCATGAGCTGCTTGCCCTGACTCTCTGCAGACATGACTTTACAGTAGGGGGCTTCAGGAGTTGCACATACAGCCTTGCGGGTGTGTCTTTCAGGCCATTGCATTGGTCAAGTTATCCGGCAAGGGTCTCATATTACGGAGACATGTGCAGGCAAGACCATCGTGAGGATGAGCCAGTACATCATTGTAGCCTTTGGATGCTTCATGGGAGTCATGGCCATCATCCTGCTCGAGATTGGCCTCAACCTCGGGTGAGACCCTCCTGAGGACATCTAGGATTGAAACAGTCAGCAAAACTCCCATCAATCGGTATGCCAGGGAACGCTACAAGTGTCAGTGCCAGCTTTCTGCTCAGCCTTCCATATGGAGCACGCGGCGTGTCTCAGCAGATGGGGTATCAGTCCAGCACAAGTGGATAAACTTGAGCGGGCGTGTGACTCTGCAGGTATGTGTATCTGCTCATGGGAGTGCTCATCGGGTCAGCCGTGGTGCCCATCGCCTGCTGCCTGTCCTGGAGCAAGTGCACAGCCACCGCCGCCATCTCAGGCGCATGGGGTGGCCTGGCAGCTTCCATCACCTGCTGGCTGGTGTACACCAAGTGTGTGTATGGCGAGATCTCCCTCGAGACCACCGGCAAGGTAGGATCCTGCCAATAGGTCTGCTGCCGACTACCCTTCTCGGCAATTCTGGCATTGTCGACATCTCGGCAATTGTCCCATAGAAGATCTTTGTGAGCGTTCTAACCAGCTATGCAGGATCATGACAAGTACATCATGCGTTGTGTACAGGTCGCACTTCGCAAGTCACATGACTGCACTTTGTCTTCTGCTGTCTCAGGGTGTGTGGTCTCATGCTGTTCGGGGTGTGACATTATTTTATAAGCAATTGCTTCAGATTAAGGTCGCTCCATCGGAATTGTAGGTCTGCCTCAGGTCATCAAGCAGAGGAGGATGGTGCTAGATGCTCGTGAAGACTGTCAGAGAAGGGTCTCATGGTGTTGCATGTGCGCAGGACTACCCCATGCTTCTGGGAAACCTGGTTGCCATCCTGTTCTCAGCGCTCATCGTGGTTGTCGTCTCTCTCATCAAGCCCGACAACTATGACTGGAAGGGCACCCGCGAGATTGCCATGGTTGACGACTCTGAGACGGGTACGCATGAAGCCTCTTCGACCAAGTATGCTCAGTGTGTCCTGGTGCATTCACCACCAGGCGCTCCAGATAGGTGCAGGCATTGCACAATGCGCGCGCTGCAAACTGCTGGATCAGATTTGGAGTCCAGCGTGTGGGCTTCCCATGCTGTCATTCTATGCATTCCATAGCGCCTGTGAAATGCGCGCGCTTGCATAAGTCACCATCACATGACCCTGACTATATGCAGGCTTCTCTGAGGAGGGCCCCGACTCACCCGCTGCCATGGAGCATGCCTACAAGTGGATTCTGAAGTACGGGGGCGGCCTTGCATTCATCCTCATCATCGCCTGGCCCTGCCTAGCTCTCCCAGCTGGCGTCTTCAGCAAGGGTGAGCTAAAGTGCCCTATCGGTGACCTGCTGTAGAGCCCCAATGCTGCAAGCCTTGCAGGCGGACTATGCTGAAAGAGCTGAGGTCCTCTCTGATCTTGGCTTTGCTGGATGCAGGCTACTTCACCTTCTGGGTCATCATCAGCATCATCTGGGGTCTGGTACGTTCCGAATGTCACTGCTTTCACAGTCATCCTGACACTCCCTTATGCCCGCTCTTGTAGTCCCACTGAGAAGTTGCATCTGCGCTTGCATCGCAGAAGTGCAGCTGGTGGCGCATGAGATGGTGCTGCAAATCACAGTGTACTCATAACTCACCACCCACATGTGCAGATTGCTGCCGTCCTGGCAACCGTTCTGCCGCTGTGGGAGTCCAGAGAGGTTCTGGTCAGGATCCTGGTCCAGGCCATGACCTGCAACAAGGCCTCCCCCGAGTCCATGCAGAAGTTTGGCAGCTTCATGGGCAAGCCTGGTGTCCCCCGCGTGAGGGTGAGCTCCCCCACCACCTGGTTTATTCCCTGTAGGAAGGCATGGCCTGCCTCAAAGTGTCAAGCCTGCCTCAGTCTAGGGGTCTGCGCGCCTGACATGCATCCGGCTGCAGCTCAGGATGGACGCATGCACAGCAGCGCTGCAGGCTGCCATGGCTTGCAGCAAATTAGCTTGATGCATTGAAAGGACGCCTGCCAGGTGTATGTGAGTGCCAGGGATCTGTAAGAGGACTCGTGCAGCACACATCTGAGGCCGCTGTGCTTCGCGTGCAGGGTGGCAGCGCCTATGTGCAGCCTGACAAGACCGTGCACGACCCCAAGGCTGCAAACGGAGACCTCGAGCTTGGGCCCAACAAGCCTGTCACTGCCCCTGCCGAGCAGAAGGCTGTCCCCTGAATTCATTGATGCCCTTACGTCCAACTGTGGCCGGGCAGTCTACCTGTCGAGGCATGTGACAGCCTCAAGACCAGCACCAACACAGCCTTTGTCATTGTTGCCGGGGTGCAGCGGGCACACACTTATACCCCGTCCTAGTCAAGCGTGCCCGGTATTTTTTTCAGACTCTGTGCCGTACCATAGGTTGTCATGGGTCTGCAACAAGCTCTATTTCTGGCCTGGTTGATCAGCAGCATGCTTAAATCTTTCATGCCAGCTTGGGAGCTTATGCAGATGCCATAAGACACATGGGAGTCCTACAACTGGTTATGCTGCTGCGTGTGCTGGCAATATAGGGCCCAGGTCTCCCATGATAGGGAGCATCATCGTTGAAGCCAACCTGACATGCAATTTTTTGGGGGTCAAGACTTTTGAAGTTGTGCGGAGCATACTAGGCCCGCAACTGTACGACCAAATGAAAGTGAGCTTTGCACGAGATGACATCACCAGTCCGGGGCATGCGCCACAAATACATATGAGGGGGATCTAGGCGTTTGCCGGGTGATTCCGAGTCAGGATGATTAAGATTGCAGCGCCTTATCATGGTGTGTCCGTGCGGCCAATTACAAGATGTCTGTCTGGCCGAGAGTCCATGAGGCAGTCTGATTTCATCATGTCAGGCGACATATCTGTGAGCTGCACTTCAAGTGGACAAGGCTTGTCCCCTGAAGCAAGGCGCACAGCAGCATTGTCCAGGACATGTTGTCTCAGCGCAGCATCAGGCCCTCTCAGGTTCAGGACACATGTTCAAGGTGTGCAATGACATTGGTGCTGCTATGTTGGCAAACCAAAGGAGTTTGTGGGTTGCCTTTCACTGTTATGTTCAGGAGGTGTTTCCTTTGTTGGATTTTTGTAAGCGCTTTGAAGCCTGAAGGCGCTAAGCTAGCCTACAGGCTGGCAAGCATACGATGCAATGCGGATGCGTACTGTGCACAGTCACAGATGCATCCCACAACGTATTACTCTCTACATGTACCTTGCAGATCCGTGGTCATCAGAACCCACTGCAGCTGCATTCTGCTTCATCTGGTCTGCTATGACAAATCACTGCCTACAGAACTTTCTGTGCTTTCCTGCCTCGCTGCACACCATACGAAGCAACCTTTCATAGATGCAAACTGCTAGCTTCTGGATTGACTACCTCCAGCAGAGCTCAGAGGTGACTAGGCTTGCTGCACCTTCAAAATCTTTTAGTACAAGAGCTCACTTGTCACTACACACTGCCTGCCATTGTGCCCAACAGACGTGCTCAGGTACTTCCGTCCCCTCAGTATCGCCATTCATTCTGCCGAATACCATGATCTGCATGGGAGCAACGCAAGATCGGGCACAGGTCAGGCCCATCATCAGGCTCTTCAGCACAGATGTCTGGCAGAATCAATACGCGCCACACATATGATGCAACTCAGCAATGTACTCATCTTCTTATGAATCGTGATGCGCCATCACGTTTGCGAGCTACGACGGTTACCGATGTGCCTGATCGGGATCCCTGCTGCGTCAGAGGAGGGACCTCTCAGATGTGATGGATATCGGGAGCTCTTGCGTGCTGCCGTGCTCAGGAGCTCCGTGTATCGTGATCAGGGCTCTACAAGCGGTGCATCCGCCAGTGACGGTGGCATCATGATGGCCAGCCAGAGCGACATGGCAGAACTATAGTCACGTTTGTTACGTTGCACCCAGACACCAGCTCCATTTCAAAGCAGCCAAGCCTATCGTTTCAGGCATCTAGAACATATTAGTGGCGTCAAATCGCTGACCAAGGGGGTAGTGGGTACGTAAAGAGATCAGGCATGAATGGCAGGCATGATGAAGGTGACGTGATGGACAATGTGGTATCACCGTCATCAGGGCCAGCCACCGTGTCCATCAAAGCAAGGAAGGGCCAGCCTGCCAACCTGCTGATCCAGATCTCGGAGGATGAAGGAAGCAGCTCGTCCATGTCCTCAGTCTTCACACTCTGCAACTCTGCAATTGGCGCTGGAGTGCTGTCCCTGCCCTACGCTTTCAGGAAGTCGGGTGAGACCTATCTACTGTAGCGAAACGTGAGCTGAGCCTGACAATTAGCTCATCTGAGTAGTCATGCACTGCAGTACTGTGTGCCTGTATCCAAGGAGTGCACATTATTCGCTCAGAATGGGAGTCTCTGCCTGTAGGTCTGATTGGCTGCTTCCTTCTATGTATCATCCTGGGCGCCTGCGAAGCGTTCACGATGTACGTGCTGTCAAAGTTTGCTGAGAGGTATCAGGCTCCCACATACAGCGGCCTCATCAGGAAGGCCCTTGGTCGCAAACTCTCAGCAAGTGAGTTGTTTTCCAGCCAACACTACCCTTTCCTGCAAAGTCTGTGTTGAAGACAAATGCTTGCGCGATCCCATCTGACAATGCATGTACCTCTTGTCACTCGAAGTACCGCATCGCTGGCTTACTCGCTGTTGCATTGGTGTTGCTAGATGCTCATATATGGGGGGGCCCCTTCCTGCAGCAGCCTGCATGCTGCAGGCTTCTGATCTGCATGATGAAGGATCCTTGTGTGTGCAGGCCTGTCTGTGATCCTTATTCTTTACCTCTGGGGTTCATGCATAGCATATCTGGTGATTATTGGAGATTCTTTCAGCCCACTGATATCACTGGCAACAGGTGACAGCGCTCCCCTGCTCTGCATTGGGTACCACTCATGAGACAGAATCCTGTCGCAACCTAGGTTCAAGGTGTCAGCTACCTTTTGAGGTGTTCAGCGTGCCTCTTCATCTCAATACTAGTGGCTGATCTGTGTACAGGCAATCAGCCTACTAGCTTGTTTGCCGTGCATCATGAAGTGCGAGGCAGCGCAGCAAATTTTCTCCTTGCACAGGCCAGCTACAATGCTTCCTTGCATGCTTCAATCCATGCACAGCTCTGACTTGCGGCTTGCTATGCCTGAGAGAGAGTGTGTCAGGGTCTTGTGCGCCTTCTCAAGCATGAGGGCTTGAGCGATGAGCCCTTGTTTCCAGGTGCTGACAGCATCTTTGCGGACCGGCGACTGGTCATCACCGTGATCACGCTGGTGGTCATCCTGCCGCTCTGCTTTCCTCGCGAGCTGGGCGCCCTGGCATGGGTCAGCATGGCCGCTGTGAGTGTTTCTCCCCACCCTTCGCCCCCTTTCACGAGACCCTGACATTGTGCGAGTCAACATGAACCTCTGGTGCAGCAGCACTGCAGCTCAAGGGGATGGGTACTGCTGGCATGGGTCAGCATGGCCGTTGAGAGTCTATCTTTCCACCTGGATGCAGATCGTTCTGGTGTGATCCAATCTATAGGACCTGGGGCGTAAGCCACCCTGCAGGCCGTTGTTGCGTGACAGAGGCATCATGAACCCGCTGCAGAGTCAATCTGTTGCCTGTCACCTTGCCAGTAGCAGTGTGGCGGTTCCTTTGACTTGCCCACTGACAGATCAGTCTACGGGCATCTGTCGCCAGGTTTTGCCCCGCCTCCCTTTCAGCCACACTGAGAGCAACTGGGGTGTCTGCGCAGGTCATAGGCTTCATCTACACAGCAGTGGTGGTGGTCATCCGCGGCTCGGAGATTGCTGCAGACCGCGGGAGCTTTGAGGACATCAAGCTCTTCAACTGGAGCTTCGATGCGCTCTTTGCCATACCCATCGTGGTGTTCGGCTTCAACTGCCACGCCAATGTGGTCACAATCTTCACGTGAGCCTCAGCTTGGTCCCAAGATCGTCATTGCAAAGCATCTGGCATAATCGGCCCATGCAGCAAGCGCTTTGACCTTGCTAGCATCTTTATGTCTTGCACGTGACCCTCCACAGGCTGCCTTTGCATGCGTGCCATCGACAATCACATCATGACTTCCCTGACTAGTGGCATGTGCTCATGCTTGATGTAGGTCCATGTACAGTCACAATCCTGTGGCAATGCAGGGAACTGGATAAGAAGCCTACCCTGCTGATCAGTGCGCTGCCACAGCACCCAAATGACTACGCTGCTCTGCCAGCCAATTTTGGCCCTCGGCCGCGCACAGTGAAGATGGTGTGTCACTTGTGCCTGTCCGCCTTTTGAAGGGTTCCAATAGTCATTCATCCCCTGGCAACATGCATGGAGCAACCGGAATAAAGCTTGATACGCTTTCTGTAGAGAGGGGTAGCACTTGAGCAGCAAGCCTGTGTGCGCATCTCTGCCCAGGGAGATAGTTACGCCTGCAGCAAGTGTCACTCGTCCTGACATTTACTAGCACCTGGTTCAGAGACGTAGTTCAGAAGCAAGATGAGTGTCCGAGCTCAGCTGTTTGGTAGAAGGGGTGGCACTTGAGCAGCGAGCCTATGTGCGCATCTTTGCCCAGGGAGACGGGTATCCGCCTGCAGCAAGTGCCATTCTCTCTCCTAGCAGAGAGCTGAGCGTCGCAATCTCTTGCTTCCGATCTACTTCTTTGGTCTAGGTGCTGCTGGGTGTCAGTTCATCTGTCCTCAGTTTCCATGCATCTGAGAGCTTACGTGGCTGTGCTGTGCAGATCGGGATGCTGGGAGTGATTGTGTCTGCGATCATGGTGATCATGATCGGGTATCTGATGGTGGGCATCTCAGGGTACCTGGCCTTCCCTACCACTGTGGAGGGAAATGTGCTCAACAGCTTCACGAGGGGAGACGTCATCATGCAGGTTTGTGTCTACACTCTCGGGGCACGCATCACAGCATTGGCCACCCTGTGGAGGCATATACTGTACCTTTTGACCTGCCTGGCCAACATAAATAGGGCACTCTGGATTATTGAAATGCAGAGCTGCTGGAGAGTGCTCAGTAATGATTGTCATCTGGGTCAGGGGTGTCACGGCCATTGCCTAGGGCTTGAGCAGTTCGATAGGATCTGCTTGCAGATCACATGTGGCCTGGGACCTTGTGTGTGCAAGATTGGGATGTTTTCAATCTCAGGCCTCAGAAAATATCTCAGCACACTGAGTGGCCTATTTATGCGCAGGTTGCCAGGGGGGTAATCGGGCTGGTGGTGACAGGGCACTACCCGCTGAACCACCACCCTGCCAGGCTGGCGGTAGAGCACCTGGAGCAGTACTCCTTTGGCTGGAAGGAGATCTCCCAGTGGTTCTCCTACCTGCAGAGCATCATCTTTGTGCTATCCACCACTGCAGTGGCTGTCGTGGTGAGCTCCATCTCTTGTGATGAGCGCAGAGGTCTGAAATGATGCAGCACCAAAAGCATCTGTTCACAGCTGGGTAGTTTGCATGCTGAAGCAAGCCTCAAGCAACTCATCTGGTACAGCACTGGCCTTAGTTGCCTCGCCTATGAGCAGATGCTGGTGACATCGATTGTGCCTAGCTAGCAGGGATGCTTGTCACCAGCGGTGCTCATGTTATAGAATGTCTGTATTGCAGGTGACAGATCTGGGGCAGGTGCTGCACATGGTGGGTGGCACAGCGGCGTCCTACATGATCTTCTTTCTTCCGGGCATGCTGCTGCTGAATGCAGCCATCGTCAAGCGGACTGCCTCCATGATGGACCTTGAGGCTGCTGAGGTGAGCCTACATCATTGGCCCTGGCCGTTCACATGACATGTCAGCTTGTGCCCTTTACGTGATTCTCACAAGGATGGGTATTGCACTGCATGGACCCTGACCAGCCAAATGACATGGAGTCTGCTCAAGGCCACTTCATGGATGGCAGCACATATCTGAGATGGCACAGAGCAAGCACGACATATGAAACTGACGGGATGTCGGATGCTTTGCTGAGAGCGTGTGCATGCGCAGCATGGCGGGCCAGGCGGGTCGTCGGACGACGGCAGCTACGAGGCGCCTGATCAGGACCCGGTCCTGGGCACGCCCCTGGTTGCCAGCCGCCACGAGCAGGGCATCAAGCGCGTGGGCATCATCTACTCCCCGCGCAAGAGCTGGTGGGCCGGCATGATCCTCATGGTGCTCAGCGTGCTCATCTTCATCATCACCATTGTGACGGCAGTGGTGTAGGAGAGGCAATTGAGCTCCAGCATTGTGAAGTGTCATGGGGACCTGAGCAGAAGTCCCTTGCGCTGTGCATGCATCCTGAGAGCACACAGGCTGGTGGACACTGCTAGTGGCAGCGTCAGGATGCAGAGCAATCCTGATGGTGCTCCGAGCAGTCTGAATCCGCGTACTCATCTTCATCGTCACAATAGTGACGCAGTGATGTAGAACTGTATAACTGCTTCACATCTGTGGGGACTGGGGTTAGCCTGAGATCTCTAGAGCAAACAATAATGTGCTGTGGACCAAATCAGCAGGAGGCTGTGAGTGCTGGATAGAGGACATGTGTGCAGGGCTACACTTTTTGAGTTTGTATCCTATTCAGTGCATGCAACCGAAGGGTGACATAAATGCGGCCATTACTGCTTACTGAATGTTGGCCCCGGCTGTTGGGTCTGGATGTTCACGGCCCAGTATGTGTTTCATAGTGTCTTTACACCACACCCCAATCAGTTGTGCACGTTTGCATAGACCTGGCAGATATCTTCAGTAGGCATCCATTGTGTCACCATAATGTCTACTTCCACGGCCGAAGGTGATTCCTTGCAACATCAAGACCATAGGCACACGTCAAGTAATTGGTCTCAGGCTGTCACTTTCAGACTTATCAGGACAGCTCCCAAGCGGCACCCTTCTGCTGAGCTGTGGCGTTCAAATCTCTGTTGCCTGGAGCTGAGGCATGCAAAACATCAGAAGCGAGCCAATCCAATGCCACGCCAAACATGTGTCTACAACGTAACATGGAGCCTGTTTTACAAGAGCTGGACGCCATGTAAGGCTCAGCTACATTACCTTGCACTTCAGGGGCCAGCTATCCTGCAAGGTTTCCGGTAACAACCGGTAGGCATCACCACATACGCCTGCCCAACACTTTGGGGCTATGCAAAGACCAGAAAGAGCATGTTCTTCTGACTGCAATCCAAGGCCAGCTGCAAGTGCTCCTTTGTGAGCAGCCATGAAGGGCTGGTCGCCTGTTGAGAGCACGCAGCAACATACTTCGTAGCATAGGCAGCAGGCAAATCCAGAGTCACTTCACCGCTCAGGAGCTAGATCAGCTATACATCCTGAGCACACAAACGCAGCACTAGCGCGAACGCAGGCCGCAGATACTTTTGGACTATCAGAAGTTGCTGTGGCGTTGGCCATAGCCAGCGCCCTGGCGGCCCTGTGCAGAGCCCTGTGACTGCGCCAGGCGCTTTGCCTCCTGCTGAGCCTGCACACATGAGATGCTGTTTTACCCATGTCTGCAGAGAAGAATCCTTCCCGTTGGAAACATCCATCAGGAAATATTCTCTCTTGGCAAGCTTGCAAGCGGGCACCTGTTCTCTGCATCAGCGTGTTGCTCTAGCATGTCCACCTCTTCAGAGCTTCTATGGCATGCCTCAGCTTGCCTTCACTGCTGTGATTCATTTCGCTGGACAGGCTTACATCAGAGTACTTCTGCAATTCCATGTGCTGCCAAGGAAACCAGAAGCGACTTGCAAAGATCATGCAAGAAGAGTGAGGAGCCTCACAGTTGCCATGGCTTGCTGAGCGATGTTGGGTCCGTACTGCTGGCTCATGTTGACAAAGGTATTCATCTGATTGCTCTGCATGATCTGCAGTCAAAGGAATCCTTAAAGCATCAGGGTTTCTCCTCATGTTCCTCAAGGACGTCCCAACAGCACTGCCTCAACTACAGGCAACACACCAATGCCATTCCACATATCACAGTATATGCGAGGCTCTTAGGCATAGCAGAGGAGAGCACACCTGATCAGCCTTGCCGAAGATGGGGTCAATATGGGAGGCATAGTTTGTCATGAAGGGGCAGATAAAGTGCTGAAAGAGGTATGCAGCGCCCTTTGTTTGCGGCAGCACAAGCCAGAGCAGGAAGATGCACTTGAACTCGTAGTAGAAGGGTATCCACAGAAACTGCTCAATGACAGACTCTGCTGTCTCCAGAAAGCCGTAGACAACCCTGGTGCATTGCCAAATGCCAAAGTCAGCATCAAATTACATCTGCAAGCGATTTTGGCACTCCCTGTGAACAATATCAAGTACTAGCTCCGGATAGGGCCATGCACACTGTCTGTAACGTGCCCAGCATGCAATGAACTGCAGCCATTCACAAGCATGGGCATGCTGTCTCTCACCAGTATGTAAGCCACTGCAGAGAACAGAAAAAAGCTCAGATTCTTTCCCCTTTTCACCAGTTTTCGATAAAGCGCGCTTTGCAGAGCGCAGAGCACAGCTGCACTGCGTTGCGGAGAATATATCTCACCTGATGGTCATCTGCGCTCCCAGGTGTCAGCAGTGCCTTGTAGCTGGCGTACGTCGGATAAGCAAACCCCAAAAAGAGCGCAAGCTACAGAGAAAAGAACGTCTTAGTGATACAGCTCTCCAGGGAGCTTGTACAGCATAGGCAGGCTCCCATCAGAGACGTCGATCTGCTACTTAATATAGTAAAGGCAACGAGGGTGCAGCGGGGGTTGCACCCAAGAGACAAGACAAGGATAGTCTATGCTTACCGCCCTGAAGATGCCGAAGCTGAACATGACCTCCCACTCGGACCTTGGCTAGATGATCAACTATCAGGCATGCCCCTGCTACAGTGGTCTACTCTATGAGGACAACAGCGTGCGAGCTTCTGACCGATATACTGAAACGCAAATCGACCTTGCTTTCACTTCAGCTGAGGAACTTGGTCGGGCCAGTATGGCCCTAGTCAGCTGAGTCATCATGCGCTTTGACCAACACCAACTCCTGTCTGTATTTCGCAGTTCCAGACTTTGAGATCGTCAAACTGACCTGAAGTTCCTTTGTTGAAGTGTTGCGGTCGAAGGAGCGCGTTATGCTCAGGCTCAAGACATTCCCAGCAGGAGATGCATGACCCATCTGCGTTTACTACCTCATCCAGCTGGCGCACTTTACCAGAACTGCGTTCATTAGCGAGATATAGGATTCCAAAAGGCTTGTCCGCGCCACGAAGCGGGAGGATACATGCCCGCCACATAGCTGTCCCTCATGCAGCAGGCCGAAAGGGCTTCTTAGAACACCTGCCAGCCTTCTTCGCTGCGGGGCTGGCTGGTGCCATACTCTTCACTAATCCAGGAATTAGCTTGGCAGCCGAGGCAAGACCTCTCCCTACCTTGCAGCCTGCCCCTTTGCCAGTGACATATATCTGAGCATGCCCATTTTCATGGTGATCAGAATGCCCGAACCTGACAAAGATGTGTGTTGATGCATAACACAGGAGCTGCTACTTAGCCTCCGAGCACAAATGTCAAGACGGCAGTGTGCATGACTGGGTCAGAGGCATGGCAACATGCCCCTCTCCTGTGAGGCCATCACTGTACAGCACATTAAGCTCAGAAGGCTCCGTGGGTGTGCAGGGTCAGAGGTATGGCAACGTGCCGCTCTCGTATGATGCCATTGCCTCCAGGAGGCACAGGAAGGAGGGGCGCCCCAGCAACCTGCCCTCTTCCAGAGAGACGGAGGCGCTGCTGTCCATGGAAAAACGCGACCTGTTCACTGATGATGCCTGGCAGGGCATGCTCAAGTAAGCAAGCTGCTGCACGTTACTTGCTGATGCTCATACTCATCATGTGCAGCTGTGTAGTGCTGAGCCTTGATTCCTTAAATGCAATGCCATGATCCCTTGTATGCAAGGCCCGGGCATGGCCTGGAGCCAATTAGTTTTGATGCTATATCTCCCGACCATTGTGAGGCAGCACTTACCACCATGCCTTGGCAAGTCTTGTTGGTTCAGAGTGGGTGTCACTGATGCTGAAAGCTTGACAGCGGATGCAAGCGTCACAGATGTGGGATCCTGATTCAAGTTTCTTGCAGTCTGGACATCTTGTCTGGAACAGCAGAAGCGTCTGGTCATGGTGGTGTACATTACTCCTTCACATGCACATTGAATGAGAGCACTCTCATCATATTGCTGTCGAGTGAGAGGCCTCGCCTACTAAGGCCGACTTAATGACGCTTGATTGCCATGAGCAAGCAGGAGATCATGATACATGTCGTTTTATATCGCAGAATCTCGGACTATGTGAGTTATATCGAGGGGCTGGAAGCAATCGAGGAGGAGGAAACAGCCTGCGTGGACAACCGCCTGCTCCTGGAGAAGGCCTGGCAGATCATTGCAAATGAATTCTACGATGCCAAGGGGCACTTCTCTCAGGCGTCCTGGGCAGAGCAGCTTCTTGGTACACTGAAGGTAATGACATGTTACTCAATATTATCTGGCAGGTCGGTGCAAGAATGGTAACTTGACAGGCTTGTCGTGCCAGCTCTGACCCATGCTATTGATTCTACTGCAGGGGGCTGGGGGATGCCTTCACAGCAAAGCAGCAACCTATAAGGCTCTCAGAAGCATGCTGGCTTCTTTGGGAGACCCCTACACAGAGTTCCTTTGGCCATCACAGGTACCAGTCCCGCATCAACCCTACTTGATGCTTTCTGGATCAAATATGGTCCTTAGGCTCCGCAAAAATTGGAAAAGAATGAGAGCCAGCCTTGTACAAACACGCCTTACGACTGCCGCAGCGCTGAGACTGCCTGTAGGGGTGCATCTTAGCAAGGGGTGAGCCTGCTCTGTGACATTGTCGTGCACACATGCAGTTCAGGCAGGCGCTCTCGCGGCCCAGGCCGGCTGAGAGGGACTACTTGGAAGCGCAGTTCACAGGCGTGGGAGTCCTCATCGGCCAGCAGCAAGCCAGGTGATACCACACACCGCCACGGCCAGCAGGCTTGCACTGATTCTCCAGCAGATTCTCCGATGTTGAGTACGGCAGCAGCCGCCTTTCGAATGGCATAGCTGAGATGAGTTGTGTTGCACCTGGTCTGTCAGAGCAATACCGTTGCCTTACTAATGCCCGATGCTGCGCAGCGATGGAGGGTGGCCAGTTGATGGCTGCTATGCTGGCTCGCCTGCAGAGGAAGCTGGGATCCTTTCTGGCGACCACATCAGAGAGATAGGTGGGCCCATGTCCACCTGGAGTTCCTCACATGACTTGTTCTGGTGCGGGCTCACGAGCTGCACATCAGGCAGATTCTATCAAATACCGGTCACATGCCCCCGAATCTCCTTGCCAACCTACCACGCATGGATGCTACGGTCCTGTAGACTTTCAACGTCCTAGAAGTTGTGGTACAGCACAGCAGTTCCAAGTAGGGAGGCCCCACGTCCTGCTAGAGCTTTGCCTCTCTGTCAGAATGACTTGTGCTGGCGCTGCAGATGGATATCCTGCTGATGGGCTGGTGAGGCCCGAGATTATCTCGCTGCTGAGAGGCCCTGCCAGCTCACCCCTCGTCCTGACCATCTCCCGGCAGGGGTTCACCCACAACCGAGCGGTCTACCTGGAGCGCCGCACCATGACTCAGCCGCCCCTGAAGGAGGTACATCTTCGTCCCGCCAATCTGAAATTTACTTCCTTGCCAAGATACTGGCTTCTGCATTTTGAGCGCTTTTTACAGGGATGCACTGATGAAATACACACCTGCCTAAGATTGCAACAGACAGCTCACAGGTAGAGGATGATCACCAACTGCTGGGCTTGCAGTGGAGCCATGCTCCAAATAGGCTGTATTGCATGCAGGCAAGGATACTGCTCAGCTCTGACAAGCGACCGGCATCCTACATGCGGATGTTCTACGTCTCGAGCCAGGCCACCAAGCAGGTCGCAGCGCGGCTGCGGCAGGGAGAGGCTGACAATGTGGCTGGCTTTGTCATAGACCTGCGCAACAACCCAGGTATTGACTCGCTTGAAGGGCCATATAGATCTATCCTGTGACAGTGTTTTTCAGTATAGCGATTGACTGTGTTGATCTGCATTACTGCTGCCCTCCCAAGAGGTCCTGCACAATATACTGTGTGTTTGGCAATACAGCGCTCATGTTGTGACAGAGAGGCTGGCTTGCTGCTTTGTTGAGGTAACCATAGATGCCTGCCAACATCATAATCCTGCCTATGCCTGGGGCCTGCATGCGCAGATAAGATGTAAATCTGAGACAACTTTGACATGTGCAGGTGGAGTGTTTGAGGAGGCCTTGGCGCAAGCCGCGTACTTCCTGGAGCCGGGCAGCCCAATTGCCCGGACGGTGCGCAACGCAGAGATCATCGACAACGTCTGGGAGTCTGGCAGCCTCTCCCCACAGGCAAGGCCTTGCCCTAGCACGATGCTACAACTCAGAATCATCCTCCTTACTGCTTTGCTGTGTCAGCACTCGTATAGGGTTCACCAGGTGGCCAAGGTGCGGGAAAATCCCATGGGCTGTGCAGCTCCATCATACAAAATTTACACTTCTGAACTATAGCCTGATAAGGTAGGGCCCCAGAGTGTGCAGCATTAGGACCAACAGCACCCACAAAAGCAATGTTGAGTTGTGCTCTTAGCCTGTATGGAGACGGATGCAAATCACTGCAACTTCCAGACGCTTGCCCTGTGCGGTGCTATGTTGGAATGTCATCCCTGGTTACCATGTAGCAGGCCTGTCCTTGTTGTCTAATTTCTGCTTGAAGGACCAAAAGGGCGTCAGCACCTCAATGGAGCCAAGCTTGCACTTGCTGTGCAGCATCCCATTCTGGGTGCTAATGGGGCTTTGTGCTTCAATCAGGGGTTTTTAAACAAGGCCAGGTCAACAGCTGTGTAGGGGCATGACAGTTTGGACGTGCTCATTGTGCAAGCGATTTGTGTGAATGCTGCAAGACTGCACTCTTGCTCAGCAGTAATTGCATTTCCGGATGCCTCAGCCTCTAGGAAGCTAGAATTTGACCCTTCGTTGCCTGCAAAATCTGAAATCTGGCTTAGGAAGCTGAAGTTGGAGGCTTGAGACATTGGTGGTGCTGCAGGTGTATTCAAAGCAGCCATTGCAGCTGACCTCCAAGCCAGTGGTCATCCTGGTCAACAGCGGGACTGCCTCCGCTGCAGAGGTCTTCTCTGGAGCTCTGAAGGGCAACCACAGGTGAGGATCTGGTCTCAAAGCCATGCCATGAACCACTCAGAGCTGCTATGTACTTGGAAAGGCATTCTGCTTAGAGATGGCTTCCACTTGTGCGCAATCCCTTGCCAAAGAGTCCGGCTTGGTGGAGGCATGTGTACTTCAAAGGAGCTTTCCTTTCAGGCGTGTTCAGGTATTCAGTCCTCTGCAAGGCTCCTCCTCCTGACATAAGTGCTATGCCGCTTGCTATCCAGGCTTGCAGTAGTCTGGTGAACTCTGGGTATCGGCCCTCCATGATATGGTCCATGGCATGGTGGACCTACTGCAGAGTGCTTCCAGACAACTGCAAGCCAGTACATCCCAGGCTCTAGTAACATTTGTAGTCTCTCTATGTATGCGTGGGCATGGAATTATACTTCTGCAGGGCAACCCTGGTGGGCACGAAGACCTTTGGGAAAGGGGTTGTGCAGTTCTACTTCCCAATGGACGACGACGGCAGCGGCCTGAAGGTGACAGTGGAGAAGTATTTAGGGCCCGATGGCTATGACATCAGCAGGAGAGGGGGCATCGAGCCTGATGTGGCGTGCGCTGACTACCCGCACGGCGGGCTGGCCAGTGCGAGTGACGACCGCTGCATCGCTGCAGCGCTGCGCATCATTCAGAGCGCGGCCTGATCAGGGAAACTCTTTACATCAGAACATGGCACGTTGCTGTTGACAACAGTACCCGCCGCATTGCTGCTGCGCTACGCCTAGTCCAGAGCGCAGTCTGATCAGGGATTTTGCCGGATCTAGCAGGCTCGGCTCAACGCCAAGTGCTGAGCTGTGTGTAACACTAGCGTTGAAAAGGTGGACAGCTCTCAGGCAAAATTCAATCTTGTACAATGCAGCCTAGCTCAGGACTGTGAGGGTTGTCACTTTTGTATCATGAGCGGCAGCCGAAGTGGATTGAGGGGTCCTTGAAGGAAGTGCAGAGCGGCTGCTTGACAGCGACGTGTGCAATGCTCTGACATTGGCAAACAGGATTGTGATAAGAGTGGGAGAGATTTCATGTACACAGCAGAACAAGCAGCTGGCCTGAGTTGCCGGGCTCATCCGAGGTGATACTTGGTGGACACCTGCGGAGCTCCCGAGAATTCTCGAGAATACCGAGTGAGACTCACTTTGTACATATTAAGGGGGCCTGCTTTCACTCAAGAGGTCTCTGGAGAGGATCTTCTACAGCTGTGAGGCTGATATCAGCATCAATGCCAGGCATGAAGCTGTCAGCAGTGCGAGCGGTGTTATTTGGTGAGACGACCATGCGGCATGTACATGTGTGAACATTAAGAACTGTTCTTTGAATGGTGTGCTTGCTACAAATGAGAGGAGAGTGCCGGACGATGTGACTGCTGGAGAGGTTACGATTGCGGCATGCACCATGCAATTGCTGGGAGGCCAATGAGCTGAGACTGAGGAGCATGTAACATCTTCGCATCGCACACTGCGCTATACATAACAGCGCTGCAGCTGCAGCGCTGCCTACAGCATAACTCTGCCGGAGCCGACTGTTATGCCCCTCACGCAAGCTTCCACGCAAGGATGCCCATCTTGCCTCCAATATACACATGCAGCAGGCTCTTGCACTGCAAGCACAAGCTCTTTCTCGGAATCTCAGCTAGGTGGCTGATCAAACACATGTGTTGCAGTGTGACCGTTGCTCATCATGTTCAATGGAGAGCCTACAGCCTAGTCAATCACCTCGTGAGTGACCTCATACGCAAAGTCGTCGCCCATCACGATGTGCCACCTGCCTCCAAACTTCTTATCTAGGGCTTCTTTAGCCACCTGGACGTGAAGGCCGAGATTCAGCCGAGTATCGAGCCAGGGCGTGTGAGAGTCAGCGCAGCAAGCATTTCTCCTGTTGCGCACTTGAGTCGCCTTCTCTATGTTATCTTTGTACTTCTCAGCGGCTGCAACGCACAGATCAGTTGCCTCCTCCTTGAGATCTACTTCCATGTCACACTCAGTGACAAGAGGATAGTTTGCAGTCCTGTAGAACGAGTCATGGTCCGCAATGAGCGGCATGGTAGAGGACGCAGCAGAAATGACTTTCAAGTTACTGCGCTGCGATAGAAGGGCCAGTGCACCAGCTGGCTGCAGAGTCAATCGTACCGTTGCTTATGAGATTGTGTCTCGTTGTAACGGTGCTGAGCAGGGACGCTATGACATGATCTGATCAGCCCTAGGTGGCTGGAAGAGATGTGATGTTTCTCTCTCTCTCTCTGCAGCCGTCGCTCAGGACAGGAGTACAGGTGCAAGATTGCCAGAAGCGGTGAATGAGACATCCTTGTGAAGGAGACAAAAAAGAGACGTCAGCACTTACATGCCACAGGCTGGGCCTGGCATACTAACACTTTACACCCAGTGTGTCACCCCAGCTCCTGAGTGGCCATAGCTATGATCAGCAATAAGCAGCAAATTGACTGCAGGTCTCTCAAGTCCTGCATTTTCTAAGGTCAGAACAGACAGCAGACCAGATCCTGCCTGAGCACCCACATGTGGCCCTCAAAATCCATCAGTGCAACTTGCACTCAATGTGCACGGGTGTGCATCTCTTGAGACTTCCCTACTGTCTGAAGCAGTAGCACATCGTGATATGCCGAATTGTGCCATGTCCACAGACACTGGCTGCAGCCAGAGCATGGCATATTGGCGCAATCAAAGATTGTGCCATATGGCCAGCATGTGACACTGGCAAAGAATATGTGATTGAAACGAGCTGGAGCCAAAGCTTCCATGGCCCATAATCGTGTCTGCAACACTTCAGCTGCATGCAGGCGACAGCATCATTAGCTCTGCACAGTCAGTGTGTCCTTGCCAGGGTTGACTCATATGCTGAGCCAAGACTGAGTGCGTGGGCACTCAGCAGCCGAGTCAGCATGTGAGGCAACAAGGACGCTTGTCATGAAGTTGCCATGGCATGCCGTGCAACATACACAGCACAACTTAGCAGACCCACTGTAGCACTGAATGTGATCCTCCAAGCTAACTTTCCGGCTTGCTTGCTTTGCGCTTCTCCAGCTCAGCCTGAAGGCTTTCCAGGGTGACCTCTGCAGAGCCTCTCTGCATGGGCCGCTGCTGGCTTGCATGAGGCGCCCATCCAGTCATAAAGATGATCTGCAGCAAGAAGAGGCTTTGTCATATCACTCTCAGGGACACCATGCTCTATCCAGAAGCATCTTGCACTCACAGACAGTATCACTCTGTAGGCGCTGCAGGGAAGGCAGGATCACCCCAGCACTTGGCCAGCATACTGCGCAGCTGCTTTCTCAACTGCTGCCTGACATGTTGCACCAGAATGCTCGTGTGGAAAGGGCAATCCATACAGCTTACCTGGTAGGTGGCTGGCAGAGCGCCGTCCTCTGTGCCGAACTTCTCGGCGTAGATCTCGGCCGCGCGCCTGGCTGTTGCCATCCTCATAAGCGGCCGGCGCACCCTCACCGCATTGCTCTCTCCCATAGCCCTGTCAGACACAATGGTAGTCTGATGCCTTGCACTCAGCTTCCTACCCCTGCGTTTGAAGCCCTCTATGCAAGTGCCAATTACAGACACTATGAGACTGGCTGCTATCAATCTTCCTCACCTCATAGTGCCTTCAGGAAGAGAGCTCAAACTGCATCTCTCATAGCTCAACCCCCATATCTGAACTCTGGACTTTCTCGCTTAAATCCAGACAGCTGCAGGCTGCAACATCTTGTCTGGGCCCCAGGACGACAGGATGGACAGCTTCATGCTCCAGCAGAACATCCCACCTGAGATGCCTGACCAGCTCATCCATGTTGCGGTAGTTCACAATGATCTCATCTGTGTCCACAGAGGGGATTGCTAGGTTGGCTCGTGTCAGAAGGTTGCCTGCGTCCCTCACCTGCATCAAAGCATGGCACAATCAAAACCTATCCATACCAGATGCCTGCAAGACGTGCAGGGTGGTAGTCTGCTTCAGCCTGAGACTTGGCAAGGCATGCAGCAGCGCTCTGTCTCTGATGACAGCACTCAGGTTAAAGTGTCACCCTACATCAAGATGAAGACATCGGACTCCACCATAGCCAAGATAGCTGCGCAAGCGTGATTGCTCCCTGATCTATATCAGAGGTGGGGCAGGCTGTCTTGGAGCTCCAAACATGTGCTTGGGCAGGTCTTGGGCACCTGGGCCAGGGGAGAAATCCTAGGGGAGATGCCTCCCTCAATCTCCTGCTCTGCCAGGCCGTGCGCAATTCTGAGCTCCTGCAGCGTGTCGCCTCCAAACATGGCCGCCAAGAACAGGCCATCAGGCTTCAGCGCCTTCTGGCATTGTATCATGGCCCCCTGCAGACAGCAGGCTGCACTTGAACGGCAGATGCAGCTCTGTTTGGTTCTCCCTGTGTGAGCCTGGTGCGCAACTGCAGTCCTAGGGATGAGGGGCAGATGGTGCCATTCACAGACTGCCCCTCTATGCCGGTATAGTGGAGGCTCAGAAACTCGGAGAGGACTGTTTTGCACTGCTGCTCGTGGCATCGGGCCTTGTGCATGCAGGGGTTCTCTGTGAGGATGTGCGGTTGCATGTAGGCTCACATCAGGAGCTCTAGCCTGTGACACTGTTCTGCAACCCACTGCTCTGCCGGAAGAGCTGGCAGGCAAGCTTTGCTGTCCTTCCACATTTACGGCCAATGCCTCTAGAGCTTAAAGAGGCCAGCCAAGCACTGGAAGGTGGAGTGAGTGACGCTGGCAAAGGGCTGCACACGGCGCAAATGCAAATATCATAAAACCACGACAATTCCCACAATCGCTGAAGCCTCTCGGGGTGTGATGAAGCAATGCTGGCAGAGCGCACCGGCAAGTCATTGACCCAATGTAGACCCAGGCAGCTTACCACCACTGCATGCCACAGTGCTCTGTCAATGCAAGACAAGTAAGCGAATCCCTATACTGTGTGTACACATAGCATATAGCAGCAAGATCAGCAGGGAACAAAGCAGATGCATTCATCAGCTCGCTTTGGAAGGCGATGTTGAACCAACTATTAAGAATTCTTCATGCCTTTTCTTTGATCATGAAGAAGGACTTACAGTCCATGCTTCGCTCCCTCAGAGGCAGCGCGTCTTCCTCTCCCTCGACGTACTCGACCTGTGCAGCATACCATTGTGAGGTAAGCTAAATAACTTTTGTTGGAGCTTGAGCCATATCAAGCAATTTGTGCACTGCAGGATGACACCATGATCTCACAGAGAAACAGAGAGGACCCAAGCACCACAAGTTGCTGAGCCAGCGCTTCAATTTGTGCGAGACCTCACCTTGAGGCTAGATGAAGCTCCAGACCCAGGCAGTGCTACACTTTGCTGGGACACCTGCAAGAAATGAACCTGTTGCGAATTGAAAAAGCTAGCCCCACTGGACATTGCACCGGAACACCAGGTTTTCCTGTCCTTCAGTACGCACTCCGGATTAGCCTACCCTGCTTGGAATGTACAGAACAATAGCCTGATACACCTTGCATTGCACTGCTTATACCAGGAAGAGGCATAGCAAGGCTTACCCGCTCTCTGCACCTCTCCAGCATGGCAGGTGACGAGTCCAAGACGACAGCGCTCTCGATGCCCGCCCTTCCCCCGCACAGCCGAGACACAACGGCTTCGCCCGCGCCGCCCAGGACTGCCACTCGTGGGAACGTCCTCTTGCAGTCCTCCAAGCGGTCCAGCAGCCTCTCAGCCACTTCTGCCTACAGTGAAAATTATTACCTAAAGAGTCGCATGCAGCTTCAGTTGCCAGCCCAGCAGAAGGAGGGGCATTGTACAGGTAGTCCGCATGTGGTAGAGTATCATGACAGGAAGTGGTAGGGCTCACTTGCAAGGGGTCTTCAGATGTCTGAAGCCTTACTGCTCGCTCCCTATGGGCTCTCTTGACGTCCCTGCAAGGCAAAGAGGGTTCTGCATCAAGCAACCGGGTCACCCTCCCCCTTGCAGCCAGGGCTATTGCCAGTAGGGCGCGATCTGCAGGGCCAGGTAAGGCACACCTGTCAAATATGTCAACTGTGCTGCTGCCAGTGCCGCCCATGCCACTGGCGGGGGCCGCAGGCGATGTCAGGAATGACCGGCATGAGATTGGCGGTCTTGAAAGGCATGTGCCAGAGCTGGCGTGAGGCTGCTCCGCTGAGAGCGTCTGACTGATAGCTTCGCTTATCCATGCACATTGCGGCCGTATTACACTGGAGAGCCTTGTCAATTCAGCAGGCGAAATAGTGCGTCTCAGCATGGATTTTTGGCCTGCCAGAGGGCTTCAGACTAGCAACGTAATTCCCTCTGCTACGGCCTGGCAAGTCTCTCTGATGACTTGAGTCATCGATACCATTAAGGAATTGATCACAGTGTACCAAGCAGCTGCAATAGCGCATCATGCTGCCACAAATGCATACTCAGCATGAGCATGCCCTGCGACTCGCAACGGTATAGCAATCCAGCTACCCAAATAAAAGGTAATAGATGTTTCGTTCGTTCCCTGCTTTGTTGCCACTTCTAGCTATGAGCTAGGCGCAGCCTAGGACGGTCGCGAGTACCGTGGAAAGCCATTCATCATTGACCGGTGACTAACTACTTGACTCAGCATCCTGACCAATGTTCCTCTCTGATCCTTGGACCCTTGCATCCATAAGCACATCTTTCTCTGAGCGTGAGAAAGATCTCTTACGATGTTGATCAAGGCGCAGCTGCAACGCGCTCCCCTCTGCGGGCAACTGTGCAATTCTCAGATACCAGCGAGGATCAGACTTCCCGCGCATGAGTCTGGACACTGTCCCTCGCTAAAGCGCTTCGGAAAGAGAAACAACAAGGTTTTGTCGGCAGACAGGAGGCTTGCGGTCTGCTCCTCCACCGTGAAGGAGTTGACTCCCCTCACACAGTCTCCAGTAGGAAACCCTTTAGCACGCCTCTACGTTGCCCTGCTTCCAGGTACGCACCATCCGACAGATAATAGGATTGTTTCCCGCATACGCTGCGTAAGAGAGAAGAACCGTTGCCCCCTCAGACTTTTGGCGGACCACTCGTGAGCTCCCTGCAAACGTTACATGCTTGCCCATGTGGGTACGTCGCGCCTTTGAGCGGCCCAGTCCCTTGTTCCTAGGTCTCTTTGGAGGCCTCCGAGGAGTGAGAGCGTTATCTGTCCGTTGCAGGACCGCTGAAGTACTCTCCAAGCCTGCTGGTACCTGTAGCGGCCATCCTCTCAACCTTTGGAGCTGTGTATGGCAGCACCTGGGTCTCAGCAGCACTGGCATTGATTCCAAGCCAGGTCTGCAGCCTACTGTACCTCCCTGCTTCATCCCACCTCTGCGCAGATACCTTAGGGCTTGCTGTTCCTATATCTTATGGGATGAATCTCAGAGTACATTTCTTTGAGCTGTTTTTCATTGTCAGATACCTTGCATGTATGAGCCAAGTCTGCAATGTCATGTGCAGGTGCTGGCAGCTGTGCCCATCACCCATCATGTGGCGGCCTTCTACACGCACCACCCGGGCTTCTGCAACATGCTGATCAACACAGCCTTCTCGCTGGCCGCGGCCCTTTTTGTCTTCATCATCCTCCCAGCAGGGGACTTCATCATTGGCGAAGAGCCCCCAGAGGCGGTGTGTGGCCCACACATCCCTTCTCATGCACGTTTTCCTAGCAGACCCCTTACGTGTATGGAGGACAAGCAGTGGCACTGTTATACCCATGAGCCTTGCAGCGGCGCCAGGCCATGCTTCATTAGAAGAGGTCTTACATATCTGGCCATTGCTGTCAGACATGTGAGGAGCCTCTTCCAAAGCGCTGCGCAAGAAGCTTCTTGGTACCAATCGTGTCATAATGCTTGCTCTTCCCAAGAAAGCAGCACCGTTCAGGCTTGTGTGTTCTGGGCAGGAGCAGAGGTGGGGAGAAGACCTGTTTATCTGCTGCTTGACTTTGCAGGATGAGAACATGGAGAGCATGCAGAACGAGGGGGCCTACAGAGCGGTGCTGTACACCTGTGTGGCGGCGCACTGGGTCACGCTTCTGACTGCCATGCACCTCGTGGGCACCACCAGCATCAATCCCCTGGCCTTGCTTGGTGAGGCTTTATCAGCATAATTCAGACTGATGTGCAGTGATGTCCAAGGGGAGGAAGAAGGGTTTGCATGATGCAGGGTCTTTGATGGTCCGCAGACAACCCTAAGGTCAGGACGAAGTGTAGCACTTTTCATCATTGCACTAGTCCTGGATCTGGGGTTGCCCGGACCATCAGAGATCTCTCTTTGCTTTGCATGAGGTGATTTCCAGTGATGCCAGGGGCAAGCTGTCGTGTGTGCCTCGCAGCTTAGGCTGCAGCCACCAGACATGATCCGTACCTGGGGCAGCAAGGGGGGTCTCTCTCAGTTGTGGTGCTCACGATAGTGGAAGCTTGCGTTGTGCCTGGCTTTAGCAATTGTAATTCCAGAGTGGTCGCTTGGGTGCAGGTCTGGCCGTGAGCCTGGGCTGCGAGGGAGGGCTGCTGTTCACAGTGGCGCACGAGCTGCTGCACAGCACCAAGCCGCTGGACAAGGCACTGTCTAATGTCCTGCTCTGCTCTGTGGGCTACATGCACTGGACCTGCAGCCACCTCGCCCACCACCGCAATGTGAGTCATGCCGCTGTCCTGCCATCAAGTAGTACCTGAAAATGAAAAGTGGCCTGAGTGTTGCATGGCCTCAGGGTAGCTTGTGTCTTTACCTGTGGCCTCTGCAGAGGGAGACACATGTGGCGCTGCAGACCAGTGCTACATCTAGGCCTTCAACTTAGATCTGTGAGCTGCTGCAGAGCATTACGCTGGCTGGAAAGAGTGTGATGTTCTGCTCAGTCCACGACTTACAGATGCGCAGTCACCTGGCCGGGCAATGCAACATGAGCCTTGCCCCATAGATCGACTCAGCAGTGTGGCATAGGCAGGTGGCCACTTTGCAAGACCCTGCGTCGGCGTCAGGCCGCCAGAGAGAACTACTGTCAAGAGTGGCGCACTGCGCAATTTCATGCAAAACCTGGCATTGTAGGTGCGAGCCTTGCTCATATATTGTTTCAGCAGTGTGAGGCATGCAGGTGGCCACCCTGAGGGACCCTGCCTCAGCCAGGCTGGGGGAGTCGCTGTACACCTTCCTGCCGCGCAGCGTGGTCGGGAACCTGCGCGACGGCGTTGTCATGGAGCTGGACCGCCTGCGCGCCCGCCAGCTGCCCTTCTTCTGCCTCCAAAATAGGCGCGGCTCACTTCTCGGGACAGACATGTGCTGGCATGTGCTGGCATACATGCGATGTAATGCGCATGCCTATACAGGCTGACAGCTGAGGTGCAGGATAGCAGGCTCTCTGCTGGCTACTGGAGGCGTGTGACCCCCTGGATTAGACCTGGGCTGTAGCCGACAGATGTTTGCGGGATTGTGCCAGGGAACAGTCATGTGGGACCCCTCACTACTGCTGGCACCCTTCAGAGTCTGAGCCTGACCAGCTGGCACGTTGGTGTGCAGGATAGCCTGGTGGCTGGGAGTCCCTGCAGCCCTGCTGCTGGGCACGGGAGTCATGTGGGGCCCCTTGGCAGCAGCCCTGGGCGTGACGCAGGCCTTGCTGGCCATCATCATTCTGGAGGACGTCAACTACATCGAGCACTATGGGCTGCAGCGCGCCCTCACCAGGACTGGCAGGCAAGTGACAGCAGCCATGCCGGTGTCAAGCATTGCTTTAGCCTTTATGAGGGGCCGCAGCAGTTCTCTGTGATGGGACTTGAGGGATAGCATGCATAACAGAGGCTTTCTGGTGCTTCGAGATTTTCCTGCATCAGCTGCGCTGAGTGTGAGCACCCTCTGGGGAACTCAAGGATTTCTCTGGGAGGGGCGCTGTGTGTAATGGCTTGCAGTGTGACCACGCAGGATTGAGAGGACAACCGCAAAGCACTCCTGGAATGGGAACTGGCTGCTGACAAACTCTGTCATCTTCCGGCTACAGAGGCACTCAGATCACCACGCTCATGCATCCCGGCCCTACCAGGTGACGCATGCCTGAACTTCTGCTGGATCAGTGATCAGTCTACCATGGGCACAAGTACGAGTGGAGCTTGAGAGGGACGGAGGTCAGAGCTGCACTATCGCGCTCCCGCCACTGAAGACAGCCCTGTAGATCCTGCCGTCGAGCACGGAAAGGCCTCTGGCTTGCTTGACAGCTCGGTCGCACATGTCAGACCCATGTTTGATGCAACTTTGTTGCCCCTTTGTCCACATGTCCGACAAGGCCTTCGCCTACCGCACTGAATGCGTGTGGAGAAGACACAATGCTGATTGAGAGGTGCTGTTTGCAGATGCTGCGCAATGTGCCAGACGCGCCGCAGCTGCCGGCATGCTACCCAGCCATGATGATCCTGGCACTGTGCCCGCCTCTCTTCCATCGGATTATGGACCCCCGCGTGGCCGCCTTCTCAAAACCCCGCCGTCAGACCCTGACCTCATCGGAGGGATGATACACTCACTCAAGGCAGCCAGAGTTGGCTCACGTGCTGGGGCATCACTTGCGGGGCATCCCCATGATGGCTTCAGCATTGCATCTGAATTACGGCGCACTTGTAGAGGCCAGCTCTTGCAGGGCCACGAGGATTGCAATTGCCGGACTGGTTTGTAGCATTAGTATCGAGACAGGAAGACCCAGGGGCTCTTTTTCTATACTGCAGGTCCTGTGCAAGGTTCTGGTGAGGGAGTTGCTGTACAATAGCTGCGCAGGTTGTCGCGAGTGATCAGTGATCTTGAAGCATCTCAGCGTGAAGCAAGAAGGCGTGAAAACCTGAGCCAGAAGGAGGGAGGCTATTTCCCCAGGAGTTGCTGACTTTTCAATTGAGCCCCCCGCAAGGGGCAATGTCGACTGTGGCACCTCATTGGCGATGCTGTTGCAGTGCTGCTCGGGGAATTCGACATATAGGTATATCACTGGAACAAGCGGTGCTGCGGCATGCTACCAACTCTTGTGAAGCCTCTAGTGCACCCTAGAGCCTTGCCCACAGCATCTGTAGAGCAGAAAGTGCACAACGCTCTCCAGGGATGCTGTTTGGGACTAACGTCAGTGTCATCTCCTGCACCAGCCTTGGTGGAAAAATGCGCACATCTTGTCTGCTCTGCAATGAGAGATGAAAGAAGATCATTCCTCTCAAGAATGAGCCCATTGCAGAAGGGTGATCTGCAATGCGATTCCTGAGGATGACACCGGGGAAGTTTGCAAAGGGAAGCATTGCCCTGCGCAAGCTTGCATTGCCCTGCGCAAGCTTGCCCTGCATCAAGCTTGCCCTGCATCAAGCCTGCATCAAGCTTGCCCTGCATCAAGCTTGCATTGCCCTGCGCAAGCTTGATGCATGAAGGGAGTGGAGCATGCTGGCACATGCATGCTTGAGCCCAAGCCTGGGCGATAGGGCTGCAGCAGCACTGTATGTGACCTGCATGCTGTGGCAAGCATAGAGGTGCCTATCGAAGCCGCACTGAGGGGCATTCAGTGACTTCTGGCAAGATCAGAGAGCTGCTCTCAGGCGTTTGGTTGACCGGCGGCATGTGAGGCTGGCGCAGGGAAGCGTGACTCCTGGGCGCGCTTCCACAGGGTGCATGAGCTTTCCAGCCTGTGAAGACACACAGCCAATGGTTGAAGGGTTGCAAGCGCCATGAGAGAGGCAGTGAGATCAGAGCCGAGGCGGCAGCCCATGTGCTTGGAACCATGCCAGCAACACTTGTGGCCATGTGCTCCCTAAACGCCGCACTCTAGCCTGACACGCGGGCCTGAAGAGTGTTGGTGCATGAATCTGCATAAAGACAGCAAATGTAGGGTGCGTCATGATGCGTGATGTCCACTATGGGATGAATAAATAGGCCTGCATACCAGTGGCGCGACACCAGGTGCTTGCCATGGGCGAGCGCCCACTGCGCCTTGGCAGAGCCGCTGTTTGCCGCCACGACGTGCGTCACGCTCGCGTCCTCCTGCGTCACGCATTTTGCCCCGAACTGCTCCGTGAGCTGCCCGAGATGGTGGGCTCTCGGGTCCTGCCCTAAGGGCACCAGCGCGCTGAAGAGAATCACCACACCGGCCAGGACCTGCACCACAGATTGCTTGCCAAAAGACTCGAGACGAGTGCATTATCTCCTGCCCTTTGTCCCTGTCTTCTCACAGTCCTGCAGCTGCAAACACTGCAGATCCCTGCCATGTCTGCAGCTCAGTCCATCTGTCATGCAGCACGCAAAGCTGCTGGTTGAGAGATTTCCAAAGATTGTGGATCAGCGATGTGTGCCACAGCTGCCCGCACTAGGTGCCAGGTAGGACGAGTGTCAAAAGTAAGGCACAATAACCTATCACTGAGATCAGACTAGTTTGTGAGACCCTGCTCACCTTCTGGCGCTCCACCCACATGGAGTGGCGCACATCCCATTTCCAGAGGCCATTGGGCAGGCGCTCCGGTTGCTCCCACAGGGCCTCGAAGGCGGTGATGTGGGTCCGCAGCAGCGCGTCCAGAGTGTGCTTCAGCATGCCCTCCGTTGGTGACTCGTCCCTGGGTGGAACTCCAACGCTTGAGCGGATGTGCCACAGGAAGATGCCCTTACTGATGTACATCTCGGGAACCTCAGCATACGTGTGACAGCTGCAGCAGCGCCTTAGGAATTATGTGGGTGGCGCCACGGGTATGAGAAGGTACAAACGCCATAGACGGGCAGCTTTGCTCTAGGCATCAGATTCTGGTATTTGGACCTCAGACATCTGAGCCTGGGGCTGTTTGGAGAAGCGCTCACTTGCCGCGCTCCAGCAGGGACTTGTCAGAGCGCCCGAAGTGGCGCATGGCGATGGGAAAATACATGTAGCGCTCCACGCGCAGCAGGTTGTGCCGGTGGTTTTGCCACACATGGTCATTGTCATCCACCACCACTACAGCAGCGTCCATTGCCGCCAGACCCTGCCACAGGGTAAGGGGTCACGAGCGTCCACACGATAGCACATGTACAGCAGTGCAGACCAATTGCAAATTTATCTGGCAGAATGACAAGCGCTCAGCAGAGGCGCTGTGACTGCGATTCCCAGGACAAATGTGGTGGGTTGCTTAAGAGATCTATGTTGGCTTGTATCAGTGCACATCTGTGAGGTGTCACAGCAGTGCAGCTCTGATGTGTGTGCATGGACTCATGTGCCAAGGAGCTGCAAGGAGATGGTGTCTCAGGTGCAAGAGATGCATGCAAGCTCACAAGCGGGCTATCATGTGGGACTGCAGCTCCTGTGATTATCATGCAGTATGTAGCTGGGGTGGGTGTTGCAGTCCCCGAGTGTATGGGCTTCAAGCAGAGCTCCCTCAGATGTCCCAGCAAGTATTCAGCTGATTGGGCTCCACCATTGGAGAGGTGCCTCAGATCTTCTGTGCGGACCAAGGACTAGCTCACATACTTGAGAGGATTTGGTAGGAAAGATAGTGCAAATACCCCTTACCCTGGAGAAGCTTTTCAGCTGGTCGACTGGCATGCCGTCCTTGTCAGTAGATGCCGAGTTCGCAATGACTCTGTGGAAGAGGCCCCCTTGGGGGTCTAAGAGGTTTGCTATGGCCTCTGCATACGGCCTGCACACACAGATGATCCCAACAGATAAGACCTCGTGCGCCCGCCTGAAGCTGCCCTGTGTCAGCGTCCATGCTGCCTGCTGTCAGAGGTCTCCCAACTTCTCTGCAACAGCATCCGCATACTTGCACCCCGGGGGAGATGCGTCAGACCACCGGGTAGTTCACAGGGTGTAGGCCTGCACCTGGTGCCGTTGGTGAAGATCCAGAGCTGGAACAGGGGCGCCAGCTGGGCGAGCAGGGCCCTGACGCCCGGGCGCAGCTTGGTCCACATCCCGATGGCGTCCAGCTGGAACAGCGAGCGCTCCTGCTCCGGCCAGCCTGCTTCTTCCTCCAATTTGTCCTCCAGCAGCTGCACACCCAGTCACTGATGAAGCACTGCAGCACTAAGACCAAGCAGGCTCAGTACTTTGAAGGAATGCTGGTTACTAGCAGTCCCGTTCGATTGAGATAAATGGTCCACATGCCGATGGGGTCCAGCTGGAACAGCGAGCGCTCCTGCTCGGGCCAGCCCGCCTCCTCTTCCAGCTTCTCCTCCAGCAGATGCATGGCAGTGAAACCTAACATGTGAGAGCCTGCAGCAGATGCAGTCCCGAGAGGAAGGCCCTGTGACAAGTCCTCACAAGGCCTGGCACGAATGCCCTGCAATATCCTCAGCAAGCAGGAGACTTGATGCCTGCAACTTCTGAATGACCAACCTTTGGTTGCAGGGTTGCATGGCATCATGAAGAAGCACTTAGTCAGTTCTGCAATTTCCCATGCAGGGGCATGCTCCTCTTTGTTCAGGGAGTCAAGGATGCTGATGATGATAGAAGGGTTACCAGGACATGCTCAGGGTCGATCTCTGTCTGCCGGGCAGAGTTGACCAGGGTGTGGTCCAGATCGAGCACCAGCACGAGGCGCTGCTGACTCAGCAGGCGGCACATGTCCGGCGCCATGTCAGCGTACAGCTGCTCCAGCTCCCTCGCGCCTGCCTCCACGTAGTCCTCCTCGCTCATGCTGGGCGCTTTGGCCACACGCTCTGTGCGCTGCGATGCCTCATCCAGCGCCGCATCAGGCTCTGCTGCCGCATCTGGCTGGCGCTGCACACCCATGGCCACAGCAGAGGCTGCAGGGCAGCAAGCATGGATGCTCAGCGCTGAGAAGCCCCACCCTGCACCTTGGTGTCATTGTCTACAGACACCTTGCATATCTGTGACATGCACACCTTGTGTTCAAATTGAAGTGAGATTCAGTACAGGGCACACGAATGCATGCGAAGCCTCAGAGTGAAGGCACTCACAGCCTTCTGAGACATTATTGGGCGCGGCTGCGGCTGCTTGTGGCATGCTGCGCTCTGCGCTTCGTGCAGCGTCCCCATAGAGGCCCTCGCTGTCAGACAGCTCCTCAACTTCCATAGGCATAGGCGGTCCAGGATTGTCGGGTGGCGCAATGATTGACAGCTGAGATTGCTGCTCCTGCAGACACACATGCCGCTTGCAATCCCAGACGCAGGTTGGCAATGGCCTGAGATGAGAAGAGTGATTGCTAGAGAGTTCTGTAGCTCTGTAAATCATGGAGGGTATGGGATGACTGATTTGAGCGCACCTCCGTCACGCCAGGCACAGAGTGGGAGGCAGCAGCAGAATCATGCTGGTAACTCCACTCATTGTCAGTCTTCTCAGACTTTCCTCTGCCGTTCAACTGCTGATGCTCTCGCTCTCGCTGTCTGCGCTCTCTGCCCCTTTGTCTTCTGCTGTGGCGCCTCTTGCCGTTCTGCTGCGGCGCGCTGCTGCTCATGTCCGGCTGCGGGCTGGCCTGTTCTCGAGTCTCTGCTACTGCAGACCTCACATAATGTTGCTGCTGCTGTAGCTCGTATGGTGGCTGAGCATGTTGCTGCTGCTGCTGCTGTGACATGCTGGCTGCAAGGTGAGGCGGCAGGTGAGGCAATGATTGATGCGCGTCATTGTATCCTGCCGCATCACTACTGCTGGACAGTGGGTGCTGGAAGCTGGCATGCAGCTGCAGGTGTGGGGGCAGCTTGGGTGGACCGGCAGGTCTTGCATGCGCATGCTGGGGCGGATCATGGGGTGGCAGCTGCATATGCGGCAGCAGAGGGGGTGCGGGTGAGTCTCTGCGCTGCAGCTGTATATGGGGTGAGAACCTGGGTACATCACCCGGTGGGTGGTGCATGTGAGGCACATCCTCACGTTGCTCTCCACGCTGCCGCTTGTCAGCATGCATGTGGCCATTCTGAGCTTCAAACTGCCCATGCGCCATGTGCCCGCTAAATCCGTTCTGCCTGGGCATATGCTGGCTACCCAGCATGCCTGGCCTGCTGTGCATGTGTGGCAGATGACTCAGTGCTTGAGACTCCTGCATGTGCGGTGGGAGCTGCTGCATCATCGGGTGAGCTGGCATGGCGCCTCCCAGCATGTGCGGGGGTCCCGGCAAGGAGGGGGGGCCTGCGCCATGCATGGGCGCAGGTAGAGGGTTCTGGATCGCGGGAGGTCCAGGAAGTGGCTGCCGTGATGAGTCTTGAGCAGTCCCCTGTGGCATGCTTTGCTCATGCGGTGGGGCCTGACTAGGCTGCTGCTGAGGTGGCACTGAGACTTCCGCTGAGCTGCCCTGCTGGTTTGCGTCCTGCTCTGCCGTCAGCGTCTTGTCATATCCTCTGAAGACCTGCATATGCCCTGCCCGGTTACGCCATGCCAGGATACTCAGTCCCATGCCAGACTGCTCATACAATGCAGCCATGATGGCAAGCAGTGCATGTGGAATTTGACTAGCTTGAGACACACTCCAAGCCTCATGCATGAGATGCAATGAGGCTGAGAGGCTACCTCTGACATGACAATCATGCTGCTGAATTTGGCGCTGTCAGCGGCTGTGAACAAGTAGTCCTTGTCCCTGACTGCAAGCCTGATGCATGTCCGAGCAGTGGCATGCTCCTTCATGGCTGCCTTGCCCTGGCCCGTGCAGGCGTAGACATACATGAAGTTTATGGACGCCAGCAGCTTTGGAGACAGCTGTCCAAAGATGGCCTTTGCCACTGCTCCGCTGCCCTTGTCCTTCTGCAGAAAAAGCACCAAAAAGGTCTCGCTTCCATCGTTGTGCAGCAGTGCAAGTGTCCAAGGTGTAACCTGTAAATACTGCAAGGTCATAAGGGTGGCTGCTAGAAGGGCGTTGCAGCTAGGTGATGAAAGAAAGAGGGCTGCATCAAAACGCCGCCTACCTGTCTGCAGAGCTTGTAGAGGCCATATGCTTGGACCAGCGCCTGCTTGAGGGTATTGGCAGCAGCCTCCAGATTCCTGCATACACATGACCAGTCACACCCTGTCTTGAAGATTTAGGTGACTTAGCTGGGATGTCAATTACGGATGGTGTGAGACCACAGAGGAAAGGCCTTTTGAGCAGCTGATGGGCAGCAGAGCAGTTGCTGCAGCATTCTCTAGTCAGGGTTTTGAGCTGTCGAAATAATCATACTGCTACAAGTGGGGAATTGCAATCCTTTCAGAGTACGAGACAACTCAAAATCAGGCTCAATCTGGCCGTTGATCTTGCGAGTCACAGGCAGCTCTGCACCATTGGGGAGTGGGCGGCCAGAATTCTCGTCTGCTTGGAGATGTCATTGCAGAGCTAGATTTCCCTCATGTCCAGCATGGCATGTTGTCAGGATATCCGAGAGTGTCATCTTTTGTTGGGGCGGGCCAGGGGATGAAGGCACAGAGATATTGCTTATGAGTTCCGAAGCGTGGGAGCTATTCCCATGCATCATGGTATATAGACACATGGACACAGCCATTGCAGCTGAGACACAGTGTACTTGACAGCCATGTGCTGGGGCGTACCCCAGGATACTTGCGCACAACATGAGCACTGGTGTGCACTTTAGAGGAGTGTGAGCACCATATGGCATGCTGTGGCTGGAGAGGGCTAAGGCATACTTCTGGAACTTGATGGGTCGCAACACAGGATGATATGTCATGAAGTAACTTGACAGGCTGCGGCTGAAGGAGTTGCCATGTGCATAATCCTAGAACAGTGAGGGCTGAAAAGTATGCCATGACCAAGGGGACACTTTATGCATACGTCTTGGGTATGCATGACGCTGCGACTGCATTGCCCATGAGATGAGGGAAATTTATCTGTTGTACTGCAAATCGTTCAGGCAGAAACAAAACTCAGAAACATTCAGAGGAGAAGGCCGGAATGAGCATCAGAGAGAGGAGCAAGTGTCTAGTGACGCACTTGCGGATGGTTTGCAGGGAGACGGAGGTAAGGAGCTTCTCTATGTCGGAGACCATGGGAGCCATCTCACGCTGGGCGCGCTGCGCTGTGCTGCCTCTGCGCTGCTCTGCCGCATGCGTGCTGGGCTCCCGCTCACTGCTGCGCCTGCGCATGCTGTCTGGTTGCTGCTCGTCAATAAGCGCGCTCCTGCTCCTTGAGAGCGCTAGTCTGCGCGGAGCGCTCTCTGCTGTGCCTCTCTGTGCACGGCCATCCCGCTGGACCCTGTTTTGAGCTGCATATTTGCCCCGCTCCATGCTGTGCTGCCTGGCGTTGTGAGCCCCGGAAGACTCACTTGCTGGCATGCTATGCTGGGAGCTGTGCTCGTTGTGATCAGGTCTAGGCTGAGGCTGAGGCATGTCAACTTCCTGGGCTGCTGAGGGAGCACTGCTCTGGGTGGGAGCAAGTGCACTGGAGGCAGACATCGCGTTCTGCTCTGATGATGATAGGTCTGCAAACACTGGAAGACGTGCCTGCTGTGTAGCATTCTGCTGAGCCCTGCCTCTTTGCAAGTCTGGCATCCTGAACTCGAAAGGGGCCTTAGCAACAGGCGCAGCTCTTGCAGGCGCCTTCCTCTGCGCTGCTGCTGGTGCACTACTAGCATTGTTAGCAGTGCTAGCTGGCGCTGCAGGCTGCTCTGCAATCTCGCCATCCTCCACCTCTCCTGCCTCTGGCGAGCTACCCTTTCGGTGAGAGTGGCTGCAAGCAGAACCCTCAATCCATGTCAGCCATAGGAGATGCGCACACTGAGGCAAGGTTGTCGCAGAGACGTTCAACAGATGATGAAGGCATACAGGAGTGGGCGTCTGTCAAGCTTGCAGCACACTGCCTGCAACTGCCTTGTTGCAAAGCTTGACGTGTGTTGGTGCCTTCATGACAAGCACAGCTGTTTCACATAAAAGCGGATCCAGCTGTACACCTTTGCGGAGGTGGAGGAAGGGGCCTTGGGGCAGGCGGCAGCTGCGCAGGCTGCCTGGCAATGGAGTACGTTTCGAGGGAGTGGCTCTGTCCAGATTGAAGGCCTTCTGAAGGTGCCGGGGTCTGGCCGTCGTTACCGAGACCCCAGCTGAGGGATGCTGGCTCTGTTTGAGATGCCTGCGTCATGTGTACCACATTCGAATATCATGAGTCAAGGGTCCCCCAAACGGAGGCAATTTGGGAGCCTCTCTGACATGAGACGGTGCAAAGCCTGTCCGCCCTGCTGAAGTGCACGCCGAACAGCTTTGCCCACCTGGGGGTCTGTCGAGGGAAGCTCCCCATCTTCAATTTCTCCCTCCTCGAGGTCACTCATGGCCGATTGTAGCCACACGGCCTCTTGCGTATCGTACTCAAGCGGTTGCTTGGGAGAGTTTGCATCCGTACATTGTCGATCTGTATACCATGGCACAAGAGCGCAGCGTCCATGAGGCGAGCGTCCGATCCAGTTAGCACTGTTGCGGACACGCTGTGCTTTCTTCGCTCTGGAGTGATGCGAGGCACCCTGCTAATGACCCAATTCTCTGCATTGATCGCCCAAACAATGGCCTTACTGAAAAGCCTAGTTTGGACCTCCCCCAAGAGCAATCGCAGATCTAGATCTTGCCTTGGCTGTCTGAGTGCTAACTACAGACTGCATCTTACACATATGCTTCAGTGCGGAGTAGACCCCGTAACATGTCAGCCCTTGAGTGAAAGGGGCTGAGCTTCAGAAACGCTGACTTGGCACATGCGTTCAGCTTCATGCCTCTGAGCAGGTCAGTGAACGTCGTCTTCAAGCCGAGAGTCATGCACTGAATTGATCGTATGCCTGTGCTATGCTCGAGATGTATTGGCTTCCTGTTGCCAAACACAGTCTAAGGCCCTGTTTTTGGCTGAGACATGACCGTCCATGAAACACTACGCTGGCATGCACCGTGAGCAATGATGAGTTTGATGTTTCAGGAACTAAATGTCGAACTATGGGGCCACTGAGCTGTTCGTCTCCAACTTCTTCGGCATACAAGAGGAGCTGCAGCAGCTGTTTGGGGCGCATGGGAGCCTGCAGGAGTTCTGGGTCAGCCAGAAGAAGGGCGTTAAGACCCAGGCGCCATCTCAGGGCCTTTACGGAGTTGTCAGGTGCGCTGCACAAGCCCCATGCTGACGTCAAGGTTTCCCTGATGAAATCAGCAGTGATGCACTGGGCTCCACTCTTCAACATGTGTCATGATCTCACAGGATGGCAACTCACGAGGAGGCCTTTGTGGCAAAGAAAGCGCTGAATAACACTGCTGTCAATGGCAAGGTCATGAGCGTCAGATGGTGAGGCTTTAGCGCCCGTCCTTATATATTTGTTGTCCAAGGTGCCTAACCATGTGGCTGCCCATGGCAGGAGACACAGCTGCCAACCTGAAGTAATTCAGGGTTGTCAATGTGTCTCCTCTCTTGAGCAGGAACAAGAGCCTGGATGTGCATGAGCTTACTTGTTGCTGGAAGATTCCAAGTGAGGATGTGAGTCCCCTGTGCAGGGCAGCAAACGTGCGGGTTCTCTGGGTGGGGCAGCTGGGTCCCAGCGTGAACAATGCGGTAAGTCAGGCTTGTGTTTCATCACCTAAAGGTTGCCTGAAAAAAGTGTACATTCTCACCTGTGCAGAGCTTGCCAGCATATGTCAGTTCATGTCCCTTGCTGGTGTTGCTGGACTTGCCAGCACATGCCGGACAGTGACATGAGCCAACAATCTGTCACTAACATGCAGTAGGGGTTGCCTCTTTCTCCTTTGGAACATGCACCTCAGCAGGTTCAACGGATCTGGTGTGATTCTCTTCTGAACCGGGCATTCTGGCACCTTGAGCATGCAGGGGCTTAGTGCAGAGGACACTTGCCTGCATTTGCGCCAGGAAGCTTCCAGTAAGAGCGGAAGTGCGAAGATTGCATCTGGTCATGACAAGGAGCTCACAATTGCAGTATGATATGGGACTGCAGGCTTTGGAGGCAGCGTTTGCGCAGTTTGGGCCAGTCGCAAAAGCGGTGGTGGTGTCTGACGCCCATGCAAATACCTCGAGGAGGTTGGTTGCGCCGCAAGGCTGTGCTGCTGTGATCTTTACTGTGTCGTTGATGCCCATAGCTGCCAGGGAGAGGCGGTGTGCTAGGTGGAGCTCGTGAGGCGGCAGCTGCAAGCTTATGGAGCAGGCTTTTCTTCTATTTCTGCCATGCTTTGGCACTCCAAGAGCCTGCTTGACTAAGCCATTAAGTGGCTCCACCCATGCTGACCTACGTACCCTGATCATGAAGCGCAGGGCGGACATGCTTCAGCCTTTGTTGTTGCGGTGATATCATGCAAGTCTGTACCTATGCAGGGCCCAGGACCCTGCAACATGTCTGTAGACCCTCCGGGGGTCTATGTTCATGCAGAGCCCTTCCCTGAGGATGGTGTCTCTCTCAGAGGGGAAAAGTGGCAATGCTAAACCTGCCCCATGATGAATGCTGCTGCAAACTCGCAGGTTCGGCTTCGTGGCGTTTGAGAGGAAGGAGGACTGCCAGCGCGCGCTGGCCATGTGCGGCAAGAACATGTTCCTCATCGGCAACTCCGCTCGCCCCGTCGTTGTCGAGATGGCTCGCACCGAGGTGTGACTGCTCCACCTGTCTTAGACACCTCAGGACGCAGGGTGCTGCAGCCTGCAACCCGCATGCTGTCTCTGATGTGAGGATGTTAACGTGAGTAGCACAATATAAGGTCCCGGAACATAAATCTTCATCATTTGTAAGAGAGATGCACAGTGCAGATGTCCAGCTTCTCAAGCTCAGGACAGTCCATGTGAGATCAGGCCCTGACTGACCGTGCTTAAGGCTTCACCGCCTGGTTCTGACACAATCTGGGAGGTATGCAGGATGCTGACGAGGGCTTCCCGGAGGAGGAAGGGAAGAGCAAGGCGGAGGGGATGGCGCCCCCTCTGGGCCTGCCCGCCCACTTCGCCCTGGAGGGCACTGCTGAGCACTCCATTGTGAGCAGCCCTCTTCCCGTATTAAAACTTCATCAGAACTTTCTGTCCTTGCCTGAGTTTACACCAGAAACGTGCCTTTACTTGCGCAAGCAGGGGCAGCTAGGCAGGGCGATGTAGCTCTAAGCACCTACGAGCAGCTCAGGATGCCCTGGGGAGATTCATAGAGGTCTTCTGATAGTACATATGTGTGCAGGCGCTGCAGCTGAGGCAGGCGCAGGAGCAGTACCGGCAGACGCGGCTGCGGCTGAAGTCCGATTTGCAGGAGACGGAATCGGCGCTGCTGAGGGGCGTCATGCCCAGCGCGCTGGCGCTGCAGCCGCCTCTGCGCGCGGCGCCCATCAGCGCGCCCGCCCTGGGCAATGGGCAGGTGCGGCGGGCACCTCTTGAGCCATGTTTGTGCCGGATGCGCTGCCTCTGCAGGCTTGCCTGAGCATTGCCTGTCTGTCAGCGCCAAGGCAAGGGCTGGACTTCACGTCCTTGCATCAGAGCTTTCGCGGTGTACTTTCAAGACGCTGAGCAGGTCAAGCCCCTGTGCATGACCACATTGCATCTGATGATAGGGGCACGATCATACTGCATGTGACAAAACGAGCAATGATGTTGCAGGTGCCCGCGCCTTGGCTGACAAGCAGCGCTGCTGCCGAGGGGCCAGACAGGTCGCCGCCCCGGCACCGAGACAGGCGCTCGCTCAGCCCCCCGAGGCGGCGCCATGAGAACTTCCACCATGTTGCTCCGCCCAAGCGCCTGCGCACTGCCCGTGCGTTTTCTGATCTCTTTGTCCTCAGACGGAGAGACGCACACATGTGCCTCTTCTTTCCTTGATCAAAGAAGATGCAATCACTGCTTCAGTTCTCTCTCATCCGGCCCGGGCATATAGAGGCTCACTGCTCTGTGTGCCTGCCCTGAGAGACTGGCATTCTATCTGCGTCCTTTCCATGCGCAGCCTCTAGAACAAGGGCTGCGTGGAGGGTCAGATTTGTAAACTGGCACTGATGTGCAGGCGACTTCAGCGACAACAGATATATGCCCAGAGGTGGCGAGACTGCGCCCCCTCCTGACATGGCGGCCGCAGCTTCAGCGCCGCGCAGCAGTGGAGGCTTTGTGAGAGGAGGCACTTTGGGCACAGTTGCTCAAGGTACTTTTGCTTTGTGCCGCAGTAGCCTTTGCTGTACAGCGCTTACCGAGCCCTGGCGAGATAGTGCACTTCGCGGTAGAGGCAACAGGCAATGACGATTTTGATATGGCCGGGGCGTTCCGTGTCGAGAATGTGTATGCCATCCAGTGTCACATGAAGCACGCTGATGGTCGGTTGATTTAATCAGTGAAGGCTGCTAGGTGGGTGGACATCAGCGTCATGATGGCGTAACATTTCAATGCTGATGATGGGCTGAGAGTGGCTGTTGCCTTGCAGATGGATCTTCTCAGCCACTCAGCCCAAGCAGGCGCCAGCAAGGGCAACCTCCCGCTCACGCCCCTCCAGCAGAGCAGGTGAGCATGCATCTCCTGCTGCACGAAAGCTGCCTCTTGTGTGTCCCGGCAATCATGCGCAGCATGTGCCTAGCCTGTGTGCGCACCTGCCCCAGCTGATGAGGGTTGTGCTTGCTCTCTCTCCCCCTCCAACCCTACCCCAAGCAGCCATACCCTCTACTGAAGAGGTGTGGTTGCACCTGATGAAGCAGTCTACCTATGAAGATGGAGAACATGACGCTGAGGCATGTGCCACACGCTGGGCAGTGGGAGATAGAGATTGTCTTCTGCAGGATAATGGCGCTCCGTCGTTGCCGGGAGCAAAGCCGCTGGGCAGTCATGATCACGGTGGCATTGGCTTCTCTACTGACAGCCCTGCGGCGCCTGCTCCTCCAGTCAGTATATATCAGCCTGGCCAGGTGAGAAACCATCGCCGTTATTGATGTTCTGAGCTGGTCCATTGCTGGACTCATCTGTACGAAGTATGGGCATAGACAGCATTAGCATGCTGTCTTGTAGTAAGGGGCAGGCATCTTAGGGTGTCTCACCAAGCAAGCTCCCTCAGCCTCTGTGGAATCAGCAGAGCCTGCTGCCACCAAGTTTGATCTGCTGATGGCCTGTGCAGGGCGCACCGCCTCAGACCTCACAGCCTGCGAGCAGCGCATACATGGGTGGAGGCATGCAGTATGCTCCCCCACCTCAGGGTCCTCCACCCCCTCAGCCTGCCCCACCCCCGAGCTACCCTCTGCCCCAGGGGCCCATGCCCCCTGAGGGTGTACGCCCACCTCAGTACCCTCCGCCAGCAGGGGCGCAGGGCTGGCAGGGGCCTCAACAGCAGCCGGCCTGGGGCGGGCAGATGCCCGGGCAGGGGCAGCACTACTATGGAGGCCAGCCTCCGCCGCCGGGGCAACCCATGCATCCGCCGCCGCCGCAGCATGGACCACCGCAATACATGGGGATGGCGGGTCGAGGGGGCGGCCAGTATGGGCGAGGCAGGGGCTACTAGAGATGCTGCAAGTTGCGTGAGAGATGTTGGACAGGAGAGATCCCATGGTTGTACATCAGCAGAGTGCAAGCAGTACTTCCTGAAAGTGGATGGACCATTGGCAAGGGAGCTCGGATGGCACTTCTGGGTGTGTTACAAGGGTGTTGGCTTGTGTTGAGTTGCTGCAATATACTTGCCCAAGAACAGTGCCATATCCTGCGGATTATGATTCTCACAATCCTGTTTATCTGCACCTTTGCTCCTAACACTCAGACTGCATTGACGCTTATGCCTGACCCGTTTGTGCTGTCCCATACAGCAAACCCCAGTGGCCTGCTTGGCTCTGGTTAGAGGCCTGAATGGTCTGACACAGTCGGCTCAGGGTGTAATACAGCAGATGAGATGATGGTTTTTGGCCGAGCTTTGGTGGTCACCCTACTGTGTCCTGTGGCCTGTCCCATGTGCAGAACATCTGGTGTCAGTTCAGGTTGCACTACCCTGCTTGGGTCATGTACACCTGAGTCAGAGGCCTGCCGACACATTGCTGCTGTTCCAGAATGCTCCGACATTGTCACTTCTTTGGCGCTGCCCCCTTTGCTTCACCTTATGGCCATGGGTATCAGTCAAGTAGGTGGTCCATACATGTTCCTCATTCCTCAGTGGCTCCAGCGATTGCATTACTCTTCCCCTTCACATCCTGCGATCCCAAGAGACACTCAGCAAGCCATAGCGGATACAGCTGTGCATCACAAGACCAGGCAGAAAATTTCAGCAGCCTGAGTTTTTCTCTCATGACTGTGGAATGGAGTGGCAAAGTGTGTGAACCCTGGGGCACAGACTCAACCAAGCTGCTCACCTTTGCAGACAGAGCGCCCTCTGTGGATGCCAGAGCAGCCTTGGTGGCTGCCAGCTCATCCCGCAGCTCCTCGCACGCCTTGCGCTCCACATCAATGACCCGCTGCACTGCCTTGGACAGCTCCAGCATGGGCACCTGTTAATCAGGGGTCTGAGATGTTAGGGTGTTGACGCCAGACTTATCCGCAGAGGGGCGACAAGGGCTCTCCCGCACACACAAACCATGAATTAAGTGGGGCAGCTGCGAGGCATCACCTTGATTGTAGGCTGGCCCTTTGCCGCCTTGTGCAGAGGGAAGTCAGGCTCCTTCAGGATGCCCTGCTCAGTCAACCCCTCTTGAAGGTCATGGCACTGTGATACTTTGATACTCCGCCCGCACAGGCTTGTAAGGAAGCAAGGGTACGCTTCTCTAAAACCAGTCATCGGCGTGAGCATGTAAATACCCACCAGGCAGTCGAGGCTCAGGAGACCCACCAGGAAACTGCACATTTCCAGCGGGGAGCCCTTGTTCAGGTCATCTGCACATGACTCACCTCAGTCAGATCACACACGTGGGCCCAGTTGCAGGCAGGCTTCCCACAGAGCAACCATGTGCAGGCACAGGGACCTGTCTACAAGGGTCCCACACTGTTCAATGAGCCTGCAACAGCTCTCGTGAACCTCAACATGTACAGGGGCAGGTGCATACCCAGGTCAAGCTCTCCACCATCATTGTGGGCATGCACAGCGCAGCGGAAGCTCTTCTGGAACCTCTCCCACTCGTCCACCATGGCGATGCTGACAGGGGACTGAGGCGCCTCATCTGCGCCAGGCTGCTGCAGGCGCTGGCGCTTCGCCACGCGGGCGTCCACCATGCCGCACTCAGTGAAGTCCAGGCCCTTGCGCTTCACAAGGTACTGCAGGAGAACGCCCGCATCAGCAAGGCATGTTCTGTGCTGCAGCGCTGTGCACACGGGCAGGGTGAGCATGCGGGAATGTCAATAGCGACGGGTCAGAGTAGGGAGGAATCTGACATGTCACTTAGGATCATCCTGTGCTGAGAGTGAAAGATAGCGTACCTTGGCATCTGCTGTCTCTGCCATGATGTACTCTGCCGGGCTGGCCTGCACCAAGAAGATCGCCGCTCATCAGCTGGCAACAACATGCGTCTATCGCCCCAACAGCCATCATCCGTCCATGTCAATCTGTTACAGGGACAAGCTGCAGGGGTGCCAACGCAGGCTCTGGAGTTGGTTGTGCAAAGAGGGCGTACCTTCCAGTCCACCTTCACCATCTCAGCCACGATGGTGTCGTCCTCCGCAGGACCTTGCTTGGCAGGATGGCCTTCATCTGTGTCATCTGAGCCCTCCGTACTTGCCTGCTGCTGCAGGGCATCTTTCTTGGGCTGCTTGGCGGCAGCTCGAGATGCCTGCACACCCTTCAAAATCTCGAACCCACAAGATGCAAGAGAGCATTATGTAAATCATAGTAGTTGTCCATCATGCAAATTTATCCATGCGGATCTGCGGCAAGTTCCTGCAAGGTCGCACCTTCTTTGGGGCTGTACCGGGTGCGTGCTTGGCTTCTGCTGACTCCTCCACATCTGCATCGTCAGCAGCAGTCCCTGTCTGTTCAGCGGTTTGGTCCTTCTGTGCAGCCTTGCTCTCCTTTGGCTTGCCCTTGTCAGGGGCCGGAAGCTGCGCCTTCAGCTCCTGTGTACCAGTCTGCTCTCAGTCTTACCTTACATGGTAACGGGTGCCACCTAAGTTTGCTTCAGGTTGGTTCTAGGCCAGGCAGGGATAGCATGCCATTGAAGACATCACTGCTGAGAGAAAGGCAATGCTGCACTTTCACTGTTGACACTTTGTGCTGGCATTCAGGTGTATCTCACCTGGTTTGCCTGTTTGAAGCGCTCCTTGTCAGCATTAGAGGCTGCCTTCCACTTTGCAGCAAGGAGGCTGTTCAGCTCGCCAAACTTTGCCTCTGGGTTAGCCTCCTTCATCTTGGGACGCTCCTCATCACAGAACAGCTGCATGCGCCACAGCGTATCAAGCCTTTACCCTGACAGCTCTGCAGCCCTTACATAGCCCCCAGTCATAGCGCAGGGAAAGCGCAGCACCTCATTACACCTCATGAGCGGGATCGAGGAGCACTCTGTTGGGGCGCTCCTAGAAGCATGGCCGGACTCTCCAGGTAATATGCAGATGCTCCAGCTGAAATGGTAGACAGCATGTGAAGCCTAATGGTCTATGAACCGGCAGGTCGGGGGTTCGATTCCCGGTGGTTGATAGCCGGTTTTTCGGATCTTTCGGGGTTTAAATGGGTACGGGACAACAGTCCCGGAATTGAAGGGAGTCACGGGCCCCATTGAAGGCTAAGCTGGGCCCTCGGCAGGGTTAGACCGGTATGCCAGCCCCTCTGGTGTGGTTTACTGCACCGGAATGGTAGTTACCCGGGATCAGCCATCCCCCTCCCACTCTGATGTGGGTTGACCTCAAGGATAAAATGCCTGAGTGTGGGTGATTTCCTTAATCACGCGGCAGACATGCTAACAAGCATCACCGCGTCACAATTTCAATTTCAATCTTTAGACAGCATGCCGTGATGGCTTGGCTGTGTGGAAAGATGTCATGGTAGTACGCATGCAGCACACAGAAGTCACCTGGTATGCTGTCTTTGCATGGAGCTTCTGAGGTGATTTGGGTGCTGCAGCCGGCGCCTTCACCAGTGCCCTCTCTGTGGCAGCCCTGTCCTTGTCTTTCTCAGCCATTGCCTGTAAGGCAAATCCAATCAGTGACAGCAGCATGCAGCCTGCAAGGCAGTTGCATATTCTGGACAGAGGTGCTGAGGCCCTGTGAGGTCATGCATGTCGAGCTGTTTCTGTGCATGGAGCTTCAGGTAGGCAAGGATGTGCATGGCATGTAATATCTGGCAGGGCATGGCATACCTTGTATGTGTCCCTCTCCTCACTGGAAGCCTCTTTCCACATCTCACCAAGCTTCTTGGACATGTCTCCCATGCTCAGGTCTGGGAATTCAGCTGCATTCCCACAGCGACACATCAAGCGCAAGACCAGGCTCAACTTGCTAGTAGCTGATGCTATGTCATTGTGAGCAGAAACGTGGACTCGCAGGCATAAGCAAGCAGGCACGCATAAGGTCTGTCTATGATTCGAGTCTGAGGAAGGGATGGTGATGAATAGATCACCTTTCACAGCAGCCCTCTTGTCTGCAGAGAAGAACATGAAGGCGTTCTTGGCACGCTTGACTGTTGCCCCTGCATCTGCAGCTTTTACTGCCTTCTTGGCTGCGCTCTTGGGAGCCTTCTTGGGAGCTGCCTTGCTAGGAGCATCTGCTGCCTGCAGGCAGCCAGCAGTTAGGTTGTCGCCTGAACAAAGCCACTGTAGCGGAGCTGGGATTGCCTGGCAACCGCAAAGAGTGAACAGCACACCACAGAAGCCCAGGACCGTCCTGCAGCATGCTGTACACTCTCGTGACAACAATGCCCTCAATACAAGCGGCTGAGTGCTGAGGCATAAGGCAGTCCTGTCGGGGAAAACTACCATTATGTCAGCCAGAGGTGCTGCATCTGACTGCGGAGCTGCCTCAACGGGAGTTGCCTTCACAATGCGAGCTGCGATCTTCTTCTTGAGAGGCTGCTCAGCAGGCTTGCTGGCAGGCTCAGGCGTGGCTGCCTTCTTCACCATGGTGAGCTGCGCGCAGTCACATAATCATCAATCTATTGAGAGGCTGAAAGCTTACGTGATGACTGCTTTGGCTCTTGTCAAGCACGATCAGGTTGTTCAGGCTGTTTAAAACACTACCTGCAACACCTGACATACTTAACAACAGGCAACAGTATCAGAACAGGGAATCTCAGGAGTCCAGGAGAGGACTGCTCACCCCTCTCTTTTTGGCAGGAGCTGCAGGTGTTGCTTTCTTGGCGCTCTCCTCATTTGGCACTGCCTCAGGCGTCTCGGTCATGCTTCCCTCGTGAGTGTCAACCTCATTGGATGAGCCCTCTCCTGCCTGAAGGCACCAGAGCATGCATCGGTAGCTGCTTCCCCACAAGGCCAGGGAAAGCACCGGCAGTGAGGAAGGAAGAGCAACTCTCAAGCGTAGGTTGAGAGAGCAGATCTCCCTAGCTCCATGCTTACCTCAGCTTCAGGCAATGTGGCCACATCAGCTGAAGCATCTTCGGCCTCCACGTTGGGGTCATCCTGCATGTCCATGCCTTCTGCAATGTCCTGCATGTGCAGTGAAGTCTCTCAGGATGAAGCAGTGAGACTCCTGTATCCTTGGTCTTGATGCTATATGCGACTGCCAGTGGCTCAAGCTTAGCATTGAAGAGGGTTCCCTTCACTGACAACTTTACTCATATTTTACCAGGATGGCTGCTGCTGTGCATACGTGCCAGTGAAGGAGAACACATAAGAATTTGCACACTCCTACAATGTCTTGGCCACACACTCATGTCTTCTCCACACTGATGGGAGGGTCCAAGGTGCAGAGGGAGTGCAACGGAGCAGGCCAGGCTATCAGCATCTTCGGCCATGATTCAAGCATAGGCAGGCCCTCGTTAAAGATTTGGATATCCCTCTTGCGTCCACAACATCGCAAGAGCACGCGCACAACGCACCTCGAGCTCCTTCAGAAGCTGATCGTCGCTCTTGTCGCCCATCGTCGACACCGCACCAGCTGGCTGTATCGCAGGCTCTGGACGGTGTAAGATGACTACGGCAGCAGCTCGTTGCTGTAGTTTCCAAGTCCAGTCGTGGAAGTAACCTGAGGGACATTCAAGCAGAATGTCCGAGGTGCTGACGCATCATGGTCCCAGTCATCACTTTCTGCAGATGCATGCAACTCACATGGGGTCACATTTGGTACATCCCAGCTTCATGATGGGCAAAGATCTGGCTTGCAGGCAATGTACAATATCACAGTCCTTCTGAAGCCTTCCTGGTTGCTCAAGCCCTGAATGAGCTCCAGATGCCTTGCTGTGCAAATGTATGTCCTGCAGCATGGCATGTATGCTCTCTGTGGCTTGAGATTGGATCATGGCTGTTGAAAGGCTACCAGCAGCATCCCACATCCTCAGATGAAAGAAGGCCATGAGCTGTCCCTAGGGTATGTGCTGAGACATGCACGCAGCAGGCCCTCTCACAGCGGAGGAGCACCGTGACAGCTCTTCTAGTAAGTCTCCTGTCAAAGCTTTCCCATACTGAGGTCTCTCATGTCAAGGCTGGGCTACAGTCTGCCAAGCTAAGAAGTTGCTGACCATCTTATCAAGGCTGCTGTAGGGTCAGCATAGCTAAAACCATAACACTGTTGAGAGGTGACAATACTGACGGACATTGCTTGCCACCTGGGATACAACAGACAGCCTCCCAATGGTGTCCATGACAGGTAGGTCGATGACACACTGTATCTGCGGGGTGTACTTTCATATGGGCAAGCCCGTTGTACCTGACATCCTGTTCTGAGTCGGAGGGCACCTAAGGTGTGATACACTCACACTCATCAACTGTGGCCCCTGTAAGGGGAGGAATGACAAGCAGAGCTGTCAGGTGGAGACATACAATGCTCTAACGTCAGTGGCCTACCCTTGGATTTGACCCCATCCCTCTGGTGTCATGCCGCAGCAGCCTCGCTGGCTGGGCTGGTTGCCTCCCTCACCCAATTGCACATTAAAATTACTGAATGCTCACGCTGGACGAGAGCTTTCAGCGGGACTGCTCGCCTTCCTCTCTTCGGTCGCGACTTCCTGGACGCTGGTGCAGTGTTACACTGTCAATAATCTCTGAATGGCGTTTGTGGGGTCCTTTCGTCCTGCTGAAGCTTATGCTGCAACAGCGCCGCCTGCGGGACTGCTGGCCTCCCTCTCTTTGATGGCGACTGCTTGGACGCTGGTGCATGTGACGGTGTTGACGATGTCGCTGACGGTGCAGCCTCGGGACAGGTCATTGACCGGCCGAGACAGGCCCTGGAGGATGGGACCAATGGCTATGGCATTTGTGCTCTGCTGGACGGCCTGCACATGTGCTGTAAGCCGGTTCAGGCTCAGCCTGACACCTTAGCATTAGCCTCATGTCCCTGTCAGTCCTGTTAAAGACTGCAATCCCACAAGACACCAGTGCTTCCTGCAAACACCCCACATGCCCGCAGACACCTTCCTCAGGTAAAGGAGTGGAAGGGACATACAGGCATGTGGGATGCCTTTGGGACTCCTTTCCATTCAGGCAAGGATGGCGTCATCAGGAGCAACTTTTGCTGGGAATGCAAGGAGCCTTGCACAGCAGCACTCTGGTGGACCGCTTGCCTTGTAGGTGTTGTTGCCTGTGTCAAGAGAAGGGAAGATGCACACGGTGGCCTTTCCAGCCACCTCGCTCTGGCCCTTGACCTTTGTCCTGGCAACGTTGGGGTCCACCGCTGCATCATACTGCAGGGGCCCCTCCAGCTTCAGGTCTGGCCTCTTCTCCTGGGCTATCTTCACTGCCTCTGTCACCTGCAGGGGACCTCGCAAACTCTTAGAGGTAATGCTCCAGCCTTTGCAAACCCAGTAATCAGTAGACTTTGTACCATCATCTCAGAGCGCTTGGGCGTCACAGTCTCTCAGCAAAAAGGCCAGCGGCATGATCAGGAATCCCCACTCTGCGGGATTCGTGACTGCTTGACAGCATTGTGGAGCGGCGTTCGAGGTCTAACATCACGACGGCGAGCCGTGCATGATTTTGCTATCGGGGATGCTATTGGGAACAGCACAAAAGAGCAGTTAGCAGGCAGAAACGTCCAGACCTTATCAACTTCGGGGCCTGAGCCTGAGCCAAAAGTGGAGTACGAGAGCATGGCCACTCTAGGCTCGATGCCAAAGGCTGCTGCTGTGTCAGCAGAGGTGGCGGCAATCTGGGCAAGCTCCTCTGCGTTTGGAAGCACATTCACAGCACAGTCCCCATAAATAAGCACCTGCATGCCAGCTCAGGCATTAGGCTTTGCCAGCAAAGTGCCCAACATGATGATTGTCACAACACAGTGAGCCTGCCCTGTCTGGGTCCAGAAGGCGTATAATGGTACCTAAGGCGTGCCAAAGCAGGTTTATGAAGGATACATGCCCTGCAGACCCCTTGTGAACAGCATGTGGACAGTACCTGTGGGGACAAACGAGACGCAAAGGCAAACATCCAGTGCACTAAGTCAAGGGAGCTACACACGCCTGTGCCCCTTCGGGAGATGCACACACCATACATTGGGGAAAAGAGCATGCGCACCTTGTCTGGAAGGCACATGAAGAATACGGACGACACCAGGGGGCTGTCCTTAGTGCGCAGCACTTGCAACCCAGGGCGTATGGTGGCAGCGGTTGTGTGGGTCGCCCCGCTGACCATCCCGTCAGCGTCCCCACACATCGTCATCATCTGCACAGAGCCCTTGCGTCAGGTGTGCAGTGCTCAGCTGTGCTCGTGAGAGCGGCTGCAAGCCACATCACACACACAACACCCCTCATCGACCCGTTGAGTGCTGACAGATGGTGCAGAAGCAGCGTGGACCATGGAGCACTGTGCAGCGGTACCAAAAGGCCTCAGCATGCCAGCATGTGATTCGCATACTGCAGCAGATTCCAGGCTGCAGCGCTCATGAGTCGCTACTATGTGTTGCAGAAGCAGCATGGACTCTGACGCACTGTGCTGCGGGGAGACGAGGCCTCACCGTGCCGAAGTAGTTGGAGTCATGCAGCAGATCTCGGGCTCCCTCAGGCGTCAGGTTCTTCTTTCTGCGCGCCTCCACAAGGCGCTCGATGTAGCGCTCCAGGTGAGGCGCTTTGTAGTGGTCAATCACCTCACACTGCACGACACATCATCTGTCAGCCAGGCCAAAGAAGTTGCTTGCGTACACTCCCATCAGCCTCAGGTCCACATGCAAAAGCATGCCAGCACTGCACCGAGGCCTAAAAGGGCTATGGCACAATGAAGCTAGCCCTCTCAAGCCGTCTGAGCCATTTTCGTGTGGGTGCTACAATTCATCCCTTCATCAGTCCATCCCAATGCCATGTAAATGGAGACCTTCCACGCTCGGCCAGACCCTGCAGAATGTTATTCTGAGTCCTTGGCATCAGATCCAGATTAGAGTGTGCCTTGGGAGGACACCTTAGAGATGTCAATGCCAAGCCGGCTGGCCTCAGCCTGAACAGGCTCGGGGTCGCCCAGCAGAATGATCTTGGCCAGCCCTCGCGCAGTCAGCTCCTCAGCAGCTGCCAGCACCCGCGGATCCATGGCCTCTGGGAGGACTATCCGCTGAGGCTGCAGACATACCGACTTACAGATCATGCCTTGCCTTGCAGACCTCATTCTGAGGCCCTATCAGCTAAGCTGGCCAGACAGAGGCAACTGCAAAATTCAACCAGTAGAGGGACGTTAGGTCATCTTTCTTCAAGCCTCGCATGTGCACAAGCCAACTTATAGAGGGCGGGATGCTAGCCCCATGCATGCGCTGGTAGGGCAAAGCTTAGCAGGCAAGAATCAGAACATGTCGGTTATGATGAAGCGCTGATGCGATGCATACACTGGCTGAAGACCCTTTCATCACTGGAGTAGATATAGTGTGAGCTCACTTGCTGCAGGCAGATGCGGTTGATGGTGTGCATGAACATCTTGGGCGTCATCACAAACTCCCGCTCCGCCTCCAGCGCTGATATGAGCTGATCGCCGTCCACATGCTTCGCAAACATCTCCTGCAATGATCCAGTGCAGAGTCACAGAGCTGCAGGGCATTAGGACACCTTTGGGGGGGCCTTGCAACCTCACTACTGGGGCTGTCACAAGAATCAAATCATACAGCCCAGAATAAGGGGTTGTGCAAGGAGCGTCAGTCAGGCAGCAAAAGGTACACGGCACACTTCTCCTGCCTCAAGTGCAAGCAATTGCAGCTGAGGAAGGCCCCGTAGGCTGAGAAGCTGACATAACAGTAATGCTGTGGGAATGGGGACCTGGTCCAGAAGCATGTTGCATGTAGGTCTGAAGGGGCAACTGCACCTTTGATGCCTTGATCTTGGCAGCAGAGGTGGGCCGTATGCTGGGCTGTATTCTGTCGATGGCCGTCACAGCCTCCCAGGTGCTGTGCTTGGTGGCCATGATGGGGAAGGCTGCTGTGACGCCTGCCTCCTCTATGGCAGCATGAGGTGCCCTCTTCGCCTGCAGGCCAGCTTTCTACCATAGGCTCCCCCATTATTGCTGACAGGGATACTCCCCAGTATATTGCGCGTAAGATATTCCCTGAAAACCAATCTTGCGCAGTATCCGTGTGTGGTGACTAAAGCTGAAACAACACAACTTGGCTGCCTACTGAAGGAGCAGTTTGCTGTAAACGGGGACTGCCCTGGTGAAGCGTTGGATACAAAGAGTGAAGACTGGCAGCTGTGCGGGGACAGGGTGCTGTCTGGGCAATGAAGAAAGGCTCACGTTCAGGATGTGCTGGATGTGGGGGCTAACGTCACTTTTTGCACTGCCGCAGCTGGTACACAAGATGCCGGAAATGTGGGGGCCCACAGGACACTCGCTAGCTGCAGTCAAGCCAAGCAGCAGGTCCCCTCTTCCTATATCCGTCACCACCTGCCAAGCCCACAGCTCGCTTAGTCGCCCTATCATATCTGGTCCTGGAACACGTGACACCTGGCAGCAACTCCTGCCTCCTAGCTGACACTTGTGGACACAGCAACCACTTCAGTCAGTGTCGTCTTGCCCTGACACACATCCAGCAGTCCCCCATACACGAACCTACATGTACGCGCTAGCTTCTTGGGTGTGGAGAGGCACGTCCTTGTAGCTCAGAACAGGAGGGGTGTAGATATGTACCAGCGGTCTGGTGTTGCCCTGGTCTGAGAGCTTCCCCAAGGTGCTCTCCAGGTCAGCAGTAGCCACGTACACCTGCAGCCCGTTCACATGTAGTTTTCAGCATAGCACGCTTCTGAGATTGAGATCCCACAATAAGCAATTCATTAGCGGGCTGCACTCACAGTGAAGGCATGAAGGGTGCACCGAGCTACCCCTCTCTCAGGCAGTGATGTACCATACCTCGCTGCAGATTGAGCATACAATGATGTGGCATGTAAGAGCGCGCCTACCTGGTTGACGGGAAGATCGGATTGCTGCTTGCGCCCGGATATCATATCCACATTCAGGGCGGCCTGGATCTCATCCATGCGCACAGACGAGATCATGGGGTTGGTGGGCAGCACGCCCAGCAGAGGCAGGTTGTGCTTGCTCAGCTCCTTCTCCAGCTGGGCCTTGAAGAGGCCACGCTCCCTCACAGGCACCTGCAGGCCGCGACAAGCTCAACATGCCTCTGTTGCAGCTCAACACATGCTGCTGCTTTGGACGAGTAGGCAGGTGCATCTCTCATTGCTCAAAGGGCTCAGCCTCTCCTTTGTACCTCCCATTGAAAGACGGCCTCGACACAAGCAGACATCGTATCTCCAGTCACTTGTGGTCTAAGGAAGCGCTGCTAGTCCTGCATGGCTTCCCTGCTTCCCTTGCACTTGCACCCGCAGCCCAAATCCATTTCCTCGAAAAGCGCCCTGCCATGGACGCCAAGAGGAGGAGATTTACAGGCCTACCTTGTTCACGATGAGGCCCACAATTTCTGCGCGCTCCTCAAGCAGGCCATTGCGGGAGACGAGCGCCTTGGTGACGAGGTCGCTCACGCCACTGGCGCTGTTGGCATCAAGCACCATCAGCACAGGGGCGTCCAGGGAGGCAGCCATCCTGGCATTGAGCTCCAGCCTATTCCCTGGGACATTGATGCTCCCCTCTGCAAACAGCTGACATGTCAAGATCACAGGGGCGCCTCGTGAGATTGCCACCCTGGCTTCCTGTTTCCCCCTGCGTGCAGCCTCTAGCAACGCAAACTACAGAGCAGAAGCTTGCCTTCTCATAACCCGTGCTGACCAGACTTATTGACCATGGCATGGGCATAGTTCCTGGTGGCATGCAGTGCGTGCGTAATTTTGCATTGAAAAGGTCTGCAGGCCCCATGGCTGAGCGCCTTTGTGCCATGCACGCCATGTGAGGCAAGCGATAAAGTGAACTACCTTCGTGGGTGCCGCCTACTAGGATCATGTCATGCTGGTACTTGGCTTTGTAGTCCTGAAAGGCTGCAAATATTCTGTCCAGCAGCTCGCCAGGCTTCTCATGCGCCAACGCAGCAACAGCTTCCCGCCTGCTGACAGCTGTCATGTCTTGCGGGGCGTCTTTGATGCTGAAGGACCTGGAAAGAAGCTCCACATAGCGTGAGGCGCCCCCGCCAGTGTCTGAGGGGAAGGGGTCCCCAGCAATGGGCTGCAATTCAACGCCCACTCTCAGACTCTCCCAACTCTCACATGAGTTCAGTGGACTATTGCTCAAAGCAAAGCGTGCCCTTTCAGGGCTACCTGCTCTTGGATGAGCAAGGCGAGTGTAGGTCAGAATGGCTAGCCATTGCAGCTCAAGCAGCGCTAGGGGTGTTAAAAGCTATATGCACACCCTATGGCTGTCGGATATTCGGGAATCGGGACCTACCTCAAAATACCCAACATTTGGGAGCCACCGCTGGAAGTAATCCAGTAGACCGATCAACAAAGGCCCCGTGGTCCGCTTCCCCTCCACATTCATGACAAAAAGGCTCTTTGACTGCTGTGGCTTGCCAGCTTCCGCTGACATGGCCCTTCCCTGGTGCGTGAGTAGCATCCGGGAACAGCCATCGGCTCTACTGCCTGCCCCCTGGGTGTCGAATTGTGCTGCACTGGTCTGTCGGTACACTGCTGATGCATTTTTGAAGGCCTTCTGTATGTTCTTCAGCATCACTGAGTGCTGTACAGCAGTCTAGTATATGGCTGTGATGATTATAGGGCTGCCTACATGTCAGAAAACTGGGACGTTCCTTAGAACGCTGGCAGCGCCATAATAGCAGCGGACCTTCAGTTAAGAAAACATCAGGAATTTCCTTGGAAGAGATGTTGCAATGAATTTGCAAGAGAGCCCTAGTATATGCCGCACGTGACCATTCCGGAACATCCACGAACCGGTCAAAGCCCATGACGCTCTGTGCAGAAGCGTGATGGTACCGCAAATGCTTTGCACTAGATGCGTACACGCCTAAATTCCTATGCGTGCTGACGGCAACACAAAGGGAACAGTAATCGGCACCACTTCAGGAAGTATGCACAGCGACACTTCCCGCTCCGAAAAGGTGCGTATGCCAACAGGGGCTATTGGTCGCATGATCTCATGACACAAAGTCCCACAAGATTGGGTCGGATAGCATCAGAGACCGGCCATGGAGAGCAGTCTCATATGCGAGACACCTCACTGCCCAACTGCGCTCAAGAGGCGCGATGCTTGGTGCGTGAGTCATCTTAAGATCCTGGAAAGGAGCAAGGCTTTCGTGCCATGATGCTTTCACTGTCCTGTAGGAGCATGGATGTGCTGGAAATGGTCCGGATTACTGCAGAGACACACTTGGCAACAGTGGCGCTCTGCCACTGTGTCTCAACTGGGGTCCAGGTGGCTGTCAAGATGTACCACAGAGAGCGCTTGACAGGCAAGATGGACAAGCAGGTGCGTGCCTCGAGGAGCTTGGGCCGGTTGCAGCATCGTGTAGATGTACCCACTCTAACATTGCCCAGTCTTACACTAAACCTGCAGCGTGACATGCATGGACACCCAAAGTGATGTGCCTGTGGAACCGCTGCAGGTGCAGAGGGAGATCACGCTGCACGCGCGCATGATCCATCCCAATATCATCAGGCTGTACGCAGCATTTCAGGACGCTGAGGGCATCTACCTCGTCATGGTATCCCTCGCTCGTCAGCAAGCGCACGCATTGTCTGTGATCGCCTGCACGGATGGACTGTGCTGTAGTCTGAGTGATTGTGCCGCGGAATTGGTATGCGCTGATCAGCCAGCCTTGTAGCAGAAGCATTTATCAGGCTGTTCATGCGCAGCTGTGGTCTACCCACCTATGTCTGATCAGCGTGACATGATGAGTGATGCTGCCAAGGTCCGTGAGCTTTAGTGCTGCTCTGCAGGAGAGCGCAGCAGGGGATGTACATGGGCTGCTTGGCACCCAAGGCGGCTACCTTGCTGAGCGCACAGCTCAGCAGCAAGTCATGCGGCCGCTCGTCTCTGCCGTAGCCTACCTCCATGCACAGGCATGCCACCAGCGCCTCCCTTACATTCCCAGTGCGTTTCCTCGCAGCCAGAGCAGGGCAGCATGTTCCCTGAGCATATGGCTCAGCAGCAGGTCCTGGAACCGCTTGTCTCTGCCGTGGCCTATCTCAGTACATAGACAAGCCACCAGAACCTCACTTACATTCCCAGTGTATGCCTTAGATCCAAAATAATGGTTTGAGAGAGCTCTCCATATATGGGAACAGGCTGCTCGCCCTGCCCATGAAGAGGGGCTGCAGAGGCGCATGTGTGAGCACAGCTCAGCTCAGGCGTGCTAGCTTCTCTGATGGACTGCTTTGCATGACAGGGCATCCTGCACCGCGACATAAAGCCAGAGAATCTGCTCCTCACAGCGGACGGCGAGCTGCGCCTGTGCGACTTCGGGCTTGCCTTGGACCTCACCATTGAGACTCCACGCTCCTGTGTGGGCACTCTGGACTACATGCCTCCAGAGGTACGCTCATGTGGAGGCCCCGCCAGCTTAGCGCCCCCATGGATATCATCTGGCTCAAGCACTTACCGGCCCAACCCCTAAAATTGCAGATGTGTCTTGCTTCGCATCCTCTATAGCCTACTAGTTCTACAGAGCACAGCTTGGTTTGCCTTAGCGGCAGGCGGACACCTTGTTGCTGCACTTCGCACTTCACACTTCACTGAAGAGCTAGCGTGTTATTGCAATGCCATAGTAGAGATGGAAGCTCTGGTGCGCATGGTAAGACACTCGTTTGGGTGGCAGATGGCAGAGGTCTGCCTGGCAAGGGATTCTCTACAGACAGAGGAGTTACCGGGTGTATCGTATGGGTTCCCGGCGGACGTCTGGGCAGTGGGTGTGCTAGCGTGCGAGCTGCTGACAGGCGCGTCACCTTTCGAGGGCGACACTAAGGAGGAGACCTATGCAAAGATACTTGCAGGAAATGTGCGGCTGCCGAGCCACCTGTCAGAAGAGGCCCAGGACTTCATGCAGAAGGTCAGGCACGCATATCATGCATAGGCTTTGACGCCTGTGTCAAATTCTTGTGCATTCGACTATCAGAAGGAAGTGATTCCCTGCCCACTTTCAAGGTTGGTGACCATCCAGGCAGATGCTGCCCTAGCTGGACTTCTGGTGGCAATGTTATTAGTCGCAGAAAAAGGATAAAAGACACAGTTCTTGTTGCAGGGCAAGCATGTGGGGCAGCCGAGCTGCTTCATGCAATCATGGGCATGTGAAAAGGATGTAGCCACTGAACCCGATCTGAATTGTTAGCCCAGCTCACACTAGCGTGCAGATCCGAGACATCATGGTGGTATGCAGGCACTAACACTGAGTCCAGGAGACCGGATGACAGCTGATGACCTATTAAAGCATCCATGGCTTGACATTCCTGGCAACACGCCTGAATTGACTGACCAGTCCTGATTGAAAGCGCAAGTCTGAAAGTATCTTGCATGAGCAGATCTGAAGTAAAAGCAGAAACTTATAAGCACAGCAGCAGTGCACAGCATGAACGGGAGACTTTCATTCTGCCATCTTGGCTGGTCAGGATGTACTGTTGCAGTGGGGGTCTGTAGAAGTTTCAAAACAATGATCTGATAGGTTTGCGGGTCTGACACTCTGACCCTCAAGATGGTGGGCTGTAAACTGACTACACGCCACTTGATTGACCCCTCTTGATTGGCCCAATTGAGGGCCCCCTCGTATCACTGGAGCCCGCCTGATCTGTAGCTGCCGCAGGCAATGGCTCCTGTCGACTGCCCTGAAATCTTTCAGCACTCAGCGTGGTCATCGGTAGAAGCTTTGCATCCTCAGCATCAAGTGTAGAGTCGTCTCCTTCCTCTTGGCTGCCGAGGTACTGCAGATCCGCCCAGGACACACTAGTGGCACGCTTGCCGGATCCTGCCATTGAGAGCCTGCTGTCTGTTCGGCTCTCCTCTGCAATGGTGCCGAGCTCGATTGTGCTCTGCTTCCGGCTGCTGGCTCCCCGGCTAGCCTTGCCAGATGAGCTGCTGGATGACCCCTGCAACAGTTAGCATTTTACCAGCAACCTCAGACATTCCCTTAATTGACCGCCCCTGACCTCAGGCCAAATGCATCCTTGGCAGCGAGCTAAGCTTCCAGAGGACTCCTCGGAGGTAGGTCATGGACAGCTCGTTGTGGGCAATGTTTTGGGTGCGGCTTATGCTGTATCTGCACCACAAGCACTGTGCCGGGAGCAACTGCTGTGGATCGTAGCGCCGTCACAGGACGGGTGCAGATGTGGCATGGGACCGCTGCAACAGGGTGTGCAGCACCACAGTCAGTAGCCCACCTGCGACATTCGGGAGGCCAGGCCAGCTGCGCCCGTCTCGCTGGTGTCGGTGAGGACGCCCCAGGATGAGCTCACGGTGCTGTGCCGCTGCACGATCGCAGACTCAAGGGTGGTCCCGCCCTCATCCATCTGCCTGCATCATCATGCCATCACCTCAGGATACCCCATTGTGACCATCACATAGCTATGGATGGACTGACATGACCCCATCGGCGCAGCATGCCACATCCTTAGCTGCTTCTGTCCCGATCTGTCGGGAAATGCTAAATGCCCTCTTGGCAAATTCATTGAGATGGCTTGAGGACACACACATGACTGATCCCAAGTTGCCACCAAACTGTGAAAGTCCTCAAGCAAAGCATCTGATCTGTCTTACACCTTCTCTGTATTGACAAATGACAGTGACATTGCAATGCTAGTGCTAGCGCTGACCTGGTGCCTGGCTCACTCAACAACGTAGGCCGGAAGGGTGGATGGTCCAGGTGGCTGGCCTCCTCTGAATACTCGTGCATGGCTCTGAGATTTCCTCCCCAGCCAACATGCTCCTGGCTGCCTCCTGACCTGTCATCTCCTTGATGCCTGCCAGTGCCTATCAACTCCAGCTCAGGCCCCTGCACAGGCCACTCAGACCTCTCCGTAATCCTGAAAACCCCTCTGCTGCTGAGCATAGTCCAGCCTTGCGTATTGTGATTCTTGCCTTCTTCTGAGCAGTCATGCCGTCATTGCCACGCACACCGAGCAGGGGCTGATTTACAGCTTGCTCGGGCTGCAAAAGAAGGGGGATGCAAGTCTGTACGGTTGCTTGAGAGAGCATGTAAATGGCCATCTGATGGGCCTGGTCTCATAGCCTCACTTGCCTCCCCTGGATATGGAAAGCGTAGCAGTGTTCACCTCTGGTACCAGCTTGTGCAGCTGCAGTAGAGGCACCTGACTGCCCTGCCTGCTTAGTGCTGGCATAGCAGGGAAGATCAGGCTGTCCGACAATTCTCCATGTAGAGGGTCACTCCAAGCCTTGGAGTGCCTACTCTCCCCTACAAGAGGCCATGCGCCTATGCTGTCCCCCTCTGGCAAGCAAGGCCATCACCACAGCGAGAAAGACCATGTGGTGCTTGTACATACAGTGTATATCGCAGACATGTCTCAGCTTCTAGGTGCATGCGCGCCTGCGCTATATGTAGGAATGAGGCAGGTGAGACAGTGGTCAAAGACCAGAGTCTGGAGCATGAGCAGAATAGTGACTGGAGGTGTGCTTGCCTCGTCAGCAGCCTGCTGTGCCAGGTCATCCAATTCATCACCCTTGAGCTTGGGTTCCCTTGCCTTGCTCTTCCTCCTGAGTTTCATTTTGGCATGCTCCTTCCTCGCACGCTGCAAGGAAGACTTGGCTGTTACCCATCCACTGTGCTATCCTCTGCAGTGGCCTACCGCAAGCTGGCTCGGAGCCTTTGCAATCAGCACGTGTCAAGCTCACCTTTAGGTCCTCCAGTGCACAGCAGCAGTTACAGATTGGCGGGGGATTGCTGAAGGCTCACGCTGGAAACAAGAAGGGACCACACAGCGATGACAATCATTACGCCTCCAATGACGGGCACAGCGTTTGTAAATATCACCTTCAGGAGGGCTTGCAGCTGCAGAAACAGAGACACTTTCAAGCATAAAAGTGCGATAGAATAGCAAGACATTATCAAGTCCACTATGGTGTCACATACAGAGCATTTGAAGAAGGACTTTTGCCAGCTCACGGCAGACATGGCACAGGACTGTCAGCCATTGACACGTCATCTCAACAGACCACTTGTTGTCTGCACGCATGGCAGATGCGTTATAGTAGGCCGACTGATGCCAATCCTTCCTCATTGATGATATGCGGGAGGATGGGATTCAGGCAATTGTTTCCATGCTTGAGAACTTGTACCAGGAGCCCAAACTTGAAGGTAGCTGCCACGCTGTCTGCCGGCTCTAAGCGGCTGCGCACCCAGTAGGAGGGCATCCAGGCGCCTCCCAGAGCCAGATCAGGACTCGTCCAGAGGCGCGGGTAGAAGATGTCTGTGGGGCGCACCATGTGCACAAACTGGAAACCCTTAAAGCCCTGCAGGCCAAGACAATAATCAACTGAGACATATTACCTGTACACCAGCAGCGCACGCAGCGTCTGTTCCACTTGTGCGCTTTAACACTGCAGGCACAGCGCATCGACAAGTCTGCATCTCCTGGTGTGGTGCGCATGTTTCAAAAGTATATGGCTCTATCGGTGCTACGTGCATCACTAATAAGGCACATGCTGATCAAGTCGGGTATCTGGCTGGGCCAGATGGGGAACTCACATACACAGTGATGCCAGTGACGGGGTCCACTCCAAAAGTGTAGCCGTGCAGGTTGGCGTCTGGTGAGAAGTTGAACGCGGTGCTGTGGGGCAGTGTGTCATCTGCCTGCGCTTCACATGACGACATCAGTTTGTCTTCTCTGCCTCTAAGATACAGCATCTCTCAGGTCAGTGTGGGACACCAACAAGCACGTTGGTCTGTAGCTGCCATTTGTATAGGCAGCAGATCATTTGGCATGCCATTGCACGAACCCCACAGGCTATGATAGCATACCTTGCTACACACGGTGCCATTCTGGATAGGCATACCACCCTAAATTGAGGGGCAGCTTGCAACTGTGCATGTAAAGGAGTAAGAGCGCACCCCTAAGAAGTGTGGCAGAGTGATGACTGTGTCAGATGCGTATGTGAGGCTGACGTTCCAGGTGCCGGTGAGGGTGTCGGGGTAGATGCAGCGTTGCGCAGGGTCTGACGAGGTGGAGGCGCTGCAAGAAGCTAGGGCCTCGGGCGCCAGCCCGTACAGCATCGCCTTGATACCCTTGACATCCACCCAATTCCCTGAACACCAGCACAGACAATGGCCTTCTTTGCAAAGAGGACCTCCCACAAGATATTTCTGACAGCATCAAGCGACAGTTGCTGTGGTACACTCTCATGCGCTGATTAACAACACTGAACTCAGGCCTTGCAGATCAAGGGAAGCCCGTCAGCAAGCTCAGAAGTAGGCAGTGCGCTAGCATGCAGTGAGCTATTGCAAATGATCCTTTCTTGCTGGCCAGTGCCTCATAAGTGGTCCCGGCATCGGCCAGTCAGGCTGGCCCTCGGATGTTATCAGGCGACATGACATGTGAAGGCTTGAGACAGGAACAGTACCTGTAAACGAGGTGTTGACAGGGCGGTAGAAGGTGGCGTCAAAGACGGTCTGCCGGTCTTGCGGGTTTGGCGTGGGGCCGAAGGCAAGGCCGCCATCTGCGCCACGCACCGAGATGCTCTGGTTGCCCCGCATGATTGCCTCATCAGGCGCGGGCACCGTGCGCAGCACCTCCACTATGGGGTACCCCGCATATCCCAGCGACTGCAAAGCATGTGCCAAAATCCTTCAAAGGTCAGCCTTGGCTTATAGGCCTGCTCCAGACGTGATATTCTGGGAAGGACCGTGCCGGTCATGCATGCAGCACCGGAGCGCACTGTCCACGTTCACACATGACATGACCAGAATCCTGCTGAATTCCGTACATACTTTCACTCAGTACCCAAAGCTGACGCTCTGGATGCTTCACATCATGTTCAACAAGGTCAGAGGATGCAGCACACCTGCTGGGGGATGTCTTGGGCAGCTGTGTTTCCTGTGGTGATGTTCCGCTCGAAGATGAGCAGGTCGTCCTTGTGCGACAGCTGCGAGGCGTTCTTGCCATACGTCTGCATGGGCGCTATCGCGCTCGGCCAGGCAAACGCCAGGCGCACTTGCGAGGCGGTGCTGTTTGCCCCAAACGCAGCCGCCAGGATGGGATCCGTCCACCCTGCGTGCAGTTCCACGACAGATCACTCCGCCAAAGCTTGCCTAAAAGCCTCTGAAGTCATGACAGGCCTGTAGTGGACTCAAGCACCACCTCTCTGTCCATGACTGTACAAGGGGAGGAGTCATGTTATCCTGAGCACAGACTACCCGTGACCCTTGGCTCTTATGTGGATACGTCCTACCATAGCAGAGTAAACTTAGTGTACTACATGACAGCAATGGGCTCCGTCACACTAGCTGCGCAACTGCGGAAAGCCTTACCGTCAATCCATTGGCCCACGCTACGTGCAGCCACAAGGCCTCCTGAGTTGGGGCCTCCAAACGGCCCCATTACCTTGGCCTGAAATGCTGGCGCCGCAGAGGCTCTCACAAGGCCTTTCAAGTACTGCTGGACTGCGAGGACCTGCTGGACGGTGAGGTTGTACTGTGCCGCCTGGGAGGCGGGAGGACGTTGCACAAACGCTGTGACTGCAGCCCTTGCTGCAGGATCTGATCCCCTGCGGAGAGCATTGTCAGTGACATGCACCTTTGATGTGTCTTACAGCTCGCACTGGCTTTCTGACAGTGAAACAGGAGTTTTGATGCACAAACTATGCTAGCGGCTCACACATGGCCTGCTCTGGCAATCTGCTCCGCAAAATGTGAGGAGTTGCCCAAATCTATGGCCAGTGACTATACTGTGCAAGCAGAAGCATGCATTTTACTACAGAAGGCTCAGCAGCACGCATGGGGCAACACAGCTGAGCGGAAGAAGCAATGGCTGACTGAAAGGGCTGGGATCTTACTGAGCGTCGGCAGCTGATGCATTGCCCAGGAAGTGCTGCAGCAACGCAGTCCCGCTCTGGAGGCTGATGCTTGCGCTTGCAGACTCCTGCCCCGCGCATAGCTCACCGCCAATCGCGTGGGGCAGCACATTGCAGGCCACCCACTGCTGGACTGTCAGATCACGCTGTGCGCTCCCTGGAAGCGTCCCATTTTGCTGCACCCCACAGATAGGCTATAGATCCTTGAATTAAGCAGCTCTGGCTGCCTCTGTATACAGTTCTCACCCATGAGGGATGCCGGGTAATGACAAGACTCTGTAGTAGACAACTGTCTGTGATGTGAGTGGGCTGGTCACACTCTCGTGCTGTGCCAATGCTTAGCTACGATGGCCGCACAGCAGCTGTGGGGTGTTGATGCATGTCTAAGACCCTGGGATCCCTCACCTGCTGCACAGCCACCAGTATGCTGTTGTATACAGCGCTGAGCGTCAGAGCCACTGAAGGCAAGAGCAGATTCAGCTCCTGCCCGCCATTGCTCTTAACCACAGCCAAGTATGCCCTGCGCCAGTTATCTGGCGTCATGCTCTCGCCTTGTCGGCTAGACCTTTCCTGGCAGTCAGGCTGTGTCCTCCTAGTACCCAAGAATGTCTCCCTTGGGCAGGTGCACTCACGCCTCAGCATGCTGCTTCTCAGCAGCACCTGCGTCTTGCTTCCTATCCATGATGCATCACCAATGGAAGCACAGATGCACTGAATTATGTCCGCTCAGGTGGACCAATCAAGCGCAGCAAACTGTGTGACTCAGCGTGACACTTGTGTGACGACAGAAGATGTCACCTGTTGATGCCCACAAAGGTGTCAGACAGCGAGCAGCCTACGCAACTCTCCGCCTGAGAAAAAATCTGGAAGTTGTGGTTGGTGTAGCTGACGCTGTCATAAGCCTCAGAGAAGACCACATTGTATCTGTACTCGTACACCTGCACCGCCACCCCCATCTGCTTTGTGACTGTCTATCTCTGTATGACATCATGATGTGGAGATGTCAAATGACGATGTGGAGATGTCAAATGACGCGCTGGTTCATAAAATGTGGACCTGCGGTCGTCCTGTCAAGTCCCATGGTGGCAGCAGCCTAACCCAGACACACAGGCACATGCACGGCGGTTGTTGCCATTTGACATGTGTGGGCACATGTGTACAGGTCAGGAGAGCTCACATTGTATACATATGGCCCGAGCTCCTGAAATGCTGGGGGATCTGTCCCATTCAGCCACTGCAGGCAGAACTCAGTCATTCACATGCTTTGGATTGTAAAGTAGTGTCAAGCTGAGTAGCGGTGCATAAAGAAAGTCTGGAGACTGATCAACGGTGGGGCACACCTCACCTGCTCAGCATTTGTGATGTTCCAGAAGAAGTAATCGAACTTGAAGCTGGTCGGGCATATCTCGGGATCTGGGCCGAAGCAGGGCGAGTTGGGCTGGATGACGTTTCCCTCCTCAAAGGTGAGATCAAAGTATGGTACGAAGACACATAGTCCAAGCAAGGGTCCCAATAAAGGAAGCATGCACCCTAGTATAAGACAGCATTCGCAGCAGAATCTGCGACATGTTCCGTGTGATCCTGGAAGTAGATAAGAGTCTATAATGACGCTAGAGCTGTCAGGGGCGCGGCGCCCTCGCCTGACAACGGTCACATGGCTATCGGTCTCGGGAGCTGGGTAGGCTATCGGAATACTTTCTGCCATGCGAATGCACCCGATGATTCATGGTCAGGAGAGGCGTGTGTAACAAGCCTTGCAGTATATTGCTTGCCTGTTCAGAGCTTCGAGGGCGTCATCATAGCCGGGTGTCATTCTGAGACCCTACACGCTCCGAAACGTCAGGTATCGATCAGGCATTGTGATAGTGGCAATATGCCTCGCTGACACTGGAGGCGAAGCTCATACAGTCATGTGGAAGTCCACACGTAACCAGTACGTGCGATATCACAGGTGCTGGGATTCCTAGGTTCCGGAAGGTGGACGGTTACAATGCAACTCCGTTGGAGATGTACTTCAGGTGCAAAACTTATAAGAAACTGGTGCCTTGAGAAGCTGCACGACTTTGCTATCATTACTGCCACAAGTCCAGGCCCATCCCAGGAGCAATCAGCCACCCTTTGCCTCAAGAAATCTCATGACAGTATTAGTATTCATGCAACAGGGAGTTTGTGTATCAAAACATGTCTGCCTCTTGTACGGACAGGTCAAAGAGGCTTGAAAGTCAACGAAATCTCTCTACTCCACAGTGCACACCATTAAGGTCCAGAAAGTTCTTCGTCCAGATATTCCAGTTTGGGAGCTGTCGCCCTGTCACTCTTCAGAGGTCCTCCCCGACCCAGGGGAGGGCTTGAGGATCTGCAGGATGGCCTCTGTGCCACTCACGCTCCAGGACTCAATGTGCCGGACAACCTGCACCACGGCCATAGCATGAGTATGCGAGCAAAACGCCTCCTGATCACGGACATGATTGCGTCCTAGCTACGTCAGAAATGCAGCCCCTGCTGTTCCCATCTATGCTGCATGCAAAATGTGCAAGGACCACAGCATACTCAGGCAGAGAGCGACCGCTAGGAAGCTGTAGAGGCCATAAAGCTGAAGAGGTCCTGTTCCAGTTCTGCAATGCTGCGGGAGCTCTTCCCATGCTGCCTCGGTACAGAGCCAAGACACACCTGCTGGTTCGTGGGGTCCAGGGTGTACTCTGTGGAGCCATCAATGTTGATGAATGGCTTCCATGGGAGCTTCAAGTATGTTGTTAGCCTCCAGTCTGCCTGTGCAAGCACCATAAATTTCAGCCAGGCATCCCACCTCCCAATCATTGCTGAAGTTGTGGGTGTGGACATGCACCTTTCCCCATGCCAATTGCATGCCTATTGACGTCATATGCTACAGAAGAGCTGAGCAACACAGTGCTGAGCTTGCATGATCAGTCATGTGCGGTCAGCATGTGGCATCAGCAGCTCCAAACAGCTACAGTGCCAGGTACATGCGCATTCGTGCGTTGTCAGGATTGCCTCTAGATCCGCAGTGCAGCCCACCTTGAGTCTTTGAGCCGAGTCATTGTCCAATGCCGAAGCATCCAGCTCTGAGAGAGATATGAGGTCAATCCTTGGCTCAGTCAGGAAAGGCACAAGGAGCTGCAGATTCTTCCTCCACTTTTGCAAGCCTGCGCTGGCATACTGCCGTGTGAGAGGCGCCACTTTCTGTACTCACACTTGCTCATCCCACCAAAGCATCAAAGACACTTGCTGCCACAGTGGTCACTGCAGCTGCAATCTTCCGCAGCTATCACTGTGAAGTAAGACATCAGAGCTCTGAATACTTTATCATCGACTTGAAAGGGGATGCTGACCTGTGAAGCTCACCGTGGGATCGCCAAAGAAGCAACTCTCTGCATAGATGCCTTCCCAGATGTCTCCTGCACATGAGCTTTTGATAGCTCAAACATTGTACGATTCTGGTTGGTGTACGGCCCTGGCAAAGCCCAGCGGAGAGGTTCTGTCAGCTCAAGCACAGTACGTTTCTGGATGGTGTATGGCGCTAGCAAAGCCGAGCGGAGAGGGATTAAGCGCCAGTGCTTGCCTGTCACAAAATATGCATGCTCCTCGTAGTCAACCCTTATGCGGTCCATTATAGCACCGATGTCTCCAGGCTGGACCCTATCAAGCCTCCTGACTGGTTCCTGAGCATTTTGTGCTCTCCGCCTGTGTCGAATACGTCGAATGAGAAGCGCACAATGCTGTTTCATTGGGAGCATACAGATGCGCCTGCAACAAAGGCCGCCATGCAGATGCGCAAGTGTCAACTTAGGATTTTTGCGCACCCTATGCCCAGTGCTTCTAGCAATGCTGTCAAGCCTGAGACACCAGCTCGGACTACAGGATTGCCTGCAAATGAGGGCCATCATCATTGACAAGTGCAAGTGCATCACCTCATACGATATGACAAGCAAGCTCGGTTTGATCATCAAACTGTAAGAGTGACTTGCTAGGCCTTAGCTATCTTTCAGTTTCTCACCTTCAGGTTGCTCAGCTGCGGCTGCTCTGCAGATTTGTCGTCTATCATGTGTGCATGCATGGTGCCTGCTTAAAGATCGTGGCTTTCTGCAGACTGGCACAGGTGCAGATCGGCTAAGCCCACGAACACTTATGATCGCAGAACGTATCGAGCATGTATGAGTGGAAACGTGTCCAGCCATTGCCCATTCGAGGGCTCAAGGCCAGTGATGAATCACTTCACATGAGACCGTACTCGAGGCCGTGACACCATAGACTACTCCAGCCTGAACTAGAGACCAATGACAGGTGGTGTGACTGCTGCTTATATGCTCCACATGTTCGTGCTAGGCTCCACGAGACCCATTTCATCACGTCATCTGGTCACCTGGCAGCACATGGGCCCAAACGCGAGAGACGGGGCGCCTGGCTGAGGCTACGATGATTAGCACGCCTATGTGGGCACAAAAGAACGTAATAAGAGAATGTGCGCCCAGCACCATGTAGGAGCTGTCAGGGTGGGAGGACGGGGAATTGCCCCCAAACCAGTCTAAGACAGAACCCGCTTGGCGTAGGCGACATTCCCTCAGATGACGTTGGCCCACACTGGAGGAGCAAAGCCCAGTCTCACAGGGAGATGATGCCCCTGTCGAAAACAATGGTGCATCCGTCCTTAGAAGGAGGGTTGGCAGACTGAGCAGCGACAGCACGGACCCATCAATGTATAGGGGGCCCTCCACCTCAGGTATAGCCAGCTGAATAAATGTGGAACTTGCACTGTGCAACGCATCGCCTCTTCAGAGGGCTTAGTGCTTCAGGGTGCCTGTCGCTGTGCAAGTTGGGCTCCTGCTTGCTCCAGCCAGGAGGCCATAGGAGTCGGGTACTCAGTAAATTGCAAACTAGAACGTAGATATTTGGAGATGCACCATGCAAGATTTTACTGCAAACGAAATGGCTGGACTGAGAAAGTGGCAGGCCTCATGACAGGTGCGGGGGGCCTCTATGCAGCAGAACGCCTTGAAGCCCTGAAGAGGACTGCAGCAGGCTACAGCCGGAAGTCCAAGCCCTATCAGGCAAGTCACTGCATCCCTGGACTTGCATGAGCAGGACGGCCCACACCTGCGCTTGTCCATGCTCCGGACTTCAACAGGCTGCCTCAACTGTCAACTCTGCAAAGTCATGGTATGAGGTTGCCCTGTTGAGGCTGCATTGCATTCCCACAAAGCGCTTGCAGCCTTACAGAGAGCTTGGCCAGCCAATTGACTTATATCTGTGGCTTGCAGCTCTTCCAAGTGGCCTTCCGCAGAAACGGATGGCTATGCGGCCTGCTTGCTACCTTCATCCTCTGCGGGTATGTCCTATAGTGCTCACCCACTGTTTAACATTGATGTGTAGCTTTCTGCCAGCTTATGTCGAGCAGCTGGCCTATAATGAGCCAGTACTCCACTGAGCCAGTCAAGGACCACTGCTTGACTTGTGTTGGCACAACAGGCTGCTGTGATGCATGTAAAACCCATATTCTCTGGGGTGAAGCCTTTTGACTGGCTGTTTGCAGGGCAATCATGACTGTGGGGCTGATGGACATGTCCATTGTCTACAGAACTGTACTGCCCCAGGTGATACCTCTACCAGTCTATGTGTTTGGTTGATGTATCTGCCATGTTCAAACCAAGGAAGTCGAGTTCAAGCTGAAGCGCACTGCATGAGCAATGCCAGACATAGCATGCACTGGCTGAAATTCACATCACGGCAGTGGGCTCACAAGGCAATTGATGGGAAGCTCCATTACCTGCAGGCAAGGCAGCAGTACCATCGAGAGCTGGGCATGCTGATAAAGGAGGCAGAGTTCGAGAGATCTGAGCTCATAGTGGAGATGTTCAGCGTGTATGAGATTGTGAAAGAGATGAGGGTGCGCCCAATTGCCCTGAGCATCATGCTACGCTGCTGTCGTATGTGGCAGTATATCCATACACACTGGAAACAGAATACCATGCACTGTATCATCAAGGCGGTAAGGACGATGTAGATGTGAGCATTGTTGTCCTTGTAGCCTTTTGTGAAGGTTTTTGTTCTGATGCCTGCTCTGATTCTGAGTCCTGATCACCACTCCTGATTCTGAAAGGAGCAGACACATGAGAAGATGGGGCCGAAACCTGTCAACTCAGGTCTAGGTGCTGCCAGCAATGTGTTGTGTGTGCCAGCTTGAGCAGCTGGCCCTGCAATAGCGTAAGGCATCAAGGGTAGACAGCACAGGCGCAGCGGTTGACCCGATACGTGCCACCTGCAGGCGAGTATTGAGGACAAGGCCACAAAGAGGAGGGAGCAGCAGGCTGAGTATGACAGAGTGAGCGAGATACACAGGGGCCGGCTGGAGTCCTCATCTGTGGATGCAACAGATGCTGCGACGGTACGTATCCATCATGCATCTAATTTTGGCTAGCTCACACACTGAGTGAGCAGAATCTCTGCGGTCAGTTGTCTGCAGCTGATGCTCCAGAAGTTGACAAAAGCCAGGGCGGACAGCTCAGGTTGCATGCCTTGCTTGAAGATTCCGCTCGCGTACCTTCACAGCTGTCTGGCACCTCCTTGAATGATTTGATCCTGGCGTGCATAAGCTTGAATTATTCATGCAGAGGAAAGAGTGGGATGCTGAGTTGGACACAGCTCTGGCAGCACTGGATGAGGTGAGAGCTTGGCCCCTGTCTCATCATTCAAATGGAAGTTGTGATGTGCACCCTCTCCTGTGCCTGTCAAAGGCGCCTGTGAAAGTACTTGCAGTCTGCAGGCCAAAGCGTCGTGAGCATAGCTTATCACTTGGACAACCATACCAGTAATCACCATGAGCACTGCCAGTGTTATCCCTTCATAGTAGACAGGCCTGGCTCATGCACTCAGGAGGTCCCCTGCGCAGGTTGTCGGGCAGCACAACTATGCGACCTGGGCAGAGTACAGCAAATATGAGAGGTTGCAGAAGCTCCGCCATGAGATTACTGCGCTGACTTTGGCCATTGACGATATGACAAAGGAGAGGTGGGGCAATCCTGAGCTGGAATTGTGCTGAAGTGCATCGGCACTGTCAGCTCATGACCTCAATCCAGCGCCAGCTCCTGTGTCCTAGATTTTGAAGTGTTCATCTTGCCATCCAGTCGGTCCTAGGGAGTGACCCGCCTAAGAAATTCCCAGGGTGTGCCCTCAAGAGGCATTGCGCTGCCATCGGTGAAAGGATCATGGCAGTATTGGCTTGTCGGAGGCATGGCGCTGTCGTGTATAGCGGCCTAGCTGCTACTGCTCTGGGTCTGAGAACCGTGATTGCTGGGTGCAGGAGCGGTCAGGGTAGGCCTTCCGGGTTGCTGAAGGGGCACCCAGCAAAGCTGCTCAAGTCCAGCCGGGTGAAGCCCTCTGGGGCTGTATTCGACAGGACAAAGCTGCGGGATATGTACAAGTCTGAGATGCAATGTGAGCCTTCCGCCAGACCAGTCGTATGTCTTGTTGCTGGCACGACTTCAACCATGCCTGTACCTTTTCATGTGTCCGGCCACAGAGGTCCAATGGCATATATCCAAAGCTCAGACCTCCCATGTCTCCTTTCCTTTGTGGAGGCAGGTAGATGTCGAGGTACTGGTATGATGTCATTGCAGCTGTGTGTGTACATAGCAGCGACTACCAAACACACGACGTGCTGGAGACACTCCTCACCATTCTAGCAGTACATTGCTTGCTATTACGACTGACCTTGCCCCCTATGTACCACGACCAGCATGCATGCAATGCTGGGTGCATGCACAGGGGCAAAGATGCCCAATGGCTACATCACAGAGGACAGGCCCGGTAACGGAGAAAGAACATGATGAATATGAACGCGGGAATGCATATTGCTGGGTTTATGTGCAGGGGCAAAGATGCCGGATGGTTACATCACAGAGGACGGGCAGCGGGACCTCAGAAAGTATGTGCAGGAAACAACCAAGGACTGGGAGAGCCACGCACAGAAGCTGAATAGCGCTCGGGAGGCAGCCAGGCAGGGGAGGGAACCCCTGTCCTTCATGGTGCGCCCCTTCCATGATTGCCAGTACACACTTAATGTGGCGCATTGCCTTTTTGTTGTGGCAGTCAAGAGACTCAGTAGACAGGGGCAATACTATGAGGCAATCCTGTCCCCTTCATATGCTCACCCAATCACTGTTGTGGGGCACATCCTTACACCTCTTGTGACACCCCATCTGACAGAGTAAAGGCCAACTCGGGTACTCTTTTTGCCTTGCTGGCTTAGAGCTTGTCCCTATCCTTTTCTCTCAGCTACAGCACTTCCCTGGGCTGCTCATGCTCATGCTGTCATCATTGGGCAGCTTACAGCCACTCGTATAGGACACTATTGAGATCTGAGAGCTCCCTTACAGGCAGAGGATAGGACTGAGGCTAGAGTCAGCACTTCAGAGCTCATGCGAAGGCTACTAGCGGCGCACGCCTTGCGGGAATCCGGGGAAGCCAATGGAGAGACGGGGGACCTGCCTAGTACTGGAGAGGGCGTGGAGGGGTTAGAGAATGAACATGCAAAGTCAGGGGGTAGAGCCCTAGCTGCCAATGTCCTTTGGCTGGATGCCAATCCTGATGCCAGGCAGGAGCTGGCACAGGCAAGCCCAGGCGTGGTAAGTCCATATTCCTCTCAAGCATGCCATAATCTGGTTGAATGCACAGCCTCTGGAGTTTATGTGTAGCTGATCAGAGACAATTCAATCGCCCAGTTCCATGAGCATGATTAAAAGACTATTGTAGCTGGTCCACATGTAGCACATATGACGCCTTCTTGAAAGGGTATCCTGCCAAGTCCCAGCCCCGTGCATGTCAGGAGGGCTTCCAGAGGCAGGAGAGGTTAGACAAGGGCTTAGATTTGGTCGGGGTATAAAGGTGTCTTGCTGCCAGTGCAGGGGGCGATCGCATCACTTGGGAGAAGGCCTGTGCCTTTTGCGGAGGACGGCACCCTAGCCTCTAAGATTCTGGCTGGGACAAGGGGCAGTGCAGGGGCTCTGGCAGACCAGGTACGCCCTAAGCCCTGGATCCCTCCACAAAAGACTTGGCTGGCAGTTTGTGGATAAGACTAGACACTGGGAGCCCTTCACTTGTGCCATGCAAGGACAAGGAGGAGCCCATAAGTATTACCATGAATTGCGATCAAGACTGTGAGCACCTCAGGGTATGCTATGTGCTGGTGTGAGTCTCTATTGATGCGCAGGATGGGGCTGGTGTGGGAGTGAGCGGCATAGACTCGGAGGCTGCTCGGCATAAAGCCAGGCGAGGTGCAGCTTCAGGCCAGGCAGAAGCTGCAGGTGTGGCATTGCTTCCACAGGGCTCCCAGCATCAACAGTAGAATGATATATGCTGCCATAGCCCATGCAAACCTGCTTTAGCACTTATGCGCAAGAGCCCTGCCAGACCTGTTGCATCACCGGTACACAGTGGTTGAGCTTATGTCAAGCCTATGATTGGAGGCATCCAGAACCTGCAGGAGATGGCACTTGAGCAAGAAGGTGAAACCGGACCATGAATGACCTCCTTTCTCTTGAAGGTGCTCAGGAGGACGGACAGGCAACTGCTGCCTCCAGTACGTCAGTTGCGGGGAAGGTGGCAGCTGGCAAGCTCAGCGGAGAAGCTGCCCGGCACCGGGCGCACCGGGCAACCCTCATGGGCGCCTCTGTGAAGCCGCAGCAGGCTGACATGCAGGTGCTTATTGCCCAAGTAGCCTATCACCCCCAATCCCAGGTCTGTATGAGCTGCCATGAGGCTGAATAGTGGTGGCATCAGAGAGGAGCATTGTGTCAGTGCAGCGTAGAGTCTTACATTTTGCTTCATGGTGTGCTCTTTCCGGCCCACAGGCAATAGCCGTGTCCAATACCATCATGCGATTTGCGGGTCATTCTGCCATGTGTTGCGCAGCCAACTTCTCGGTTAGAAGCCGGAGATAGTGACGCAACACATGGTGGCTGGCCTGAAGGCCCAGCATGAAGGTGTTGAGTACTCTGTTGCCTGTGAGGTGTGGTGCAACCCCAGTAGGCGAAGATCTGGTGGCCAGCAGCTGTTGCCAAGCTGAGGACCTCAATGTGTCAGTGCGCTGTCAAATGCCAAGCTGAACATCCTGGCTTTCTAGATTGTGCAGCCTCCCTGCCAATGATGATGCACTGAGATGCTTAGGTGCTTTGCAGGGTAAGAAGCAGAACGGGAGGGCAGCGGATGGCGCCTCTAGCGCTGACGCTCTGGACGAGTCAGTGCGCTGCCGGATGTCGGGCATCTGCGAGGGCAGCCTGGCCTGCAAGCCGGGCAGCGATGAGGTGCTGGGGTGCATCACCAACAGCACAGAGCGTCAGGGCAAGGTCAAGGAGGCCATGCTGTGGTCATGGAAGGGCTACAGGTACTTTCCTGTTGCAACCAGCATTGCAAGGGATGTTCGACGCGCCCTCAGCCAGAAGCCCTTATGTCCCCTGCGGTTCAGCAGAGGCATTTGCAGTATGTGATACAACCCTTGTGCATAGGCTGCACACAAAGCAGTCCATAGCCTTTCAAGATCCCCGATATCAGTCATCACACAAGCAGCACGTGCTTGGCAGAAGGGAACTCGTATCTGTCTGGGTTCAAGACAGTCGTGTTCCATGCAAGCATGAGTCTACTCCGGAACAGGCCAAAGATAAGCTGCTGATGCTGCAGGGACTATGCCTGGGGAGAAGATGAGCTTAAGCCGCTCTCGAAGGGGTCCAGCATGTGGTTCAACCTGGGGCTGACCCTGGTGGACTCCCTGGACACGCTGCTCATCATGGGCCTGCGGGACGAGTTCCTGGAGGCCCGCAACTGGGTGGAGAAGAGCCTGGCCGTGAACCCGGACGTGGACGTCAACCTGTTTGAGACGACCATCAGGGTTCTGGGGGGGCTTCTGGCATCCTTCCACCTGTCAGCGGGGGACCAGGTATGTTTAACCTTCCAATCATTGAGCAAGGGCTTCCTTCGTTGGACTTTCAACTGGTCTCTGTAGAGGAGTCCTTGTGTCTGTGATGTCTGTGAGGGCAGACTTGTCTGCGGGGCAGCTCCCTGCTAGGACAAATAACAGTTTTGTATCACACTCTCTGGGACATGTTACTGGTGCTGTTTTGCGTTTTGAGGGCCACTCTTTCTGGCTTTTCATGAGAGGCATTTAGACAGGCGCTCCTCATGCCTCTGTCGCATCTGCCGTACTGTGACGGCTGTGGGTCTGGGTATTCAGCTGTCTGCTGGCTCCATTTGCGAGTAGCAAGTGAACAATCATCACTCCGTGCTGACTGCAGCAGAAGCATGTATTGTTCAGCCTCTCAATGCCGCGTCTGTCATTGCAGATGCTGCTGTTCAAGGCCGCGGATCTGGGCATGCGCCTCTCGGCAGCCTTCCAGTCGCAGACGGGAATCCCCTTCTCGGATGTCAACCTGCAGACGCAGAATGTGCACCAGCCGCCCTGGACGCAGTTCTCCTCCCTGTCAGAGGTCTCCACGCTGTCCATGGAGTTCACCTACCTGGAGCGCGCTGCAGGTGCGCCTGGCTGCATGCAAAGTTTTCTGGTGTAAAGATGGACCCATACAGCCTACAGGGTGAAGGCTACCATGTCTGGCACAGAATATGGACTGTCTTGGGGGAGGGGTTGCTGAAGGTGTGGACACTGCACAATTGCCATGCCATGCGCTTGGTGCTAAGAGCAGCACATGCCAGTTTCTGCACCCTGGTGCTGACTGCCTGCACCGTAATGACAGACTCATGTCAGCTGCACATCTCTGAACCTTTTGCTGGCAGCAGGCAAGCTGCAGGACACAGCCACACATCACTACCATGAAGATGTTTGTTTAGCTCTGCCCGTCAATTGAGGCCCTTGCTGGCTGCAGGCGAGCCTGCAGGAGGGCAGCCATCCATCGACGTGGTGGAAAAGCTGATGAAGACGGAGGGGCGAACGGACGGGCTGGCGCCGTTCTATGTGGATCCGTCGAGCGGCGCGCTGGGTGGGGGAGTTGTGACGCTGGGGGCGCGCGGGGACAGCTACTATGAGTACATGCTCAAGCAGTGGCTGCTGTCCGGCAAGCAGCAGCAGTCCTTCCTCAGGTAATGCACACCACAGCACACCCCGCTGATCAGGCCAACCTTCAGGCCACCTTCTGCCGCAAGGCTGATATGTTTATTTTACATGGGTTTGTTCGCCTGCTAACATGACCCTGCCCGATTAGCACACTGCCAGCGCTTCTCGAATCTGAGAGGAGCCTCACCCAGGCTAGCAGGTACATGTAGCTGGTGGTCATGAACTGTGAGGAGATGGTGCCAAGGAATGGCGGACCACTGCTCAAAGTGGCTGACAGGGCTGAGGCATGGCACAGGGGGTACAAGGAGTCGATGCAGGGGGTGAGGAGGCGGCTGCTGCAGCGCACAGCCAAGGAGGGAGGCCTGCTGTATGTTGCAGAGCTGCATGGCACCGCCCTTGTGCGCAAGATGGACCACCTGGTCTGCTTCCTGCCGGGTACGCCTCCCCCTAATTCTGCAATGCTGTTATTTACCCCCCTTACCAAGCACATGGTCATTGCATCCCAGTGCTGAACTTGTTTGAAAATGATTTGCTGCATCATGGCGACGCCTGGACAAGGTTCTCTATCGTGTGCGTGTTGGCGCATGCCACACTCAGGCAAGGCTGAGGAATCGGCAAATTGGGAAGACTCTGCAGGATTGCTATGCTGCTTTGATCGATTCATGCTAAGGTACCTGTGCTGCTTGCAGGGCTGCTGGCGTTGGGGCACATGCATGGGGTGAACACAGGGAAGAGCGGAGAGCCGGATGACCTGGCCATAGCGAAGGACCTCATGCAGACGTGCTACGAGATGTACGCGCGCACGCCCACGGGCTTGGCGCCCGAGATCACGTACTTTGTCGAGCGGGACGGCAGCGAGTTCCCGAAGCAGCACGAGCATGACGTGGGCGGCGGCGACTTCACCGTGAAGCCCCAGGTGAGACATGGGGTTTTGACCGCAGCTCCAAGTAGCTGGCTTCAGTGCCCCAACTGGTTTGGGGAGGAAGCACCACCATAGCACTCTCTTATGTGTAGACCCAATAGCATGCTGAAAGGCCTTACACCATGGCCTCATTTGCCTATTCAGCGTCATGGGAGCAGTGGACTCCGCACACCTGCTGCCACCTGCAATGACATTGCTGGCTGAGGGAGGACCGGTCCATGTGTTCTCTGCTACGCTTGGCTTACGAGGCACAGGTGATGCAACGCAGAAGAGACCGTTGTTAGCATCTTGATCAAGGTTCTGTGTTGCCACAGGATGCCCACAACCTGCTGCGGCCGGAGTCCATGGAGAGCCTGTTTGTGATGTGGAGGGTGACGGGGGATCCCCTGTACCGGGAGTGGGGGTGGCTCATGTTCAGAGCCTGGGAGAAGTTCAGCCGCGTCAGCACCGGCGGCTACACCAACCTAGACAGCGTGCTGCAGGTATGCCTGTATCCTCAGCTCTGCCTCAAGGCGCATCTGTAGCGCAATGTTGCCTTCGCGATGCTGTATCACCAAGCGGCCTACGTTGAAGGGCGGTGGATGACCTGAAATGTCATGAGATGCATCCATCTCATAATGCTTTGCCGGAAGGGCGCTAGGTGTGGCTGCGAGATCTCTCTCCAGAGCGCATGTAATTCTCATGTCGTGTGCTGCGTGTGGTAGTGCTCGCAGCATGCATCCTGCTTTGGCAACAAGCAACGAAGCCTTAAATGCGGCGAATGCCTCATGCAGGTGCCACCCCCGCAGCGGGATAAGATGGAAAGCTTTTGGCCTGCCGAGACGCTGAAGTATCTGTATCTTCTTCTGGACGAGTCGCAGCCAGAGCTGTTGCCTCTGGACCAGTTCGTCTTCAACACAGAGGCGCACCCACTGCCCATCATTGGCTCCATGGCAGATGCTGAGGCTGCGAAGTGGTACGTCAAGGGGCCCAGGAATAACAGCACGCGGCTCGCCGCGCCTGCTCAGAGCATTGAGGAGAGAGCACAGGTGAGACCGCGCTCTTCTTGTTCTGCTATGTACATTTCATCTCGAGAGTGCAGTCATGGCAGGTTGCATGTGGTCAGCTTCTGGGTGTAATGCACAGCAAGTGCCTCTAGCGTGGCTTGTGCAGTCACACTGAGGCACTGCTTGCACCCAGGAGCAGTCCACTTCAACACTGTCAGTATCTGGTCTTGATAGCCCTGCAGTGTCTCGTGAATGTGTTCTGATCGGCCTGGGCAGATGCAGTTGCCCCAAGCAAGCTACTATTTGTCTGGCATGCTGCGGCTGTGAGAGGTCTGGCTGCATGCAGGATTGGGGCAGTGCCTTGTCTGCCATTGGGAACGCCAATGCCTACAAGGCCTGGAACGCAACCAGGAATGAGAGAAGCATGAAGCTGAGAGAGGCGCTGCTGCGAGCTGCCCTCACGGGAGAGCCTTCAAGTGTCACTGTTGCTTTTCATTAAGGACTTGTGTCCAGAGTCATGGTGGGGGTTGCAGGATGGTTCAAGCAGTTCAAATCGCAGCACTGAAGTAGCTCATAGAGGAACAGTAGCGCTAGGTCAAGTACGAGGATAATGCATCAGAATTGTGCTTATGTTCATATGACATGAGGTCGATTATGACCGGACCATGCAGAATATGCAAGGTCGTATGGGGTGTGTGAGCATGCATGTATATGGTCAAATATCTTGTGTTGGTGACAAGTGTGACACCACGACTGCCCAGGCCTCTTTTGCGGACTCCAGTCAGTACTCTTGGGGAGACGAGAGATTGTTTCAGAAGCTCCTTCGAATGCACTCCTCTTGAGAGACGGATACAATGACAACTTACAATCATCTGTAGCCACACATTGGTGCCTGTGGTTGGGCACCATGTGACTTACGGATCTGGAATAACTCTGATATCAATCTTGTACGCACATACACAGAGACCCTGCAATTGCCCTTGACCCTCATGTAAAATCATTCCTGGCCAGTGCTGTCCTCATCTGTATACTTCATATTGCAAGTGACTTTGTCTCGTCCGGCTGCGCCTTACTCCAATCCTTATACAAGCCGATAAACCTGAAGCAACACCTCAACAAGCTCAATCTCGACCGGGCGCCTTGCGTTTCCGCGGCGGCAGCCCCTGCTCTGCAATGCCATTGTAGGCTGGGCTGGGCATCTGTGGGGCCGCAGCGGGCGCCTGCTGCTGCTGTTGCTGCTGCAGCTGCAGCTGTATTGGGGGCGCAGCAGGGTCTGCTGAGCCTCCTTGCGCCTGAGCCGCAGCTGCAAACATCTGCATATACACATCACAGCATCAGACACCTGGGGTCTGATCACAGATGATCTTGCACAGCATCGCCCTATGCACCCAGGGTGAGCCGAAGTGGGGCTGCTAGAACAGTACAGAGCTTGCAGGCAGGCTGAAGCACATAGATGAACCCAGCTCAGAGTAAGGATACAGCTTCTATGACAGGCGTCTCTCCTGATGCTCTCGACGCAGATAATCACATGACATGGTCCACTCTATGGCAAAGAAGCAGAGAGTTCTTTTGCCGGGAAGATAGTGCGGCACCTGCTCGGAGGCCTTGGAGGGCATGATGTCATTGAGCAGGCTGATGGCATCGCTAAGGTCATCCAGCAGGCCCGACACCCGCCCAGACATGCGCTGCATCATGGTACGCTTCCCGGCATCCATGTCCCTCCACGGCGCCATAGACCCGTACTGCACATGAACATCCTCTTCAACTGGCATCCCACGTGACGTGTAAGGCCCCTAAGGGCCTGAGAAGTCTGTGCACCGTGCCCATGCTAATTCTTTGGCGAGAACGGCCAACAAGGTTGGTGCATCCTCAGCTCGTAGCACCTTGAAGCCTACTCAGGTGGTCCGGGGATGCCCAAAATGAGCTGCATGAACTGCCTTGGACAAGAGCCATCTTCTTAGCTTCTGGCAGAGGCAGTCATGCTGCCCTTTTCTGGCACCACAGACCAAATAAGAAGGCTTGGAGGTTGCATTTATGAGGAAGCCCAGCCCTCATGGCCAACATTGCTGATGACATCAATGACAGAGACAGATACATGGTGCTGCTTGAAGCACGGCTACAAGAAAAGCATGTTCAGAGGTCTTAAGTATCGTCCCAATGATGCACAGAGCAATGTCAGCGACTCCTCAAAGTTGAATCTGGATCTACATTGCCATGTGCAGCACACTTGTCTTTGCTTAGCTCATTGGAGAAGCTGCAACCAGCTTACAGCGGCGACAAGCACACGCTCGGCCAGTGCACCACAAGAGGGTTCATATGCTCTAGCAGGATACAATCGTCAGCAAGAAAACTGCAGCCTGTTCACCTGCATCATGTCTGAGAAGCGCCAGGCAGGGTCCTGGCCATCGCTCTGCCCAGCACCATTCAGCGGAGCCATGCTTGGGTCCTGGCCGGGCAGCCCGTTGGCAGCTTCAGGTCCAGCAGGCTGCCCAGGGAACCCAGTTGGGCCCAGGCCAGCGGGCACCATGCTGCCCTGGAGCGTGCTGAACAGCCCTGACAGCTTGCTTAGCATGCCAGGCAGCTGAGGCCCCTGCATACAATCAACAAGCTCTTTAGTTTTATCAAGAAGTGCAAGCCTGTCCTTGAGTGAAGGGATGGAGCACATGCAATTGTGAACAGGACAAGCATGCAGCGCATGGCCAAGTCTGTGAGGCCTCAGACTCATGTCAGCACTGCTATGCGAGAACTGAGCACACATTTCCCAAGCAAAAGGATGAAGAGAGTTAAGAGGTGGGGGAGGGAACAGCACCTCGCCGCTGTCCATGAGGCCAAACACAGACTGCCCAGGCTGCGCTCCGCCTGGCAATGACGCCTCTGCATGAGCACACCCTTCTCGTCAGCCAGTACATCTCAGCCTTATCTCAAACTTGATCACTCAGTGGGCCAAGCTCTTTAAGTCAACTGTCATGTACAAAGGAGCTGCAAGCAGCTGAGCCGTTTCAAGCGACTTGAGCCTTCACCCAACTCTGGGGTCTTCCATGGCCATGAGTATCTGCAGATGTGACCTGGTTCCTGAGCTCCCTGTAGAGTGTGCCACCCTGATTATCATACACTGACCTTGTCGTAGTCTTCATTGCATGTTGTTTTATCAGGAGGAAACAGCTGAGATGGTCACCTGCTGCCTTGTTGTCGCCCTCCGCGCTGCTCTGCTGCATGGAGCTGGGGACATGGGACACTGCATTGGCACCCCCGTGCACATTGTCAAAGGGCGAGGGCAGCATCTGGGTGTTGTCCACATGGGCACCTGCCCAGAACATGCAGGCTCTCACAACTTTGCTATTCTCTTTCTTGCTCTAGTGAGTGCAATCAACGGAAATGCTATGCCAAAGGCTGCCTGCCTTTGCAGATGAGACTGGCAATAGCGCACCCAAGATCTAGAATTTTCCCCTGCCAAAGAGGCACAAGGTGAAACCAGAGCTTGGACGACAACCGCCATCATCTCCAAAGGCAGGCAGCAAGCTTATAATAGCAGGGCATACTGAGGAGTGTTGCAGGAGTTACAGGAGGGCGCTCAAGCTCAAAGACAATGAACAGAATAAAGAGCACAGTCACTGCGCTTACCAGGGGCCTGCAGAGGGACGGAGGACTCAGGTAGCGGCGGTGGCTGCTGCTGCTGCGGCGGCTGCGCCTGTGCCTGGGCGTCCATGAGCGCGGCCTGGAAGCCGTTGGGGAACAGGCTGAGCGGGGCCGGCTGCGCCAGGAGCCCTGCACAGACGGCGCAACATTTATCACATGTGTGAGAGACATGGTATGGGAGGTCTGGTCTTCCTGAATCCAGCAGCACACACCACACGCGGAAAGGTGCTGGTCTTCCCCTTCTGTCTGCTGCTTGCTGTCTTAAGGCAGACAAATCAGCACAGAGCGTTACAGTTGCCCCTGGGAACATACTGGCATGCACTAGCGATATATAAGGTACAAAGCTATGCTTCACATGTCTCCTGTTGAAAGAAAGTCTAACAATGCAGTCGATGTAGACTCGCAATGGCTTGCGGCTGGTAGTGCATGTGAGCAGGTGAAGGGCATTCTCTCCCCACTGTCAAAAAGAGCAAGACTGCAGATGCACTCAAACCCAGAGCTAGGCTCACCTTGGGGCTGGGGCTGGTAGAGCATGTTGGAGCTGAGGGCGTGCGTCGTCGTGGGCATGGGCGCCACAATGTGCACGCGCTCAGGGCGCTCCTTCCAGTCCTGCAGGAACGCCTCCGAGTCCATGCCCCAGATTGACCACCCCGGATGCCCTGCGCACGCCACACGTGCAGCCAAGTCAGGCACACCACAAATGCAGGCATCATGCCACTGGTAAGGTGCCTGACGCGACAGCCTTACCTTGCGTATCTTAAGGATGCTGAACACTCTGCGGAGCTCCAGTAGCAATGAAGGGCCAAGACACAATGCTGGAACAGCATAGCATTTTCCCACACATCTGTCTACCGGGACATCAACAGAGTGTACAGGAGACAGCTCGCGCCAAGACCGTTGCCACAGTTCATTGTGCACTCATGATACTATGACGGGCTCATCAGCCCGCAGTATGCCAGCGCCACTCAACTTAGCTCCTCCTGCTATTGCTGCCGCTGCTCATCATTTGATACCAGAAAACCCCTATCAGGTGTGCCAAAATGGCTGAGATGTCATTTCGTCCCAGGGGGGTCACCTGGGTAGTTCCAGGTCTCGGTGGCCTTGTGCTGCAGCTGAGCCATGAACTGCTTCTCTAGCGTCTGCAGCGAGGCCACGGGGGTCGCCTCCATGCGCACCTCGTTCTGCCCCTCCACGCCCACTTTCTGCAGCAGGCCTGCACGCACAGCAGCACCCCTGCGTGAGCTCTGAAGCCTAGGACTGTCAATCAGCTTTTGGTTTGGTCCCTAGCATGCATGTGTACAACAATGATGCAGCTCCACATAGCACGCAATTGACGGTATGCCCCCAAACCTGCATGCGCTTGGACAATGTGCCCCCGACTTGGTCTCGCAGTCCAGCGCATGCATGGTGGATCAACACGTCAACTGTGTGCTAGGCTTCAAACATTTCCATTGACAGCAGATGGGCTTGTGAGCAGCCTGTTTCTCCAGGAGGAGAGAGCTGCAGCAAAGGTGCGCACCGACAGGTGTGTCCAGAGCGATGCGGCCGCGCGCACAGCGGAAGAGCAGCCCGGTCGAGGCAGCGTCGTCGGCAAGCCACATGCGCATGCGGTTGTCGGTGGTCACAGCGCGCAGAGCGTGGCGGCTCGCCTCCTCCCAGCCCTTGGCCGTCAGATTCAGCACCTGCATGATGCAGATGTGTCGGCAGGAATGAGCCCTCTTCAAAGGGTCAATCTGGTCTACCCATGCAAGCCACACTCTAGTCTGCACGCTTCAACGTATTGCAATGCAGGTCAGCCAATCACATGGAGAGACGTGTAGCCTCAAGACTAGAGAGTAGCAAAGCACCAGGGCACAGCAGCACAGGCCTACTCTTTGCTCACCCCTTGCTAAAGTGGGTGCGCTTTTCACAGCAACCCTGACCCTACACCTATATCAGCAGCACCCTTGCGGAATTTACCTTCCGCAGATGCTCCTGCAGCGGCTGGTCCCTCTCCGCGCTCAGCACCAACTCCTTGAATTGCCCCACTGCACAGAACGATAGCACGCCTCAGCTTGACACCAGGAGATAGCAACTGTGTCACATGTGCGGATTACCGCCCCTTGGGCCCTAGATTACTCCTGTCAGGTACAGCATAGTGTGAAAGAAAACATATGAGTGTGACTGAGCAGAGGTGCATGTTGTACCAGTTGTGATGGTGTTGTGGATGACGTTGAGGTCCTGGATGCCCACTGTGGCGGCCGCGGCCTTGATGTCCAGCAGCTTCTGCTGCGTCTTCACGCCGATGCACTCCACCTTGCTCACATGCTCATCGATGTGGGGAATGTCCGGCTGCAGCACACACAAATCTTCAGTACAACACCCCTTGTGCAGGAGTAGGCAACACACAGAAGCTGTGCCATCCCTCCAGTAGTGGGCTGCGCCAATCAGTGATCTACATTAGACTGACATCTAGAGTTGCCAGGTGTACAGGGTAGTTCTGAAGCTCTGTGCATTGGTCTGGCAAGCAGAGTGGGACACAAGCAGGGATCACCTCCTAGGGTAATATGACCATGACAGTGCTTGCTGTGAAGGTCAGGGATCATTACATGTTGAATAGACAGGGATGCGGGGCATAAGCAGAAATGAGCACCTTCTGGGCGGACTTGACTCTGGGAGTGGCCACAACAAAGGCCTCGCTGACGGCGGGCTTGATGTGGGGCACGGGCTGCCCGTTGGCCAGGCTGATTGCCCGCGCCAGCAGGCGGAAGGCGGGCTTCTGCCCGGACAGCAGCGCGATGGAGGACCCCAGGATGCTGCACTGCAGGATCGCCTGCATGCACGCTCTGATTCTCAGCACAGGGGCAGTGCAGCTGTGTCCATGGCAGCCCAACGAGATGCCTTGAGCTGCCAGACAGCAGAGCCTCCATAGTCTCGTCTTAGCTGAGCCTGGGATTCCTGACCTCCTACCTGAGGCGTCACTGCGCCATGCAATTGTATGCGTGCCTGTCTTGAGGGCAAACATGTACTGATGCGTGTGCCGCAATGTGCCACGTCAGGGCTGTGCCTTGCCCTCTTGCAGCTCAATTTAGATCCGTTAGTCATTGTTAACCTCCTCTCAGATTATCAGATGTGGAGAGCTCTAGCAGCCCTTACTCCCGAGTATCTGGGACACTGTAAGCAGCGTGTGAGGACAGAGCCGCACCTCGCCCTCTTGCAGCTGGATCTGGATCTTCTTGTCGTCGCTGACCTCCTCTCCGGGCCCCGGGTGCAGCAGGCCCTTGCCCTGGTTGCCTGTCAGGATGACGCAGTTGTCGATGTTGGCAAAGGCCTCTGTCTCCCCGGCTTCCATCAGCTCCTCGTACGCCTTGCAGTCCAGGATGCACACCTGCGCACTTCCCGGCTCAATGAGGCCACATGCACCTTGCGCACCATGCCCTGCAGCTTGGGATGCTCATGTGCGCATGTTGCGGTTGAGTAGATGCGATTGCAGATTGCGCCAGGGCGGCCATGCATTGCATGCTGCCGTTCCAGCGGCCCAGAGCCTATGCACATGTGTTGCAAGAAGTCTGGTCTGTGCCAAGCCTCGACTTTTTGCATACAGCGGTACTGCGACGCTGCTGGTAAGCGCAACGGGCACACTGCTCAAGCTGCAGTGCGCCAGAAAAGGTCTCATGCAAGTATGTTCCATGCGAGCACATGCTTTCAAAGAAAGGGCAGCTGTGAGCCCTACTGTGCAACTCAGCGGGCCTCAAGGAGTGCTCAATTGCTCTTCATGGGTGCATGTGAGCGCTGATGCAGCGCTGGCAGCGGGCTCACCTCTATGCGCATGTCCCGGACGAGGTGTCCAGGAATGGGGTCTCCTGTGCGCTTGTCCACTACCTCCATGCGGATGGGAGCGCCACATTTGGCCTTCAGGGTGTCCCCAGAGAGGTACTTCCCAGCAAAGGTTGTCCTGCAGCGCCTGTGGGGCGTCTGCCTGCAGAGCTCGCAGTGGAAGTCCAGGCAGCCCAGGCTCCTGGGACCACACAAAGTCGGTCATCATATGAGCGAGAGAGCCGTGAAGCACCGTCATGGGCCGTCTGTGGGGCCAGGCGCTAACGAGGCAGGGTTTTGGGTGCTGGATAAGGCTTGGCTCAGGGAGCCTCAGGGCTGGTCCGAGGTGCCATGGACCTTGCAACGCACTGGTGTCACGCACGCAGAGGCTTTCACAAAAGGCCGTGAGCACCTGCATGACCTCAAGAAGCTGCTCGACCCAAGCAGCTGCTTGACTCCGGGAAGTTCTCCTAAACAGCCGTTTGAGCTGCACTTGGCAAGCCAAAAGTCCCAGTCGGGATCACAGTCCCACAGCTGAGCACTGAGCTGCTATCGGTGTGGAGTCAGGGCCTCACAGGCAGTCATGCCGAAAGATGAGGCCGCAGTCGGCAGCACTGTTCAGCTCGCTACCCCGCAGCGCAAGCTCCGTGAGCGCCGCGATGGCAGCGTTGCGGACCACGCTGGGCGCAAGGTTCAGCCTCCTGGCGAAGGCCGACTCCCCCGAGAAGGACACAATCCGCTCGCGGACGAACGCCTGCACACGGTCGCGTCAGATACTGTTACTCGCCTGATGACCGCACAAGCCTTGGCACGTTGCATTGGGCACATGTGACCCCTATCATCACAAAAGACCACACTGCACGTCAAGGAGCATCAAGGCCCGAAAGTGCTACCTCCAAGGGCTTTGCTCCCTGAGCACCAGCATCCTCTGGGAAAGCTTGCTGCACAGCCACGGCCATGCTGCCCCCGCCTCCGGTATCTCTAACTCAAACAGTCTCTGCCGGGCAAGTTGAAGCTCAAGCCTGCCACCTCTCGTCAGCCCTCCCCTCCTCACTCAGCATGCTAGGGTATTGAGAGGAACCGCCAGCCTGGCAGAAAATATGTAGGGTTTTTCATCAGGCCATCCTGCAGCGAATTGGGTCCAGAATTGCAGGCCTGGTACAGAGCGTCGATTGTTTGCGATATCCTTCCAGTGGCTGTGCTGACTGATGGATGTCGGGGAGGCCGGGACCTGCATCATCGCTCCATGTCCTGAAGAGGTCTCCCAAGCACCCAAGCACTCTCCCAGGTACTGATCGCTATGCAAAGGTCTCAGAAGGAATATCTACAGTATTTAACTTCAGATCTGGCCATGTCGCGGTCAAAATACAGCTCATATGTGTATATAAATGGCGGGACCTTGAATCTTCCGAGACAACATACGTCTGTATATTCCCCTAGATCGCGGTCATGAGCTATGCGATGCAGTTTTGGTAGTTGTTCGCGTTATATGAATGGCCCAGGTGGCAATACGGGATTGAGTTTGGCCTGCGCAACACATGGGGAAATTACTACCGCAGCTTTCGCTTTGACACCTGACCGTCTTGGATTCGCTGCAGACTCTTACTTTCAACCGGTTCGGGCTTTAATTCTTCATTCAATAGCATCCGGCTGCTAAACCCCGACAGTATGGCCTTTTACAAGGATGACTTGTCTGCAGCTGTGCACGCCTGGACTTTCCTTGCTACGCCGTCAACCGTCTCCCCTTCCTGAAGGCCAGCTGCCAAGCAAGTTCAAAGCATCAACCCTACAGCACAAGCACTGTCAGCCACCCTTTTGTAGCCTTCTTCACCCAGTTTACTAGAGCCAAGGCAGCTGCCTGCTGGCTAAGCCAGAGGGGCGAGGAGATCTATGTCCATCGCTTCAGAATCAACAAGGTGGTCGAGGGCAAATGGCATCCTGTCAGGTGATGCCTCCCAGCACACCCGCTGTATCGCTGTATGTAGGAATACTATCGCCCTGTACCATCTCCGCTACATGCTGTACTAGCTTCGCAGCTGTGCTGCCTTCAAGGACAGTCTTTCCAGAGTGTGCATGACTATTGCAGCTGATGTGATGTGTGGTAATGCAGGCCTGGGCAGAGGAGCACCAACCATGCAACACAGATGTGTCACTACGCAGCAGCGGGAATGGCCTTCAGAGACTGGCCGGTAGACCAGCAGGAGCAGGCAGATGCTCTCAGCGGTGTTCAGCATGAGCAGCCCATCCAAGCCTTCCTGGCAAGCCCCTCTAGTCAACTCACGCCTGCTGTTGCATGCGCTATCCACACCTGTTGGCTTGCGGACTTTCCAAGAGAGTGCCATGGCATGTTGGACAGGTTGTCGGGCAGGCTTGCCGAAGATACTGCTCTCACGTACACCTCCGGCACTTCCCGGTGTTGTCTGAAGCACGTGAACATGACTGAGGTGTGAGTGCAAGCAGGCCCGGAAGAGCTGTTGAAGGCGTGGCATGGTTCCTGCACTACAACACTGCAATCTGCTTCTCAATCTTCCTATTACAATGGTGTGCAGGTGGGGATGAGCATGAATGCAAATGAGGAGCCGCACAGACAGCACTGCGGTTTCTACACACTCGGCCTGTTCACATCCCTGCAGCGCGCGCTCGCATGCATACAGACGCGGGGCATGAGCGCCGGAGCGCTCAGCATTCTGCCTGTCAATGTAAATGCGCCCCTCAGTCCCTGCCTCAGCACAGGCAACCTCACAGCGCACGAAACCCGCCAAATGGTGTGCACTGTCCCTATCCTGAGTCCTGCCAAAGTAGCGAGGCTCCCTCCAGATGTCGTGTGCTGGCTCACTTTGACTCAGATATTCATAGCTGACTGCTACTCATCAGCTCTTTTGCAACATACACCTCCCAAAGACCGCCATTCCAAGGCAAAGTTCTGAAGCAACCACAAACAGGGATGAGGCAGGCCTCAAGGCCAAGCCAGGAGCAGTCAGTCGCTCCCATAATGACATCACTCTCGGTTGCAGGCAATCACAGAGATGCGTCCTTGCAGGTGCGGGGGGCCATGCTGTTTGTGGAGCAGTGCGAGCTGTGGGAGAGGGAGGGCGGGGCGGTGAGTCATGTCATGGCCGGAATGCTGAAGCTTGTTTTGGATGACCACCGGCATCAGATCACGCGGCCTGCCCACAAGAGAGCGCTGAGCGAATCTCTGCCAACCCCAGAAGGCAAAGAGGCCTGCCTGGACATCCTGCACACTGACAGCTGAGCCATCAGAGCTTGTGTACACTAGATGACACTTCCGCAGCGCTGCCATTGCTTGATTCTTTCTGCTGGCCATGCAATGGCCAGGATGGCCTGTCAGGTGTACAGTTGAGACTCTGCGGGTATTAGATGGCAATCCACTGGGGATGTGTCTATCATCAACATGCAACAGTCAAGCAGTCAGCCATCGGGATTTGTTGCTCTGTGGGTGCTAATATCTCCAGTGCCATTTCATGTGGCACTGTCGGCAGATTGACCAGCTGGGATCCCTTACACTTGAGGTTGCTGATTGGGAAGCACCAGAAGAGGCCTTGCATTATAACATACAACTGCAATGCGGGCATGCATCACTGCTCAGTGCTGAGAATGATATATGTGTACCCGTCATGAACTTTGAGCTGACATAACCTCTGATAAGCGGCCCCTGAGCATGCTCAGCTTAGCAGAGATGTTGATAAGCTTTTAACGTCTGCAAAGTACTGGCTCTATGCTGTGACAGTAGCAGTGCATTGTATGCTGGGACAGGGCCTGGCTGGACTTTCCTGGGTGCTTGCTCCGTATGGAAGAATTGCAGAAGAAGCTGCAAGAGGCTGAAGCCAGCAAAGCGCTAGATGCAATGTTGAATAGCTGGGTGTTGCTAGTAAAGCATCGCAGATAGATTCACAGCAAATTCACATACCATGATAGCCACAGTGTTCACACCTTCGTTGTGCATCTCCCCTGTCTCTACATCAGGCTACCATTATCACCCGCAAGTCACTACTCTGCTCTCTCGTCAAGCAGCGCTGCCGAGCGCTAACTGCTCACACCTCTGTTCCTCAAACAACTCCTACTCCTCGAATGACTCAGATTAGACCAAATCCAAACGGGTCCCAATCTATTCGCTCGACTGTTCAGGGGATGAAGGAGCTGCTTCCCCTCCCTCTGATGCCCTCAACTTTGCATACTTATCCTTGAGCTCTGCCTTCCTCCGGGACTCCCTGCAAGCATGAAGTATCCTTCACTAAAGAGCTACATCTGCGTGCCTCTATGCTAGAGGTATTCTTGTCTGCATGCTGGATGGTGATAGAGGTATCTGCCCTCCGTTTTTTGCACTTGCATGGTGAGTGCAAGTACCATGCCAGCATTGCAACTTCTTGTTGCAATGCTTCAATTATGTAACAGGATGCGCCAATGCCTGTCTGTGTGTCATGCAAGGCAAAGGCAGAGCTTACACACACACAGACAGGCATTGGCGCATCCTGTGAGGCGTCGTGCTTGCTCAAGCAATGAGAGATGACCCACTTCTTTGCGAGCTCCTTTGACCGGGCTTCTGGGCTTAGGAAGGCATTTGCAGCATGTGCAGGCCCCTGGATGGCAGCCAAGCTGAAGGCTGCAAAAAGAGCGCCCGACGCCTGCCTGCAATACCATCAAAGTCAAGTGTGAGTCCGTATTGCATTGGCCAGGGACTGATTGAGGTCGGCTGAAGCAAACGGAATATAAATGAGAAGACTGTCAGGGGCAGACATGAAGTGTCAGATGGCATCCCTTGCTTGGACGAGGGTGGATCACCTCCTGCTAAGGCCCTCAACTCTCACAGCGTCCTCTACCTGCACAGACACAGGGGCAAGGGTGACTCCAGGCTCTTCTTTACTTTTGGCAGGGGCTCGGGCTGACTCAGCTGCAGCTTAGATAGCATATGCGTTGGAGTTTTCTCCTCTCCTTTTGCCGCATTCCGCACCTTCCGAGTGGCCTGTACCCTGCAAGCGTTCCCCCTGGGTAGCGAGCTTCTAGTCGCGGAGCCTGTGGTGAAGGGTGCTGTGCATGGCAAGCTCTGAAGCAGCTGCATCCTGACGCCTCCCTGAATAGACCTATCGAGACTAAATATGTGTCAGCTCTCGAAAGTTGTCCCGTGAACGATCTTTTCGTGACGGTAGAGACAATAAGTGAGCTTGGCGGGGAATGGACAAGGGCTGATCACATTCCACGAAGCTGGAAGCTGATTGGAGCAGGAACGCTGGGAGACAGGTCACCGTGCAAAAACACCTTTCTGCGGAACTTTTCGAGATACACTCGACAGCGCCCTCTTCCAACGGGTGTAGGGTCTTATAAAGCTAATTAGAGTCTCCCAGTTTCCTAGTCTTGGGAGCAGCGAGAACAGGACAGCCTGCACTTGGCCAGGCGCGCGTTCACAAAGTCGCTGCCCGAGTACCCTTTTCGCAGGATGGACCCTGCGGCGTACGCCTCCTCTCGATGCGACCCATTATGGCAGAGAGTCAATCGTGGACACTCTGGCTGCAGCTTGAGGCACCCGGGGCTACCGCGGCACCCTCTGACGTCGAGGACATATCCTGTGATTGAAAGGGCTGCCTTGACCAACACCAGTAGAGTCGCCGCAATCCATTTCCCACAGGTTTGTCTTGGGTTCTGCTAATTCTAGTGAATTTTCTCATGATTGTGTATCATCTGACAAGGCTGCAGAAAGGAGGTGCTGGTCACTTTCCTGCCAGATTCACGTTGCGCTAACTTACATAGGCGTGCCTTGACTAGCATCCAGGCCTGCGGACAAGCATTGAAAGCCATCATTCGTTGCAGGAATGGATGGAGCAGAGGCAGAGCGACAAAGTGAGCTTCGGAGAGGAGAAACTTGTGCAGGGTCCTGAGTCAAAGAGCCTGCCCTCTGTGTTGCTGCACGCCCTGCAGAGAATCACCGTCGCCGGCCTGGTAAGAGTCTCATCTTCGCTTTATCACACCCGATGCTGGAAGCTATACTGCGATACCCCTGCTGAAGCACCGGGTTGCTACCTGGTACTGATGGCCCTCAAGGGCTCTGTTGTGTGTCATTGCTCTGTGCTGAGTGCTGCAGTAACATCATCAGCATTCTTGTCAGCATTCTTACGATTTAGATGGTATGTGCAGAGACTCACAGGTCTGCTGGTGCATCTGGTGAATAAGATGACAGCAGACATTCGGCGAGCGCTCTGGTGGCAGGAACGCACAGCAAAGCACCGCTACTTGCTCAGGCTTGCTGCAGAGAATCAGAAGCAGCAGAAGCAGGCTGAGCTTGCTCAGAAGAGGTACTGCTTTCCCCTGCGCCGTGCCTGATTTGTGATTGCAACATGCTGATTGGAAGCCGAACGAAAGTGACCCAATCAAGGCAGGCCCAGCCTGCAGAGCAAGCTGTACAAAATAGGTAGTTTTCTGAGAGAAAAGATGGATGTTGCATGACATGCCTGGTGCCACCTGCAGGAAGAGCGAGAATGCAGACAGGAGAGACAAGAGCGATGCTCAATTTCTGAAGATGCTGCACTCCATGGACGATGCCAGCATTCCCCTAGAGGCAAAGTGGGACGCCATTGCAAAGCAGATGGGCAGCAAGGAGGAATTCAGGTGGGCAGCCCAGCAGCAGAGTGACTGGCCATGCTTCCTTGGCAGTGCAAAGACACTTGCGGTCTGGTGCTGTCCCACTCGCAGCATTGCAGGTCATTTATGGCATGCTCTGTGTATGTCTGTTGATATGAGCTGGGCGGCATGGCAGCTCCATCCGGCTTGTGTCTAGCATGCTTGACATGACAAGTGTCTCTGCAGGAAGCAGCTTTCACGGTTGTTTGAGCTGGCGGGCGAGTCCAGCACAGCGGTGCAGGGCCTTGCGCGCAGCCCCGACAAGTTCTGGAAGAGCGCTCACACCAAGAGCGTCATCGCCCAGGAGGAAGCGCTAAAGCACCACCTCTTCGCTCAGATGTTTGACGCCGGCGCCAGCCCAGCCTGATAAGGAGTCATCCTGGAGAGCTGCTACAAGGTGGCTGGTTGCATAGATTAGAAGTTGTTGGTCGTCTTGCCAGTCCAGCATTGCTTCTGGCGCAGCGACTGCGCAGGGTCTACAGCACATGGAATCCTCAAAAGGACTTGCCGCTCAGCACATGAGTGCACCACTTCTTGAGGCTGTAAAACTAGGGCTGCGACATGCCCTAGCAGGTAGAAGAAATGCATTGTACAAGATCAGAGACACAGGCTAGAAAGGACGAGATAGAGGTAGATGGCAGAGAGCTGAAAGACCTGAACACTGCGAACAGCCCCTCGTCATGATTGATCAGACAGAAGAATCCAGATGCAGGTGCCCTGAGAGATGCATGTTTTGCAGCCACATTTCATTGATGGTTGCGCACTTTCAAACACATCCTTCTTAGGAATTAGGTGTTAGGTCAAGAGTTAGGCTGTGTGAAACTTGAGAGGTGCATGGTGGTCAAGAATGAGCTTGCTTTGGTGAGCAGCTCTTCCCTGCTGAAGGGTATTCTTCTGCAGGCCCGGTGCTGAGCAAGCACCAGCACTGAGGTGTCCTTTGATTAGGAAGAGAGGTGTCTGTTGTGTGAAAGTGTGGAGCAGTTCCATCGTGTATTGCAAGCTGGAATAGAGAAGTGTTTGAGAGTGTGGGAAAGATGTTGCATGCGTAGTGGCTGGGCAAGACAAACGCCAGAAGGAATTGAGGTGCTCGGTGCTGCAGATGTGAATGTAAAGCATGAGGAATATTCGCATTTCCCAGATTAAACCCATCGTACCATACAGGACAATAAAGTTGTGTGGCTTGCAAGTCATACTGTGCTGCTTGAACTGCAGAGAGTAAACTTGCACAACCAGCATAAGGGGTCAGCAGACATGAGCCTGCCAGGAGCCCGCTTCTCACAGATCTCCGATCTGAGATACATGGTCTAGCATCTGCAGACGCCATGAGGGATATGGTATATTGACCAACCCATATTTTGCCTTCCTTCGAGGATCTCTGCCCGCCAGTGCTGCAATGCTGCATGAAGCTGGGGCTTGAGCCTGACAGTTGCTAACCCTTTACAACCTGATGGCAGGACCACCTCTGAGATGAGCAGTGCAGTTCTCCTGCTGTAGCAGTACCCTGATCCTAGTGTCTATGGTGCGAGTCTTGAATATAGCCTTGAGGTCTGCAGATTCAGCTATGTTCTTGAGGGCCGTTTTGAGGTCAATGCTAGCCAGCCAAGTCTGATACTGTGAGAATATTGTCAATACTTTGACCTCCTGCTTCTGCTGAGACATCAAACAACTATGTGCCTGGCCAAAAACGGCTGCTGCACCAAGCGCAGCATCTGGTAAACCACCCATGTGTCTGAAGACAAGAGACACGCACACACACACGGTCACCCTGTGCCTGTCCGGTCAGTCTTCGGTCTGTGGCGGCGGAATAAACAATGGCATTCAATCATTGGTTCGGGGTGGTGTTCCAGAACAGGTCAGACGGTGTGTTCCCATAGCTCTGCAACCGTTTGCATGTGCACGGCCCTTACGAGATGACATGCTCGTCCAGGCTGTGCCTTAGCAACTTTGTCTTGCCTTGCTAGACCCTGCGCTTGCACCTGGGCATTGCTTCCAATCAGATCTGTCTCTGTACAGCGCATTCTAGGCTGTCTCACAATGATAGCACAGTACCAGCTTAAGGCGGGCTGAATTTGCCACGCCAGCGCGTCTCTTTCAGAGATGCTTCTGCACATTGATGCTTGCCGTTGCAAGCTGCATACTTTTCTCCACCGTTACTGGGAGCACGGCATGCCACCTGTACCTCCGACACGCTTGGTAGCACCAGCGTCAAACATCGAATTGACACGGCAATAGCCCTCAGACCCACATGCTCAGCAGCGCAAAACCCCTCATGGCTTCAGCCCCGCGAGCCTAATGCCCTGGCAGTGCCCATCAACCAAAGAAATGTCTCGACGGACATGGCGTTCTGCAGCAATTCCCTTGCCGTGGCTGGTCATTCTGGACATTGACGGCCAGATGCAGCGGGCGCAATGCTTCGACGGTACAGTCAGGCAGACATCTGACAGCACCTGACTGTCAGGTCTACTGCAAAACCTCCAGACCAGTCATGCGTTCTACATAGTATGGCTTGCCGGCTGCTGTCACCTTTGCTGGCCTGACACCCTGCCTGCGGCACACCCCGAAAGGGGCAGCCAACCGCTTCAATCATACTGCCCGCCGTGCCCATTGTGCCCGCATGGCCCGGCATGTGACTGCAGCGCCTGCGTCAGGGGGCTTCAGGTGTAGGACTCGACGTCCATCCAGGCGTCGTGCTTCTCGTCGTTCTTCTTGAGCGCGACCCACACAGCGGAGCAGCACTTGAAGCCGGAGCCGAAGCCCAGCTGCCACACGCGGTCGCCCTTCTTGACGCCCTGTGTCGTCTCCACGTATGTCCATGCGTACCTGCAAGAGCGCAGTCGATGCTCAGTCTGCCCGCCTTCATGCCAGAGCTCTCGAGAGCCGCACACCATGGCAGAAAGCAAAGACGCCTTCGTGGTGAGTGCCATCGACGCAGCGCGTAGCTGGAGAGCAGTACAGGCAGGGACAGGCATATACATTGACACTTGCGCGGCATGTTGGATGAGTCATGGGATGCCACGCCGCGGTGATAGCGCAGTGACTGAGTTGAAAGGAGCCTAAGCGTACCAGGTGGAGGAGGATGAGGTGTTGCCGTAGCGCTCGAAGGGCACCAGCATGGGCAGCGTCTGCTCGTGGCGCAGCTTCAGGGACTTGCCGACCTCGTTGATGACGGCCTTGCCACCGGGGTGGATGCAGAAGTGCTCGAAGGCCGTGGTGAAGTCGGGCACGTACGGCTTCAGGTTCATGCCCAGCACCTGCGCACCACAGACTTGTCAGTGCGAGAGAAAGACATCCTGTACACACTCAGAAAGCAAATGGGAAGGACCATGGTTTGGAGAGGCAGTAGCTGTGATTATACAAATACGGTATCACGTTGCATGGCTTGCTTGGATGTTAAGTGATTGAGGCTCAATTTGCAGGTCATGGACGCTTGCAAGGTGAGGACCTTGCTGTACTCCTCAGGGTGAGGGCAAGAGAGTGCATGGCCTTGATATATGTGAGGGAGATGCGAAACCTCACCTTGCGTGCGACGTAGTTGCCGGCGAAGATGAGCTTCTCGGAGAGGGGGAGGACCTTGGGGCCCAGGCGGGTGATGTTGGCCTTCAGCGCCATGCCCGCCACCTTCATCAGCTCCTTGCCGATTTTGACTCCCACCTTGCCCTCCTCGTCCTCCTTCTGGATCACGGCGCTGCGCGCAGGCAGAGAGCATGTGAGAGCATGTGCGGGCATGTGAGAGCACGTAGACAGACAGCATGTGGGAGCATGCAGGAGCTCGTTCATTGGCAAGACATGGTGCCGCTTCATGCAGGACAGCCTGCTGCCATGTGTACTGCAGTGCTGCTGAACAGTGCCTGGCACGTACCTTGTCAGCACTACAACAGAGAACTTGAGAGGCATTTCTGCATAACAGTGTGCCAGACATGCTGTGATATTCGTAAGCCAGTCACTCGCTGCATGACTTGTAAGATAAAGGGCACTGCAGCAACGGCCACCTCTGTGCAGCATGGTGGTGCATGGATCAGGAATCTCATGAGCTGCTGGCAAGAGGCCTCAAGACTGTGATGAGGACGAAGGCACGGTGACTCACTTGTAGGCCTCGTCATGGGCGCCCAGGTGGGTGCGGACCATGTGAGTCAGCTTGTACTTGGCCATGTGGCGGTCGGCCGGGTGGTTACTCAGCATGAGCGCCACGGCGCCCAGGCGGAAGATGCAGTTGGTGATGAGCATGGAGCGCTGGTTGCCGTCGTACAGGTTCCACAGGATGTTCTCCGTGCCCGCGATGATGATGCGCGTGTTGGGGTTGTTCTGCAGGCAGCACAGCAAAGACATGTCAGTTCTGAGGCAAATCAGAAGCGCAGGCAGTTTGCAGGCATGGACAACAAAGACAGATGTCCTTTGCACTTTGAGCCTGGGGACACAGTGCATGAGACGGGAGTGCTGTCCTGCGAGGCCGCCTGAATGCAGTAGGCATCAGCGCACACAGCTCTCATCACTTCATGCATCAGGAGCACCCAAATCAACGCTGCTAGACAGAGCATGCAGCACTGTATATGGGCAGCATAGGGCAATGCTTGGTCAGGCTGCCCTGAACAGCCGCCTGGTGATGTCTCATGTCTGTGCTGGCAGCAAATAGGAGAATAGGAGTTGGTGAAAGATAGGTGCTCACAGCGAGAATCTCCATGGCGAGATCGACGCCAATGACGGAGGCGGCGCAGCCCATGCCCGAGAGGTTGAAGGTGCGGATGCTCTGCTTGAACTTGAAGTGGTTCACGACAGCCGCGGACAGCGAGGGCGTGGGGTTGAAGGCTGAGCAGTTGACGATGAGGCCATCAATCTGCAGAGCACATATTCAATTACGCCATTCGGCTGTACATCTCCTGCACTCCTTATGGCAAAACAAGGCTGCATGCTGTCCGTCACGGCATGCAGCCCTCAAATTGACACTATGAGATCGCAGCTGCTGGGGCACCATGCAAGTGGCCCTTGATGCAATGCCAGCAGCAGGAAGCAGAACAAGTCTGGAATGCACTTCAATGCCTGGATCATGAGGCACAGAGCTGCTGCTTCATGTCCGGACTGCCATGCGATGTGTTGCCGATGCCGATGGCTCGCTAATGCGGCGCCAGCAGCAGGAAGCACAACCAGCGGAACGCTAAAGCAGCGCCAGCAGTGGAAAGCAGGAGGGCAGTGGGATGCTGATGAAGGTTTACCTGGTTGTTCTTGATGCCGGTGCGGTCCAGCACCTTCTGGATGCAGACATTGAGGGCAGTCTCTGTCTCAACGCGGGCTCCCTGCATTGTAATCTCCACCTTCTGGTCCTTGCCCTTCACCACATCTGCGCAACACCACAAACAGCGCTCAGCGCCGCTGATGAAGCATCGCGCCATCTTTTGCTGTTGATCGACAAAGCGCATGCTTGTATGCACCTGGAGGTCTAACTGGCAAAGGCTCAGATGGACAGGACATGGCGCTTGTAGCTGGCTGTGAGCCTTCGGAGTGAGGCCACAGGACCGGGCTGCTGCTGCTCAACAGATGCTCGGGTGATGCTATGACAGATGCTGGGTTACCGCTGCCCTTTGGATACTCAGCGCATGCAACTGTATTGGTGCGAGATGCACCGTATCCAGAGGGATCATGGTGATGGTCATGGGCAGCGAAGTGGGCTCACCGTCGGGCAGGAAGGTGTAGTCACCCAGCCCAGAAATTTCGAGCACCTTGTCCATGAAGTCAATGGCCTGCTGGCTGTAGTTGTTCTCGGGCAGTCTGTACCCCTCCCTCATGGCCGCTTTGCTGCTCTGCAGCCTGCAAGACACCCAGCCTTCATGTGGCCGACAACCTCGCACATATGTCTGTACCTTCCCTTCATGGCTGGCTTGCTGCGCTGCAGCCTGCAACCGACTCGCTCATCATGTGGCATTCATACACCCACTGCTAGGGCAGGTGCTGACTGATGGCCAGTCATAACATCTGTCCCGCCTGAGCAGCACTCAGGCTGGCACAACTCCTATTGTCAAGATTGCACATGCTTCAGCTCTGACTTGACACCAGCACACCAGTGTTGTCATGAGAGCAAGGCCTGCAGAGCCCTTTTGATGCAGGACATGAGAGGAAACACCCCAGACACACTCCTGAAGTGACAGGTAGAGATTGGCAAGCTCTGGTACCTGTTTGGGGGCCTGAGGCAGTAGAAGTCGATGAGGAAGGTGGACCCCTTCTTGGGGCGCACCAGGTACATGAGAGCTGCCACAAAGGCAACTACAGCTGCCTGCAGCGCCAGCACCTGCCACTGCACATGAAGCACCGCGTCAGCCCTGATTCCGCTGCCACACGACAATCTAGTGCATAGCTGTTTGCGTGGCTATAGCCTTGATGTTGCAGTGCCCTCAAGAATGCTCAGTTGGCTGCAAGTGCCTGAGCCTCCATGATACATTGCAATGGTGCACTGGAATTGAATATGGTCAGGCTCCAGGCTTCAGATTTGTGGAATGCATGCATGCGGTATGCAACAGTCCTCCGCACAGCAGGCAGACGAAGCTTAGAGAGCGCTGATGGGAATGCGGCGCGCCAGACAGCAAGAGGCATGCATGCCTGACGAGACAGCAGAACAGAAGCAGCTGCATGACTGTGGCATTGCAGGAGTTGTAGCTTACCATGGTGAAGCTGACATCCTGGCTGCGGAAGCTGTCCCAGCGCCTCTGCAGCTCTCCAGTCTTTTGCATCTCCACGACCTTCCTCTGCAGTACATGACAAGGCTCATGACAAGGCTTACGAGAAGGCTATCAGAGGACACATCTACTCACAAAGGGCAGAGCACACTGCTGGAATGTCGAGACAGAACTGGGCACCCCCTGCTGCAGACACTGTGATTGCCTGCGGTGCTTCAGCCCCAAGGATGCACCCCTGCGGCACGTCTGACCTAAAAGCTCAAAGCAAAGCTTGTCACGCGGCATTGTTGCATCTCTGTAGCGCAGCTGATGCTGTCAGGGATCCAACCGGTAGGGGGGTTTTAACAGAGGTGGCAACTCACGGTGGTCCAAGCGGCCACAGGGAGGAGCACAAGGGCTGGGAGGTTGCTGCAGGTGAAGTGCAGAACCTTCTTGCCTACACCCATGATCTTGGCCTTGGTCTCATCTGCATGCAAACCCCAGCGTTCAAGATGCAGTGCCACACTGGGGATGGACCAGCTGTGGAGCTGATGCGAGGCCTTCATTAGCCTGAAGACAGAACGCAGATACGTCAAGGCCGCGTGCACACAGTATGCATACAGCATTCCTGAATGGCAGGGCTGGAGTGTACGTCACGTCATGCATCGCATAAGGCTGGAAACCATGTACAACTGCACGCACAGATGGCGGCACACGGCAGCGTCTGCATATTGTATGCGAGTATATGATATGGTATCGAACGGGGGCGTGCTAGGCACCTGGCATTCTGCTGATCGCTCCAGCAATCTCTTGTCCCTGGAGCCCACCGCTGGCGCCACGACCCATGCGGCTTGGCTGCGTTGCCGCTGTTACTGTGCTGATGAGCACAGCAGACTGCACCCGCTAGAGCTGGCAGCTAGATGGAGGTCACCTACAACAGAACATCGGTGCGTCACAGCCCGTACGCTGCATCCTCACGTCGATCACGCACCCAGCTGACGTTCTGGATACCTAGGCTTCGGATGACCTCTGCGCATCGCTGGGTGAGAGCCACTGCGCCAGGTTACGCCGCAATTTGTGTTCCGACATCATGTTGTAGCCCTTGCAAAGCTGGCTGCTACAGAGATCACCCTCACGGGGCCCTGCGCCGCCGTACTCTGGCAAAAAGATGATATTTTTAGAGTCACGGATAGAGCTGGGACACTCAGTGAGGCGTCGTCTGTCCAAGCTGTACATGCTGCACCCCCTGCACATCTCGAAAAGTACTATCCTGCCACCTCATGCACACCAGTTTCCCGACCTGCCCCTTCCGTATGTGTCAGATGTGAATAGAGATCATAATAGATTGCGACCTTGGTGTTTGTGAGGTTCATCCTACAAAGGATTGCCTCACTACAGCTCCATCCCTTGCCCTGCCGCTACTCGCCGTCGGGAGCCATTGCACGTCTCTCGGGATACAACCTCCCCATACTTATTCTTAAACTGCCGGTGCTCTCCTAGCACGAGTTGGGCCTGCTTACGGAGGGAGGACGTCCCGGAAGCGCGCTACCAACCCTACGTTCACGCCACCTGCTCACCTTTATAGAGCGCCGATGGTGCACCTCGCCCTGACGCAGCTCAAGCTTTTCCGCAGCTGTGTCTTCGTCCGAATGATGTTGGATGTCCTTGGCAATCTATCAACTTGGTACCGTCTCCCATGAGGAAGTCATTGATGTGTGATTCGAAGGAACGCCAGGTCAGAACTTGCGCTAAAAAGTGCCCAGCCAGGGTTATGCTTGAAACCCTCACCAATCCAAACTGCCAAAAGCAGCCTGGCCTCTGTGTACCTTACGAAAAGTAGTATGCGAAATCTCCGTTCTCTTTGCCTTCGTGCATCACTCCCAGCAAAGTGTCATCTCCATCGTTCCAACTGTTTTGGTGGTGGCTGCACGGCGTCCGATCCTGAGTCAGTGGGATCTTTACAAGGTTTCTCACAGGGGTCCTGGATGCCTAGATCCTGCTTGGAAGGCACCTCTCCCAAAAGACAGCGGCAGCCACAATGTCTTGTGGGATAAGCCTTCTGTGCCCTTGCCGCAGCACCTGCAACCTGGTGGAGGCAGAGTCATTTCTATGTTGCCACCACATGTGCTGGGCTGGCTTCAATGAATGGACGAGCTTTCAGGAGCCTGGCTCTGATCCTCCTGGGAAGTCTTTCAGCGCTCCGCTATCACCCTCTACAAAGTACTTGTACGCCGCCTCTGCCCGCTCCAGTTTGTCCGGCTGCGCAACAAAGGACGACCTCACTTCCTGCCGATTGCATCCATGGATTGGTCCATGCACGTGAACCTGCCCTGACCATTGCTGCAGGAAACATCATGCACAGCTCAATAGATTATGGCAGTGCTAGATGGGGGCTGATCAGCTCACATGGTAGTTGATGTGCACAACAGCAGGCTTGCGCTGCTTTGCTGGCGGTAGGTAGCGTACAGTCCTGAACAAGACCTGCACCGCAGCAGCACTTTGGACGACTATCCCTGCCTGTGTGACCCGAAAGCAACAACGCCTGCTATGTGACCAGGCCTTCCTGTGCAAGCTGTGTATCGCCAATGATGCTATTCATGTGGTGAGGGCAGCAGGTAGCATTCCTCCTCAGCTTATGGTCTCAACCCCACCTTTGAGTTCATGAAGACCATTATGTCCATGGCCCTGACAGTGACTTGGGCGCTACTGTAGCTCCCATGTGAAAGGAAGAACATTTCCTCATTGTACACTGACTGCAAAGCACGAGTGTGTATCAAGCGCAAGGCAGGTCAGCATACACGTCAGCACCTAAGACACATGTTTCAGGGTGAGTACTGCACTGTCTCAGCCCCAAGGCTGCTGTTGTATGCATTACAGCTGCATGTGCTTAGCAACTGCTCAGGACGTGCCTCTGATAATACTCAGCCCTAGTATCCTGATCACAATGCCCAGACTTCACGACAGGTAGTTTGCTGAGGTTCGGTGTGCACAGCGTGGCATGTAATCATGGTGATAACGACATGTAATACCTGGTCCCATGCCTTCTCCTTTGCCAGCCTAGCAGCGATCCTCTCCATCAAGGAGATCGTCCTCTCATTGGCTTGGAGGTAGAAGAAGCCAGAGTTGAGGTTCAAGTGGGTCGTCCCCTGCACAGAGATCCCACTTTCATGCTTGCGGCTTTTCTGAGTGTGTCCGCGGCAGGTGTGACATTCATAGAGCTGTCATGTGCACCTCAGTTACTCCTGCTCAGCAGTAAATCATGCATTGAATTGACCAGGCACCTGGGCATATCTGGACCATCCCATGGACTGGTCATCGATCCCATTGCCATGCCCATACGCTGTCGCCTCATCAAACCTATACACACCACGTCATGATATCAGCCATGATAGAGGAGCAAACAAGCTTGTGCATGGTAAGCCTAGGATGCATGATCAGAGATGAAAGATCAGAGCTTACCCATCAGACATTCCCTCAACATCATGATCCCTGTACAGGTGGTCAAAGGGATCCTGCACAGAGAACTTCTCTGAGTGTGCTACAGCTCTGGCTGCTAGCGACATAGGGAGGAAGGGCATGGTGGAATGCAGCCTCTGCGTCCATCACACATGATCGCATGATGCCCAATGACTGTCGAGGCTCTGTGTACATGTGCTTTCCTAAATACTTAGCTTTGGGCAGGCTGTGCTGTGTGGTCATGACAGGTGAGAGGAGATGACAACCAGTCTTACCTGTACAACCACAACATCCACATCTGAAAGCAGCACATTCCAGCCCAGCTCCAGAAACTCCTGTATGATCTTGAACTTCAGCGCTGAGATGGCGTGATTGTCCCCTGTCCCCTCCTGAACCTTATCCACCTGCACAGTCACACACCAAGCTCGCGTCGTACCAATGCCCAGCCCTCTGTTGTGCTTCTGCGTTGCATGAGCTGGAGCCGACCTGTTTTGGCGTCATGTGTATTGGACGAGCATGGTCAGGCATGCGTGGAGGGTAGAGGCGTACCTTCACATCCCGGTAGTACACAGGGATGCCCTCCTTCTCAAGCTGATCCCTCAGAGCAGTGTCAATGGCCACCACAAGGTAGTTGCTGACCTTTGCCTGCTTCACGCTCTGCAAAGAGCAGCTGAGCCTGCTGACAACTCTGCCATGCAGATAGATGATGATGCACTGTCAGCTAGCCAACTCGCAATGCGCAATCATTCGACGGTGAGCGATTCTTGAAGTGCTCAAACCGCACAGCGCCAGTGACAAAGGTGAAGGGAATGTACCTTCACCCACAAAGGTAGTGCTCCTAAAGGCCAGAGATTATAGTTGGAGATGGCAATCATGACCTCCCTGGGCCGCCCCTTCTTCTGGGGGGCTACCTGCGTCAGCAGGTCATGCAAGGCGCCTGAAGATTGTGCCTTTGCCTGTGGGTGCAAGGGTACCTCCTGCTTTCCCAAGCTCTCCACCTGCAGCCTCAGATCCATGCATTAAAGTGAGCCACATCCTGGTCAGATACAGTTCTTTCATGCCACACAAGGAAAGTGCTCTCATGATCCATGTGCAATCGCCAGGATGATCAGACGCTGGAGCATCCAGCAAGGCTTGCTCGTGGGGGAAATGGGATGCATCATGCCAGGTTGCAGAGTAAAGGGACCTTTGAAGCAGCTGCAGGAGCAATCAAATCTGCAGCACCATCGGGCTGCTGTGCCCAGATGTAGAGGTACTGTGCTGTGAGGAAGCCGGTTGCCATCATGCCAAAAAACACCAGGACCAGGAGTTGTGACCTGTATGGCCAGAGTGCTTATATTAACCCTGCTCTCACCACAACAGCTGAGACTTCACGTAGGCACTGCAAGGCATATATGGTGGCATCTGTGTGTGCACAGCAATCATAGAGCCCGAACCTTGATCTTGCATCAGTCTGTTTGTTCTTCCCTTGGCTGTCATGGTTAGTATCCTGCCTATCCTGAAAGAATGAAGGAAGCTGCCATCCCGCCCCCTTCATGCGATGACGTCCTGCATCGGGGCTCAGCATGCCGCCTAACGCTGGGTAAGCTTGCTCATCAGCGCTGTATATATGCACAATACAGCACAGCAATCATCCCAGCTGGCATCCTTGGACGAACAGCACACGGCACAGAGAGCCCTTTCTTAGAGAACATCTATGTCCCGTCCCGGCCTTTCGTTACTTCAAGACGTCGAGACATGCAGGTGTTGCATGGCTCGCTTAGTGCCAGCCAACTTCAATTCTTGAGGTCCTGAAAGGCTTCGGAGTGGTGCCTTGCTGACAGAAAATCAGAATCCCGCACTGCGCTCTGCCCTTTCTCCGCGCAACCAAAGATGATGTACCTCGCCAACTGAAGTGAGTGCATTGTAGGACACCCCCTCAGTTTACCCAGGATGAGCTCAGATTCACCCTATGACATTGTAAGACTCATTGCGTCATGAGTTGGCGCTGTCAAAACACAATACTTGCGGCGATCGGGGTACACGCTTGCCTTGACTCGCCTCATTACTGCGTAGAGCTAGGGGCGGATCTCACATCTTTGCTGTAGGCTCTAGTACGGACGTATCTCTTGGCAGGCCGAAAGAACGTTGGACACTATCCGGAAAGCTCGGCAATCTCCAAGGTAGGGGTTCCAGCTCCGCAACCAAAAGGTCCGGGAGCGATCGAAAGGCCAACCATCGACATTGATGGACCACGGAGGCAGTCATCTGCAGTATTCCGACATCAAGCACTCGGTGGCTAAAATGCCAGGTAGGGTCGGGCGCAGCCGAACCATCATACAGGCATTGCAAAGACCTTTTCAACATTCCCACATACCATTAAGCATTAGGTGCATGGCGCTCCGCTCGCACTCAGCAAAAGCTTAAGCCCTAGTACCATCGATCTGTGATGAGTTCTGAGTATCAAAGAATTCGTTGGGCAACCCAGAAAGCAGCTCATACACCATTTTCATTGTCAGTGAGCTATTCGAGAATGGAAGATGGGCTGAGCACCAATCTAGATTGTTGGTGGTAGCGCCAGTTGGAGAATAATAATCATCACGCCCCGCCGCAAGGTGTCCGCAGCAATGTCTATAGGCGTCAGGCAGCCTGATAGAGGGTCTGTGACGGCACTGCAGTATTATTTTCACACATCGTAGACGTTTCTTGGCAGACTGCCTGACTTCTGTGCACATTGTGGATGGGTCATGAAAGGTAACAAGGGTTGTTGATTCTGCAGAAGCAGTGCAAGCTGGGCTGAGAAAAGCAGCGAGGACAGCCTTCCAGTCCTTCTGCAGCTTTGGACTGCCTCTTCTTGCTGTAGCGCTCTCAGCATGGACAATGGTACCTCCTGGCACCTTGCGATGAACACCGTGCTTGGGGCAGATACATCTTACATCATGTATACCTGCTCACGTGTGCTGTCGAGCTTCAATACCTTTCAAAAGATGCGTATTGTGGAGGGGTTTTGATGTAGCAGAAGCCTACTATGTGACATTGATTGAGATTGACACTTTCCTGGTCTCTTATTCACCTGACCATGCGTGCAGGCAAGGGCGCTGGACTTAAAGTCTGCAGAGGATCTTCAGAGAGCTATTCAGCATGCCAAGCACCAGGAATTCTCATTCACTCTGGTACGACGCCAGTCCTCACCCAGCAAACAGCCAGGCTTAATCTGCGCCTGGCACACAATATGCACAGCCAATGGCAAAAACTGTGGAAGGAAATTAAGCTGAGCAGTGACTGCCCTGCCTGCAGTTTCAGCTGCTGACAGCAGCAGGCGTGGTGGCAGCCATTGCTGCAGCCATCTACAAGTACATGAGTGCCGCCTCTGCCACATACCTGGTGGACTTCTACAGCTTCCGCCCACCCAGCAGGTATACCTCATTTGGCTCTGTCCTAAAACAGGACTTCATGCTCTGTGTGCATTGGGTTAAGTGGCTGCACTGGCTTCTAGGGGTGGTCAGCCAACCTGTACATACCTTTGCAGCTCACCCTTGCAGCACACACCCCGCTGCAGTAGCATTGGCAAGTGCTACCATTCTGTGTTGGCATGCAAGCACTCATGAAAAGCTGCAGGCTGTGACCTGTTGTAGGGCTTTTGTGTGGTAATCCATGCCCAGGTCAGGGGCATGCACAGTTCTGTGATGAGATGCTGCTCATGAGCAGCTCGCATTTTTTAAGGCTCTGATGAGCTGCATATGCCTTGCAGGCTAGAGACGACTCGCGCTCAGGTCATGGATGGGTGCAAGCTGCCTGAGAACAACTGTAGCCCAACCCTGATCACCTTCATGGAGAAGGTCATGGAGATCAGTGGCCTTGGTGACAGGACCTTCTTTCATGACGGTACAGCCCTCTGCAACCTTATTCTGCCTCAACATTGAAGCTACCGAGAGTGCTCTGTCAGACAGATGAGGCCACCAGAGGAAGGCCAAAGTGTGCATGCATGCGCGCCTGACAGAGCAAGCTATGCCGCAGATTGATATGATCCGGCCTTTCTGTGTTGTCCCGAGCAAGCCAATGGCATGCAATACTCTTTGTAGAAATTAAGCAGGCAAAATTGCAATCTCACACAGACAGGCGCTTAGTTTCACTTGTGCTATGTGCAGCTTGCAGAAAGGCAATCACGGAGAAGCTGAACATCAACATGGCTGATGCACGTGAAGAATCTGAGACCGCCCTGAACGTGTCAATCCAGCATGTGTTGGACCGCACTGGCCTCAAGCCCTCCCAGGTAAACAAGAGTCCTTCAGGAAATGTCCTATATGAAGCAGCATGCTGCATGTGCTATGCATCCTGATGGCTCGCCAAGGCCGTACCATGAATGTCTTCGTGAATTCCTTAAATTGCGCTCAGCACAATAGGTATGGGCTTCCATGATAGGTGGGGCCCCATGCAATGTCTCCTGCATAGGTGGGAGGAGGTCACTTCAGGTCATACTGGCTTTCCCTTCTGTGCAGACACTGTTCTCAAGTTCTCAGCCTGCTTGAGAAACTCAGAGGCTGTGGTGCGCTGTGCAGATAGATGGGCTGATCGTCAACTGCACAGCCTTCAATCCAACACCCTCTCTGTCAGCAGCTGTCGTCAAGCACTTCAAGTTCAAGTCCAGCATCCGCACTGTGAACCTGTCTGGCATGGGCTGCGCTGCCTCTGTCATCTCTGTCGACATTGCCAGAGACATGCTCAAGGTGGGAATCCAGAATCCCTCCCCACAAATTCTGTCAGGAACGCCTGGCTTGTGCAGATATTTGCAAGGCTGTTTGGCGCTCCCAGCACTGTGGAAGAGCATTAATACTCCGTCTCTTTGGTGGGAGTACCCAGCGACCAGCGCAGCTGCACCCGCTAGGCATGTGCTCATGCTGTTGATAAATCGCGCCGACTAGAGAGCCAGCATCTCATCCTATGCGTCAGTGTCTGCCTACACCTCATTTGGGCTTCTGCAGAGTTCAGGAGAGGTCATGCTGGTTCCGACATGGTGCTGACAGCACAGCCGCCTGCACACCTGCATTTACAAGCCCTGTCCTCCTGCCAGATGTGCATGGCCTCATCAGGCTCTCATGAGGCTGTGCCTGTGCAGGCGCACCCCGGCATGCGCATCATCATTGCGGGCACGGAAAACATCCTGTGGAACATGTACAACGGCAGCCAGAAGTCCATGCTCATCACTAACTGCATCTTCCGTTGGGGTGGATTCGCGGCACTCCTCTCAAACCACCCCGCGGACCGCTTCCGCGCCAAGTACAAGCTGCAGCACGTTGTCAGGACGCACCTGGGCGGCAACGAGGACGCCTACAAGTGCGTCCCTCACTCTATACTCTCCTGCTGCATGTCATGCAGATGCACAGACCTGTGCTGGGATGTACACCCTGTGTCGCTCGCTGCTGAGAGGCTGAATGAGGGATCTGATCTGGTTGTAGCTGCTGGACAGGATGCCTTTTGGGCACCCTTCAGAAAGGTGTCGCTCATGCTGGCGTCCGGTCTCCTCGTGCACATGGGCTTGTGAAAGGTGACAGGCGTTCAGTGCTCCATGATTCGTCCTGCAGTCCTGCAGTCTGGTGGTCCAGCTGCAACCACATTGATGGTGATAGGTACCATTGAGAAGGCTCCCTGTGCAGTGTGGTGATCCAGAAGGAGGATGACGAGGGCATCATTGGCGTCAAGATTGGCCGTGAGCTGATGAGTGTGGCAGCAACGGCCCTCAAGTCCAACATCACCCGCCTGGCGCCCCTGGTGCTGCCCCTCTCCGAGCAGCTGCTCTTCGCCGGCAACTTTGTTGCCCGCAAGGTAAGGGACCTGACTCCCTACAAGCCCATGCGTTCTGTGTGCCTGGAACAGGTAGATTGCACTCAAGGTGGGGTTGTTATTTGGGGTGTGTGGTGGCCTGTCTCATCAACATGCAGCCGCTATCATGGCATATGTAAGCGCTTGACTCCTATAGACTGCAACGGTGCGCGTCGTGCCGCAAAGCAAGACAAGCGTGCTCATGTCAGGGGAGCTTTGTCAAAGTAACCTTGCAGCCAATCGCCAGCAGCTCGTCATGGTGTCATTGGGTTTGTATTGCAGGTGCTCGGCATGAAGCTGAAGCCCTACGTGCCGGACTTCACGACAGCGTTTGAGCACTTCTGCATCCACCCGGGCGGCAAGGCAGTCATCATGGAAGTCGGCAAGCAGCTGAAGCTGCGGCCCGAGCAGACGCTGCCCATGCTGGTCCCCTTCGAGCGCTATGGCAACACCTCATCCTCCTCCACCTGGTGAGCTCCTTGAGCAGACAGAGCTCTCGTATTAGCGTGGCCTCCTGTAGATCCCCTAGGTTGCTGAGATCATGCGTAGGCACATAAGCACACCTGCTCATCCTGCTGCCTGCTCAAGCACTGCATTAGCAGCCTGCATGAGGGAACGACTTGCTTCCCGCCATAGACTACGCCGTCTGGTGTGTATTAGAGCTCCGCCATAGGCCATACGGCTGTGATGGGGCGCAGGCTGATTGTGGTGCCTTGCCTGCACCTGCCAGTAGCGGTGCCAGTTCAGGTTGTCATGCAATCGCCACCAAGGAGCCTCCCTTGCGTCCTGCACTGGATGGGCTCAATTTTGCGCTTGAGACCTCTCATCTTAGGGAGCGTAGACTGAGCATTGATCACGCTCCTTGCATTGCAGGTATGCATGGTCATACGTGGAGACCTTCCAGGGCGTCAAGAAGGGGGACCGCCTGTGGCAGCTGGCCTTCGGCTCCGGCTTCAAGTGCTGCTCCGCGGTGTGGGTCGCCCTCAAGACGAACGACGAGAAGCATGACGCCTGGACGGACACGGAGTCCTACCCCTGAATGCACCCCATGCACGATGGCCGGGCTGCAGAGCCCAGGTGCTGCGGAAAGATCTGAGCTTACAGCTCGTGGTGAGAGCACCTACGCCTTGCTGGCATGGCGCTCACTGCACAAGCACGAGTCATAGGAGAGTAATGGGTCCAAGATGCCTCTCCCGAGCAGGACAGGAGACCAGCCTGCCAGACACAGGCTTAGCGCCTGTGACAACCTGTGCTCTGTCCTGTTAGGGGCATGCGTCATGGCACTATCACCGATCACAAGAGCTGTTGACTCCCAACACCAAGCCCAAAGACTAAGCAGCCAGACACAGTTTTCTGTCTCGGGAGAGACTCCCCTGTACATCCCTCTTTCTGACCTTGTGTATCATAGTCAATGGCTGGTCCTTGCGCAACCCTGTGCTCTGCAAGTGCACTCCATGCCTTGCAGAAGTGCAGGTTCGAAGTCCTCAAGTTCTGGCAGGTTGCAGCTGACTTTTGCAACGGCGCTGCCACTATCAAAGTGACTTCCCTGTATATGATGACCAGCATTGGCTGTGATGTTATACATCAGTGGCCCGTCCTGTCCTCTTTCTGTCCAGCATTCTATCCCGCATTGAAGCCAGGAAGACGCACTGCCCAATGGCAGATCTCAGAATTGAGCCGAGGCCTCGACGCCCTGCCTGCAGTGAGAATTTATCCAAATGCTTTTCCTAAAAGCTTTGGAGCCCTCAGGCCCGTATACACAGGGCCTTCTTTTGCGCTGCACAGAGGTGCAAGCTTGATGCAGCCTCAGTGCAAGCCATGGTGTGCATCTTTGGCCGCCTTACATCTGTTGAATCCCTTACAAGTACAGCATACCTGGTGGTGACAAGAGCATGGAATCACATACAGAATCGGGTTCCAAGGAAGCAGACAGACTCAGAAGCTTGTGGTTGGGGTCCAAATGAGATGGGATGACTGCTGATGCTGCACTTATCCTGAATGAGAAGAGGATTGTAGGTGATGCAGCTTTGACAAATGAATGTTCCCTGACACACCCAAGTTGATGTATGGACTGTTTCAAATGACAACTTTTCATGCGGGCTAGTTACACGCGTGCCCTAGACATGTATGGTGCACACTGTGCACAGCATATAGCCCTTTGTAAGGTTTCTAAATGGGAACAGATCTGCCTCTGCATACGTGAGGACTTGCATCCCAGTTTGTGCGGCTGTTGCAAGGGAAGCTGATGGACGTATCTGAATGCTAATGTTTGCAATCGCTCGGCAGGGCACGTACATGCTTCGACCTTGACGTACAGGCCCCCTAGCCACCGCATTATGAGCCAGTTGCTGGAGTTTGACAAACGTCACAGTGGTATGGCCCATACAGCAGCAGTGATGAGAGGGCAAAGCATGCATGACATGCTCTGATGTCAAGGTGTTGGCCAGAGATAGTTTGTGCACCCAGGTGCCAGCCTTGTAGAGAGACGCTGCAGATGCATTGCAACTAGTTGACAGAATGCAGACCCTCCAGCTTGGGCTGAGATCGGCTAGGCTGCTTTCCGCAGCATGCCGATCTGAGACCTTGCATGAAGCTCTCTCTGTCGCCCAGCGAACGATGACAATGCCTTGTCAATCTGCAGCAGTGGGGGTGCTATTTCTGGGATGTTCGCCCCTGAAAAGCGCATGGCTACCCCGGCTGTGGTCGGGGACTAGCCACGCATATTCGCAGCAATGCCTCTTCGAAGAGTGTGTAGATGTCCCGGTGCAGAGCAGAGTCACAGCAGTACTCCACACTCCTACACATGTCAGCGTTTCTACCGGTCCTATGTTGAAAGTCGAGCTGCAGGTGACCTGATTGATCCATATGGCAAGCTCATGCAGTAACGTGCAGTGATGCCCAGTGTTCATGATGCTGCCGCTGCTGCTGTGCAGGTGACGTCTGAGGAATTTTCTGATGCCAGCTCTGATGCTTTTGTTTTACACAGAGCAGCAGACCATGCTGTAGGTACAGTGCCCCTCCATCTTACCAGTATCACCTGCTTGAGGAATGCAGATGCAAGGCATGAGCAGGTATCATGTATGAGCAGCCTCACTGCAGCCTGCTGAGAGTGCTTTTGGTGCTGCAGAATTTGCAGAGATTCCAGATATGAGCAGCATTACTGACACTGTAAACACGGGCGCCATGACCCACAACATGCACCTTGTCATTCCCGAGCGATTCTGTAGCGCTGACATCACCTCCGAAGGTGACACACCAGTCTCTCGAACTTAGCATGATATGCATCCTCATCCGAGAGCAGCCTGGAAGTATGCTGATACATCCACCAACGATCCATCTGACTTTGCCAGACACTCCTGTCCTCGGCATCAATGAAATGCTTGCCCTGCTTGTGCTAGTCTCCCTCTACTATCCCTTATCCAGGTATGGCAGAGGGAAAGCAACACTTGTCCACAGGTGGTGATGTGGAGGTTGCCAGCATCAAAGAAGGTGCTCTCAGAGTCTACAGCGGGCAGCGCCTCTTTCCCTTGACTTTCCAGATGCCCGAGAGCGGCTTAGCGCTGAAGGATCGGAGATGGCATGCCTCCATGAAAGGGGGCAACGTCACTCTGGGCAGCATTGCCGCGACCGACCTGGAGGTCTATACCTGTGGTGTGTTCGCATTGCCATGTGCTTGTCCTGTGCGCTTGGCCGTCCGGTGTTAGGAGCAGTCTTGGTGTCTCGTGTGGTGTCTCATGTGCTGAAGCTGCGCAGCGCCCGCTTCGTGCTGCATTTCATCCATGCCTTCACAGTTTACTTGTGCAGTTGCATTGTCAGATTTGAGCGCCGCACATAGCAGAATCCACTTCAGTTATGCAAGCATCGCCTGCAGGAGGAGAGCTCAGCGGCAAAAGCTTGGTGGCAGGCGATGCAGACATTGAGACTGGCGGAGGCGATGTTGATGTTGGGAAGCTGATGGGCACCTTTGTACACGTCTCAACTGAGGAATCGGAGGTCTCTAATGACGCCTGCGGTGCTGTGAAGTGTGGCGCCATCTACGCAGACAACCTGCACCTGATCACAGGTATGCAGCTGCACTTTCTGTGTCCTAAGAGCACAGCGGCGTAAGATGAGTCAACCTGCCACAGGTCTTGTCATGACCCTACCAGCGTGTATCTGATTCACTCACAATGCGTCAGATACTGTGCATGTTCCTATGTGCACAGGGTGCAGGCCTACCATTCCAATTTCATGCGACACCTGCTGTGCAGTGGTTGCCCACAGATCCCTTGACTACTGGAAGCCCTGCCCTCAAATGCTGGCAGCTCCGATGGCCACACAGTTCAATCACATGGCTGCGTGGATGCCAGTCCTGTCTGAACAGCTTCATGGCTATGCAACTGCAGGTGGCAAGGGCGTCCTGATCCAGGAGCTTAACAGCAAGGATGCGTTTGTGGCCGCGCCTGGGGGCGCTGCAATCACTGTCGAGAGCCTGGCAGGCACCTGCGTGCTCTCAGCGGGAGGTCCTGCGCCAAACCGCGCTGTGAGGCCGGCCCCGCCGCAGGGCGTCGAGGCGCACCTCAGCGGGCGCGTGGGGCAGGTCATGCTGCTGTCCCATGGCGGACCTATCAAGCTGTACCTCCCGCACACAGCAGGTAAGGCGGATGCTCATGGACCTCACTCTTGCTTGATGCTTGATGCACGCATCATCCTTGTAGATTGTCTTGCTGTGGTAGTCTCTAACCATGTTGGCTCTAGTGCAGCACATACCATGAGCATTGCGCTGCCATTGAGGGTCCGCTCTCATAGGACGCTGGGATTCCTGGAGAGAGGAGACGTCAGGGAGTTCCTTGCAGGTCAGAGTACTCATTGGCTGAGGCTGGACGTGTGCTCTGGGATGCAGGGCAAGCCCTGACCGTCCTGATGAGGCCACCGGGGGCGCAGTCTCTGGAGGACCTGATATGCAGCTCATCCGAGGAGGGCATGACAGCGAGACTGGGCCAGTGGCAGCGGCTTTCCAGCTTTGGCAATGACAGCGCCCCCATATGGACGCCCCTCGATGTGCAGGGGGTTGCCAGCCTGCTGCAGCCGCTGCATGCTTTCAGGAGCACAGAGTGCTGCAGGTGGCTGGCTGAAGATGATGAGGTTGGTCAGAGCAGCAACGGCGCAGCCAGCGAGGACGAGACAGGTGTCTTGGGAGACCATGCTCTGGTCCTTATAGATGCTGCTGGGGGGGAGGTGAGCGTGCTGCAGCAGAGCTGGACTGAGATGATGGCAGCCAAGATCGGCAGCCCTGGCGTGGCTTTGAAGCCCTCAAAGGATCTGTAAATGTCTAGGGAATCACTGTGCATCTGTTAGGTAGGTCCATCAAAGCAAGAGCTGTAAGCGTGGCTGAGAATTATATGCTTTACATTGATCACAGTGCACAGCACTTTGTCCAGTGCTGTCAAGCCGCATCAGACCACAGCTGTTGAGACAAGTGCCCTCAGGACAGTAGGGGATCAATATGTTCGCAGTCAGACATGAACTCACAGGCAGCAACGAGAGAGCATGCACAACTGAACGCCAGATGCTTTTCTTAGATTCGAGCTGTTGCCACATCTTGATCACGTGGGCCACATGGATACCCGCATTCCATTGGCTGTTCAGGTAATTCACCACCGCTTTTGAGCGCAGCAAGCTTGAAGACTCAGGGGACGCTGTTTCCTGTTCCACTGCGCCGCTTCGGGGCAGCTTAAACGGCAATGGCTCTAGAAATGTCAGACCCTCTCCCCTTTGTTACCCCTTAGAACCCTAAGCCAGGCCTCTTGACCCGAGCTGCAGGGATCTGGTCATCGAGCGGACCCTGTCTGCACTGTAGGGGGCAGTTCAAGGGATAGGATTCCGCACTGCATGCTGCCAGCACGCCTGATCAGGGTAGCGCTTCCAGTCTCCCTGCATGTACCTGCGAGATCGTTGCTCCCAGCTTCACCTCCCAGATGCTCCATGGCAGAGGATCATTACCTCTCCAAGGCCCAGTAGCAGCTTTTGTAACACATTTCATGCCTCCTAAACGCCTTTGAATCTTGCTGTGCAGGCCGCTAGTCTCAGCGGTGCCATTGAGGTCTTAGGCAAAGGGGGAACGCCTGCGCCATCTCGTCGGTCGCGCGTGGCCTAGATTTTTCTAGTCAATGAAGCAGCTAGCGATAGCGGCCTCATCGAATGCCAAGATAGGTGTGTGCGTTGGCTACCCCCTGCTGGGTTCTTCCAGGTCCTAAGCTGGGATAGATGAACTCAGTCCGAGCAGCACGCGATGTGTGTTCGAACTATTTCATATCTTTGCAGGTAGTGTTTCAGAAGAAATAATCGGGATGGCAGCGAGGACGCGTCAGTACTGAGGGTATGCTCTAGGGCCCAGTCTTAAGTTGTCTCTCTGCCTGAGCAAACCCACTCCTCAGAGAATCCCTGCTTGCAATGTCTTCATCATACACGATGTAGTGGAGTTTTATCCGTCTGAGGCCCTCATTAGCCCCAGTGTGTGCCAGGGTCAAAGGGGTTGCTGACAGGTTCCTTATATGCCTGGCAGGAACGTTCATGCGGGAATGGGCGCTGGTATGGAATCAGTGAGTAGCAGCATGGGCTTCTCGCCCATGAACAGCGAAGCCTTTGCAGGCAACTTTGCTGACGCCTGCGCTGAGCCTCATGAGCCTCTTAAGAGAGCTCAGGCAACTGCAGCAGAGTCGCCCCTCTATGTGGGCAATCTGGGCAAATACGTCCAGGTAAGCTATCCTATGCTGGCGTCAGTGCTGCCAGCAGGGCACTCCCAAACGCATGTACTCTAGCATCACGCTGATACCTTATCACATTTCCACCTATTCTAGAGCCTCTTCTCGAGATTCTATCTGCTGAGGCAAAAATGTTTGATGGTAGTGTTGTGCGCTGGGTTGCAGCAGTATAATACTTCAATCCAGCACATGACGCTGGCATTAGACCTTTCTGCCTGAGCACAAGGACGAGCTTCATGATCAACATTGATTCCTCATGCAGACCGGGGTGCTGGGGAATGGCACCTTTGGCTTGGTGATACAAGCAGTAGACAATGAGGCACAGCCGCCTGTTGAGGTGGCCATCAAGCTCCTTCCCCGCGGCAATTTCATCAAGAACTTCAAGACATACGTGAACCGGGAGATCCTGCACCAGTCTTCGTTGAAGCACCCCTTCATCATATCTTTGCGCGAGGTACGTCACATGTCCTCTGCACATGGACTCTCCTGCAATTGAGATGAAGTTCATAGTACTGGATTGCCCAACTGCAGTGACCAGGGCTAACCTAATTTGAGCCGCTGGCCACCGCATGTGTCAAAGATATGAGAAGCCAGCGCGTGACTTGTTTGCCTGCATGACTTGAGGCGTCATTCAGAGCATGCAGCATGTGAGGGTATGGGTGGAGTGCAAGTGTTTCTCACACCCACGCACCTGGCCATTGCAACATGAGGAGCTGACTGTTGTACATGTCATGTGTCGATGATGTATGAGGGCAATGGGTGGGGTGCAGGTGTTCCTCACGCCCCAGCACCTGGCCATTGCGATGGAGTATGCCAAGGGCGGGAACCTCTTCCACTACCTGCTGCAGCATGGCCCGCACTGCCGCCTGACGGAGGCCAAAGCCCAATGGATATTCCAGCAGCTGATCATTGGCCTGGACTACTGCCACCGCAGGGTAAGGCCTGCTACCTTTGCAATCCAAGCCTTTCACCTCTCATCTTCCCACTCCTTCCAGGCTGTTCTGTGATCCATCAGGTAAGGTGCAGAGATTTTAGCTTTAAGACATCTCTGCCCTGCAGCTCCTCATCAGGTGCAGTCTGTGTCGGGCAAAACAGCTAACCCTCAGACACCTCTGAAGCTGTCTGAGTGTGTCTTACTGACTGGCTGCTCTCATAAATCACGACTTAAAGACAAGACATAGCTGCAGTTTGTGTTCGGCAGAGCATCACCCTCAATAGACAACCTCTCGGACACCTCTCATGCTGTTGGGTGTGCCCCACTGATTGGCTGCACTAAAGTTTGCGCTGCAAATGCGCAGGGCGTGGCAAACAGGGACCTGAAGCTGGAAAATCTGCTGCTGGACAGAGAGGAGGGCCCGGGCAACCGGCCGCTGCTGAAGATCTGTGACTTTGGGTACTCCAAGCACGAGATGAACTCGTCGGCCAAGACCAACGTGGGCACGCCCATCTACATGGCGCCGGAGATCATCCTGGGCAGCAACCGCTACAATGCGAAGGTGTGCCCTCCACCCTGCTCAGCCGCTTCCCCCTGACAATGTAACGTCTCGGGGGAGGTTTCTCACTCTGCTTGGCAGGCTATAATGCCGACAGCTGCATTGCCAAACAAGGCAGGCAGGACCGCACTAGTGCCATGTTGTTGCGCCTGGCTTTGCCTGCAATGCAGGGCTCTTTAGCGCATCCCCGCTCCCAAGAAAGGACTTATCAGGATTGTTTTTCAGTAGCTTCTCCGCTGTGTATGGACATATCAGGTGGACTACTGAGTTCTGAGCAGTGCAGTCTGAAGTCATGATGGTGTGCGCAGATGGCTGACATCTGGAGCACGGGCATCATCCTGTATGCCATCCTGTTCGGGCGCTACCCCTTCCACGCACAGGAGCGGGAATACGCGCGGCGCATCGTCGACGCGGCCTACGTCATTCCCGCGGACGTGCCCGTCAGCCCGGTCTGCCTGGACCTGGTCCGGCGTATCCTGGTGGCCGACCCAGCGAAGCGCCTGTCCATGGAGGGCATCAAGAGGCACCCCTGGTTCCTCAAGGACCTCCCGCCTGGCGCCCTGGACATGAATGACTTCTACCTGCAGGCCCCGCCCTTCCTGAACCAGGTACAGCCCCTGCCGGACCCCATTGCTCCTCGTTTGAGCGGGACAGGTCCCTCTGCTCATGAGTGTTCAGCGCTGGAAGTATCCTGCCTGAGGTGCATGATTGGGTACTCCATAGATCTACAGAGGCTACCTGACATGTCAAGGGCAGCGGCATGACCTGTAGCAGTGCTGCGGTCCTTGCATGTCGAGCAGCGCTGTCGTGTTTCCATTGTATTCTCAATCAGAGGTCGAGGTGCTCGCCGGCTTGCAGTGCATGCCGGGGGTCACCGACCCCCTGCAGCCACAGCAGCTGCAGAGCGAGACTGGATGCCTGCCTATGCAGTACAAAGAGGGCGTCTACTCCCTTATGAGGCAGGCACAGCTTGTGGGGCAGCCAAGCACGCCCTTGGAGACCTGCATGGGCCTGAAGCCCTGCCTGTGAGGGCGCCCTCTCCCAGAGGAGGTTCCAGATCAGGCTCGAGACAGGTGGCGCGCTCTTTTGAGGCAATGGCCGTGTGTGGCAGACAGTCTGTCAGAAGCGGCGGTGTGTAGCGCGCCAGTGTGCGGTCAGAGAGAATGGCAAGGAGGGCAGTCTGTGCCCATTGCCATTCACTGTAGAGGTGTAGAGGAGCCTACCGTGCATCATAGCGCGGTAATTGGGTGGCCATCTGTTAGCAGGTACAGCATTGGAGCTGGCCTGCAACAAGTGGCACGCAGGGTGCGGTGTATTTTCAGATAAGGACTCTCAGCAGCCAGGATTTGATAGTCTGAGAGAGTGTGCCAGATCAATGGCATCAGCGGCTGACTGCGGACATGCATGCAGCAGCCTGGGGCTGGTGCAGGGCAATGCTCCTGCTGATGTCATGCAGGCTGGCGTGTCTGCCGTACTAGGTAGCAATCTTATAAAGCAGCAGGGTCCAACGTCTGGAGCTGTCTCATGGTCATTCAGGTTGACAGCCAGCAAGAGCCAGAGTGAGAGTTCCCTGGTCCGTCAGTCATCCGGCAGGTTGTCTCATTTGAATAAGGAATGCCTTGAAATACTTGGACGTGGGCCGGGTTGCATGCATTGTCTGGACAAAGCTACACAAGGGAGGTCCAGCCTTCTAAAGGGCGCATCTCGTTTCGAGGGTGCCACTCCGGCTGATGATGATTGTGCTGAGATATCAGGAGACAACCCACGAATTTTCAATGCTTTTTTGCCTCACCGGCCTATGGCTCAGGCGCGAGATTTGTAGACAGCAAGGGCGATGAGCGAGACCCTTTGCTTAGCGAGATAGTGGATACAGCATTGCTGTCTTGTCCCCAGGATGTATCCTAGGAGGAGCAGCGTTTTGGATCCAAATTCAGGTGCAGAATACCTTCCAGACGTGCTCTTATTTGCAGGAGCATGCCAATTCTTAAGACAGAAGTACCATCAAAGCCCTGGTGCCGTGGTAAGTCAAAAGAGCCCAGCAGATGAATGATAAAGGTTGTCCAGCGCTTCAAGACTGTATCCCATCAAGAGTGGTCCGCTATGGCTGCCTCTTCAAAACTGTCACGCCGAGGACTGCTTTATTGGTATGACACCAGGCACATGAGTTTGGCATTGTGATCAGGCCATGTGCCTGGTTCTGAATTGATGAAAGGTTAGGGTTGGCAGGTCATTGATGCTAAGTCTGCAGAGATATACGGCCAACTCCCAGCATTGCATGCAAAAGACGTTGTTACTACAACGCTATCAGCTACAAGCAGCCACTCTTTTGCTTGCAATCATGGATCCATCCAGATGACTGTACACATGTAAGATCTTCCAGAGATCGTAGTATCATCCCCAGGCCTCTCATAAGGGTCATGCTCCCTTCGAGCCTGATGCGTTCACAACATTGCACTCCAACTCCTGCTTGTGGATTTGCCTCGAGGCCTCTCACAGCCCAACATTGCTCTGTCATCCAGCACAGGATGCCACATTACCAACAGGTCTGCAACGAGCTGAGCATCAGCAAGACAACTGCGCTCAGAACTCCTGGCTGACAGATGGTCCCTTGCCCCCAGACTTCTTGGGCAGAAGCACCGAGTGGATGTTTGGCAGCACACCACCTGCGCATCAGACAGCATTTCAGTGACGCTTTCATGCCTCCTGCCTCAAAGCCCTCTGAATACGGAGCGGGAGAAAGCGCCGCTGGGGTGTAATGAGCGCCCAGACACTTGGACCACTCAGAGAAGCACAGCTGGAGCGCTACTCCACATGGGGCATGTGTTGCTGAGAACGGGCAGGTGTGCATTAGCAATCATTGCCATTGCAGCTCACAGGAGCTCCTGGACTTCTCTCCATGGGAAGGCCAGAGGGTAAGCCGTGAAGGTGTTGGGATGCAACATGACATTTCAAGGCACGTGCGCTGCTGCACATAGAGCAGGCCCATGTGGCTGCAGCCCAGAGTCAGGTGGCACACTCAATGAAGAAGTTCTTGCCCAGCAGGCATTGGTATCGATACCCATGCGACCATCTCTGCAAAATGACCCAGCGCCGGGCAGTGGGCTGAAGAGTGTGGGGGAAAGGGCACAGGAAGTAGACCTCAGTGGCATGGGAGAAGCAGAACAGCTCACCGGAGGCGATGGTGACGCCGCTGAGCAGCTTGCTCAGCTCCTCATCGTTGCGGACAGCCAGCTGGATGTGGCGGGGGATAATCCTGGTCTTCTTGTTGTCGCGGGCAGCGTTTCCAGCTAGCTCGAGAATCTCAGCTGCCAGGTACTCCAGGACTGCACACTTTGAGCTTTGTCAGGCTCCAGCTAGCACTGTGCATGATGCCACCCCAGGCCAGAGCTTCACCACAGCTTACAAACCCAGTGGTAACAAAACACTTCCGAAGGAAAGATCAGAGGTCGGTCACCTGCTGCGAGGTACACGGGTGCACCAGCACCGATACGGCTTGCGTACTGCAGGTGAGGAGAGAGGTTGTGGAAGAGAAATCCAATCAACAACAAAATTCAAAATCGACGCCTTGGTGTATGCAGGTGCCTCAGGCATGAGCATCACACGACAGAAAGAGCGTGCAATTCACCTTGCCCTTCTTCAGGTATCTGGCGATACGACCGACGGGGAACTGCAACGCACAGATACTTTGGTGACATGGGTTGTGGTGAAAATGCTACTGCCAACTACGGACATTCCATCATGATAGGAGTCCAGTTGGGCATGATATGCTATATGCTGTAATCTTGCAGGTCCCTTCCCACCTGCAGGCCGGCCTTGGCGCTCCTTGACACAGCCTTCTTGGCAGACTTTCCCTTGCCGCGACCTGACATCTTTGCAACGTGACTGTCGCTGCGCTATGAACAGTCGCCGATCAGTAAAACGATATGAACAGGGTCACAAACGAATTCTTTTGTCTGCTTCAGAGAGTGGCATGCACTTTGAGAAATGGGGTTAGGTGATCGGTGAGGTGATCAGTGGTCACATGACAGCTGACTCAGATGCCAGGGCGGGCGCACTACGATCAGCAATAACTCTGAAAAGGCCGGCAAAGGTGGATACATTGGAACATCCAGCAATCATGGAGGCAGGAGACCGCGTCGCCAACCTGTTGGGCCACCTAAACCCCGCTTACATGCCAGAGGTGCCTTCTTTGACAATCACATCAGCAATGCACATCACAGCATATACGCTCTTGATTGCGTCAGAAAAGAATTTATCATTGAGGCTGTCGAAGACTAGTGACAACAAGGTCTTTCCCATACAGCTCTGACTCTTGCCGATCGTCACGTTGTTAGACTTGTGCAGGGCGGACTTAGGGCAGCACCTACCTCTGCAAGCTCTTCCAAGAAGCCCAAGGTTGCTGTTCTCGGTGAGTCATCCAGTCCCTCCGGCTTTGGCAATTGCAAGCGGGGTTTCAGCACCTACATAACTGAAGCAGGGCTTGGGATTCTTGGGCTGCGGCAAGACCAGTCTCTTGCTGGCACAGGTGCTGCTGGAGGCATAGGTCAGCCCCTGGCGCTGCTTCTGAAGGGCTCAAAGCTTGTGGGGGAGCTGAGCCTGTATGATATTGTCGGCACAGAGGGTGTCGCGGCAGACCTGTCTCACATTGACAGCAGCGTCAAGGTAGCTCTCCTATATCTGACTCTTCCCCATTGTCCTGTGTCAAACTCTGGCGCATGTCCACATGTGCGCCTGGAAATTCTTGAACAGGAGGTAGTGATGGTTCCCGTTCAAGATACTCTAGGCGTGCATGTGGGTGTGCAGCACCTTTCAAACATCATCATTTGTTTGTCTGCGTGCCCCGAAAGCGATGTGTGGCTGCCTTGGACACCAACCACACCTCACTGAATGCACTTTGATGACTAGTGCGGCGTACACCTGGCAGCTGTACCCTCTGATGATCTGCTGCTGCTCTGCAGCTCTGTGCAACGTCACATGTCTCTCAGACACCATCTCCCACAAATGTTATGAGATGTCCTGTTGCGGGGAAGATTCAGCATCCCAACATTGCTCCCGTGGTTGATAGGAGCTGGTACTGACCACGCTGCTGCTTGATGTGACGAGCCCATGGTGATGATTGCAGGTGAGCAGCGCAACAGGCGCAGACAAGCTGGGAGAGGCACTGTATGACTGCGACCTAGTGGTCATCCCTGCCGGCGTGCCCAGGAAGCCTGGCATGACTCGCGATGACCTCTTCAACATCAATGCAGGTACTGCATCCCTCCTTCTTTCAGGGCGTGGCGCATACGATATGCTTGATTGAGAATCACTGTTGCTGTTCCTCTCAGCACAGCATGTAGGTGTGTGGCATCTTTGCTTGCAATTGAACAGTGTTAGGTGGGCTATGCAATGCTGTTCCTTCCGCATGTGTCAAGAATTGCAGCATAGCTTCAGACATAGGCAGCTTCAAAGTTTGAGCAAGAAGGGGCCTGCATTTGCAGGCATTGTGGCAAATCTGTGCGCTGGGATTGCGAAGTACTGCCCTGGGGCCTGGGTGGCAATTATCTCCAATCCAGTAAACTCCACAGTACCCATCGCAGCTGAGGTCTTCAAAAAGTGAGCACCCTTCCCTCATAGCTTCCCATGCTGGTGACATGCTACCTGGATGCGCAAAAGGCTTGCTCTCTGGAGTTGTGAGTGCTGTGGATGATGCTCATCATACGCTGAGACTCAATCTACACAGTATAGGCGCATCTGTGGCCAACCTGCCTCACATCCATGTGTCTGCTGAGCTGATACAATCGAGAGCGGAGATTTTGCTAGAAGCTTTTATGTGCTGGTGCAGAGCAGGCACGTATGACCCTCGCAAGCTGCTCGGAGTGACGAAGCTGGACGTCCTGCGAGCAAACACCTTCATTGCCGAGGCCATTGGCAAGGCGCCGGAGAGCGTGTCTGTGCCCGTCATTGGCGGCCATGCTGGTGTCACCATCCTACCTCTGCTGTCCCAGGTGCACCCTCTTTGCCCAGTCACAGGCAGTCTTGCTGGCAATGGTACTCTGCTGCGCCAAGAGCGCCCTGAACATGCTGATTCCATCTGGCGATATGTGCTGCTCTACTACTGCTGTTTGCTGTTCCTGCTTGCGCCATGCTACCCCAGTTGAAGTCTGCAGGTGTGGTGTGCATCGACACCATTGCAGCAGACTTCAATTGGGGTAGCAAGCCTCCTGCTTTGCTCTGCGGAGTGTGTCCTTAGGGGTCCTCTGCTATTTACGTCCATTGAATAAATTATCACGTGGGCATCCAGGCAACGCCGCGGGTGGATGTGGGGACTGACAAGGCGAAGGCCCTCACAGAGCGCATCCAGGACGCCGGCACAGAGGTTGTCAAGGCCAAGGCATGTCTCCCCCCGCATGCAGCAGTATTCACTCCCATGCAGCCAGCTACTCTTCTGACATAGTCTCTGGCAGACCCCTCCTTCATGATGCTAGAGTTGACCTCTGATCGAGTGCTGACAAGCCCAAACCCACTGCCGTTGCACCTTAGGATTGACTTCTTCAGGCCCCGGTCTTGTGAATGGAGGAACATCAAGTCAAGAAGAGCATAGCCTATGCAGCAACAAATCTGCGTGGTGCTGTAGTGTGCTGTCTGCGCAGGCCGGCAAGGGATCAGCGACGCTGTCAATGGCGTACGCAGCGGCCAAGTTTGCGGAGTCGTGCCTGCTGGCGCTGCAGGGGCAGTCTGTGGTGGAGTGCGCCTACGTGGAGTCCCACCTGACCGACCTGCCCTTCTTTGCCTCCCAAGTGCGCCTGGGGCGCAGCGGTGTAGAGGTGCGCCCAAATAGCGTCTCTAGCACTGGAAGTCACCTTGTTTACCTCATGTACAGACCAGCCTGCCCATCTTCAACCTGCAAAGGCTCCTGGGCGCCATTGCGCAAGTTCAGCGCCAGAACAGGAGCCTTTGTTGGGACCTGCCTCCTGCACCTGCATTACTTCATTTGGCTGGAAGAGGAACTGCCTTGAGGGGCAGTCTTGCTCTGCATGGCTCTGTGGCAATACTTAGTCTGATTGCCACTTTGCAGTGCTATGAGCCTACCAGAGTGAGAGGGTGATGGGGTGTGATGCAGGAGTACCTCCCCTTGGGCAGGTTCAACGAGCTGGAATCCAAGAACTTTGAAGCGCTCAAGTCCGAGCTCAGAGGTAGCATACAGAAGGGCATAGACTTTGTGCACAAGAGTGAGTCCTTGCATCTCCTCTAGTGAGCTTTTATTTGTCAGAGCTGATGCCATGCTTCTGGTTTCGTCTTTCCACCCCTTGGAGCACTAAAAGTCGAGTACATGTACGCGAGCTCAGGCTTCTTTGCAACGCCATCAGGCACATTTGATCACTCATCACGGGTCATGCATTTGCAGGCTGAGCTGCTCAAGAGCTCTAGGACATCAACCAGACGCACATTTGGGTGGGCGGCTTGCAGTCCGTGTGTACATACAGATCCTCATATCTAGGCTGTAGCATTGCTGTCCTAGGGCTGCGCCTGGAAGAGTCACATTAGATGCCCCTTTAGCGGCTGTGGCGTCTGTCTGGGTATGTGTCGGTGAGAGGAAATTTCCCTCCTGGCTTGGAGATACATCTGAGGTGGCTGCCAGCTTTTAGGTGACTCGCGCTAGTTGGTTTAGGGAAATTCGACAACATTACAACGGCTCACTTTCGGCTTAGGCTTGGGGTAGGAGGAGTTCCGCCAGCATTGATAAAGTTTCTACGCATCTTGCGTGCCATGTTACCTGTTGGAGGTATGGCAGATTGGTGAGGCTAAGTTAAGGTATCTGTAGCTATATAGGTAGATGTACTGCGGGTATCCTTCCAGCCAGTGCACAACTGAAGACCTCGAGTGTCTCATGGACTGTAGAAGTATGACAACACTAATCTGTCCGTGTACATGTGTGCACATGTGCGTCAGGATGAGTCAATAAGGCTGGGTGCATAAGACGGTCTGCATATGTGTGGCCACATTGTGATAAGCATGCAAAACTTTACATGTGCTGCAACCTCATGGTAAGAAACCTGTAGCCTGGGCTTTGACCAATGAAGCCCTTGAGACAATGCCGGGACCTGGGCCCCTCTCAATGCTCCATTTGGACCCAGCCAGTGCATATGTGACCTAACATGTCTATGCAAAGAATCCCAGTCCCTGTCACGTCGTGCATCATGTCTGGACGTTCACTGCACGGTCCAGAGACTCAGCACTATATATCACAGGAGTCGCAACACAACATCTGATGCATGCCAAAAACGCACTACGCTGTATGAAATGACTCAACTGGCAGCCATTGCTTGCCTCTTACTCATGCTTCGGGAGTAAGGGCTGCAACTGTGACCAGCCCTTTTTAGATGGGTACCCCAAACGCGATCCTTAAGGATCAAAGCGAAGACAGGACCGAAAATTCTGCTCTCAAGAAGCATGGCAAACAAAAATTGTGAAGACTGTCTGGTACTGGCTGCGTTTACGCATGCACCCATCCCTCTCCACCTGTGCCTAGCAGAATTTGGCTTGCCAGAAGCCAGTGATGCTGTTCACATCCACAGCACAGGCTGCTTATTGCTTCATGACAAAATAAATTCCAACTCCTCGTTGCTGGACCTGGTCTCCTGATATCAATCGATCCTTCATACTTCCAGACATCACCCCTTAGCATAGTATTCTTCATGCAAAGTCCTCAGCGCACAGTGTACCATCTAATCAGCCCACAGTACGAGCACCAACATTGCTAAGGACCGCAAAGCATTGGGCCATTTTTCTTAAGATGCTTCCGGCATCCTGACAAGTGCCTGTGAAGCTGGTGTGCAGGTCCAGCGTCACTCAGAAGATTGTACAGCTTCATGTGGCAGAGAAGATACTCTCTGCCCTCTTCAGTCTGAAGGATGGGCCAGCGTTAGGCACTCAGTCCTCACCAATCACAGTATGTATGCCTTTATCTGCTGGAAGGTTTGTGATCCTTGTAGAGGGCCGGATCTGCTTTCAGGCCTCATTCAAGGTTGCAATCCTGTCAGCCGAGCAGCTGCTACCCTTCTGAGTTCTGGGGAAGGGGGAGATATGAGCAGCAAAATTGTCTAGCAGGCCGCTCATGCCAGATATCCAGTATCATCAACAGCTACAAGAAGTTGAAGAACTCCCTACTGCCAGCCGCAGTATCCAAATATATATATTTCTTTAGCTGCAATGCCTTGCTCAGAGACTACTAGAAAGACTTGCGGTGGATTCTCATGGCAGTCATCCTCTTCCTTCCGGTTGCTGATCTCAGTGCTCATATGGTGACTTTAAAGATCGGCCTTGAGTACTTTCGATGCAGGATGTAGCTTTATGGCACTCGCCTGGAAGTGAGTACTATCTCCTTGATCAGCCAGTCTGCCTCAATGGGCTCAGCTCGCATTAAACCTTCGCTGTGGCTGACCCTTTACGCCCTCTCAAAGATGTCCCGGCATGGCCCATATAAATTGATGAAGCACCATGCTGATCCCGGTCACCTTTCTTTCCCACATCTGCCTTTGCAGACGCCGCCACTGCAGCAGTGCCACAACCTGCCACTGCATCGGGTTGCACGGCACGCTGCACTTTGATGCTCTGCACAACATGTAGTCAACCGGAGGCTGACAGCCTTCATGTGCGGCTGCAGTGGCTTAGCTTCCCCATTCTGCAAGGGGCTTGCGGCCTTCGCTCGCAGCAGGTATGGGACTTCTCAGAGATTGTGCGGTGGTGGTCGGTGAAGGCCTGCGCCTGGGTGAATATGTGGAATAGCCTTGCCCGCTGTACGAGGGCATGCAGGCTTCACTCGCAGCAGGTCTCGGACTTCTCCTCGGAGGAGGTTGGGTGGTGCTCTGCATCGAAGGCCTGCGCCTGGGGCCCTCCCACCTTCATGGCCAGGATGTTGACCAGCGCCAGGCAGTCGCAGTGCCCCGGGAACGCCTCCACCGTCAGGAGAGCCGCCTGCAGCAACCCGGACACCAGACCGTCAGACATCTGGTCGAACAGTGACTTGCAGGGCCCTTGCTGAGAAGGCCCCATGTGGGAGCCCTTCAAATGCGCGTTGGTTCCCACAGCATGCATGCTCCTTGAGGCCATGAGTCAGTCGCGCCGCTGGGCGCTGACGCACAGGCAGAGGCCTGTGGTCCAGAATTCCAGCAGGGGGGCAGCAGCCAGGACAGCAGCTGTGCTGCATGGCAAGCCATCGGACTGCAACCTGAGCGGTACCTATGTGCACCATCCATCTCTTGCAAGCGCACCTCACATGGCTGTCTGGGTGCCCAGTGCTGTCTGTGCACCCAACCAGCCAAAAAGGGCATCTGCAGCAAATAAGTGGTGCATCTGTGCCTTGGCAAGTAAGATATAGTGTAGAGGACCTGACCTGGATGGGGGCGAGCACGTGGTACAGGACGTGCCAGTTGAGCTCCAGGACGGTGTGCTGCTCCTTGCGCAGGTTGCACTTGATGTCGTCCAGGATGGCGTCCAGGTTGACGTTGTTGAGGGCGGCGCAGCTGTAGCTGCTGGTCACCTTCATGCAGTCCATGCGGCTCTCCAGCGTCGCCTCGTCCGGCAGCTGCCGCCGCGGTGTGTTCTTCGGCAGCATCAGACCCATTGCCTGCACCAGACAAGAACCTCAGCAAGGGGATGCCATCATGATGCGCATGGCTCAGATACCAGGTATATGGAAGATCTCTGTTCACCTACCGGAGTAAGGTGTACACCTCTGGGCAAAGCCAGAGAGCAGACAGGACAGGACTGCAGCCAATGGCCAAACGCTCCTGCGTCCCCTGAGATTCCTTATAAGCAAGCTTGAAATCCATGACTACTATAACCACACTACCGGAGCAACCTGAGCTGAAGAGAGCTGAAGTGCAGATAGCATCAAGGACAGCAAGGGCTCACCGAGAGGTTCAGGCGCTGGCGGTCCTCATACAGGTTGCGCAGATTGCGCAGATGCTTCTTCCTCAGCTGCAGCAGCTGTTCCTCCTGGGCAGGCGTCAACCGCAGCATCTGCGCAGGAGTCAGAGCGCCTCAGCAAGTTACTCACTCCACATCTTGCCCTTCTCTCTTCATCAAAGAGGTACACTCGATGTTTCTCTTTCACCTCTCAAGTGAGGACCCAGCACGAGCCGACGTGACATGCAAGGAGGACCCCATGCAGCTTCCCCTATGCATGCTACAGTGCCTCAAAAGTGCACCGCAACCTCAGGCAGCCACCCCTACACTCTGATCGAGAGGGCGGGAGTAGGGAGCGCACATCGAGGATGCGGCGCCACTTGGCGGTCTGCACGTGGCACTTGATGTTGGCCAGGGAGCCGACGTCCTGGCTGAACAGCGCCAGCACCTTGATGCCCTCCGCGCGCATCGCGTTCTGGCACTTCAGGCTGCAGGCCATCATGTTCTCCCGCACCTGCTCAATCACCTTCGGGTCCACCCCCTTGCCTGCGCAGCAGCCCGAGCGCTTTAGAAACGCAAGTTGACCATTCAACCTGGTTAATGTTACATGCCTCCGACACTGCAGACCACACATGAGTTGGTTTCCTGAACCGGCTCGGGGTCAGCTTTGGGTGTGCCCCCTTGCCTGCACGAAAGTCAGCACACTGGAGGGTGCTGCACAGGCACCTTTAGCTCTCTGCCACGGAGTCACGCAGTGCACCGGCTTCCTCCAGGGGGCCGCGCAGAGAAACACAGGCAAGGCACCTTTAGCTCTCTGCCACGGAGTCACGCAGTGCACCGGCTTCCTCCAGGGGGCCGCGCAGAGAAACACAGGCGAGCCGATACTTTCTTGGCGCACATTTTGCAGGTTCAAGGACAGGCAAGGGGACGCACCAAGCGGGTCAGCATCGCGCAGGTTGTGCTGCTCAACCAGGCTGCGCAGCTTCTCCTTCTTGAGGGTGAAGTCGTGTTGCAGGCCAGCCAGTTCCTCCTCGCGCTTCTTCTCCTTGTGCGCGCGCACATTGTTGCACTCCGACATCTTGATCACGTCGTACTTGCCCTGCACAGCCCACAGTTGCTTTGTTAGGCGTTGTCCGCAGATGCAGGGGACGCACAAGGCTTCCCAATAACATCTCATGCTGATCTCCTTGTGCATGCGCACAGAGTGCACTCATGTATCTTGTAAATGCCAGTACATGCCCAGCAAACACCTGTCACTTCCGTACTGGCTAGCAGCCCCCATCCATGCTACCTGTATGGGATGTACCTGCCAGTGCAGAAGAACTGGCGGTGGCATGTGGATGACAATAAACTAAACTGCAGACTCCTCATGGAGGCTTTGTCACAAGTGAGCACCCTCCAGCAAGTGCGTTGTCACTGGGACATCAAGACCGTCAACGAGACAAAGCATCCACAAGGACAGGCAGCATCAGCCAGCTTCTGCAGGCCAAGCAGCCCATGCAGGCTTGCAGAAATGTGGATGCACTCACATGATCATCTGGCGATGCCACGGTCTCCTGCTTGACGCCTGCCTGTGCCAGCGCCTTGCGCAGCTGATCCACCTCCAGCTCCTTATCTCTGAGCCTGCCCTCCAACTCAACAGCCCTCCCCTGAAGAGCAAGGTCTCACCATCAGCATGCATCCTGGCTGGGCACACACAGTGCCCTCGGGCTCTGCAGCCACATCAGTGGAGAGGGATGTTGTAGTGCAGTTCTGATCATGAGTAGGGCGCGGGAAAGGTGCTAAAAGTACCTGCAGCATGTTGTTCTGGGACTGCACAGAGTTCATCTGCTCCACCTGGCTTTCCAGCGCATGCAAGCTCTCCTCCATCTCATTGAACTTCTGCTTCCGCCGCTCCCTGTACCGCTGCTGTGCCTGCACAGCACCACAAGAATTGAGCAGGCTCTGAGGGATGTACAACGCATTGTCGTCTCCCCCAATACAGTAGCTTGCTCTGTACATGTACACCCTCTCCTGCACTCTGCAGTTGCACCCCAGGCGCTTCACCTGTAAGCTTAAGCATGTGGGCTCTGCTGATGTAGCAGCTTGCGCCCATAGGCCAGGATGGAACGCCAGGTGTGCCAGTGCACATTGCAAGATACTCCTCAGCATCTGACACTGCTTGGCAGCATCAAGCCACAGAGACAAGAAGACAGCCACCTGCTTGTTCTGGTCCTGCTGCCGAGCATTCCGCTTGGTCTTGATGCCGCCTCGCTTGGAGCCAACGCCGTTACGGAACACCGGGCTGCCCGTGTCCTCCCCGTCCGGCGACTCGTCATGGGAGTGCGAGTGGTTGTCCCGCGCGCTGTTGTTGGAGCCCGCTCTGCCCACCTCCCTGACCGCCTGCCCCAGGTTGCCCGAGCCCTGCTGAGGAATCATGGCAAGGGCACATCAGCCCAATGCAATGCTTGCCAATGCAGCAGCCCACCACGCAATTGCGGGATGTCCCCCTTGCCATGACATGTTCAAGGAACACCGGCATGCATGCCCTGTGTTGATCAGGCAGGTGTGTCCTGAAGACGTGTAAGGCAATTTCAGACTTGGCCTGTCACACATTTGAGCATCTATCAAGAGCGCAGAATTTGCCATGCACTGCAGGACTGGTCAAGTATGAAGCACTGAAGAGCCAGAGCATGATAAAAGGGCAGGTAGGTCAACATACTTGGGAACCAGAGTTGCTCCGCTTGTGGTTGAGAGCAGCAGAGTCGAAGCCGCTTGTGATGACAGTGCCCATTGCATTGTCCTCAGGCAGAGGCTCCAAGGAGGTCACGCCACTCAGCCCCGCCAGATCATGCTCATTGAAGGCCGGGATGCTGTTCATGTTGAGCTGATCTGCTGGCCCGGGTATGGGAGGGAGCAGCCCGTTCATCTGCTGCGTTCCATTGTGGGGGTAGTGCTGCACGACACCATCAAAGCTCCCCCCTGCACAAGGACACACCTTTGCTGAGCTTCTGTGGATCACAAAGTCACCTTGGCTGTCTCGAGGTCATCAGTGATCGAAGGCCCACTGCGTAGAGTGATTCGCATCAGACGCAAATACTCAGTATCGTGAGCTATTTATTGGACGTCCTGCGGTTCTTTCCTGCTTGGCAAGGCCTTGGTGAATACTTCAATGAGGGCTTTCAACATTCTCACCGTTCATGGACACGTCCTGCTGGAGACCCCTCGCTCCCAATTGCTCGACGTAATCTCCAAAAAAGTCATCCACAGGGACTGCGTTGGCAACAGATCCTCAGGCCGAGTAATGCAGGACCACATGCCAAAGGATTACCCTTAAATGAGCAGATACGGGACCAGACGCATGAAGCCTGACGCCCCTGGTATAAAAACGTCCTGCACACTAAAGCCAGTACAAACCAGAAGCACGGCCTGATATAAGTCACTGATCAGGTGCTGAGTGTCCAAAGTATTCTTCGAGGCGAGGTGGGGTTTGCAGCTCCTTACTCGAAAAGAGATCAATGTCGGGCAGAGCGTCCCAAGTGGCCTGCCGCTTCATGCCCGCTCCGGATCGCCCGTCCGGCTGGTACTGGACTTGTGCCATGGAGTGTTCCTGCGCGAGTGCAGGGGCCACGGGTGAGGGATGCACCCACAAATCGCCAGCTATAGTGGACCTATCTCCACGTACATTCAGAATATAGCAGAGCTGGAGAATTTGCGCACTAGCATCGGCTCTGGGCGCGTACGGTGGTTCAGAGCTGCCTCGCCAGCTGCAACACCCCGGCGTCCTCAGGCACGCTTGCTGCGACTGCTGCCAGATCCTTCCTGACGCGAAGGGGCAGGAAAGCTTATTGTTTTGCGAGAGGCGAATCCTCAAAACGCATCCCTCCAGGCTCGGGGGAGGCTGTGCATTACGAGATTGCATCTGGGTTCCACATAAAGGAACGCCGGCAGGCCGCTCGGTCGGCACGCTGCCGTCACATGCGCGCCTCATCCGCACTTTCCGCGGCAAACTCTCTCAAACGTGTTACAGACGCTCTCAGAAGCCAGAGCGGGGTAGCCTGCCATGCACTTGTTGAACAGTGCCAGGCAGTTAAAGTATAGGCCGCGCGCATTGTAGCACGGCTGGTGGCGTCTCATGCACAACAGCTACTGTACCTACGTCTAGCAATGCGCAATGACTTGTGACAGGGATGTTTCTTTTGGTAACCGCAAGTTTCGAGTTACGAGGGCCAAAGCACTTGATCAAGGCTGTATGTTGATCCTCGGAAGGATTTGCAAATGCCCTCAACTAGGGCCCCTCATGGCCCTAAACTACCCTGCCTCCCTTGTAATGCAAATCTTCATAGCTCGCATGAGATCAAACCATGTTGGGTAGATGCTCACTTGGTGCACAGAAAGCACCCTTGCTGGGACAGGGTGTTTTTGACAGCGCATGGCAGGCCTAGAAGGCAGGATACGGCAAGGGACGATGCATTATTATGAGCAGCCAACACCGGCTTTCAGAATGCAAAGCCATAGCTCACACATGACATCTGTCCTCCGCCAATCCCTCGCAGCACTGATGTGCTGGACCCATTGGTGTTGGGAGCCCTGGCTCCTGTATTCGTTGTGAGCAGTTCACATTGAAGAGGCAGCGGATAGAGGGGCTGCCAATGCACCTCACACCAACGGGACAGGGCGGCAAACACGGGCTCCTCACTAAGTCTACGGGTCTCACTGCATACCGCTCAGACAACACAGGCTGCACCATGAAGCCTGCCGTACAAGGCGTCAACTTGCGTCCACACAGGCTTCATGGTGCCGTCATGGGAGCCAGCGCCATGCCAGGCGCTGGTGCGGGTGCCGGACCAAAGAGCGAGTCAAAAGGACCTGCACAGAGAACAACCGTCTGAGGAGTCTGAGGAGAATTGCTCATGTCGTTGGCCATGACGCAGGAGAGGAAGATACTCTGCTGTGCGCAGCAGCAGTGAATCATGAAAGCACACAAAGGCGCCGTTTTGGCGCGCAATTATGGTGCTCTGCTGAAGCATGATAGTGCCCCTGTTGGCGCTGTACTTGGCAATTGTGTGCTATGCTGGATGGACGAAGGCATAGCTGAGCATCTGCAGCTGAACGGCATAGGCAAAACAAGAGCACTCACAGCTACAGATCTACAGCAGCGGACACAAAGGCATCCTCACACTGAAGCTATGATGAGATGCGTTGACAAGCGCGCATCAGCGCCCGCAATGCAGCAGAGCATATCTGATGCACAGAGTCTAGGCTGTCAGCAGGCAACCCTATCCTGGTGTGGAGGAAGGGTGTCCCTCAAGCATGGGAATTCTGGGTTCTTGACATGATGGAAACTCTGGGGTCTGACACGATATCAGGTGTAACGATGTGTCACAGCACAGGCGCTGTCAGACGCAGCTTACCAGGGCCAAGAGAGGGCGGCTTGGGAAGGGAGTCAAAGAAGGCCTTGATCTGCGGCAGGCTGGGAAGCTCAAAGGATGGCAGGGAGTCGCTGTTGCTCGATGCTGCGCTGCCCTGCTGCACAGGCTGCTGCTGGGCCTGGTAGCTAGTGCTGTCATAAGCCTGGACGGATGTTGGATCTGTGTCCTGGTAGCCGTAGGCCGCTGCGCGACACAAAACAGCGTTGTTAGGCAGGCCCTTACTCCCTGACATTGCGAAGCTCTGGATTAGGCATGTGTCACTGCAGGAGAAGTAGGCCAGCAGTGCTGTAGCCTTCATGCCCCAAGCACTACATTGATCAGGTATTCCAATCCCACCTGTATTGAAGAGCAGCCGCCTGGCGTCACTCATTGCAAACATGGCTAACAACGATACCAGAAGCACAGTCCATTGCAAGGCTTGAGCCATCGCTGCAGGCCTCCCTGCGTTGCTTTGGTAAGTCAATGCCTCATAAAGACTACATTACCGGACGGGCCCCGCGCAAAACCATCGCATATTCGTATGTGGCAGTCATCATGCTGACGGGAGCACCCAACATGAGCCTGATTCCACGTTGACTCACCCTCTGGCCTCTACCTCACGCTGAGCGTTGCCCACGGTGTGTCGCGTTCTACAGGACTCGTCTGCTATACGTCTCTTGGAACTATCTGCTATGTGTCTGCACTGCGATGACTTGATGAGCACAGACCTTTTGTCACAAGGCCACGCGCGGCGCCATCTGCGCATTCCCGTTCAAAATCAGAAGGGTGCCCAGTCTGGGCAGCCCAGTCGGACTGACCTGGAACCTGGGCGCTTGCATGCTCATACGTATGACATTGCCGAGCACCCATGCTGTAAGCAGACCTCCGTATATAAATCAAAGGACGCGCCCACGATGTGCGCCTCCAAGGACCACGCCAATGGCGAAGCGCCAGAGCAGAGCAGGGTGGATCCTGAGATAGACCAAGAGTGGGAGGCACGACGAGCTAGGTTCCACAACGTAAGCTCTTCATCCCTGCATTGAAAGACTTTTGTCTTGCCGATGCACAGCCTGTCCTGCCCATACCAATTAGCACCTCATCAGGTCCTGTGCATGAGCAGGTTGGGTACAAAGAAGGCCTGGAACAAGGCAAAGCCAAAACCTTGCAGCAGGGATTCGATGCAGGTAAGGGGAAACTTTATTCTTCTCTGATGCGCATGACCTCACAAATCAGGCAGGTCTGTCATTTGTGCAAGCACATTGCCATCCCCGCACTTTGTACCCTGTAGAATCCCACATGAAGATAGCTTGTCTCCCAAAAGACATGTACCTGAGACTATGCTTTCACCGACAGGCTTCAGAGAAGGCGCACAGAGCGGTTTCGAGGAAGGCGTCAGCAGGGGCCTTGAAGTCACAAGGGAGGCCCTAGCACAGCTGACAGCCAAGGCTGTAGCGAGAGACAAACAGTGACGCTGCGGCGCACCAGCCGAGCATAGAATGCAAGCTGCCCATGTACCAATGTGGACAACATAACACATCAAAGGGGGTTATAAGGAAGACACTGAGCAGTATTGCCATCTCACAGCTCCCTTCAAGAGAGGGAAACCCCGCATGCAGCTGGGAGGCAGTTCTTCAGCGAATGCAGTTCAGCGGAACTGCGCGTCTGTGAAGGTATGCCCATGTGCTGCTCAGCGCTATAGCCAGAGCGCTAGCGATGCAGCGCTGCCTGCTGCTTGCAGCGTTGTACTGCAACCATCTATGGGTCTATACACATCGACTCTCGTAGGATGACAGAATGCCACATGAGCCAATGCAACCCTTCCTGTTTGCAGGTCATTGCAATGCGGCTACCCCACAGAGAGAGAGAGAGAGAAACATCACATCGTTCCAGGCAGCCCATGGAGAGTGTGAAGCCAGCAGGGTGTCTACGTTACCAACCTGAGCATATTCAGTTGGATACAGAGGATGCCACTCATGCCCCCAGAGCTCAGAGTAGTACAGAGTCTGAATGATTGTCTCTAGCTGGATGCCTAGGTCGTTTCGAGGGCTCAGCTGACACGTTTGTACAAGAGGAAGGACAGCTCTAGAGTGATGGTACTCCATGAATAAGGGTTGGCAGGACAGTTACAGACTGAGCTATATTCTGAAATTAGGATCAACAGCGGGCAGCAGCAGGAGGAGAGCATGCTGCATGTATGCTAGATGTGAGGGCTGCCCTCTCTGAGGCTAGATAACGGAGCTGCTTCACCACCTAACAGCGCTGGCAGTGCTCATCAGCGGTGTTGTATAGCAAACAAACGAAGGTAAGCAATGAGGTAGCACAGGCTGTACGAGATGACTGCGAGGTTGGGTTGGTGACAGATGCGGCGCGCAGACACAGCAGTCGATTTTCGCGCATGGACTATTACGTCGGAATATCTAAAAACGGTGTTGTCGATCCAGACGACAGTGTCGCACAGATCCTATGATGAACTACTCCCAACCTGAAGCTGAAAGTTGCTTCACAGCTGGCTCCTGCTCGAAGCCCCCTGCGCGCCAGAAGGCCTGCAAATCCAATAGTTAGACGCAGACAGCGGCACAGAAGCTACATCCGAACATGCAGAGAAAGGAAAGAGAGGGCGGATGAATGGCTTGTAGCAGAGGTGCCAAACTTGGCAACATGCGAAGACGCTCCAGGCTGGTGAGTCTCACCACGGCGTGTACGCTTCATGAACGCCACACACAGCGAAGGAGCGGTGCAAGGCGAAGGAATAAAATCGCAGATCAAGCTTTGTAAAGTCGGGGAGCCCAAGCGCGGCTCAAGAGCCCCAATCACCGGACGAAGCATCACATAGGTGGCATCAGCCAAGCGTCAGCACATTTGTGAGGCGTTCCGGGAAGTGCCAGCGAGTGCTGGCTGGGCGCCAAGGTACGTAAGAGACTTTGTAGCATGCACGAAGGGCTCCTTGTACTCGTACCGGCCTTATTGCCCTAAAACCACCGTGTTGGCGGTAGTAGCGATCGGCAGTGGTCATAAGCCACAGTACCAGGTCAGCGATGGTCGCAAGAATCAGTCTTGAGGTGTTGTGTGACTGTGGAAACATCTAACAACATCAATCACGTCCTACAGGGCGAGGGACAATGGTGTCCGTGTCGTCGTTCGTGCACCCTACAGAGGATAGCAGCTCCGACAGCCAGGAGTCGCCATCAAGATCCCCCAGCGGTGCTTCCTTTGTCGGCAGTCCTGATTGCACAACACAGGATGAGCCACCGGTGCTGCCGACCTCCGTCACCCTGTCGGTCGACGCCTGCTTCAGCGGCGCCACGGTTCTGATCACAGGTAATGGGCCTCTCCGATATGGGATGTTCTGGTCCTTTGCATACTGTGAAACAATGAAAATAATTATAAGCACAGCCAGGGCACCGATCACTGTGCAGTGCCTTGCGCGGTGTTGCGAAAAAGCGCGCATCCCCTGTTCGTTCTATACTATAGGAATCTGCGTGCAGGTGTCACAGGCTTCGTGGGTAGCACGGTCCTGGAGCAGCTTCTTCGCGTGTGCCCATCAGTGAAGCGTGTATATGTCGTGATCAGAGAGAAGAGAGGCCAGACAGGTGCGAGCCCTCTGGCTGCGGCCGGTACTTTCGACAGCTCAACTTTTCAGGGGGGTTGTGCGCGGTCCCAGATGATCAACAGTATGACTTTTGATACATGCGAAAGAGCCTTGCGATGCTATCGACCCCCTTAGAGCGTCACATGACTTCCTGCCCAGTTGACCTGGAATCTTTGCCAGGGTCAAAGTACCTCATCACATGCTGCAGCCTACACCTTTTGGGGCTTTAAAGAGCCCCCTTGGCCCAGCCTGACCCTCAGCTTGGGCAATGATTAAGGGCCCTGTGGAGCAGCAGGCTAGACAGACCAGTAGCAACCAGGGGGAACCTGAGCATTTGTCATGGCTACCCGTCATGAGTCAAGCTGCGTCAAGAATGCGCATTTAGGACCCGCAGCATCTTCAGCCATGTACGAGCGCAACCTGAGCACATGCAGCAGCAGCTTATCAGCAGCAGGGCAACAGCAACCCCGTAACAAATGGCTGACCAGGTGTCGTTTACAAGGGAGACGGCTTCTTACACCTGCGGTGTGGCAATGTGCAGGCGTAGAGCGCATGGACTGGCTGTACCACAAGAAGCCGCTGTTCCTGATGCACTGGAAGGATGGCAAGGTGCCCCAGTCAGTCCAGGACAAGGTGGTAGTCATCCCAGGAGGTGATGCCCTGAATCCTCCAGTTGCACTCATGCAATCCTCCGGGCAATGCTCTTACCAATGCCAGCACCATCAATGATGCGCCAGCATGCCAGCGCTGAAGTCTCCAGGGGAACTTCCAGCCATTCCTGACCATTGCCCTTCATGAGGACTGTCCTTTGCACATACTCCCCCGCAAGCCCGAGCATACAGCAGGCTCTGGTGATGTACACCACACAGGACTGGCTGGGGCGCTCATCAGCACACAGTCCTGTGCTCCACGTGCGAGATCATGGGCAGCTGGTAGGTGCAGACCTGCACACATTTGGAGGTTGCGCATGTGAGTCATGGGAGGCATGTGGCTGCAGACCTGCACAAGGCGGGGCTGGGGCTGTCGGCAGAGGACGAGGCGCGCATCGTGAACGAGGTGCAGTTTGTCATCCACAGCGCCGCCTCCATCTCCTTCTTCGAGCACATCCACACCCTCTTGGAGCAGAACTACGAGGTGCGCCTGCTGCCTTGCCCTTCACCTCACAGACCCGGTGGGCCGCCTTTGCCTTGCGGTGCTGCACCAGTGGAACGCCCTTGCCATGCAAGTTTTGCTGTCGTCGGGTCCTGTGATCGCCATACCTGAACCATGGCCTATACATCAATGCACTGGTCTGTGATGCGTTCACCACACTCCGGCAGAGGGGCGCAGCCCTTGTGTGAGTGATTTGCAAAGGCGGCCTTGCACCGCGATGCACCAGATGTCCATCGCCAGCAGCTCGTGCATAAGGCACATGGTCTGTATGCAAGTGCTGTGATGGGCACACGAGCCGGTAAGTGACAGTGGCGTCGCAATGGCAGCAGCACGCAAGAGGGCATGTACGAAGACCTGCTGGGTTTCCTATGCAGGCAACCAAGAAGGTTGCCACGCTGGCGCTGAAGATCAAGCAGCTGAAGGCGTTCGTGCACGTGTCGACGGCCTACGTGAACTGCAACCTGCCCCGTGGCAGCCACATCGAGGAGCAGATCTACCCGCTGCACCACAAGGACGGCAGCAAGGTGGAGCACAAGAAGCTGGCCATCAAGCTGGCTGCCATGCCCCCCAACAAGGCTGAGGCTGAGGTGTGCTCTCCTCTCCTGCACTGGGTTTGCTGTGAGAGCTCCATCAGCCTCCACTCTCTCTCCAAGGCTGTGGCCAACAGCGCACACCAAAGTCTGAGGATCTGCAGCAGCTTCCGGCACACAGACGGCTGAGCCTTCAGATATATCCAGCAAAAGCTCCTCTGCCGAGCTGGTCAATCGCTGTGCAGCAGCAGAATGTGACATTACTGCAGACACTGCTTGAATGACTATGTTTGAGGAAGCCTGCTGAACCCACACGTCACCCGTTTCCTTCATGTGGCAGAAGGTCACTGCTGGAGGCGAGGCCTTCACCGTGTGTCGCAGCCCACTTGGATATGCTAAGACATGCGCTGCGCTGTTTCTCATACCCAGACACCGTCCCTGACGCAATCTGATTCCTGTCTGCAGGCACAGAGGCTGCTGAAGGAGGTGGGCCTACCCAACAGCTACACCCTGACCAAGCACATGTGCGAGGACCTGCTGGAGGAGCTGCACTGCAAGAAGTTCCCCGTCTGCATCACGCGCCCCACCATCATCGGCGCCATTGCCCACCTGCCCGTTCCCGGGTACTTCGGCAACGCCGCCGGGCTTACCTCCGCCACCCTGGCATTCGCCACAGGTGAGCTATCCCAGCTGATGCATGCAGGTGATAATCACCAGCATAGCCCGCGAGACAGCAAGGCTGGATGTGCTCTTAGGTACAGGTTCATCATGCTGACATCTCAGGTCCTCGGTCAGCGCTGCTGATGCAGACATGTCTGACAGCGCTTGCAATCGTTATGACGCTGCATGCCAATGCAGTCCAGACACAGATTCACAATGCCTGCTTGGCTTGCAGCTCACTGCGTTGACTCTGCAATGGTCTCATGTCCAACCTCTCAGCTTGCTTGTTGTGGGCGCTGCACTCCGCACTATCGTGCAAGGGATCTACGGGGAAGCCGGATAATGCCTGAGATTGTGTCCTGGTGTGACGCAGGGATGGCGCGCTTCACATGCCACGACCCCCACAATGTGTATGACGTCATCCCCTGCGACCTGGTGGCCAGCGGCATCCTGGTAGCAGCATGCGCTCTCACAAAGGTGAGAAACTCTGGCGCGCTTAGCAATGTATCCTGCGACGCAGCGCGACAATGCGCAATGATAATGGCAAGCTTGATGTAGGTGCCAGAGTTGCACAGTGGGCCCGCAATGGGGTGCATACTGCATCATGTATCCTGATGGCGTGTGCACTATTGCTACAGCCTGAGAGTGACCGATCGAAGGTGCTCGTCTCCATGCATGACAACCCTTTTCCTTGGCGTTGTGACAATCGCGGGAAAAGCACTGCGTCCTGATGATGTGTGTGTTGCTGGTGCAGCCCGAGATCGACTACAACAAGGTGCTGGTGGTGCACAACGCGAGCTCCTGCACGCACCCGGCAAACTACTACCACCTGATGAAGACCATTGTGTACCCCTACTGGGCCGCGGACCCCCCGGAGCACCGCCTGTCCAAGAAGAACTACAAGAAGGTCGACCACCCCACCGCCTTCGTCCCCGAGGACAGCCTGAAGTTCAAGGTAAGGCCCCCGAAATTTCACGCATGTCAGATGTAGAGATGCCTGGCAAATGGTAGCAGGGACCCCACACAGGCCTGGGGAGGCTCATGCACTGCAGAGCCTGGGTCCGTGCCTAGCAGAGCAGGAACAACAGCCTGGCCTGAAACTGTGGGGCATGCGGGACACTGCAGATCAGGCATAAGGATGCCCAACACAACCAAGGCCCACACAGTGATTGCTGACAACTTTGGGAAGGCGTACGCCCAGATCAGATGCACTTTGTCCGGCAAGAGTTCAAAGGCGCCTGTCAACGGTTTGCTTTACATCAGATTGATATGGCACCTTCCTGCATGCTGAGCAGCCATCAAGCATGTGATCATGTATCACTATGAGCGAGAGCTGCTGGGGGCGGAGCAGAGCTGTACACAACTTCACCTGTCATTGGCAACGGCGCTGTCCAGGATTGAAGAAAAGTCAAGTCACACCTTTTGTTTATGCAGGCGATGCGCCTCAAGCATGGGCTGAAGTTCCGGATGACATCTGTGGCGCTCAAGATGGCGGGCCACAAGAAGGTGGCCAACATGATCATCAGCAGCTGGAAGGTGTGTCTCTGCTGGCCTATCAGCTGCCCTTATAAGCAGTACCATGGAGGGAGCTGCCCTGGTGTTTTTAAGGTCTAACTGGTCCTGGTATGTCCCGGAAGGTCTGGCAGGCATTACACCATTGTAAGCCGAGGGTCCACCTGTGCAAGAGCTTGGTGTGTGGCCTCACTGGGATGTATGGTGCGCTCTGCCAATGGCTAAAGCGAGCTCTACACATGTCAGAATCGCTAGATGTCGGCAAATGGGGACTCAAACATGCATGCTATGTGCAGGTGTGGAAGCTGTATAACACAAAGACCATGGACTTCCACCTGTTCTTCTGCGCCAAGAAGGCTCAGGAGCTGCAGGTGTGCACCAACCTAGAAATTCATTTACTACCTTTCCCCTACATCAGAGTGTTTTGATCATCACCTGCCAATGCAGGCAATGCAGCACTCAGACCTGCTAATCGCACGTTGTCACGCGATTGTGGGGTGCTCATTACAAGTTATGTCAGGCCCTTACTCACTGTGGCGGGCTGACCATGGGAGCCTCAGTTCTCCTTAGAAGTAAAGAGGCATGCTGGGACCGCCCCGCAGACTTCAGTACTTGAGTAAATCAGCACCGCACTCAATGATCCGGTGTCACTTCTCATTGTCCCTCACGCAGCTTCTCTGATTTGCAGGACCGGGTGATTGCGGATGAGAAGGAGGATGTGAACAACAAGGGCATCAAGCTGATCTGGGAGGAGGGCAAGGACGAGTGGGCCCCGTATGCGCTGGCGCACATGGAGGCCATCCGCGCCAAGTACTTCCCCAAGAACGTCAAGCCTGACAAGAGCAAGGGCATGGTGGAGAAGGCGCTGCCCTCGGCCAAGACTGTCGACCACCTGGCAGACGCTGCAGCCACCAATGCGCCTGCAGGGCCCATGAAGGTGTGCACCAAAGCAGTTCTATCACCCCAGTCCCCACTGCTGCCTTGAAAGGCACCCAGTGGGCAATCAGTCCGGGGTATGGTTCACAGCACAGACACTGGTCTGTTTGGTGCCGAGCTGCAATTGTCAAGGCCCGTAGGAAGCAACCTTCATCATGTTAGAGTTGGAACTGGCTGTGCAGCTGACTGGCTGCGTATGTGCCTCGCCTACGCATGTCAGGGATGTCTGCACATGCAGGTGCAATCTCCACTGAGATCTCACATGTGTGCAGTGGATGAGTCTAGGAATGAGTGCAAGCCCACTGATATCATTGTTTGGCACGCAGGAGGGCACGCTGGTGGGCAACAACAAGGAGGCCACCGAGAAGGTGCTGCAGCAGAGCAGCAGCAGGCGCACCATGTTCGCCGGCCGCAAGGATCTGCAGGCGGCCGACCCTGCGCCCCTACCCCACCCCAACCCCAACGGCACAGCCACCATCAATGTGCAGCCCACAGTGGCTGCCTGCTGAGACCCTTTGAGACCCTCTAGGATTCTGGCCAGGCCCCATGACGCACTCTCTGAGGGTTCAAAGCCAGCTGAGACCCTCTGAGGCTCACGCAACCCCTGAGACATGCAATATGGGTCATCTTGGGTTTGGAGCAGTGGTGCTGGGCACCATTTGGCAGCCACCAGGAGCGGGCAGCTTGACCTGCCCGTCTTTAGGGCAGAGTGCCCACACCTGACCACAGCTTCAAGGGTACTGATCTGGCCCCCCATGCCATATGAGCTTCTAGCACGGATGAGGAGTGGCATGCAGCCCGCTGCGCCCAGCAGGGACTGCAGCAGAGCGCATAGCAGGCATAGCGGGATCTTGACCACCCTGGCGATCCACCAGGCCTGTCGGGACGGTCAGCCTTCTCGCTGCGGCTTGAGCTGGCATCATGCAGCCCAGCAGAGACAGCGTAGCTCAGTAGGCCTTTATAAGGATGCAAAGACAACACAGGGTTGCACTGCAATGTAGGGCTTTGAGCAGCAGGTGGGAGGGGTTGGCATTGTAGAGTCCCAAAGGCCTTACGTCTGAAGCAGGCGAGTGAAGGACGGTGCAGCAAGCGAGGCCTGGTCTTAGTCCTTTCTGAGGAGCCATGTGCAGGCGCAGGTAAGGTGGCTTGTCCACTCGAGCATGCTCTGCTGCTCAAAATACGAACTCCCCTAATGAACTCAAAACTACCTTTTAGCTTTGGCCATAGAGGCCACAGAATGTCAAGACTACTCAGGACAAGAGGTCACTGACCAAAGGAAAGATAACAGGCGTTGTGACGTAGACATAGGCAGTCCTTTTTGCTGCGCACCCTGTGAGCAGTACAATTTGCGGGCAGGGGTGAGTGAGGCAGGCAACAGTGCACTTGAATGCTGCCGGGAGTTTCTGGCAAAGGAATAAAGCTGGCCCTGGAAATGGCAAAGGGCCAGGGTTTAGTCCAAACAACGGTGTTCTGCTGCATCAGGCAGTCTGCAGAAGATGAACACCGCATCATGGAGTGGAGTCTCGTCCCAAAACGGCGTTGTGGTGATTTTGTGTGCTCCAATGAGACCAGAGAGTGGATGCTCCACTATGCTGCAGAGGAACAGCGAAGCGTGAGCATTGCAGCAGCCTGCATGCGCAGGGGTCCTAGTTCTCTCGGATAGGCATCTCGCTTGCTTTTGCAGTGTCCTCAACCGTATGGCGAATGGCGCGCACCGCAAAATGAAAGGGCACGAGTCCTAGATAGGCGCAGTCTCGATCCCTTGCAGGTCTGGCAAGGGACCTCAAGATTGGCCCCATCCACAGTCTCTGGGGGGCGTATACCCAGAAGTACAAGGCAGGGTTGCAGCAAGACCGCACTGCTCAAGCTTTTACACTTTCATCCGACAGAGGTGTGCGGACGGGGTAGGAGTGGCCTGAACATGGAATTGCAGGGCGCTGCACTGCAGGTTTGCGGCTCTGTCGATGGGTGACGCAGGACTGGCAGCCCCTTGTTGCGGCACGAATTTAGTTCTGCCGAATTGGCAGAAGGTCTCTGCTTTGCTGGCTGTAGCAATTGCAAGCACTTGTTGACACAGTATTTGTGAGCATTCCTTCGCCCTCAGTTAGACTGTTCATGGAGGTTTTGTGCTGGTGCGGTTGACTGGTGTAGGTAGTCTATCTGTAAGACAAACATAGACCTACTCATGGAAATCAGAGCAACAGCTGTTGACCACTGTAGGTGCAGGTGCTCGCCACATCCCATAGCAGCAGATGCTGTATTGAGAACATGCACAGATGCTCTAGCTTCAGCACATATGATGCACACAATATCAGCTCCGTGAGAGTAGCTCTTTTCACACTGCCTGGACTTATGCAGCGCCCTCTTCCCGGGAGAGTGCGAGTCAACTGCTCTTCTCTGCCTGATCATGATGCTCACAATTCTTGATGGGCATTGAAGTTCTCTATGGGCGCGGACAGTGTAACGCAGCATCTTATAAGGGGAAGACGCGCAACGACTTCCTCTGCGAGGCAATACTCTCTCAGTCAAACTTGAGACTCACGTTTGGGCATGTCGGCCACATGTGCTGCCCAGAAGCCGAAAGCCAATATCGTTCCCCTGACTGTGCCTTGCGCAAAGTCGAGCTCATCTCGCTCCAGGGAGAAGTTGAAACGGGCTCTGTCTACAGAAGAGTCAGCTGAGGACGTGCAACTAAGTTCATAGCACTGCCATCATTGGCATACGACCTTACCGCCGGGTTGTGTAACGGCTTGTAGAACAGAACGGCTCAGAACTTCTAGCCAATATAATACTGCGATATACGATTAAGCCCAAAACGCAGCCTTACGGCGGGTTGACAGCAGAATTTGGCGCTAGTACAAAGGACTTTATTCCTGCGGAGTCCACTTGACAGTGTTGCCTCAACGCTGCAGTATCAGCATCATGCTGCGGACACGCTGCAGGCCCCTCAGCCTGCCCCAGCAACCTTGCTGAGTCATGGACACAAGTAAGGACGAGGCAAAGGAAGCAGTGGATGGCTTCGAGCCACTGCCAGCTGAGCAGCAGCAGCCAGCAGAAGCCCTTCCGCAAAGCCCCTCGAAGCCCAGCTACGCTTTTGTGGCCGTGCTGACAACCCTGCTCCTGGCATACACCGACCAAAGCCTCACAGGTGGGGAGATAGCCCCTGACCTCTCGTCTGCTGCACATGTCAGCTCCTTACTTGTCACGCAGACGCTGTGAGTGCCACAAAACACGCTGCGTATCAGACTTCACCGCTCCTTTCACATGTTTTCTCCATGTGCATGCACTGTATGCTAAACAGCCCGCCAGAGGGGCAAGAGAGCAACTTACTGTGCGCTGAACAGCCCGCCACAGGGGCAAGGATGCATCTGAGCTGTGCACGCATCCTTGCGCTTATGCAAGCTTGCAGCAGACCGCTGTAGAAACGAGCAGAGGGGAGTCCGGCGCTGACCGGGTGCACGCAGTTCTGTGTCAAATCGGTGAAGAGAGCAGAGCGCTCTAGACACCATAAGCATCAGCTCAGACAAGACTACATGTCAAGCAAAGTGGCCCCCTGCCTGCAGAGAGAGCTCCCCTCATCCTAATGATACAATCATTGATCGGTGATGCTGTCTCACCCTTTTCTGCACCTCTGCTGCGCAGGGCTGTGCTTCCTGCTGGCCTTCTTCTCATGGGGAGGCCTCTGCGTCACACAGCTTGGCACTGTGGCGGGGCGCGCCAGCTCTCTAGCGCTGTGGGGATTCGTCACCGGGCTGGCCGCTGTTCTGCTGGTAGTCCAGGTGTCCTTCTTTTGAATTCCTGGGCGCGCGTATGCTGGGACACTCTACACACTGTCCCTGCAGATGTGTGGACTACTCTACGCGCCACCAACTGGCAGCCATTGCTGGCAAGGCACGTGGTGTCATGCTGGTAAAAAGTGTTCTAGAGTACTGGGCATATAGACCTTGTTAGGAGGACTATCAGGCAGGGGTTGCTATCATCCTGCGTTTTGAGCACGCGTTCCTCTAAAGAGCTCTGCATGTGCTGTGACTGCTGGCGCTCACTAGATCCTCACCAGAAAGCAGCATGCATCCCTAGGATTGACTGAGTGCGAAGATTTTGAGAGCGCCTATGGGGGTGACACGCATGCGTTGACATATTGTCAATACTGATGTTGCCCTCCGGTGAAGACATTTGCTGTGGCTGCTTCCAGGCGGGAGTGCAGCTGCTGTTCCTGGTGGGGAATGACGCCTGGGCAAGCAGCGAGGACACCAAGGAGATCCTGCAGCTTCTCGGCTGCCCAAAGGCACTGTCCACAGTGGACATCCTCTGGGTAGGCATGCAGTGCTGGCTCTCTGCCATCTTCTCTCAACATTAGAGACCTCACTGCGTCCTCACTGTACCCCAAGTTCTTATAGCCCATGTCATCTCGCTTCCGAGGGTGGAGTTGAGGTTGTATACCTGGCCAAGAGACCAGAAGAGTCAGCAGCCAAAGTCTGCATGGAACTTGATAATACTCAGTATCATAGTCAGTCACATGTGGAGGCCTCACGAGATCTTAGAGTGGCTGTTGTAGACTATCCTAAGCTGAGACTGCCTACCTGACATGTTCCTGCTCCCCATGTACTATCGTGCAGTAACACCCTGTCGTGAGTTTTGGAAGCTTCAAAGCAATGCCTCCCCCTCATGTCTGGTGCATCATCTGTTGCAGGACCTGGTGCCGCCTCTTCTGGCTCTGATAGCTGCATCAGCAGAGGTCAATGCTGCACGCAGTGCACCTGTCGACAGCCTCGGGCTGAGGTCCAACAGGCAAAGCCTGGCAAGTCTGGCCGGCCTCAGGAGCGCCGGTGATGGTGCGGTCAGAGCCCTCGCCTGGGCTGCTGGTATGCCACACTCAGTACTCACACAATGTCCACACAAAGTTTGCGACGGCAGCTGCTACCCTGCGCACCTTGCCAACCACCGTTGCAGCACGTCTGGAGTGGTCGTAGCATGTGGTGTACATGCACAGCTGAGCAATAGTACAGGCTCAGGTTCTGCAACATCCTGCCCTGCAGCTGCATATCCGTAGCAGGCTGGACTAGCATGGCAATCTGACTCCCTGGCTCTGAGCCTGGTGACATGTATAACCCCCTCTGTCACGCAGCTCTGAGCAGTCCTGAGCCTGCAAAACAAGCTAAAGACAGTGGTGGTGCCCTATGCAGGGCACAGCAATGCACAGGTCTTGGCGGCGGTCTCAGTGGCTGGGGCCGCCCTTTTCTGGCCATCCCTGATTGCTCTGCCCTATGAGGCACTAGTGCTGTACCGCATCCTGTCATGGGCAGGCCGAAGGCAGAGCAGCCACACTGCTCCCATCAGGCTACTGCAGTCCTACACAGGTAAATCAGCTGCAGACAAAATGCTTCCTGCTGGCTGTGGAAAGGGGTAGGGCCTTATCAGTCCCACATCAATTGCCTCTCATGCCTGTCCTAGGCTACAGAGGATGGCACACCTGTCTTCTTCTCACCTTCCGCTGTGTCAGTATTTGGCTCATACAGGCAAGGTGCTGGCAAGTGGCGCAATGTTTGGCGTGATTGCCGAAAGACTGGTGTCTTGCAGGTGTCCACATTGTTATGCTATACCTGTGGCAGATAGCCCTTTTGAGGCTGGACTCGTTGAAGGGCCCTGCAGAGTGGCTGGGCCTGTATGTTGTCGCGGCTCAGGACCCTGCATACGATCTAGTCCCAAAGGTATGTAAACTTACATGCCAGCAAGCCTCTCTCTCACAGGGGTGAAGCTGTACTCTGCGGTGCAGAAGATTGTCAAATGTGAAGTCATGAGGGAAAGTAGCTCCACCTGTGATAGCATCAGTGAATATGTGCTGAATGTTGTTGCCCTATGCAGATTCTGCAGCTTGTAGCCCTGCACTTGCTCTTTGCTGCGCTGGGCTTCTGCCACGTCAGCAGGGCTGCTGCCAGAGGCGCAGAACACATGGATGGGGATGTGAGGGCAGGGGAAGAAGCAGCAGTGGATGGCGCAGCTGCAGCAGAGGGGCCACTGCGAGGTGTGCATTCGGCTTCAGTGCAACACAGTTGCGCAGGCATGGCTGCTGCATTTGTAGCGCGCTGCACATATAAGGACTGTACTGTAGAGTGTGCTCTCTTGATGGGACTCTGCCACCATGTCTATTGACCCAGACCTAGCCAGCGCTGCTGTGAAACCTTGCACTGTATGACACCAATGCTAGCATGTCCTCTAGCGATATTGTTCTGTGAGGGTATCTGGGGCGTGCTGTCTGTCTCTCTTACCACTACCCTTCCGCCATCACCAACGCATGCCTGGGTCAGTCTCGCAGAATGGAGGGCCAAGTACCAGAAGCATCAGCCAAAACATGATGACTGGGAAAAGAGGCGTACTTATAGATTCCATGTGCCTGTTAGGGCGGCCGCGCACGAGCACCCTGGAGGAGTTTTTTGGGGAGGATGCAGGCTTCTTCGACCTGCAGAGCCAGATCCAGCTGGCGCGCCGGCGCTCCATGCGGGGCGACCTCCTGGGTGACCGGGCTGCCCAGCTGCGGGCGCATGATGGGCAGGGTTCCGAGTCCCCGCACACAGGACCGTCGCAGCAAGGCAGGCTCCTTCCCCTGTTGTCTGTTGACTCGGCATCCATACCTCGTCAGTAAATTCTTATCTGTTATGCTCCCTTGCCAAGGGGGCTTGCCACGACTTAGTATTGCGACATGGCAGCATGCCGGCTCAGCAACTTATAGTCCAGCTCAATGAGCAGAACACTGTTGTGACCAGGGCCTCAGAGCATGTTACATGCAAGGATTGCTGCGCTATGTTCTCATGCCTTGCCCAAGTCAGCTTGAGCAGACCATCAGCGTAGAGCTATTGAACGCAGGGTCAGGAGGCTGGAGCTTCCAGGATCTGCTGGAGCTGCTACTGCCGCTGACAGCCGGCGCAATGACGCATGCACTCGAGCACCTGGCGTCCCTGCCTTCCTTTGCTGCGGCAGCCCTATGTGTCTTCAGCCTTGTAGAGCCTTCAGTCATCAGTGCCGGTGTGCCATCCCCACCAACGACCCTGGAAGTCAATGTGCCCAGTTGTACACAGGACACAGTGCTGGCGGCAGGGATCGGGGGATGTTGTGCACAGATGCCATAAGCCCACAGTGTCTTTGTACTACTCTTCCTTGACAGCTGTGCAAGACACGTAAAGCGTGACAGGCGAAAGCCACCACCGTGTCAGCATGTGGGAGCCTTGCAAGCTATGCTTTCATGGCACATGCCTAGGGTGTGCCTGTTGCACATCATTCTTGTCACTCCCCAGAACTGGGCTGATGAGACCTTTGTGTTTCATGCAGTGTGCCTTGTCATGGGGCTGCTGGTTATGATGACACCCAGCAGATGGAGCGCGCCTATCTTCAGAGCGCTGTCGCTCCCTCTCAGTGTGGCCCTTGCAGTGTGGCATGCGTGCGCCTACACAGCGACAGCTGTCGGACCCCATGAGGTGAGAGCTTCTGCTGAAATTGGCGCCTACCAGGCGCCTACTTCCATGGCAGACCCTAGAGCAGCCATATCTTGCACTCTCACTGCCCATCTCAAGATCTAACCTCTGTTTAGGGCAGTGACGTCAAGGGATGCTTGGCTGCTGTAGGTTCTGTAGCTGGCATACCGCCCATGCAACCTACCCGTCGTCGTGTTATGCTGCATGCTGCTGTCTACTGCTCTGTGGCAATAAACGACCTTCTTTGAATACGCAGAAGCCATACAGTCGACTTTGTGTAAGGCATGCAATTATCTTGAAGCAGATGGTTGGTGTTGAATTCAAGCCAGGGGAATGCCGCATGAGCGGGTGCGGCAACATCTTGAACATGTGCGTGAGGTATCAAATCCTGGATTGCAGGTGCTGCCTCCGGTGTTCAGAAGCATTGGAATCTACGTCTTTGCAAGCCCGCCACCACTGATGCTGCCCCTTGGAGCGCTCCTGCTCCTCACAATTGTGATAGCTGGCTTGTCTCGCAGCTCTCCCCTGCTGGCCATCCAGGAGAGGTGAGCCTTCTGTGCAGAATTCCGAAGACATTCTCTGTTAATGTGCACGTACACCATCAAATTGAGCTGATCATGGCGCAGCTGCTGTCTGCTTTGCATGTGCTGCGTTCCCATGTGTTGCTGCCGCATCAACAATGACCATCCGCGTAAAAGCAGATAGGACGGATGCAAGTCTGGTGGAATGCTCATTGAGAAGGATGTGCACCTGGACCTAGGAACCTCAACGCAGCTCTTATAGAGATCAATTCCCCAATCATGACAGACCTTCTTCTGTAGGCCATTGAGTGGAGATATGGATGGTAGCCAAGCGCTGAGTCAGCCACTGCTCGGTAATGGCAGAGAGACCAGCCTTTCTGGCATGCCAGGCAGCCTGGGCTTCCCGGGCAAAGGCAAAAAGCTGAGCATCCTGCCAGCTGCTGAAAACAGGGAAGCCCTTGAGGATCCTGGCATCAATGGGGTCAGCCCCCGCTCTGCTGTGGGATCACAGGTAAGCAAAGCCCTGAAAGGCCAAATTATGCTCCTCTGTTGGGAACTCAAATGCGACATGTGCAGCAGCATGCCTATGCATGGATTGGGTTGAGTGACACGTCCGTCCATGGCGTATGAAGCAAGCCTGTATAGGAGGTATTCCTTATGCTCACTGCATCAACTTAAACTTGGGCATGGCACGATTAGAGGGGAGGCGAGCTGTATTCTGGGGATGCTTAGAGGGTCCCGGGTTTCTCTGCAGTATGTGCATTGCACTACCTGGGCTCTGTTCTCAGCTTACTCTGCACACATCCCTTCCATCACATGCAGGGAACCCTGGGAGGAGAGCTGGACTTTGGGGGCGCCTGGGAGGTGCTAGGATCCTCCACAGTGCATGCAGCGCACTACCTGGGCTTTGTGCTCATTCCCCTCGTGGTGTTCCTGGTGGGCGTCTGCGAGTACGACCTCCTGCACGCCGGCTACCTGGCGCAGCTTCTGGTGTACTTCCTGAGCAGCACTGCCAGGCTGGAGCCTCCCCTAGAGACCGCTGTGGTGCCCATGCGGAAGGTGCTTGACCCTGCACTCTGACCCTCTTTAAAAGTGCATGCGCGGAGGTGAGGTTTAATTCTACAGTGTTCACGCATACTCTGATGCAGGCACTGCTATGGCAGACAGTACTAGTATGAAACCCTTGTGGTTGCACAGAAGTTGCGCGTCCTGCACATGGGCTAGGACCTGCATCAGATCTTGGACCTCGGGATATGCCTCGCTTGGGCTGATGGATGGATCTGTGCTATGCAGCATCGGTTCCTGCGCCTGTATGCGTCAGTCCACCTGGCGCTCATGTACGGAGTCTCTGTGAGCCTGCTGCCCGGAATGGGCAGCCCGCTGCGACATGTGGTGCCCAATAGGGTTCTGGAAACCCTCGGGCTGCTGCACCCGTCCACCACCAGCAGCATGCTTCCAGTGCTCACCCTGCTGCTCCTGGTACAACCTCTCATGCTAGTATACTCTCACCCCTCTCCTTAAGGTAATGTGTAGAGCCAGGCTTTGCTGTGTCAGGTTGTATCTTTCAAGGACCTCAGTCCATGGGACATGCTTGCATCAGGAGTTGCGAACTTTGCAGAGGAGAGCTTTGCCATGTCAGATAGCTTGTTGGCAGCCCGCAACTGTACTTGTGGATTTTGTACTCATGGCAACACTCCTTCGGGGCTGCTTTGGCATTCCAGTCCACCTCTGTCGGACTCTGTATCATACGTGTGTTTGTGACATTTGGGCCTTCGTCCTGAGGCACGCGTGAGCAGTGTGGGGGATGTGCAGGCAACAGTGCACAGCAGCATCAGCCAATGGCTGCAGTGGCAGGACCCAGTCAGCGCGCTGCCGCCAATTAGCGCCAGCGCCACCTCACCAGGGGCATCTCGCGTGCCATCAGCATATCCTGCTGCGCTCCTGTGGATTAGTGGAGCCGTGGTGTCTGCGGGATCCTTTGTCATTGTCCTCCAGGTATGCCTCAGTCATGATATGTTGCCTGCATACCATGGGGTCAAACAATAGCATGCAGAGCCTGTCTGACTTGGGTACACACCTCAACCCAACTCGTGTACCTCTGCGCACTGCTTTCAACCTCTGGAGACGCCTAGCGCCATTCCCCTAGTTGGCATACTGGGGAACCAGATATGATTGCCGATACACCTGGTACAATGGAGATACACAGGACAAAAGGGATGATAGTCTGAAGCTGTTGACGTGTGGTTGCTCTGCCTGTGCAGGGCTACATCTTGCTGCTGCTGAGGTCAGACGCCAGTCTGCTTGGCCTGAAGTATCTGACAATCCTGATCTATACATTCCTGAATCCTCCCATCAGGCACCGCTACGAGGAGACAGATCATGCGGGGCATGTTGTTGGGGCGCCCCATTCTGCGGCCGCCAGGATCTACACTGGCCGCTTCATATCCATTGGTGTGCATCTGGCACCTCAACATCTTCTCACTGCAGCGCTCAGTACATTCCCCGCATATGTTGTGATGACGGATGCCACCAACTCTCCTGCCTACCTCGTATCTGCAGGCATCACGCGCAGCAGTTATCCTCAGCATGTACTGGTCTCAGCTGCAATGGACACAAGGCACAGACCCTCATGTATTGTGATGATTCTGTGTGTGAAGTTTCACTCGCCATGAATTGGGCTCTTCTGCCTGCCTTAGCATAGCACTGCGGCAACGCTGATAGCATCACCTTGCCTATGCAGGGCATAGGCACACAGTAAGGATTGTGAATGGCAGCCTGCGGAGATGGGTGCCGCTAGCCGTCCTGGCCCTGTTTGCAGCCACCGAATTTGCAGCGCAGTACCTGTTCATAGCCACGCCCTTCGCCCAGGCAGTGGGGATCCCAGACAGCGCTCTGCGGTTCATTGAGGTATGAGCCCCATTATCGTTACGTTGTGCACACAGGCCGCAGCACTGCTCCACCCATGGCCCTGCGCCCAGATAATAGCCAGTGCTGCTGTTGACACTTAAACCATCTCAAGATCTCAATCAAGGGTGTGAACATGTGACTGAGGGGCGGCTTCTCCGTGATAATCATCCCAGGACCGCCATTGCACGAGATTGCAAGGTCAGAGCGCTAAGCCGGGGGATGTGTGATGCTTCAGGATGTGGTGGGAATCAATACCAGCCACAAGGGGCTGTCAGTACGCCTGCTGCGCTCCGCCTCCCTGCTGGGCCTGTTGCACCTCTACCGCTTCATATTTGTCGTCGGAGTCCTGCAGGTGCGCCTTCCACTTTAGGCTCCAGGCCTTGTGCTGCTCACTTTAGGTTGCTTCAACATGCTACAGGTCTCAAGGAGGTGTGGTCTGGGTGACATGAGGTCTGCAGAGGGAGGCTTCACAGGTTGTCTCTTGTACATTACAACAACTCCAGCTGCATACGATGTTGCTGTGATCAGCATGTCAAGAGTAGAACCAGCTGCAATAGAATCCGGGAATGCTTTGAAGAGCACAGTGAACCAGGGCCAACATTCGGAAGGCTGCTGAGGCAATATCTACACGTATGCATATATGCAGGGCCAGCTGGAGCGGGATGTTCGGGATCCCGAGGAGCGGCGGGTGAGGGATCTGCAGGCGCAGCGGGGCATGCTGGCGCTGGCAGAGCGCTTCCTCATCCTGCACGCCTCCAAGCTGGTGGCGCTGATGATGTTCTGGGCCGCCATGGCGCAGCCAGGCGCCATCGGCTGGCTGCTCCTTGGTATGAAGCTGCCTTTCCACATCCCCTGAGCATCTCAGACCATGCCTTGTGTCCGCAGAGAAGAGCCATTTCGATAAGCACTTGTGCTGAGGCAGCCCTGCAGTGGATTAGCTCTGCTTGAACTGTTTACAAAGCCTGTCTTTCGCAAAAGAACTGTGCCGGGAAGGTGGTCATCATGCGCTGCTGATTGAGGCTGATATCCTTTGGAGACGCTGCACCAATGTCCATACCATTGTGTGCAGCAAGCTGGTAGGAAAGCCTGCAAGGGCACTTGGGGCTAGTCTGAACTCTTTTTGCGCACTGCAGTGGGGACGGTATTCTTCAGTCCAATGCTGGGGGGCCCCAAAGCAGCGACCACCCGGCGGATGCGCCTCATGCACTTTGCCACCCTCACTGGTGTCCTCCTAGCTGCGATCTGGATGATTGCGCAGTACTGCCTCCAGGTATGATCAGTCTTCCCTTCGACATGGAGAGCGCAACAAGTGAACATACAGCCCCCTGTTGGTGACTTGGCCATTGGCATTGACCATTGCTGGATCCTACTTACTGCAGATCTGAGCAGGAACCTGAGATCTCATTCCTACATGGGCTTGCTTATGCCCAGACTCCAGGTGTAGTTCAAGAGTGAGGTATAGTGCTTTGATGTCGGGAATCGCCACTCAAGGCAGTATTGTGGTTTAGGTGAATGCCCTTAGGCAGCCTGCACAGCCCTTGTGTTGCGCCTGCAGGTGCCCTGGGTGAGCAGCTACCTGGGATCAAAGGAAAGCCTGCAGATGCGGATCATCACCTACCTTGGCCTGCTGCCCGCTGGCGCCAGGCTGTCAATGGAGGCTCTGCTGCGCTTCAAAGCCCTCGTGCTCATCGCTGTGACGGTCAAGCGCCGCTCCCTGAGGTATATCGCGCGCCCAGTTGCTGTATCTGTCTGCAGAGTCTTTAGAAGAGACACCTCCCCATGCTCCAGTGTCTACGATGGAGAGCACATGAGCACACATGAGGAAAAGCCCATACAGACGGCTCCTTCCCAGTGCATGCGCCTGCCTAAAATCCATCACAGCAATCCCACTGCCATTTCTGGAATGTACAAGAGCCTTCCATCTTGGCTCTGGCCCTTGCCCTAGGAGTTTCACTGCTGTTACTTGTACCTCTGCACATTCTGCTCAGTTTGCTTGGGTTCAGTCTGGGCCCATCTTCTGGATTCGTCTTCCAAAGCCAGCTGAGGATTGCGTCAATGTGCTACGTAATGTCCACTTTGCCGCAACATCCAGCGCTTCTGCTGCTCTTGCGTGAAGTTTTGGCTGGCACTGCAGGTGGCTGGCTCACCTGCCAGAGCCTCTCAAGAGGGCAGGGGCGCCTCACTCACAGTGCTGCCTGTTCTGGCACCCCACGTCAGCGGATGACGGCTGGGAGACCGTCAGCATGTGGAAGCGCTGGAAGGCGTCCTCTTTTGGCCGCTCTGTCCACCTGGCTGTAAAGGTGCGCTGCCCAGGCCTGCATTCACTGGTGCACCGCATGTGTGACGCATGTTTTCCACAGGACCTCCATCATGGCTACTGTAGTTTGACAGATCATCCAGTACTTGATACTGAGACCAACTGAGCTTGGAATGGCTTTTCAATCACTTTTTGTCATCACCCTGACAAAGGCGCTGCATGCCAAGGAGTGGTTCTCACAGTGCTAGGGCTTGTCTGGGAGCAGTAGCCTGGATTTGAGGCTATCTGAGGTCTAGCTGGGTACTCATGGGGTTGCACGCATGTGGCAGGACATCATCCGGCAGGTGGAGCAGGGCAGCAGCAAGGTGCTGCAGGCAGTGGACTGGCCACAGAGCAGCCCAGACGGTCAACAGGACCAGGATGGCCAAGTAGAGGAGGCAGAGACGCCACCTGAGGATGTCGCAGCAAGCGAGGTGTGCTCTCCAGGCCGCATTGCGACAGAATGAAGCCTGAGACGGTGTGCGTACAGCATATTGTTGCCCTGACCGAAGGGCAGCGAATCATGAGTTCTGGTGTGGCATGAATCGATTAATCTATGGCACTCATTTTCATGGATGCAAGGCCAATGCCCAGACCTCATTTGCAAGGAGGAAGAATGGGCAAAGCTGCCTTGTGTGCAGGGAGAAGCCACAGAGGCTTCACTGAAGCGGTGGCTGCTGAGGAAGGCCAAGCAGGGCTTCCAGCAGCTGCAGAAGCTGAACCTGGCATTCCAGGACTGGACTGAACGCTTCTGGAAGGCAAGTTATCTCTATCTATCCCGCTCTGCATGCTGCTCAGCAGGATCACATTGCATCATATCATGCAGCAATTCCCCCATACAATGCTGGATTCTGGCAACATAGAGGAAGAACTGGAAGTGTGCCTGTGTGCATTACTGATGGCTCCTGTGACAGACTGAGTGTGTGAGGCACAAGGGAGTAGCTCTGATGGCAAAGTGTTCTGCAGGACTGGGGTCTGGAGTTCAACATGGCGCTGCTGTTGGTGGCTGCGTTCTATTCCACCAACATCTTCTCGCTCCTGTACTTGGCCATCATTGCTGCGGGCATGGCGGCGCCTGTACAGGCGCGCTGCCTGACCTGGCGCTTCTGCGTGCTGCCTCTTCTGGCAATCGTCCTGGTGGAGCAGTACTCCCTCTACATTGGACTGCCGCCGCCATGGGACTCAGGCAGATCTGGGCCCCTGTGGAGGCACAAAGGGGACACACAACACCCCTCCATGAAGGTGTGCTTATGAATTTATGCCTCATTGTTAAGATGAGCGCCTTTTCTGCATGACATGGGCAGCTGCCATGTAGGCAGGGGTTACCCTGACATGCAAGGATGCAGAAAGCCTTGGATAAATTGTTGGTGGAGGTTGGGGTCTGGAAGGCATATGGAGTGCAGACATTGCTTTGGTTGCTGTGCAGGACTGGCTTGGGGTTGGGAGAGTAACCCAAGGGGAGCTGTGGTCAATCTTCCTAGCTTTGGCTGCTACTATCATGCAGGTTCGCATGGAAGCTCTGCCCTTGATGTAGTCAGTCTTCCACACAAAGTGGTTTTCCCTGCTAGCCAGCTCTACCGTGTCTACACAGGAGGAAGCTATGTGGTTGCTGAGCTCTGTGCACATGGTATGAGCTGCACATGGCTTCAGGTACACTCCTTTGGCAGGCATGTGACCTGGCTGTGCCATGCATGCAGGTGCACTATGACTTGTGGCACAACAGCCCCATGGGCCAGCGTTACAGCTGGCTTGCCATCACATCTGGGGCTGCAGGACAGGCTGCAGCAGAGCCACTGCTTGGTCCACCAGGTACGCGCTGCATCATTTTCATCATTCACACACCACCTATGAGCATTTTGCGAAGGCTCAAGTACTATGTGCTAAGTATCTGCACCTGTCTCAAGCCTACCCAAGGACAGTCCTGATCTGACAATGCCTTTTGCTTGCATCAACATGTGGGTTGAAGTTGCTGTGATCCTTCAGGAGGCTCGCTGCACAACAAGCGCAGTGACAACCAGCCCGGGGTGTGGATGCCGATGGAAAGGGATTCAAAGAAAGACTGGAGCTGGGTTGACTGGATGCGCTTCCTCTTTTATAGGCAGGCTTCAAGCCCCTCCCCATATGCCTGAGGTTTGAACGTGATAGATGGCCTGAATATCCCTTACATGCATATCAAGCCTCCTTGCAAGGTCAAAGATTTGGCAACCGCCGGGCGTTGCAGTGCCAAAGGGGTGATGCGCCATGTGCCCAGATCTGTGCACCACATGTATAACGCCGTTGTGCACAGGGTACAGTCGTACTGTCCACACAGCTCTTGCACAATCCCTTGATCAGTCTTGACATGTTTAGAGTGTAGATGAGCTGGTAGATAAGCACTTGCTGCTGTGTGCAGGCATTATACAGACCTGCTACTCATAGCTGTGGTGGGGCTCTGTACCGTCGAGAATGACGTCATCCATGCTGCCTACCTGGCGCTGGCGCTGCTCCTGTTTAGGCGCAGGGATGCGCTGCGCACGGAGCGGCAGCACCTCTTCAAGTGGCTGCCCCTGTACAACTTCCTGGTCATGCTCATCACGCTCGCGTACCAGGCACCCTTCAACAGCAGATGGGATCACAACCTCAGGCCCTATCTGGTGAGTCCCCAATAATGCCCATTGAATATGGGCAGACTACTGGATGGCATGAAAGGAACAGAGGGGTCAGCAAGTTCTGGGCGAGGTTGTTGTGTCACTGACCACAACATACCTCCCAGCACTTGCTACCATCTCCCATGACAGTGCGGGATGAGCCATGAAAGTCATGCAAAGCCAGCTTGTCTGAGAAAGCTTGGCACATATGTAGATCCAGCTTGCACATCTGGCCGGATTTAGAAGCATCTATGTGCCACTCTCTTTAACGAAGGTAATGCACAAGTTGTATCACATGCAGGCTGATGCACACAATTGCTGCCTACGCAAGCTGCAGCTGCCCCTACACACATCCACAGAGCTTCACCATGTCATGCAGGGCTGCAACTTTGCCCACGTGCTGGGCCTGTACAGGATGTCGGACGAAGCCGGGGAGGCCTTCTACCTGCGATCGCGAGGCGCCCTGGCAGACATGCTGCTGTGGGCCATATTCCGGCTGCAGACCCGAGTCTTTGCCTCCAACACCTACATCAAGTGCGCTTCCCTACCTCTTAGCTTTGCATCTGGACCTATCCTGACCTCACTTCGTATGGCGGGGCTCCAGCATTATCCTCCGGACATCTTGCCGCCGGTTGTCTAACCTTTGCCCCATACAGTCTTACAAAGAAGCACTCTTCCCCGTCGCTGCCGTTCTGCAGCAGTGCTGCTCCTACCCGTCGGTGCTCAGCATGCAATGGTCTGTTCCGAGATCAGTCGAATGTATTGAATTGGGGATACCTCCATTGCAAGCTGCATAGACAGTCAGTCATGTCGACTATCCTACTTCCTGCATATCATTGTGTTGCATGCTGATACAATGTAGCAGCATGCATATGCGTACATGCATGGGTCAATACAGATACACCTGGTGCGCAGGGTGATGACGATAGTGGCTCAGGAGCAGGCGGAGGAGGTCCAGAAGAGGGAGGCGCGGCGGGTGGAGGCGCGCAAGCAGCAGGCGCAGGCCGCCCTGGAGCACTCCAAGCTGCGCCAGCTGCGCGCGCACCGCCTCTCCGGGCTCAAGGTGTGTGACCTTTATGGGATTCTGCATGACAACAGGAAGCTATCCGAGCTACAGACATCCATCATCATTGACCGACCTAACATATTCTCAAAGTGCGAGCTGTCTTCAAGCCATGGTCCGTCGGTGAAGGTCCATCTGTGTGAGTGGCGCAGGAGGGCATTGCTCAGAAAGGAGGCTTGTATGGGCTGGGAACCTCAGTGATGGATCAAGAGCCAGAGAATGATGGATGGTGGGTGTACACCTCCCTGAATTATCATTCTCGCTGCAGAAGACCTTGTCTTCAGAGTCAGACAACACCCTGTGCAAGATCACCCTGCCAGTTCAGAGTCTTGACATGCACATAGCTGCAGCCAATGTAGCAGAATGACCACAGCTAAGGGTGCGGTGCGCAGGGCTGATGCGCTCGGCGACATGCTGGGGAATGCATCCAAGACGGTGGACACCATGGCAAAGGACGCGACTGGCGAGAGCGGCGGGGTGAGTCGCTGTGACTTGACTGACAGACTGCATGACCTAATGCGGGAGTTGGCGCTTGGGCCATCTGTCAGTTCATAGGCCTCAAGCATGCCCATGTGAGTGAGGCCTGGGATCTGGCAATCGGGAACAAGTGCCAGCTGCTGCGCTAGCTGACAGCAGGTCATCCGGGCATGAATTGAATGTAGCTGACATGCAGCTGGTGTGGCCGCCATTTTGCAACAGGCCGTCTCTACTGAGACACTGTAACACTCTACTGAGACTGGGTGCCACAATGCAGCTGCGCGCAAATGCGCTGCAATATGTGGGGGACCCGGAGGCCCCCCGCCCAGCCTGGAAGGGCCTGAGCTGGCGCAGCCTGCTGAGCCTGAAGTGGCGCCAGGACGACAACGAGAGCATCTTCTGCTACGTGCTCTTCATGGCGCTGTTTGTGGCCGACTTCAGCTTCCTGGCAATGGTGTTCCCCATCGTGCTGTACGTGTATGCGCTGTTGGCCCAGGCACCCGCCACACGCTTCTGGCAGGTGAACATCCATGCTTCCTGTCACCTGTCGCTTTATGAGTGCTAGGAATTTCCCCTATCTTGCAAGCAAATGGCCATTGCGGTGACTAGGGCATTTTGCCGGCTTCCGCTGGTACTACAAGCGCATTTGCAGATTGGTTCCAGGACAGTTGCCTGGTACTTGCTGCGTCCCACACATGCATCCCAGCATCCTGACAGGTGTCACATGACATCACTGCACTGGGGTGTGAGAGAAGATGCCTTCTCGGTTGTGCTATCATCGCTCACACTTCTCAGCAGCATGTCAAGCCGGACTGGTCCTTTTAAGATGTGCCTTGAAGTTGCTCGAGGCTTCCCTACAGCTTGCTCACTAGCTAAAGCAGCCTGTGCCGCACCTGCAGGCAATGCTCATATTCACGGAGACCATCCTGGTGGCTCAGTACACTTACCAGATCCCCACGCGCCTGCACTGTGGGGCCATCACGCCCCAGGTGCAGGCGGGCTTTGAAAAAGCCGGTCTTCATGGCAACGCCTTCCGCTGCATCCCCATCTTCTGCGCATACCTCAGCATCCTCATGCACACCTACAGCCTGGTCCGGCAGCAGGTACAGGCCTAGCCCCAAACCCAGGAAGCCTCAAGTGGTCCTGATGCCGCTGGACAGCTTGCAAGGATACAGTGTCACCATTGCCTGGGTTTCAGGCTCTCAGACAACAGGCCTGTCCTGTCTGACATGCGTATGCGACTGCCAGGGCTTTGCGCAATCCAGCAACATGGAAGCTGGTGCACAGTGCTTCAGCAGAGCACACCTTCGTGAGACATGACAGGCCCGTGAAGCCCAGAGAGCGTTTGCACCTGGGCTCACCTGAGCTCCGTCAGATGCACATGACCCTGAAGTATCTTCTGTATGCAGGACCCTGCGCGAGCGCTGCTGCAGAGGCGTACCTCCTCCCTTGCGTCGCCCAGGGCAGGCCTTCAGGGCTTCCTGAGGAGCCCTCGCCAGAGCTTGGAGGGTTCTGAGCGGGACAGACGTGCCAGTGGGATGCCCAGCAGCCAGCGGGGGACCCCCATACCCCAGAGCTCCCCCACCATGACTGATGCCACAGGCCTGGTGAGTTCACTGCAGCAGCTGCGCAACCTGCCAGAAGGCGAGGACAGCTGTCCTGCCATCCAAGCATGCGATAAGCAGAACCAGCTGAGCAGCAGCATCAAGAGCGCTCCTTGAATTGTGGGCCATGATAGGCTCTCCAGAGAGCATCTTGCATACGTGTCTCCAAAGGGCAGAGCCAATCTTGCTCTTGACTAAGTTCTCAAGCTGTGCTGCAGGCGGTCAGGATGTGGCTGATACGCATCTACAGAGTGGTGATGGGTGTGGTGCTGGTCGTGTGGGAGTTCCTCCTGCGGGTGTGCTCCAGCGCAGAGAGACCTATGCACTTCCTTAAGGTCCAGCTGCAGGTCCCAGAAGGTACAGTGCCTCCTCACTCAAGATTGCCTGATGCTCTGCTCACAGCTGTCATGCACCATGATTACAGCAGGTGGAGGGCCTTCTTGGTATGCCTTCTATTTCACACACGAAGCTGTCTAGATGACTGACAGGCTCATACCCCACTTACAGGTGATGTGGCCTTATACAAGACAGCAGAGGGCACAGAGCATCTCAAAGGGTCCATCCAGGACGTCCTGGATTGGTACAGAGACAATGATATTGCTGCCGAGGTCCGGCGCCGCCAGGACGCCCAGAACAGGCGACGCCGGCCCGAGCTTGCTAGGCTTGCCCCACACAGCGCAGGTGGGCCTCAGCCTCATGAGAGTGTTATGACAAAGGGCAGCTGAGCAGAAATTTCCTCCTAGTCTGCAGCACTGAAGGGACATAGCCAGAGCCTGAGGGCATCCCTACCTCTGCTACATCAATTCTAGGCAGTGGTGTTTAGTTTGTGCACAATTCAGTCTAGCCAGGACGACTTTCCAGCTCTGTTGAGTCATTCTTACATGGCCCCAGACCATGGCTTCTTACTTAGGACATGTGAGATTTGCTTGCGTTCTGCCTGTCCTCAGCTGTGAAGCAGCAGCATGCAGTACCCTCAGCCCGTTCGCATGCACTGGAGCCCTGATGTGCATTGGGTGCCTTTGCAGGAGGCTCTGACAGCTCTGGAAGCATCGACCTGTCACTGGTGGGACCTCTGGAGGTGTCCATGGAGCAGGTGCTCTGTGTGGCTGAGGAGGGCACTGTGGCGGCTCTGCTGCGCGTCACTGCACTAAAGAGCACTCCCTCCAACACCTGGGGCCTGTCATCTGTCAGCGGATACCCTATCAGGTGAGGCGCTCGGGGCTCGTGCTGAGGAACCCCATGCTTGTCAGCTTCCCCCACGCCGGTCAACATGGTTGTCCTGACGCCATGGGCCTCAGGGAACGCCACGCTGTGCCATGGTGCTGTTTGCAGCATATGACTGGGGACAGATGTCATGGCAGACAATACATCAGAATTAAGATAGGAGGTCTGTTGGTACTGTAAAACCTTTATGGATTGTGCAGGTCTCTGAAGCCAGCACAGCATGCTGGGCAGACCCTAATGCGCTACAAGCAGGATCAGGTGCTGGGTTCCCAGGTCCCTATCGCGGGGCAGCACTCTTCAGAGAGCCCAGCAAGTAAAGCAGCAGAAATGCCAGACTCACTCAGGGGCGGAACAGGCCGAAATCAGATGGGGGAGGCCCCTGCGAGGCAGGACATCCCTGAACAGAATGGAGAGTCAGGCACATCCTCGTTGCAGCCAAGCGCGTCTGACGGCACTGATAGTGCTGGACAAGCGAGCAAGTCCCGGCCACAGTCAGCACACTACAGGGGCAACGGTGAGGTAGTCAGCTATCCCCTGGCTGAGAGCCCAGAGCAGTCTGGGCCGGGCCGGCCAGCACGGGCAGGCATTTCAGACACGCCTCGGGGCAGAGATGGGCAGGCTTGGGCAGGCAGGGCGGCCATGCCTGACAGCTCCTCTGGCGAAGAGCATCCTGGCGGTCACGCCGCCAGATCTAGAGAGACACACGGGACTCAGAGCAGCGAACAAGCAGACGTACAGCCGGGCAGCAGAGAGGCAGGGCAGAAAGGGGATCTGGGTGTTGAAGACTCTGCTCAGAGCTCCAGCAATGAAGCAAGAGGCTCGTCCTCTATTCGTGGGCAGCATGCTCAGCCTGCTGAGGCCAGCCTGCCCCACAATGCCCGCGGCCCTGTGATGAGGTCGGGGATCAGGATCGAGAGTGTTGAGTGGCACAGCCGCATTGAGAAGGACTGGTATGCGGCCACAGTGTTTGTGGACCTGCTGACCTTCATCTATGTCGCTGTCTTCTACCAGGTGCTCCTCTGTCACAGACTGTCCATGCTGTGAATGATAACATATCTGCTGCTTGCACCTCATATTGTTGAACATGTGCTTTGGCCGATCAAAGTCATCGTACTCTATCATGACTCCTTGCCCTCCTTGTCGATGGAGGCTGCAAGCCAGCTGCTGCACAACCAAGGCATGTTCGAGGTCTGCCTCAATTGGCAAAGATGACAAAAGTGTCACACCCTCTGTGCAGGCGGTGGTGTCGTCTGCGAGGACGCTGCAGGACATCACAGACGAGCGCGTGGTCCCGGTGGACTACCTGGGTGTCCTCATCCTGCTGTTCATGCTCCTGGTGCTGGACCGCCTCTTCTACAGCCTCGGCCTCCACCTGGGCAAGGTGCCTTTCCATGCCCCATGTCTCTTATGCGCAACCAGCACGACCAGTGCGCACACCATCACGTATGAAGCCACGCTGATGAGAGCTTAGAATGGCATTGCATTTTGGCATCAGCAGGACTTCCATCATAGCGAGCAAACTGATCGAGATGAGTAATCGCCTCGCTGTATGTGCTGCTTTTGTGGGCCAGGTTGGCGCTATCTGCTGGCACACCACAACAGAGAAGCTTATGTTCAATATAGAGTCTATGGTGAGGAGGTGCTCTGCTGCAGGCGCTGCTGCTGTGGGGCCAGATGGTGCTGTTCTACTGGTACACCATGACGCTCTTCTGGAGCCCCGCCACCGGGGGTCTCGCCAAGACGCACCTGCGCGTGCTGATCGCCATCAAGTCCCTCTACTTCACCTTCTCTGCGATGCAACTGCGCAATGGCTACCCTCCGCCCGCCTCCTACAGGTAGAAACCACTCCCAGGCCAAGAGCATGGGGACTTCACGAAAGTATCTGGTGTCGCGATGTGTCCCACCTGTTGCAGCATCAGAGAGGCTTGTTCAGCAAGGAGGAGACTGAGCAGCCTGAGTGTACTGGCAGCCACTTTCTGACCATCCAAAATTTGCTTAAAATAGCATGTTGATGACACATGGCATGTTTATAGGCTTCTTTGAATATGGCAGGGCAGAGAGACCGCTGTGCCTGAGGGGTTTGTGGGTGTATTGCAGGGGTAGCAGAGGGCGGCAGGCCTTTGTGTTTGCGCGCTTCCCCAACAACCTGGGCATGATTGCGTTCCACATCTTCCAGGCCATCCCCTTCCTGTACGAGCTGCGAGAACTGCTGGACTGGTGTGCTTCTCCGACATGTTCATGCTGTACCATCCATATGCGTATTCCTCGTCGGAAGCGCGGATTCCTAAGAGTTTCATGCTGTACCATCTGCATGCGCATGCCAAGGCCACAAGGGTGTCTGACAGCTCGATGACAAATCTCCTAAAATGTAATGCGAAGAGAGTGCCATCACAGTGCAGGGCAAAGTATGCTTCTACACAAGCAGAGCTGTGACTGAAATGCCCCATCACATGCCCAAGATAATGATTTGAAGAGCCCTCGAACATGAGGGGTGGACAACATGGCACAAAATACTGGCCCACGCTCATCACAAGAGAACACAGGAGTGTTGTATGCAGGTCGTGCACAAGCACAACGCTGTCGCTGTTTGACTGGCTGAAGCTGGAGGACATCAGCATCAGCCTCTTCTTCGTGACGGTGTCCCGCCGCAACAAGAAGCGCCACCGCCTGGGGCAGCGCCAGCCCCGCTACATGAAGTTCTTCCAGGTCTGTTCAGGCAACCACTGCGCTTGAGTGCGTGTTAATCAAGGAGAGGAGGGCGTCTTGCTTCTGGGGTATCTTTCAGGCTGAGACGGCATGTCACAGGTCACCTCCCCATACTGAGTGCATGCAGTGTGCTGGTCTCCATCTGGGACCCCCAGCAAAGCATCAAAGGCAGTTTTGAACTATGAGTACTGCCGTCGTCTGATGTTGGGTGTATGTGCAGGGCACCCTGCTATTCTTGGGGTTGCTGCTGCTGCTCTGGGTGCCCCTGCTGATCTTCTCGTCTGGCAATCCCACGTACCAGGTAGGGGCTGACACATGTCTTCCCTTTCCATACGCATCACTCCAGAGCTGTGTGTCACCTCTCATAGCACCGCTTCCCTCTCTTTGATTGCATGGCAATGCGCCTGTCCTCACCAGCATGGAGTTCAATGCCTTGTACTCCCTGAGTTATGAACACCTGGTGAAGTTGCTCTGTGCACCTCTCGCGCATGTACTTCAGCTGAGTACCAGGCTGACATTGCTCTGCTGCATTCCGCACAAATGCGCGCATGGAGACTTGCTCAGTAAAGGGTGACATGCTGTGCTGCCACTCACACAGGTGCCTGAGGTTGTGGACTTCAGCTTCAACATGACGCTGGGCACGTCACAGGCCGCGCGCGCAAGCAGGCCCACTCAGTTTGTGGAGAGCGTGACGTTCCCGCTCTTCCTGGGCGGAGAGCGGCGCAGCCGGGCGCAGTGGGCCAGCCCGGGCAGCTTGCCGGGCAGCATGCAGCTGGCTTACGACGCCAGCCAGATGCAGCTGCTGTGTGTTGCAGAGGTAGGAAACGGCTTCTATATCCAGACTCACACCCATCCTGACAGAGTCCAGGTCTTTTGCAAGCAAATCTCTCCTATCCGCCACCCTGGCAGGGTAGTGCAAGAAAGTGAGTTTGTGCAGGACTCGGACAGGTTCTGGAGGGTGACGCCGCCAGCGAGGCGCTCCATCCAGCGCATGCTGAACAGCTCAGCCGCCACGCTGGCGCTGTCCTGGGAGGTCCTGCGCAATGCGCCCCTGGCTACCAAGAACGGGGGGCCCCTGTGCCAAGGGGTTCAGGAGATCCCCCTCTCTGCTGCATCCAGCGAGGACATCCTGGATGTGCTGCAGGTGACCTGCTATTTTTCAGCAGGATCAGCACCACAGAGTATTCACCTGTATCTTTCGTGGCTTGTTTTTGGTTGCTGCAAGACGACACACATGTGGGAGAGGCACTAAGGATCTTCAGGATTGAGTGATGCATTGCATTGTGAGGTCTCCTTCGCAGATATCACTGTGGCTTCACCACTGGGTGCCTGCCACGGAAGTGCACCAGGAATGGTGTATTGCCCACACCTTGTTCTGTATGGCAGGGAGGGAAGAGGGAGGCAAAGCTGGAGTCGATGATACATCCCAACGGGACTGCTGCCCCGAACGGCACGGCCAGCATCTACGGCCTGTTTTGGCAGCTGCGCGGCGGCCAGTGCAACGTGCACCGCGACTTTGGTTTCCAAGAAGGTCAGCAGGACCCGCAGCTGCAGCAGAGCATTGCCTGCAACCTCCTGCTCGAGGGTGGCAATGTCACCAAGGTGCATACTGCAGCCTACTGGTTTCTGCCTTTTTCATGCCTGTCTGCCGGGGCTTACCACTTCTCCTGCAAAACTGTTAAAGTGGTAGAGCGATCCATAGGCCAGCCCTTGCTTCTCATGCGGCTTCCAAATGTATTGCTGTGCACCACTTAGCGTCCCATCAGCCACACAGTCTCTTGCATCAGAGCCAAAGTATGTGCCTGCACATCGAGCTGTGCTATCGCACCTCCCTGGCAGGCACGGAGATAAAGTGGTCTGGCGCCTGACAGCGGCAGCAAGAGGCATGTGCCGAGCATGAAGCTATGCAGGGGGACGAGGTGTGGTGGCGGCTGAAGTGTGAGAACCTGGATCATCATGGGCAGCCGGTCAACAACACGGGCACCGGCTGGGCACACTGCGGGCAAACCCTGCAGGATGGGCCCAGGTAAACCCCGCTGCAGCTTCCCCTGCACAACTCTTGCATTTCTGCACAGATATGTATTTGCAGGCCATTCAGACTTAGATGTGTTAAGAATGCTTCAATGAACAGCTCTTTTGAGTGTTGATTCGGCTTGCAATCATGTTCTGCATTGATAATGTGTTGGTGCCTACAGGATTGTTGCGCTGCTGGAGCGGGTGCAGGGGGGCATCATCGGGCAGACGCTGTCCTCTTTTGGCATCACCGGGCTGTACATCACCTTTGTCTTCGGCATTGGGCGCTTTCTGCGCTTCTCCACCCAGCACGCTCGCATGCGCATCCCCTTCGAAGACCTTCCCACCACCAAGAGGCTCATCGCCCTGTGCCAGGTACAGACCTCAGCTGTGCACACTAACAGACTCTTCTGTCTGGCGCCATGCCCTGGCAGTCGTCATTCATTTTCGAGCACCCTCAAGTTGCATGCGTTCACCCTCTTGGGTGCTGGGTCAGGGCATGGTAGAGTTTTCATTGAAGAGCAGGATGGCAAACTCTTAGCATGGCGCAAAGAACCTTTGAACTGCTCATGTGGGGTGGACATGGGGGTGCCTTGGGATGCAATCGGCATTGCTGGACGCCTGCAGGACATCTACATTGCAAGGGCGGAGGGAGAGCTTGAGCTGGAAGAAGAGCTGTATTGGGCCCTCATCAACATATACAGATCGCCTGCTGTCATGTTTGAGATCACCCGGAAAAAGGCGGAGTAGACTGAACAGGTATCGAACCTGCATGGTCTGTGCTGGCTCTGCGTAGGACGCATCCGCATCCTAGATGAACTACCTGCTTCAGGTGTGTAGATGCGCACTGCCACGGCAGTTCACGGGATTCGACTGCTTGGACCTTCATTGTAGGAAGGAGTCTAGCACTGCAGGGCTAAGTTACAAGCCAGGACGTGTGATCTAGGCCTCAGGGACTGGAGGGCTGGTTTGGTAAGAGCAGTGTATGCACACGTGCTACAACAGTTAGCGAATAGGTTCAGTGTACAGTAAAGGCTTCAGGATAGGAAAGCTGTGTGTTGTGCGACAGCAGTCACTTGCAAGCACTGGTGTGAACACTTATGAGAGCAATAAAAACTCTCAGCCAGCCCGTCTATCACTAAATCAGATCACAGAGAGAGCGAGAAACATTACATCTCTTCCAGCCACCGAGGGCTGATCAGATCAGATTACATCTCTTCCAGCCACACAGGGCTGATCTCAGAGAATGAGGTCCCCCTTCATTTGAGGGGGACCTTTCACGTGCCAACACGCTCTCGTAGCCACTGATCACGCACGATGATTACGCTGTCCCTCTCGCGTGTCTCTGCTGAATCTTCCGATCTTGCGTTCCATATGTAGAATACAAGGGTGACTGGGGAGAGATGGCAGCCGGCTGGGAGCTCGTGCTCATATCCTTCGCCGCCTTAGCTCTTATCGCTGGGACCGATGGAGCTGGGACCGACAAGACGTATACAGGTACATACACATTCCACTCTCAGAGTCCATCATGGTTCTTTCGGGGCCATATACACGCGCTTGAATGGCAGCTCTCCATCACGTGATGCTCGAGCTACAACCTGTGCTGCCAGCCAGCGCAGCCAAAGCGCCGCTGAACTAAGTCTCTCATCACTTCATCCAGTATCATGCAGTCTTTGACGTGACCTGAGCCTCACAAGTTGCATAGGTCCCTCCGCTGGCACGTGGGCATGTGCTCCCATCTCTTTCGTGGTTTCCCTCCTCATGGACAGGATGGCCGCTCAGTGGCCCGTGTTCAATGCCGCAATGCACCTGTACTATGTTCTGGAAATGTTTGCATCCCAGGTTGTATCCCTAGGACAGCTTGTCTAAGTAACACTTCCTGTGTCATAGTGATTGGAGGTGGAGGGACGGCGCTTAGAGATTTTGTCAGTGATGCAGTCGGCAATGCCACGCAAGATGCAAATTACAAGGGCTTGTACCTTCCATTCTACACAGTGGGCACTGGAGTAGGTACGAGGCCTACGCAAGCTTATTCAGTACGTTGACCACCTGATTTGCGGCATGTCTCTTCAGCCATCAGCATATACGTTGTCGCCCAGCAGCAGCTCCTCACCCGGTAGTACACTGTGCCTTTACCCAGTAGTAGCTGTAAAACCGCATCAGCCAAATGGGACAGTGTGCTGCTTAGAGATGATGAGTCGCCGTTCGAATTGCAGGGCAGCAGGCGTTCTTGAACAACACCTATGTATACTCCGTTGGAGACTTCCCACTATCACTGAAGGACTACAAGAGCGCTTTCAGGTGATCCATTCCAGACCACCCATTGATGAGCTGCACGGCACATTGCAGCATGGACAGCTCCCAATCTGCTGGGTGACCTCATGCAGCTAGTCGTCTATCACCCGCCATGGGCATGCTTGATCCCCCACCTCACGCTGCTGCTGTGAATAGTGCTGACCCTGATAGAACTGCCGAGAGGCATCTCCTTTGGCAGCCCTGTGCTGAAAGAGCTTTGGCTGCACTGCGCAGGCCTATTCTTCAGATCCCGCTCTCGTATGGTCCGGTGGCCATCTATGCGAACGTCACTCCCGAGTTCCATAAGAGCAGCACGCTGCAGCTCAGCGCGCCAGTCGCTGCAGCCATCTTCCAGGGCAACATCACCACCTGGGACGACCCAGCCATCGTGGCTCTCAATCCCAACTTCACGTGAGCCAACACCGTTGCCCAGCTCAATATCATTGTTATATTTCCAGCAAGGTGTAGAATGAGACTCTTGGTCAGTTCGCTGGCTGGCAAGCGGCCATAACGGAACACCAGAATGCTGGAGGCCTCTCAGGAGTCAGGCAACAATCTTTGACCCTCGACCTGGAACCCCTGGAAGGAGTTCGAGTCATGTCTGTGTACGGGACTTGGCCTTCTTGGTGCTGAGAGCTGCCATGCATGCGGCAACGGTCCTATCAGCTAGCTCAAATATCATCCTAGGTACATGAAGAATGTCTTGACTTTGCCGATTTGGCAAGAGGAAGGTAAATCGAGAGTTCTAACAGCCGGATCTCATCAGACGGCTGCCTTGCAGGAAGTTGGACCCGCCCATCCCAGCTGGAGCACCCATAAAGGTTGTCGGCCGGACGGACAGCAATGCAGCGGCGTATGCCATGTCGCAGTGGCTGCAGCAGGCGGGAAATGGCACGTGGCTGGGGGGCGTCAACAAGACCCTGCCCCTGTTCCCGAAGGCCAAGGCGGTCTCTGGGTCGGGCTCTGCCGTGACTGACTACATTGGCAAAACGCCGGGTGCCATTGGGTGTGTCTCATAACAGTTCTGTAGGACCTTAGAGGATTGATTAGCCTGGTACATGACCTGGTGTGAGTGAAAATAGGGCGAGTATCAGTATGTGTTTCTATATGAGAAGGCTTGTCACGCAATGACTCCCGCTTGAGAAAGCTGTAATGTGCCTTTCGCATACGCCATGACAGAAGTCAGGTGTCCAGGAGCAACAGGAGCCTCAGGCAGCCTGAAAGGCATGCACAGACAACGCAATGAGGTCTAAGTGGATGTCCCTGATAGCAGTCTGCACAGACTAACTTGCTCCCGCTGTGCAGGTTTGTGGATGCATACACTGGCAAGAAGGCAAAGCTGGCTGATGCAGCCCTGCTGAACCAGGCCGGGAAGTTCTTGAGGTACTCCAAGGCTGACTGGACATTCAAGGGCCTCAACATCACCACCCCTGCCAGCGACAGCGACGGCTGGGCGTCGTTCAATATCACCGATCTGCCCGGAGCCACGACCTACCCTGTCGCAACTGTGTCCATAATGTTCTGCAACCAGGACCTGTCAGAGAGGGGTAGGCCCCATGCTGACCTGTGCTCTGCGCTTTGTCGTCGCATCAACACAGATCAAGAGGAGGCCCGCAGTAGCACATGATCCAGGATATTAGTGACCACGGCTCACCACGCGTGCTCTTCACTATGAACAGGGATATATGTCAGGCACCAGATCGCTGGCTATGCTTGACTCGCACCACATTGGATGTGCATGTGTTGATGGAGGACACGCGAGTGAGACTGGGCCCTAGATCTAGTCAGTTGAAGAAAAATATGACACTGAAAGGTCGTTTCCTGATGTGCAGAGGCTAAAGGCGCTGCAATCAAGGCGGTGTTTGGCTACATGCTGGGACCAAGCGTGCAGGGCGCTGCCAGGAGTTATGAACAGTTTCCCTTGGATCCAGCAGTGAGATTCTGTCTGACCCAAATACCTACAAAAGTCCTGTTGAATGGGACGTGCCCTGAGTGGCTTACCTGTTGGGCCGGCAGGGGCTGAATGCGCTGGCCCAAGCTGTGGTGCATGTGAGTCATTTGTTGTTGCTTTTAAGGTGTGTCATGCTGACGCATGCATGTGCTCTGCAGATGTTGGCTGCCTCGGTCCAAGCAGTCAACTCCATCCGCATTCTCGACAGCCGGGACTGGTTTCAGCCCGAGCTGTACCCTAAGCTAGGGCCACCGTACAATGTGCAGTACACAAATTCATAAGTCCGCGGTCAGCATCGTCCTGTTTTTGGAGTCAGCAAAGTGTACCAAATTGTTGAGAGGTTGCCCAATTGTGGTCTTGGGACAGGCACTCCTTGATGTCAAGGGGTGGGAGGGGTCAGCTGCTTGCTGCACCGGCCATTGTACCAGCAAGCTGAGGGCATTGCATTGTGCCTCTCGGATCGTGCGGGATCCGCACACCCTCTCAGATTCTGGCTGAGATAGGAAGCTGCCTGTCCTATTCTTTGTAGGAGGCAGGCATGCTTTTAGCACGTGCCGCGATGCCGGACTTACAGATTTGCTGCAGTATAACAGGGAGAGATCGTGTATGGTGACACAGTGACTGGTGGCACATAAGGTTTGGGAACACAGGTCAGGCCAGGCAATATCCAAGTGTGCACTACTTCATATCTGCTGAGCTCAGTTTGAGTGCGAGTAAAGCGTGCTAGTTGTTGGACCGGCTTTGAGATGTGGAGTGGTCATCTCCAGCTGGTCCAGTACAAGGACGGAAGACGTAAGTTGTATCCTGTTATGCGTTTGCCGTTGACCTGAGATGTATATCACTGATGTCTGGGTGGGAGTGAGAGATGGATGTGGATGTGGATGAGGTGGTAAAATTTGAGATGCGCCTCAGGCCTGGAAAGTGTGAGAACTCCCAAGCTCATGGCTGGTGTTCTAGCGGCTCTCAGTCTGCAGGGTACCAGTACACATGCTGCAGGTGTCATGCTGAGCGCTCAGCCTATCAAATCCGATGCATATGCATGTCGCATGGGTTCCATCACGGTGTACCCCAATGAGCTCATATTAGCAGGCCAACGGTAGATGAAAAGCTTCACGGTCGTGAAGCATGTCTACGACAGTGCTTTACTCTCGGTCCCGCACCATGGGGAGACATAAGTTCTTGGACTTTCTTGGATTACGGGAGTCCAAGGATAGTCATCGAAGGTCACCACCGCTGGACACCATTGTAGCCCTCTCAAGGCACCCCTCAGTGGCTCACCATACATGTAAAGAGCACACATAGGGCGTATGGCGCCCTTCCCGGCCACCTGCTCGGTGGTGCTTCCCATGTCGGCAGAGGAGTATCTGCAGGAGAGGAATAAGCCCGCATTCAGGACTCTCCTGTCAGAGGTGCTACCACTGAAATGTGTACATACATCTAGGCGTCTTTCAGACGTTTGTGGCCGAGATCAATCACTTGGCGCATCAAGCACAACTGGACCTTCAACATAGCTGTGTCATCGGACTTTGCAGCAGCTGCTGCAGACTCCTGGTAGTCGATGAAGCATACACACAGATTCAGATCACACTCAGTGCAGGTTCTGGATCTGGGCACTACAGAAGAGGTTGCATCATGGGATGAAGGGGAGATTCACTATCAGGAGATCACCACGCAGCCAGACTACAACAGGTGATGCTTCCTCATGCGCAGATGAGACTTGATCCAGGCACATGTACCTCCACGGCACGCTGGTCGTGGATCCCCACACACAACAGAGCCTGATCTCACAATAAATGTCCACACATGTGAGGGTGACTGAGCACAAACGCTTCTAGGTTATGTGGCGATCACGGCTGTGGTGCTATGCCCCCAGCAAACCCCAAGGCACCTTGCACAATTGTTGGGGCATAGCACACACAGGCATTAGTCTCACATAAACCAGAGCTCTCCATTGGTTGACCCATGAGGGACAGCCTCTGTGCCATAATAGACAGGACGTGATCTTCCCACACCTGTTGCCTTATGCATGCAGGTGGGTGCCTAAGCTGGCGCGCAAGTACGTGAAGCCAGACGACATCTGCTTCTCCGATGTCACCCAGTACGACCCGCGCCTGCTGGAGCAAGCTCCCTACAGGCTGCCAATCACCAGCACTGTGCCCCTGCTTGCAGACAAGGTAAGAAGTCTGTGTCTGTGCGTACAGCTCTGTAGACATATGTCAGCCCCGTGACTGGCTCAGAGCCTTCAACATCTCATCTGATGTGCGTCAGGGATCATGCATGCACACTAGTGTATAGTACTACTGCTGTAATCTTTTGCGCGCCACTGTGACAGAAGGTGACATGCACGGCCCGTGACATTGTGAGCACTGCAGAAGTGACCTTGATGCTGATGCTCTGGTGCCTGTCCTGATGGATAGTCCAGATGACAGTCAGCAATTCTGTTCACAGATGGAGTGCGAGCGGGTGAATGTGGTGGATGAGTCGGGCCCCAGCAGCTGCCGGCTGTCTGTGGAGGGCCACATCATCGTGCGCCTGTTTGGGATCGGGCGCCTGGCGGAGCGCATCATCATTGAGAGCACCCACAAGACCTTGCGCGCACTCCCAGCAATCATTGAAAGGTGACCCAGCACATCATCCTTACCTCAAGCAGCTCTGTGCATGCTCCTTGCCGCAGGTGTTCCTGATGTGAACCATCTGGGGTTGGGAGCATGCACGGAGCTGAATTTAGATGTGAGCACTACCTTATCAGCCAAAGCTTCATTCTCTTTTCATGATCGCCTCTGAAGACCTGCTACCTGCTCAGCAACTGCTATTGTGTGTACAGTCAATCTATGAGTGCATGCAGGTACAATGAGATGAGGAAGGAGCTTGACATGGAAGAGCCCGTAGATGATAGCTTCACTCTGTCAAGAGTGGCGCTCATTGCTCAGGCAAGCGGCCTCCCCATGTAACACCTGATGCGATGACGTACATATAGCTTCTGCCACTGACATGCTGAGAGCATCCTACCAGTATCCTGTACAAGGCGTGGTCTCTTGTTGTCTGCATCGCCAGAGGGGCACATTGCCTGGGAAAGCATACATGTACGCGCTTTCCTGAACTTATGGAATTTCTTGCATGCAGAGGCCCTACCTGGAAAAGATAGCCTTTGAGGAGACCTCATTCGAGGCTGACTCGCTCGGCAGCATGGATGACGACCTTATGCTGGAGGAGGATGTTGAGCAGCCCCAGTCCGAAAAGGACTCGAGCAGCAGTACTGCGTCAGAGCTGGCCCGCTCAGAGACCAAGTACTTCGATGCCGGTAATTCCTTCAGTGCCAGACCTCCCAATATGCAACTCCTTTAGATGGACGTAATGCTCATGGCAGCCTGTCACCATATTGCATGAGCGCCTACATGAGCTGAGCTGACCATTTTGCAGCAGACGTGTTCTGCATTGTATAAGCATGCACTCTACAGACATCAGCCAGAAAACACTCCTACCAGGAATGAGGCTGCTTGACCTGCTAAGAGTTGTTCCAGGATATCTCAGGAGGCCTGACATTGTTCACACTTGTCGTGCAGAGGAGAGCCAGGCCTGGCTGGATCCCATTTGGGCGGCTGCACTTGAGGAGGTGTCTGTGTGCCTAGAGCACGACACTAAAGTGACCATCAGAGCGGTCAACAAGGACGAGCGACGCGCCCTGCTGCGCATCAAGCGAGTGACGCCGTCCCGTGTTCAAGCCATCATCCTGCGCCCTCATGAGCCAGGTGCAGTACTCTCCAGGCCTCGAACTCAGCGATGCACTCTTTCTGGGTCCACATATGACGACCATGCGCTGCAACGCCATGAATAATCCCGCACTTGAGCAATAGACCTGCACATATGTTGCTTATGGCACTGGCAGCTGTTTGTGACTTGGAGCTTTTCTTGCAGTCGTGAAAATGTGAGGACAATTGCCTGATGGCTGCAAGAATGCTGCAGGGAAGCAGGCGGCTTCAGAACAACACCGGAGAAGGACGAGCGGGATGGACACATCAGACAGGCGCTGGCACAGCTTCTGGCGCAAAGTCAGCCTGCACGAGCGCCTGTGCCCAGCTTCACAGCGCGCGCTGTCCACCTTCTTCACCTCAGTGCAGGTATACTGAGATCCTTCTTTGCGGCCCTTCTAATCCAAGCTATAGCTGGCTAGCCAGATGTCAGTCCTTCCGTCTGATGTTGCAGTGATGCTGTCAAGGTCCCAATGGGAGCCCAGACTTGACTGGCTGAACAATCAAGTGCATTGTGGGACACAAAAGGCTTGAAGTCTGAGGAATATATGGGGACGTATCATGCTATGACCTGATCGCATTTATCTACTCCTGCAGCTGTGGGCTGGATCAAGCTGCACAGCCGTGGGGAGAGGGAGGATGCCCAGTCATCTAGCTCAGCAGAGGTATGTACTGAGCACTTCCAGAAGTGGCATGCTCTAGACGCAGGACATGTCCATTCGCCCTCCTGTCTCCTCAGGGGTGATTGTGTAGGCGTGTGGACATGGCTTGGGACTGAGCAGCTGCCAGGCCTGCATGCAAGTAACACATAATAACATCCATGTCCAGTGTATCTTGGGTAGGTGCAGTGTCATTCCCAAGGCATGCAACGAGTGGCCCAGCCTGTAAGCGAACATTTGGTGACGCACAGGCACCTGATGGCCCATGAATCTCACTGACAAGTGAAGGGTTGTGCGATGCCAGGAGAGGACTGTGCCAGCTGGAGAGAAGCCGCGGCGGGGTCCACGGCAGCTTACAAAGAGCCTGCTGGTCAAGATGCACTTGAGGAAAGGAGATGCTGTGAGAGTCACCACGCCCCCGGCACCACCAGGAACCAGATACGACGTCGACCTAGATCGACAGAATGTAGATGTAGTCGAAGAGGACGCGCTCTTCACGGGCCCACAGGCTTAGGCGTTGCTGACAAAAGAGCATGTAGTTCCCACTGATTTCTTGGACATATGCTTGAGTTGCTGTAGCCTCCTGACATCAAACCATTCATTGAATTTACATTAATTTCCTTCAGGGTCTGTGCTACAGACTCTGTCGACAGCTGTCAATGTGACTTACAGAAAAGCGCTACCCTCTTAGGCCTAGGACTGCTGATGAGTCTGGGTATCGTTGCAAAGTGTTTGCCATATATCTCATTGGGTGCCTTGAGCACTTACATCAGCTGTGTCAGGGTTGTCTGGCAAGACACCACTTCCTGGGAGCTACTTTACATCCTAATGCACCGCAAGGAGCAGGGCAAAAGTGATATCATACATCCGCAACTGCAGCACTTTAAGACGGTGGAACTATGCGGTCATCAGCAGCCAGGTGTCTGCAATGAAGGGCGGTATGTGGCTCTGCACAATTGCCTCCGAGACATTCCCAAAGCTTGCAATGTCCTGAGCGAATGTCACAAGGCAGCCGACTGTCTGGGGCAGTGCCACATCTATCCCTGCGGCCTGCACTCCCTGCGCCAGGGGTCCAGTAGCTGCGTGCACGTATGTGCATATGCACTGCCCTATGCTCTGCAAAAATACCTGCGCAGCGCCACACAGCGCTAAGTCCCTGCACTTGCATAGCATATTCCTCAGGAAACCCTGGCTGAGCTTTCATACACAATGATTGGATGCTGTCCCCTCAGTGAGCCTTCCATCTTGCCTTTTCTTGCGGCAAGCTCAGGCACTGGAGTCTCTCCACTGAGCCTGCAACACTGGCCCCTGATTATATACACGAAGAAAGAGAGATGGGTATGGTTTGGGTTTACCTCTGCATAGCTGGTATGGAACTGCTGCAGCAGCGTGGCAATACCGCAGGATAGCGCAACAGCGTCCGGCGCTTTTGGATCCCTGCGCTCTAGAATAGACAGCCGCCTCTGGAAGCTGTAGGCCTCTTGCAGCGAGTACAGCAGCAGGAAGAGCACCTCTGGAAGCTCAGGGAGTGAGCCTGGCCTGATGTACACCTGCACAAGCAGAGGTAGCTCAAGAAATGTCCAGGCAGCCCGCTCTGGGAGAGGCGCGCAGTATGTCCTCCTGCTGATCGAGCACCAGCATACAGCACATCTGCAGCGCTCCTACAAAATGGCGCGATCTGTGCAGAGTCCCATACATTGCAGGCACAATACAGGACTGCTAGTCGCCCTCTGTGATAGCCTCAATCCTCAAAGACAGCGATGATGCGCAAAAGCACCTTTTCGAGGGCATTCGTCTGGCCCGCAGAGGCCAGCAGCTGCGCCAGATCAGGCTCGAGAGGGGTGACTGGCGACCCCGGCCGCTGCTGAGGGTCGCTGCCGTCTTGCTGCTGCTTCCGGGACTGTCTGACATCTGACAGGACTGCTGCATCCAATGTTTTCAAGGAGCTGTGTAGCAAGGCATCTCCAGTCAGCCTGCATCAATCAGACCAAGACGTCCTCCTTAGACCATCGTACAGCTGGAGGGGGCAACCGTCATCATGCAAACAGACTACAGTCAAAGCTGCGGCTGACAGTCTCCAGGCAAATGACGATGAAGCTCCCTTTGGCTCTCACATGCCCTCGGGCAAGAGCTGGCTACGCTTGGCCATGCTGGAATGATGTCCCTTTTGCAGAGGTTTGCTTCAAGGGAAGTGCTTACCGGCTCATAGATCTGAGCTCAAACTCAGTCCTCTGCTGCAGCAGCTGCGCCTGCCCAATGGCGGCCACGAGGGGCGCCAGGGTCTGCAGCTGCCGGGAAGCTACCTTAGCCGAGTCCATGTAGGTGCTGGGGCTGCCCTCTGAGCCCCCACCGGGCGGCCCTAGGGCTTCCCGCATGGCTGCCAAGCTGGACTGCCAGCCTGTCAAGCGCAGCACACCGGTCAGCATATACTTGTCACAGAGAGTTTTTACAGTCTTCTAAAAGAATCAGGAATGCATAGCACCATGTGAAGCAGCACAGTGGTGTAAGATCTGGGCTTGATCAGCGAGGCACACTCACTGTTTCTTGGGTACTGCTTTAATAGCGCACACAAGTCCGCTGCATTGAACAGAAATGGCGCTCATCAGAGCCAGAGTGCCTGCCTGCTTCCATTTCATCTTCAACGTAGCGCGTGGCGGCTGTGAGCATTTGCGCAGTCCGGGCCGCGAGCAGCGAGCTCACAGCGCGCAGCCCTGGCATGTCCAGGGCCTCTCCCAGGGTCCTGAAAACCCTCATGCTGGCCACCTCCGCTCCCTTGGCGTCATGCCAGGCGCCCAGGCTGGGCTGGTACTGCGTCCTGACCGGGTGCGTCAGCCGCAGCAGCTCCCCTACCAGCCTGCAAACACAGCTCTCTGGGGTCAGTCACCAATGCTACTACCTGAATGTGTCAGTGGGCTGCGCTGCCCCGTGACAGAGATTTAAAGGCCTTCCACACACAGGCCTTCTCTAATATATGCGTATCCCAAGCATTTCATGACACAAACATATATTTGCGGATCTCAAGATGTGGTTATCTTGAAATCCGAGGAGAGCCAACCCACCAGCTTAAGACACTATGGAGCACTGGATTGGGAGCCAAAGTGTGGTAGGAATTTGACAAAGAGTGCACCTTCCAACAAAGGTGACTGGCTCGCCGTAAGCATCGCTGCCGGTTGCTGCAGCTGCACTGGAACCGCCAATTTCTCGGCCAGATGTGCTTGCTGCACTGCTTTCTGCTATCCTGGTGAACCTGCACAATGCACTTGCTCCTCACAGGCGAGACAGTGGTCATTCAGGGTTGCAGGAAGTTTTACCACACTGCATTACCATGTTTGTCTATCCACTTCTTAACAGTCATCTTGAGGGTCATCTCCTCGTGAGCAAGGCACAATGCAAAAGCAGATGACCCTTAGGTATTTGGCTTGCCTGCGCATCTCAGCTGCCAGGTTGGCGCTGATGACGCGCGACAGCTCAGCGTGCCACACGCTGAGCCCAGGCAGGTCCACCATGTCCTGAATGAGCGCGAAGGTGCTCCTGAGCGCTCCCAGCTTGGCGGCCAGCTGGCTCAGGCGTGCTTCCAGATCCTGCCTGCACATCAGCAGCAGGATCCGTGAAGCTTCCAGATGAGGTCTCAGCTGTCAGCTCACATAGACAACATGGAGGCTACCTATCAGCCCTGTCATGCCTGCCAGTCTTCATAGGAAAATGAAACCACCAGGTTTTAGACACAGAGCACGACATTGCACCATCATTTAGGTGTGATGGGCAACATAGCAATTGTCAATCAAACAGGCCATCAGGGGAGTCTTCCACCCACCTTCCTGGAATCTCTGCAGTCAAGGATGCACTGCCGCTGAAGAGGTTGGCCAGGGAGGACTGCGAGGCGGAGGCGAGGGTTGGGTAGGCAATGGGGGTGGGGTGGTTGGAGAAGGCCAGCAGTGCGGCCGCTGCGTGCGCTGTGTGCTGCGCTATGTGCGCTCTGAGGCCGGCCTCCAGCAGCTTGGTCGGCCGCAGCTCCACTATGCCCACAAATGTCCTGCATCTCAAGATAATCTTTACACTGCCAGGACAGCGCCAGTGGAGTGATGACCTCCCATGGAGGGTTCACCAGGAGAAAGACCATGCTCGCGTGACAGCAGGTATTCTGGAGGCTCATCTGGTGGATGTCCGTTCTGCCGCATGCATGCATCAACAATGACGCTTACAGCGAGCTGTGCGAAGCAATTGTCAAGTACTACCTTGAGCTTCCCTCTGCAATAAATGACCCAAGGCAGATTGACGCACTTCTCCATGGCGCGCATGCCCTCGGCAAAGGCGGCGATCCGGCGTATTAGCGCTGCCAGCTGCGCCCGCTGCTCCGGCTGCGCGTACTCCCGCAGAGCGGCTTTGTTGATGCGCGCGGGGAGCGGCTTCATGCGCTGCAGGCGCAGCACCACCATCTGGTCTAGCAGGGTGCCCACCGTCTCGGGTACCACCTGCATGTCATCGCCAACTTGAAGATACCAGCCAGAGCGCTATTGATGTCAATATTTGCAACTTCAGACTTTGTGTCTTTACCCGGGTGCTAAGACCATGTTTGACTGACACCATGAGGCCCTGCGCCACTGATGGCCCATGCATCACTACTCCCAGCTGTTGCATCGATGCCAGGGGTGCGAGGCGGGAGGCCTGATGCCATGACCCCAGTCGCAAAGGCCTTCGTGGATAGCATGTCCCACATGGTCTTCGCATGCAAATGCAAGCTCGCAGCATGCAGTGGACCTTTATGCGCTGGGGAGGCCGGCCAAACGGCAGTCGCATAAGGCCATGTCAGGAGGGTCAAGGAGACCACTTATGATACATGCTTCTCAGGACAGAATGGAGACGAATTTGAGATGGTGAGAAGCTGGCCTGCAGCAGGCGCCGGGAGAAGACCATGAGGGCAGAGGAGCATGACTACTGTGCTGCATGTTTCTCGATGGCTAGAATGGGAGTTAGTGAAGAGTGAAAAGAAGCCGGCCTGCAGCAGGCGCCGGGAAAAGGCCACGAGGGCGGAGGAGTAGACGCGGGAGGTGGCTGCCAGGGCGGGGGACCGCGCCTGGCCCATGCGCAGCAGGGGGACCTCCAGCAGGCTGCGCATCTTCAGGAACAGGCAGCGCAGCTTCAGCACCGTCCCGGGATCGCCGCGCACCTGGACAGGGAAACCAAGATACCTACGGTCACTAGAAATAGCGCTCACGCATGTCAGGGAACAGACTGCGCTCCTGCAGCACCGGCAGTACTTGCTGCGCCGCTGCCATCAGCAAGCAGTGCATTTTCGCGCAGCTGTGACTCCATGGCCTACACATGTCCTGGAATGTCCAACTTTGCAGCAGAGACTGCTTATATACACTGATGGGTCCTGCATTCAGGGCAGCAGGCCCAGCAGAAGCCATCCCCCTATTCACTGCCATCTAACTGCTTCCAATCCTGCTGCTAATGAACAAGAAGGTGCAGGGTACTCACTGCAGCTTGCAGGCGGGGCAGGTAGGCGTCCAGGAGGCCCCAGCCGTAGGAAAAGTCAGCCAGGGCTGTCAGCGTGGCCAGCAGCTCCTCCCTGACATCAGCCACCCTGCGCAGATGTCCTGCCTGCCTTCAGCTTCAGAAGCTTACTGCTTTCATGACAGCTAGCAGGCATCTCCTGCCAGATCTGCGGGATATGGTCTGACACCCTTGACCAAGTCGCCAGCAGCTACCTTCATGTCTGGGGCTTCACCATTGATAGCGCATCATTGCTGAAGAAATGAAGGATGGGGCCGATGACACCAGACTCCAAGCACCCAAGAGACATATGCAGACGTCGCCCAAGTGCTGCTGTGAGTGATTGTCAGGCCTCCAAGCAGCCTGGACATTCTCGCCTGAGAGTGTGGCCCAGGTGAGCCCGGATGGTGCTCAGGTACTGCTTCGTCTGCAGAGCCGCCTCTGGAGGGTGGAAGCGCTCGGCGTCGTCCACTGATATCGTCAGGGACTGCACTATGCGGGAGAGGCCATTGGGATCCTTGAAATCCATCGCTTGCACCTGCAGGCACATGGCGGTAATGTAATACATGGGGATGCTGATTGGCAAACAGGCAGAATGTGGTGTTCAGGTGCAGAAGATAAGAGAAACAGCTACCCTCGCTATAGTCTGACAAAGTGCAGGAAAGGGTTGTTCTTATCTCCATCCTAGGGCTGGCGACTGAATATTGATCCATAGTGTGCCCTCTCTGAGGGGTGCTGTGTTACTGGGGTATGTCTGCAAGGAAGGTACTCTGCTCCGAGCAGGTTACTGGTACGTAGGAGGTGCCTCACCTGGTCAATGAGGTGCTCAAACCACTCTGAGAGGTCTGCAGTGGAGGTGGATCTGGGCAGCGCCTGCATGGCCTGGTAGAAGGCAGCCAGGTTCTGGATGCTCTCCGCAAGAGCGATCCTCTGCGCATGCCACCTGTCCGCCTTGCTCTCCAACAGCACCCCGTACACTCCCCGCACCTGCATGCATAGCAGAGCTTGCACTCCAATGGTGACATCATCCCATCATAGCTCAGCGCTATGCGCATGCCCCTGTCTGATGCATGTGTCCCTGCAGGCTTTCCCAGCGCCTCGCATGTACAGATGATGCAGCGACCAGCACAGCTCAGATGAAGGTATATCCTGCTTAGACCATATGAACATGCTGTGAGGTATGCAGCTGATATACCTCAAACTCGAGGAGCGCAGTATCCAGGAGGAGCGCCAGAAGGTCCTGCATGGGCGGCGCTGAGCTGGCGACGGCCGCGCGCAGCTTCTTGTGGCTGGAGCAGGTGTGCAGGAACAGCCACCTCAGGGCCACGTTGCAGCAGCGCAGGCACGTGAACACCTCTGTCATGTGCTCCAGCACAAACTCCTCCTGCACTTGATCGCACACAATTGAGGCAGTCATTACTGTCACAGATGCATTCCTGCGGAATGCCCCCACAGAACAGAAACAGTTAGCCGATCCTCGGAGACTAATGTGTGCTGTAGTAGAACTCAAGAAAATCAACAAAGAGAGGCATCATTACTGTAGGCATGACCTTGCAATGAATGACTTCATATCCGCCCATTTGCCATACAGGGTGTGATGCTGAAGCTAGGGAAGCACCTTTGCCGCCATGCCATGATAGCTGCAGTGGCTGCCTGGATGGTTCATAGGCCTCCGGCGGTGATCTGTCAATGACGGTGTGAAGCAGTCTAGGAGGGCAGCCTACCTTGAGCTTGCCTTCCAGGAGGAAGGAAGCCAGCTGCTTCTGCAGCCCGGGCAGCGCAGCTGCGTAGGTGGCGGCCTGGTCCCGCGCTCTGCTGGGGGTGACTACCCCGCTGAGCGCGCTGCGCGCTGCTTTAAAGCTTTCCCACTCCACGGCCAGGTCTGAGCGGAACCCTGGGCCCCAGGCTACCACCCAGTTGTCTGCAAAGTGCCTGCATGGAAAAAGGCACATCTCTCACAGCTCTGCACGCAGGACTTTGAGCACACTCTGACAAGAGCTGGAGGAACCAGAGCCTTACGCCGAGCGCGATTGCATGATGCTCTTACTGCCAATCCCAGCATCCCTGTCTCACCAAGGTGCTCATTCTTTAAGGTCAGACAAGTGCTGACGAATTTGCCACCATACATCATGGCAGGTTGAGAGCAAGAGTCGCAGCATTCTGCACTGTCGTGAGAGTTACGCAGAGGTGACAACATACACCCAACTTAGGGAGGTCGGTAAGAGAGCACCTGTCAACAAGGGTGCGCATGAGAGCAGGATCCTTGTGCAGGACGCTGGGCACAAAGTACAGCGCCAGGTACAGCTGAGCAGCCTGATGCGCCAGCGCCACTGTGCGGTGCTCTGGCACAGAATAGTGCTCCACCTGAAGATTAAGAGTAACTCAAATGGGAGAGGCAGCACTTGGACTTCAAAAGTGTGGTGCCCAAAGAGAGCCACCTGGGTGTGGATAAGGGTTTCCTGTAGGAGTTTAGGTAGGGGATGCGGAACAGCATTGTGCAGAGGCTGGTGTGACCAAAAACTTGAATTTTATAAACAGAGTTGACAGCTGCTCTTCCTGCACACTTGGTATCTGCTGCAGTGGATCAAGATTCTGAGCTCTTCATGAGCCAGGAGGGTGTCCAGGACTGTTGCCAGGCCTACCTGGTGGTATATGTCATCTGATCTGCAGGCAGCAATGACCGCCATGACAGCCTCCTGCGGCAGCGGCATGCGGCCAAAGTAGGTCTCAGGGTAGCCTGCGGGAGGCTTCTTGGCCTGGGCATGGAAGCCTGTAGAGGACGTCAGAGTAATGATCTGGTTCACAGAGGTCCCAACAGCCTGCAAAGAGCCAAGCATCAGTGCCTCCCCCCATCTTACAAAGTCCTGCCCTCCTAGTCATCACCTAAACTGCAGAGGTTACAGAGGCAACCTCGGCACATAGAACTTGTTGAGTGCAAATGTGTTCTGTCCTTCACCACCCTATTTGAGATTGCAGAGAACTTGCAGGAGAGTGCATTCCCGCAATGCTGATACATCTGGAATCACCTACCTCAGACTAGTTTCATGCACATGCCAAAACATGGAGAGTGCATGACTCAGTGCTGAACGCCAGAGTGTCACCCTCAGACTGTGTTGTGTGCATCAACAGACTTTCCACAGGGTCTGAGGGAATCCACCCCAGGTGCACAGCACTGTATGCATGCAAGCTCTCCAGCACCTAGCAGGTCTTAGCAGAGAGTGCAAGGGGGCCTGCTGACGCGCCTGAGCGCCTCCCCTGAGCCTGTAGTAGGCCACAACGACGCGCTCCCGGATCATGCCATGTATCTGCCTGTCCAGGGCCAGCAGAAGCGCTCCTATCAGCGCAATGGCCTCCAGCATGAGCTGCTTGCCCTCTGCATTCTGCACGCCAGATCTCAGATCTCAGGGCTAGCCTGATGCGGCAGAGATCCCGACTCAAATAACAGGCCCAATATTGCAGCGCATGCAATGCCGCTGCAGGATCAGCGCAAGTGCTGAGCATTGACGTCCAGAAGAGGAGACTTCTCTGTTCTTGACAGTAGGATTCCCACCTTCCCAAACATTCAGCGTTCAGCAATATGTTAAGTGAAGAAGCAAGGAAGAGGCTGTTGTGAGTTTACCAGCATCAGGCTCTGAACGCTGCATTGTATGAAGAAGCCCTCCTGCAGCTGGCGCAGCAGGTCCACGAGCCGGGCATGCACGTCCACGATGCCATGGAACAGTCTATACAGGCGCTCCAGGTCATCAGCGTGCGCCTGCATGGCAGCCCTTCAGCATGATCCTAGCCTTCCTCAACCTGCAGGCCAAGAGAGGCCAGCAGGCGGGATGCTTGCCCTCAAGAGGCATGTACTTGACGAGGTATACGCCTTGCGCTGTTCGGATAATGCATGCGGAAGTGTGGTCCTGGGTGTCCATACCTCACGAAACTCCTCATCCAGGTCAGTGAGCTCCTGGCTGGCTTCTATCTTCTGCTCGTGAGCGTCAGGGTCCCTGAAGAACCGGAAGTCGAAGAGTATGGGGCCATATTTGCCGCCTGAGGACTGCAAAGCCGTGGGCAGAGTGCTGCTAAGCTGCAGGATCTCTGCCAGCAAATCATGACTTTGACTCACCTGCATCACAAAGATAGTAATAAACATCATCTCTGATCTCTACAACACCAAAGGACCTGGAGGCTCTCATGTGCTCTTGCAGATGATAGAGGAAGTCGATGCCCCATGACATGCCAATTAGTATCACATAGCGTAGCATCACAGAAGCATCTGGAACGTACTACTGATAGAAGGCTCTCCAAGGGTGCGCTGTTCAGTGCCCCATAGTCTGTGCTAGTCTGCAGGCTCCGAGAAAAAGGAGCCACGCTCCTGTTCATGACCAAGCGTCCATAAGTGACTCAAAGACCCATGAACCACTTTGTGCAGTCTCCATCTAAATTTATAGTGCTAGTCTGTGATAAGGCAGCTGTGTGGCGACATACTGCCCTGGTGAGAACGGAACCTGCACAATCAACGGAACTGTTTAGGGTTTTTGGGGTCCTTGCATGTCCATACTGTATGGACCATACAAAAGCGCTTTCTACGCCGGAGAAAGCATAGTATTTATGTTATTTGTACTTGAGAAGACGTACGTAGCCTTACTTGGCGCTATAGCACGTTGAATATATGCAAGGTGGACTTTTGGACATGAGGTGACCGTTGGGCCTCATCTGAGCAGCCTCTGGCAGATAGTTTCCTTCATGTCAATATGTCGGACATCAGGAAGGAGATTATTAGCTCTGTCAACCAAGAGCTCAGTACGCTCTGAATATGTATTGTCAGGCCATGCTATACTAGATCGCAGCTTTGCCAATGGGGTGTCAAGCTTACCACATGCCTATCAGGGGTGGTCTGCCTTCGCCTCTGGAAGACAGGATCAACGTGTTCCGAAGCTGGTCACTGCTATGGTCCGAGGATTCTCCACAAATAGAGACGAGGAAGGCTCTCAAGCCTCTCAAAAGCAGGAATCCCGGAAAGAATCAGCACATAGAGACTCAAGAGCAAACAAAGACAATCCTTTAGAACATGAGGACTCCGCGTGTGATCGCTCTTCGGACCACAAGCCCCCTGAGAGCTCTGGGAGGCCCGAGCATGATACACAGCAGGATGCAGCTGCTCAGCAGGAACAGGCGCCCAGCATGGATGAAGCAGCAGAAAACACACAACCAGAGCAGCAGCAGCAGAGTGACAGTGACCCTTTAGCCACTGGCATGGTATGTTGTAGCTTCTTCCAAGTTGCGGTGCTCCCCTTAAACGCCCAATCACAACAATGCAGCTTGCCGTTGGCCGCATGGATACCATTCTGGCACCTGAGCAAAGGCACCGGTGCGTATTCTCAGAGTCGAGTTGCTGCAGGAGGGAGCAGGCTGGGCTGATTCAGAGATGACGCAAAAGTTCAAGGAGGACCTTCAGCGCCTATCAGGTGGGCTGCAAAAGCATTTCTATTTTTAGCATTACTGCAGGAGGATGCATGCAGATCTGGCTCATCTGCTCAGACAGTGCCCATATTTGCTTTGCTTGGCTCTGCCTTTCCTCATTTGCATGCTGGCAGCTCGGGCATGCGGACTTGCTTGGAATGATAGTCCAAAGGCTACTGGAGTGTGCATGTCTGGGTGGCTCACTACAGGGTGGGAATCTTGCAGGGCAGAACACGATAGAGAGGCATGTACGAGAGGACCCCACCTGGTTCCCTGTTCTGCTTTGGGACGGCCTTGTGGCCGGACCTATTAGGGCAAGTCCTTACCTCACATCCAATCAGTATACTTTACAGACAAGTCAGCCTTTGGAATGCCCTGGAAGAGGCATTAGCAGCTCAAATGATGCCCAGCTCCATCATCAGAACACTCTCAATTGTTATTTTGAAGTCATATGTGCAGTATGAGGTTCAAGCTGACCGTGGGTATGCATGAAAGCCTGTCATGGCTGCTGCCCATGCATGCTGTGCGGGGATTACGCACCACAACCCCTGAAGAGAGTCTCTGAGGTTGCATCATCCACCCTGGTGCTTTGATGCAGGCTTTCTGGCATTCACGCCTCCTGAGATACAGCACCAGGAACTTTGAGAAGTCTGAATTTCTAGAAGGCTGCCTTGACGCCTTTCACATGGGTGAGTGTCTCTGCCGTTGTGACAGCATAAGTGAATGCTGCGCTGTTGCCTTACATGTCTCGCTGCGTTCTGACATTGCAGGATGGTATCACCGGTCAGGCCTTTAGTATGCTGCATGGATCATGCGGTGCCCCAGTTGTGACAGCCTAGAGTAAGGCAATCAAAGCGTACAAACAAGCAGCAGAAGTGTATTTGCTGTTTGTGTTGAAGCAGCTTGCACACATGCAGTCCTCAAAGTGTGGAGCGATCAGGACTGGAATGTGTTGTCAAGCATGACCTCACCACGGCTCTCAAAGGTTTTCAGGTGGGGTGCAAGACACAGATGTGTTACAACCAGTGAATAGCGTGTGCTGCACACACCCCAGGTGCATGATGTGTCAGATCCACCTCAGAGAGCGCACACACCCTGAGACGTGCATGCAATATTGTTTCATGTGCGATACATCGGCCTTTCAGCACAGTCCTGAGACGTCAGCACTCCCCGTGGTGCTAAGATATGCTGCACGGCGTGCAAACAAATTGCAGACTTGCTCTGCAGGGAGATGTCAGAGGAGTATGCTGCAAACAGGCTGACGCTCCACATGGAGCCTGAGGGTGAAATCAGTGCCTCCCTTCGGGAAGTGAAGTTCCTTTCCCCAGCTGGACTGGCCAGGTGAATGACATGCCAGGGAAACCCCAAGTCTGCATTGGTGTGGCGGTCCCAAGGGGTATAGTGACCTCTGTGCTCAGTGGCCTTCCCTACTTGGCATGCACATGCCGAGTATATCCTGTAAACATGCGCTCTCATCTATTTGTTTTGCGTCACCGGTGTGAAGCAGGCATATCAACCCCACCAACAATGCAGCAGGGCTCTGATGTTGCAACTCATTTGCGTCATGTACATGCTTATGAAAAGCCGCCACTGTAAGAGAATGCGCACATGCCTCCAGGTACGAGGATGATGCAAAGGAAAGCAAAGAGCCGGAGCCAGACGCTAAGGCTTCCACAACAGATGAGTCAGGTGCGCGCTACACACCTTTTGCGGCCTGAAAGCATGCAATGCCTCTGCAGTTTCTGGCATTCAGGCCTCAGACTTGGCCAAGCTGTGAGAGCAGGAATTGAGGGTGACATGGGGATCTGTGCTGGCCTACTGGAGTACTACAATGTCTACATGTAGCGTTGTGCGCATGCTGAGGGTGCGTGGCATCGGTGTGGTGCAGGCCTTGAGGGGTTCCAGTCACTGCTGCAAAAGACCGCAGACGGAGCTTACGCCACCTCATCCCAATGGCACCTCGTCCTTACAGTTGTCTTCCACGGTAGTGTGAAGCTCACGGTGAGAGCTAAAATCCGTGTCTGGCTCCTTTGTGTGTCTCACTGATCACTCCTGCGCAGGAGCGGTCCTAAGAAGGCTAGCTTGGGCAGCTGGATACAGCTGTCCCCAGTGATTAATGCCTGTACAAGGTCGCATGTGACAATGCACTGTATGTACTGCAGGAGGTAAACGCGGGTGGCCAGGTTGTTCGGGAAATGATTGACAAGAAGCCCCAGAAGTGGCGCTTCTGCAGCACAGACACAGTTGCGTTGCGGGAAACCAAGGTGTGGCAAGGGCTGCCCTTGTTCCTCTTCGAGAAGCTGGATGCGACTGACCCTGACCAGTGGGAACTTCTGGAGGTTGTGTGAGACGACCCCACTTCAGGCATATGGCCTTAATTTGGGCATGTTGTAAGGTGCTCAGGCAAGCCGAGCATCAGCTATTTGGTGAAGTGCAGAAGGAACCAGTAAGATACATATCATAGTACATGAACCAAATCAATTCCTTCCATTGGCCACTCACTTTTGCTCCCCAAATGCAAGCACACTCTCACAGGAGTACTGTGTTTGCCAAGCCCCTTCTTGCAGAGGCTCCTAAAGCTGTCTTTTGCCCTTGTAAAATCTTATATACATGCTCTAGCTGCCAGCGCTATAGCCAGAGGTGTTCTAGAGGCTTCCCCTCCCGGCAGGCCTCAATTGCAGCTTCAGCTATCCGCGTCACATCTGATTCCACAGCCTCTATGCTCCTGGCTGCATCCACAGTGTGCCATGTGGCATCTTTAAGGTCCTGGAACTTCTGTGCAACACTCCTCTGCATCTCCTCCTGTCCAGAAACACAGCAAGCTGTTGGTCCCATCAACAACAAGATGCAACTGGCCATTCTTCCCCGTTGCTGGGCTCTGCCATTGCAACTCAGGGCCTTTGCGGTGGAGGCCCTCAACAGTGACCCTGGGGCAATTCATGCAAGATATATAATCATAGCAGCTCCTTGCCGCGCATGACAGGCAGCCTCAAGGGAGACTCATAGACTTGTCACAGATGCAGCGGCTGCAGGCCACAGGTACAGGGATGCGTCATGTACCCTGTCAATCTGATGACTGCACAGCTACGCACCTTCTCATAGCGCTCGCTCCCATAGCCTCCTCTTTTGGCTGCTGCCTCAGGCGTCATGCTCAGGTAGATGGTGGCGTCAGGTGCTGGCAGTCCCTTGTCAGGTGCCTGCATCGGTCAGGCAGCCCTCAGACTGAGTCTGCATATATAGAGGTTTCCTGCAAGTCTATGGACTGAGGCTGTAGCCACACGTACCATGCCAGGCATGGGATTGCAGAGGATGCCATGAGGTTCTGCTCTTTGTGCTGCTTGGAACGGCTTTGTTGCAGCAAAGCAGTCCAGGCCGCTGTTTTCGCTCTAGAACATGTGCTGTAGGGGCTTCATGAGATAGCACTTTATCCAGGGTCAGGGTCATCCATGCGTCATGCAGAAGGCATGATCACCTTGCACCATTCCAGGTCAAGGCCTGGGATGCCCTTGGCTGCTGTGAAGGCTGCGCCAGAGTAGGCATACCGGTCCACCACCAATGTCTGCCCTGCTGACAGGGCTGCTAGCATGCTTTCCCTGCAATCGCCCCACCCCTCTCAATGCCTCTGAGCTTCATCCCAGACAGCTGCCACAGCTCTCCTTCTTGACTGTGACAAGTAGCTACCATCCCTAATTGTGAGAGCCTCATTTCACTGCCTTGATTGGGCTCGTCCAAGCAGAGGATTGGGCGCATTGGTACTTGGAGGAACTATTCACATGCATCCTGGCATGCGTGCTGACAGAAGCTAACAAGACCAAAACCAGGGGGTTCACCGCTTTTCCCAGCGATTGGCTGAGAACAAGAGATGCACAGCGGCATCATCTGTCTCAGTCTTCCCTTGCAGATAGGCATTGATCATCTGCCCTATGGCTGTCTGGCGGTCTGGGAACTTCCATAGAGCCACATCCACCTGCAGCGGAAATTTAAGCATGTCCTCCCGTATTCCATCCTCGTAGAATGCTGCATGAGGAAACAGAGCCGGATGTCTGGGTCATATCTGGGTTCTTGACAGGTCATTGTACAGAACAAGATTGTTGTACCAGAAGCTACAAGCCCGCGTGTGCCGTGTCCTTGACCCAACATAGCGCTTCTGTACGCCGCATTATCTAATTCTGAGCCATTCTGTGAACATCAGACTCTGTGCTTACCCCTCTGCTTGACAGGTGCTTCACCAAATTCTCGCTCTGAGTCGTCTTGCCACAGCGGTCGCCTCCTTCGAACAGGACGAATGCTCCTCTTGATTTATGCTTCGAAGAAGCGTTTCCATTGGCAGCCATGTTGCGTATGCAGGCCCTGATGCAGTGGCAGTGGCCAGCTCTCAGGGAGCAGGACCACTGCCTTACTGCTGCTGCAACAGGCACTTTGAGCACGCGGTACTACTCCACGCAGGTATTCTGGTGCATCGCGTACAGCAGTATGGGTATCATGCACAGGAATGAGGCTGTCTCGGAGAAAAGAGAGGGGTGACGCATCTGCTGACTAACCGCCACGGCAACAGCAGGCTTCAAACTGCTTATCGGACAGCAAAGGAGCTGACAAGGTGCTTTCTCGACATGCAAGAAGTCCAAATGCCAGCGAAGAGCAGAGTTGCGCAGTCACCCGTTCCATGCTGTTGTTGATTGTGGGGGGTCTCGCTATGGCAAGGAGGCTGTGAGACAGTGGCAGCATGTGCGCTTGACCACGAAGCCCGTTGCATAGTCACTGGCGGTGCCCTAACTATGAGCGGCCAGCAGGACACCATTGCAGCCTTCTCGGCAGACCTGCGCAGCTTTGCTAGCAACACAAGTGACAGCATCAACGGCTTGAAGAGGACAGTCAATAGCATACCCTGCGTTGGACGTAAGTCTTTGTCTAGATACTCTGCATTGCATTTGCTGTGCATACCAATTGCGTGAACACAGTCCATAAAATAGATCTGAGAAGCTGCATGCCTACACTCACATCACTGAGTCTGGGTACTACTGAGCCAAGGTACCAAAAACGGACAACCAACGTGTATCCTGTTGCTTATGCAGCAACTGTGTTCAGAGAGAAGTGGAAGGATGTGGTGAAGCGGGCAGACGGCATTCAAGGCCAGGTGGCTGCCATGGAGAACGCATGCGGCAAGGAAACAGCTGTGCAGGTGTCCCACAAGCTTCACCCTGGACTGGCTCTTGGCCACCTTGCCAGTTCTGCACATTCGTCATGTTATGGCTTGCTGTTGCTATCATGCACTCCTTATGAAGGCTCATGTCCCCAGGGTCTGTGCTTGCAATGCTGGAGCATGCAAGTAATCCCCGATGTCTGGTTTTGCTTCATGAGCACCAGAGCAGGCCCAGCATGTTTTTCAGAAGCCTACAGTCTGACGGCTTTGCAACGAGATATGCAGGCTCTTCTGTCCCAGTATGTGGCGCTGCACCATGAGCACCAGGAGAGGCTGAGCCAGCTGCTGGGGCAGCTACGGCAGTACGGGTACCAGGCAGAGTACAAGGGGCCAGTTGCCGCAGAGCCCTTGCAGCTTCTGGGCCTTACCGACATGCAGCAGGCACGCCCTTCCATACAGCCCATCTCTCATGTTGCAGAGTCTTAAGGTCAATGACATGACATCAGGTCATCGATACAGCTGACAGACGAGCCACGCCTCTACTCACAAATGCGCAGAAGTGCCACATTGCTGTGACGCTGCAGTGCATGAGCAAAGGCACACGTCCGTCTGTTTGGGCCCATGACTGTGTGTCTATCCATTGAGGCGACTCTGGGGACCCAGGTTGTCTCCTCAGCTATCCTGACTAAAGTCAAATATGAGCCATTGAGACCTGGCAATGTTGTCTTGCAGGCTGAGGTCCACATGTCAGGTGTGGGGAATCAGGATTTCAGCGGTGCACCTGCTCCTGATAGTGAGTCTCAGGAAGTCACACCCTCACCAGGTAGGCCCTCACATCCCGGCTCAGCACGTGGGAAGAGACAGGCAAAGAGAGGTAGCTATGACATACTCTGTCTCTGTGCTCCTACATAGTACCCAGAAGCATTAGCATCTGTCATGCTCTGCAGCTTCTGCCTCAGTACTGCAGCAACCTCCATGTCCTGAGAGGGTGCTTGCCATGGCTGTATCATGACATTGTATAAGCCTTCTCAGCTTTCACAGTGTCAGCGCTTACAACCACTGTGCTAGCAAAACCATGACGAAAAACTGCTTGGCCTTTTCAGAGTTGTCGTATCTTACCTCCACATATCCACTTAGGGGAAAGTCCTTTCTTAAGGGGTGACCCTCAAATCCATAATCAGTGAGTGCTTTGCAGAGCCTCTCGGGGATCTGATGAAGAGGTACGGACAGGAGCAGAATGGGCGGAAAGCGCAGCATCATGGACCAGCAGTGGAGAAGGCCTCTCAGAGGCTCTCCACCTCCTCAGTGTCTGATCTGGACATGACACCCTCCATGAGGTACACCACATGTGTCTCCCATCTTTCATCTAGTGTTGCAGTGACGGCATCGTCAACGGGCAGTGCTTCCCAAGAAAGTGTCTGCTGCGCACAGCATTGAACTAGTCTCACATGCGCAGCCCAGATGCACACCAAGAAGCGAGTCTGGGCCGGGTAGCAAGGCATGGTGTCATAGGCAGCCTGGGCAGAATAGTTCTTGATGGGCTCCTCATCATGATGCCACGGGATACATGCAGGGACCTGCTGCATGCGGTGCAAGCTTGCAATGGAAGGCACTCCTCTGAGCCAGCGTCAGTAGGCGGCCAGTCAATGCCCTGACCACAACGCTGCCTTCAGGCTTGAGACGCCATGATGTGATGCATGCAGGGAGCTGCAGCGCAAGTACGCATCGGACTCCAGCGGCGTGGCCAGCGTGAAGAGGCAGCCGCGCTCTGGGCTGGGCGCCGCCTCAGACAGCGGCCTCTTCAGCCGCTACTGCAGCGAGGGGCTGACCAGCGAGACGCCGGGTGCTGTAGGTATATCCCTGACCTCTTTCAATGGATCTCACATCAATCAAGTGTCATGAGCAGGTCTTGGAGCCTCTGATTTTGCAGAGGCGCTGTCTGCTGTGCACCTGCTCATGCCAGCCACAATAGCCCTTCAGCTTCAAGGAGTCAGCAAACAGCGACAGGATTTCCTTTCTGCACAGACTATGCATTGTTATACTTTCTCAGACAGCGTTTGCAGTGATGTGGAGAACTTCCGAGGGGCTGATGTAGCAGACATTTGCGCTGACAAGGACAGCCAATATGCATGCATGTATCCAGTCATCAGTGGCATGTTGCAGCTGACGCACACCCCTACAATGAGTGTGCGCTGACAGGGCTGTGAGCAGGAAGCAGCAGAACCTTCCTCAAATATCTCTGTTACAAGTGCTAGCAGGGACTCAGGTCCTGGGTGGAGATGCAGCTCATGGATGACACTTCTGGTCCAGAGCCAAGATGCATGAAGTTGCACCACTGCTGAGTACGAAAATGAGCAGCTTTCTTGGCTTCACAGGGAAGCAGCTGGCCTACCTGTCTCTGGAGACACCTGGCGGAGCTCTGAAGGCAGCTGCAGAGCAGGAAGACCTCGGTAAGCGCCTGCTGCATCATTGTGTATCTTTGCCAACCATTCCTCTATATATGTATTCCCTACTGATGCCTTTCCAGTCTGTCACAGTAGTGACCAAGCTGAGCATCATGAGGGCTTGAGCAATGAGTAGCAGATGTTGACCTGGTCCTGGCGATTTCTGTTGGCATGGCAATGTCGTGGCTGCGTGTCAAATAGAAGACACCCCGAGCAGGGCCAAACCAACCACTGCTGTTGACATTGCCATGTCAGAGCAAACTCACCAGCACTAGGGGCCTCCTGCTTGGCCACAGTAGTTTGTACCTGCCAAGCTTCCATGCTGAAGATGTCGCGCACCTATCACCACGAGAACCAGCGAGAGCCTCAAGATACCTCTTGCGTAAGCTTGGCCATCATGTGCAGGCAAGGCCGTCGACCACCTGGCGCTGGAGCATCCACGCTTCTCACCCACCAACCGCTCCAGCGATGACCTGGACTACCGCGAGGGCGCCATGTCAGCGGCTGCGCTGCCACCCACATGTACATTCGTGCCGGGGCCCCCCGCCTGGCCCCCGCATGGGGAGGGGACCCTCCCTGGCATGAGGAGCCGCAGCAAGCAGGAGAGCATGAACGCCAGGCTGGCGGCTGGCGAGCACCCCTGGGACATGATCAGCCTGAAGGCAGCCATCCAGGCTGCAAGGCCAGGTAGTGTTGCATTTCTCTACACTCTTCCAGATCTGTATGTGCTCTACATATAGCCGCAGGTTTCAGAGCTGCAGCTGTATAGTACGCAGAGGGTTCTGCTTGGGAGGTGCTTCAGTGCTGATGGCCCCTGGCAATGCAGGTGACGCAGAATGCTGTTATGTATTCTGAGCTTGACATACATGCAGAGAATAGAGAGGATATGGCTTGGGATCCCATAGCTTTTCACTGTTGGCCGTGTGGCTAGGTTCATGAAGGCGTCAGTCTGCCCGTCCTGGATAGGTGCAGATATTCACAAATGACTTCTTGAATGCAGGGACTGGAGAGATCCCCAGGATGATTGCAAATGCTGCCTTCCAGCCTCAGGCGGCAGCCTTCACATCCATGCTGTCCATGTGCGCCAAGAACCGGGAGTGGCAGAAGGCCCTGGAGGTGTTCCAGGCCATGCGGGACTTCCACCCAGCTGTCCGCCCCAACACTGTGCACTACTCCTCGCTCATCTCGGCCTGCGCCACCGTGGGCCGCTGCGAGGAAGCCATGCAGGTCAGCTCCAAACAAGGCGCTGCATGCGCTTTGTGTTGAAGCGTCCAGGCTGTCTGTGTAGGCCCTTCACTGTCTGGTGCTTGAATTCTTTAAGGAGGGATCTGCATGACCGCTGCAGGACTCTGTGTTTACATACCACGATCCTACAGCGGTGATGGCGAGTCTTGACTGGAGAGTTTGTCCACCTGACTTGGGCCTGGCACTCCGTCTGTGTTCAAGTGTTAGCGTCGGAGAGCGTTGCCAGCTTCACATCAGTGAAGCTGTGGCGCACATATGCCTGTATATATTGCAGTACAGGCTGCCGCCCAGATGTATAGAGTTACAGAGGTGCCGCTTGAGACTTGGGTTGATTGCAGTGCCAGCAAAAGTCCTTACAGCCAGGAGCAAAATCTGAGCAGGACCCTTGCATGCGTGCAGGTGTTCTTTCACATGCAGAACGCCGCCCGCACAGACAAGGGCTGCATGCCCAACGTGATCACATACTCAGCGCTCATCACCGCATTTGTGGCCGGCGGGCGCCTGGACAAGGCATACGAGATCTTCCTGTCGATGCGCTCCAGCAATGTGCACCCGGACCACATCTGCTACTCCACCCTCATTGCAGGTGTGTACAGTCTATGCAACAGACCTCTCAGAAGTAACTCTGCGTATCATAGTGGTGCTGGTCTCTGTTTCAGACCCATAATCAGTTTCACACCTGGCTAAGTTGCAAATGACTGGTTGGAAGGCAAGAGCATGCAGCAATAGTTCTTCCTCACTCCTCCTGTTCGTGCAGCCCATGACACAAGCCCGCATGTGACCAGGAGTGTTTCCCAGCAAGCCACTACTGCTTGCAGCCAGTGTTCACAGGAAAAATTGTAACGCCGGATATTAGCAGGCTGCGCCACATAAGACTCCGGTGCGATTACAGGTTTTGAGCGCAGCGGCGACATGGAGATGGCGCGCCAGATTGCGCACGAGATGCGCATGCACGGTCAGCATGTCCCGCCCACCTCGTCACCCACGCACGGGCCGAGGCCCCCGGTCCTGCGGCCTGGCGTTTACGGGGACAACGGCTACCTGGTACAGTCCCCCTGCACAGCCCTGTGGAACCTAGAAATCGGCAGGATGATGCCCGGGCCCATGCTGAACTGTGTCCAAAGCATGCATGCAGTTTGGCAGTCACAGGTGGAGGAAGTCCGTGCTTGCGCCTTGCCAGCTTGACTGGCGTTATGCAACAGCCGTCGTGCATGACCTTTGATGTGCTTGGTGCTTGGGATTCACACTGTGTCGGACGATTGGCTATGTCAGTACCATGCTGTCAACAGCGTACATGGATGCCCAGTTTAAGGCTGGGTAATGATAACCCTGCAGGTTGGGCCGCCTTCACCGCCCCGCAACATGCCCTATGGCATGGACTCTGCAAATGCTTCTCCTGTCAGGGGTCTGGGGCTGACTCCGCACCCTGCCAAGATTGGCCATGTCCGCTTCAATGTCCCATACACAGAGAACGGCTATGGTGAGCTGGACCACCTTCTAGACCTCTTTACATCTGCGACATAAACCTATGCCTTCATGGGGATCATTCGTCCCCGTAACTTTGCAAGGTCCCTCCCCCTTGCCATTCTAGCATGTGTTTTGTGTATGGGTCATTCACCAGTCTGCTCAGAGTGGCAATGTCGTCACTGGGGAGCCTGTGATATGTGAGTGCTGGAAGCTTGCAAGGATCCTGCAATTCTCTCCTCATCAGGACTGCTAAAACTGACCATGCGTAACATGTACAGGCATGCCAGGCCTAGGACAGTCTCCAAGGGACATCACAGGAGACTTCAATGGGCGTGAGCAGCTGATCCCAGCTGTCTACCCCACCGCCAGCCTGGCAGACCATCTCCCAGCACTGCCTAATGAGGACTCGCTGAATGGCATCCTGGGCGCAAGGTCAGCACATGCACAGCAGAGTTCTCCATGCATGTTCTCACATATGCATTTGCGCTGTCCTGATGCATTCTCGGTGGCTCCTGAGCAGCTGTAATGGTTGTATACCAATGGGGAGCAGATACTTGTGCAGACCTGATAGGTGAAGGGATGCGTGAATAGACAGGACACTGTGGTTGATGCCTGACGGTACTGACAACTAGTGTGCGCATGCAGGACTCCTTCACTGTTTGGCATGAGCAATGACATCACTGCAGCCTCGGGCATGAGCTTCCTGGACAACATGACAGGCAATGTTACTGGAGCAACAGCATCCACCCCAGCTTGTGCAATCAGTCAGCAGGTGCTGTTACATCATGAGCCTTCCCACGATGTCCTGCAATGCTGTGTCGAGACAGCACTTACACAAGACACAGGCTGAGGTTTTACGCAGCGCATTTGTCCAGCTTGCCCGAAGTGACTGCTGCCCAGTCTTGCATTGCTGCATAGCTGACAGCAGATTTTTAGAAAGTCCAGCACCAACAAGGCGCACTGTGCAGCCTCTTACTCTTGCTCTTTGTCCTCTTGCTGTGCAGTACCTTGTCTGCAGGCTCTTCTCATTTGCTGCACCGTGCAGGGCTTCTGAGGCACAAGCTCTCATGACCTGCACTATGCAATTTAATGACTGCAAAGAGATGCTGTGTGTGTGCAGATGGGAACGCCGTCGACCGCAGATCTGCTGCGCGCTGCCCAATCAGGCTCCACCGCGCAGCTGCACATGGAGGCCAGCCAGTTCGGCACTTCCACAGCCCCTTTCGCCCCACCCGGTGACTCACCCTGATGCCCAAATGCTGCAACATAACACTTTGCACTTCTACAGCCCCTTTGGCCCCACCCGGTGCTTGACCTTGATGGCCACTGCTGCACCATCACACTGTGCAGACAAATGAGAATCTTAAATGTGCTGCTCAGTGCGTGTCAGCATTTGTGAGGGGCTTGACCACTGACACATTCCCACTCAATTTTGCTGAGGCTGGAAGGTGCCAGTCTTGTCATGACATTCATGCAGCGTGATAGCCTATCAGCTTTCCTCATTCACGTGCAGCTTGTAGGGACATCTTCAATTGAGCTTAAAAGGTGCTGACTTGTAGATCATGGTGGTGCAGACAGTCTGTACGGGAGCCCTCCCAGGAAGCAGCAGCAGCCCTTCAGCCTGTTTGGGGGCGAGCCTGCCAGGTCATCCGCCAGTGCAGATCCAGAACTCCCGCTGCATGCAGCTCCTGGTGTGTCTCTTGACCCTGTTTATTCAGACCCCTGACAGCATCCAGTCTAGGAGGCGACTGCTGTCTCCCAGGCCAGTGCTGTGTGCTGATGTGTTTCTAGCCTCTATTGCTGATAAGCTGCAATTATATCCAAACCATCAGCACACCAAGACGTGCAAGCCCTTGTGGGGAGAGCCGCTTTACGGCTGCAGAGTGGCCTTGTGCCTTGGAATCAAGCTAGACACTCACAAGTAGGCTCTCTTATACGCTGGTGCTCACATGATCAGCCACTGCTACATGCAGGCTCTCCTGGGGGCAGCCGCCTGTCCACGCTGCAGAACCGCACCTTTGACACAGCGCCTGGGTCCCCCCTGCGCCGGGGGGCCTCGTCCATCACCGTCGGGCCCATCTCCCGCCAGGGGACCCCTCACAAGGTGATCAGCTCATCACTAGCATCATTGTCACAGGTGTATGAGGGCCGCAAAGCCAGGCACTCCATTGTGATGAACATTACCTGCTTGGGCAGCCCTTGCAGCTGTCAGCATCTTCAGTTGCATAGAGCCTATTTGCGTCTTTTTATATGAGAGATTTGATCTGGCACCTCAGGCGGCACCAATGACTGGTGATTCCAAGTTTTCAATGCATGCATGTCTCAAGAGCTGCTGAGAGGCTACCTGTTTGGACGTCCCTGTACAGCCCTTGAAATATGCGCAGCCAATGCCGTCCTGGCTCACTGCAGCCTCAGGTGTAGCAGTCACGCTCCTATCCTTAGACACTGACATGTGGTGGGCATGCGCTGCAGTCCATGCTGGACAAGACGCACAGCATGCTGCAGAGCCTGATGGAGGGCGCGTCCAGTGACGGGGAGCGCTCCATAGGCAACCCTGATGGCCTTCCCGCCAGCCTGGCATCTAACCTGAGCAGGTCAGCATTCATGCGGTGGAAGGCTGCTTCTTGTTGATTGCCGAGCAGCACCTGCAACTGACTACAGACACCTTCCACTCCCACAGTCTCCTTGTGTAAGCACTTGGAGAGCTTGAGAAGCTGAAAGCCCTTCGTCGCTTCGCGCGCTCTGACTGCTGGCACAGAGCTTGAAGCTGAAGTTTCAATCACAGGTGCAGCATAAAATATCATGGCACATTCAAAACATTGAATCTTAAGCTAAGCAGGTGCGTACTTTGCAGGGGAAGCAGCACATCAGTAGACCCTCAGGCCTGCAGCCTGAGCAGGCAGCCCAGCATGCCCGGCGCCAGCGCCCCCTGCCCCACATTTGGGCCGGGCAAACTGCCCAGCAGCCTGGGCACCGGCTCCTCCAGTCAGCGCTCCCTTGACTTTGCAGGTAGTGTTGCCTTTTTTTGACGTTAGTTTGTATTCCACTGTACAGTGATCGAGAATGTGCAGTTGCCTTTGAGATGAGTCTCACAGGGTGACGCACGCTGGCTGCGAGGCAGCCAGCCACTGCACCGAAATGACGGCGCACAGTCTTATCTGGCATGGACTCTGAAGTGCCGCCCTTGCTGAGCTGATGCGGTACTTGCAGGGGAGGACACTCAGACCACACAGCCAGGGAGCGCCTTTGCATATGCCCCAAGCGGAGTGCACCCGCCTTCGCCTCAGAAGCCGGGCAGCAGCTACCTCTGGGCAGCTACCGGCCCCAACCTCAGCTCCCGCAGCAGCGAGAACATGTCGCCTAGTGCGTCCTGCTCGCATGCCATCCTCTCATACCCTTTCACCTCATGCTGATGCCCTATCCAGTGATTGACAAGCAGCATAGAGGTCTCATGCCCAGAGGGACTGATCCAGCGGTCTTGATGATAGCCAAGGGCTCCCTCCAAAATACAAGGAAGATGAGCAAGGCACCTAAAGTTGCTGAGATGACAGGCATGGCCTGCAGGTGGGTCCCCAACCAAGGCGTCCAAGCTGAACGTCAATGCCCCGGTCTGGAAAGGGTCGCCCTCAAAAGCCCCCGCCAGCAGCGGCAGCGCAACGCCTGCGGCGCCTGTCTCATGCCGTACATCCAGCGCCATCCCTCCTGTGTCTGTTGAGGTGGGGGCTGCCTCTCCTTAGCTGCACTCTTCAGCATGCGCAAGCTTCTTCTAGAAGCAGGCAGCTGCGTCGGGATGATCTCATGTGCAGCTCCATGGACTGGTGTTGTATCCCCCTCGGTCACATCTATCACTTAAAAACTTGACTGGTCTACAGATGCACCCTCATATGTCCATCAGGCCAGCTGCAAGTGGCTTCTGCAGGGTACTGCAGGCAGTGCGTGTCTGACATAGCCTTGTTGAGGGCTGTGCATAACCACAGGCTGCTGCGCAAAGCATCATTTCTGGTGAGGTCTCACCGTGCAGGACTCTATGATGCAGGAGTTCAAGAAGATGCCACTGAGGCTGTCGCGCCAGCTGCTGCTGGACCAGTGGAACGAGGCCATCGCCTTCATGTCCTCCACCCTGGACGCCAGACTGGCGACCGGCAATGCTCATGCAGGTGTGCATGGCAATACTCTGGATGGTGCCCCATAGTGCTGCTCTGGTCAGTTCACATACCTTGTGCGGTCAAGGGCCTACACTGTGATGGCCAATGTTTCTGCAAAGGAGGGTTAGAGAACAGTGCCAGGACTTTGCAGGAAGCTTTGCTTGTAGTATTGCCAGAAGTGGATCCTTTGCACGCACAGGGCTGGTTGAGGAGGACCTGGAGCCCCTGCACCTGAGCAAGGAGCAGCGCTCCGCCCTGCTCATCATGCTCCGCCAGAGCAAGCGCATGCGCGTCGTCATGCGCGACAGCAAGCACACCTACGTCATTCCCCAGTAGCGTGCCTCACGTCTCCTCATCTGGCAAGGGCAATGCTGTGCCACCATGGCATCTGCGCCAGAGGCAGCGCATGCGCCTCGTCATGCGCGACAGCAAGCACGCCTACGTCCTCCCCCAGTAGCCTAAGCAATGGCCTGTATCATGACACGCAGTTAGCAGCCTCAGTGGCAAGTGCAGAACGGCCTTGTCAAGATGCAGCTTGAGAGGTGGCCATAGCAAGATTCCGCACGTCCTTAAGGCACTAGCAAACAGGGCTGTGTGCTGGCCAGCGCAAAAGTGAGTCAACTACCCAGTGCTAGCAGAAGAGAAACACCAAGTATTGGAGCAAGTCAGCAGGCAGGAACAGGCCTTGATCAGGCATGTGCAGTGTGTCCTTACACAGCAGCACCATTTCAAGCCCCGCAAGTTTCAAGGAGGCAGCAGCAGGGGGCAAGCGAGAAAGTTTAAGCACTATGGAGTGGGTGCTGGGCATGAGACTCCAGAGAGGAGGACCCAAGATGTGCACAGGTCAAGGATGCGGCCATTGGCTGAAAGCAATCTCTCCATCGCCAGTCAACCTCAACTCCCGGGAAGTGGGCTGCACTGCACAAGCTTTCGCAGCCGCCTATGCTTAGGCCTCAACTCTGATAGGCCAAGCTTGCTACTCTTGAGATCTCAACATGAGAGTGGCGCAGCGCCCTCACATGGGTGTCAAGCCGTGCATCAGAGCATTTCCTCCTGAAGGTGTGGTACTACAGAGAACAGGAGGCCAGCTATTTCTATGCACATGAATGGCAAAAGGAGGTGTGATGCACCCAGCGCTGGTCAAGCTTCAGTGGATGTTGTGAGGATTGTTCATCAGTGTGCGGAGTCTTTGTAGCAGAAGAGGAACCACATGTGCTTGTTATGTGCCATCTGAACATCCCACCAAGATGCTTTCAGATCTTGGTATTGCTGTGCTCTACTGGTGATAGACCCTAAGTGCATTGATATGAACTCACATTGTGTGCTGCTGTGTATAAGGGCGTGTTCAAGTGTGAAGTTACTTTTTGCACGCCCTTACATTGTAGGCACTATGCCTTTGCACCGGCCCTGCATTGCAGAATTTGCAACTCATGAAGCCAGCTTGATACTGGCCGTTGTGTAAGGGATACAGTGGTGTTATTTTCAGATTTGAGACAGACTTTGCCACTCCCTCAATGTGTCCTGTAGTACTCCCAGGCAAGGTCATCTCTCCTCTGGCGTTCCATACACCACAGGTATACCACTGCTAAGGCTACACCGACTGTTAACCCCACAGCTGCTGCCTTCACAGGCCCTAGAGGCTGCCTATGCTTGGTCTGAACACCAACTTCTGGCTCTGCTTGCTCTGTGCTCCTGTCTGTCCTGTGTGCACAGCACGCACTAACTCTGAAGCTCAAGGAAGAAAGCAGGCGCACTTCACTTCAATGCTGCAGCAGGACATGTAGCCTGTAGCGCATAGTCTCGCGTGCCATGGCAACCAACCTAAGCTCCTGAAGAGCCATGGCGTGGCACAGGACTCCTGTGCTGCAGAGAAAATAGGCAGCATACCTTGCGTTCAGCATTGTGGATGCATCCGCATGGAGCTGCACCGGTGCTATAATAGTACCGCCTGCATTGGCAGTGACGCATTCTTGATGAGTTTGTACGCTTACAGGGATGGGATTGGCTGATCACACATCTCCCACCTCCTGCTTCATGTCTTCATATGCCTTACCTGCCATGCTGCCCGCTTTCGATACATCTGCTTCGTCTTCTCTGCCAGCAGCTATCATGGCCAGCGCGCCATTCTTGACGGGCATTGCTTTCCTTCGCATAGTGCAAGCCTGTGGGTGGGCATAGCCGTGTAAGGCGCTGCTGAAGTACCGCAGCATTATCCATATTTACAGCTTTGACGCCGTACATGCTGTTTGGAGGATTGAACACCACTAGGTTGAGAAACTGCGTGAGCAGACCGAGGTACTGATATAGTGATCAGGATGAGAAGGTCGTACTCACTTTGGGGACCAACGCGCGCTTTTGCTGGGACCTTTGTCTTGGCGATGAGGCTCCGCGCCTATCTGTTTTTAGTCAAGCATATTCCTTGGAAGAGGATCTATGCTATAGCAACACCGTGTCTGCAAGTGATGCGTGGGGATGAACTGGTAGAGATGAATTCATATTCTGGCAGGGCAACGAGGTCTCCCAGGATTCACCCACATCTTCAGTTCGGCGATATGTGCGACTGCCGGCAGATACTCTTGGCAAGATAGTCATGCATTCTACTGTAAGACTGCATATGCTCATTGTACTATCTGAAGGGGAGACCTGTATATATCTCAGAGGACCTTCGATCTGTCAACCTGCAAGAGACCACGCTCCCATAGCTTCTGGTGCCCTGCATCAACGTTTTATGTATACACAGATACTACAGCACCATTGACAGGACATATAGCGATGAGCTTACACCCCTCAAGAGCCCAGCTGCCGGTGCATGCTGCCGGACCTGCAAAGCTCAAAGGAGGATCGCACCCCGCTTTTAGGCATGAGATAGAGAGGAGATCATCAGCGAGGCTGGAGGAGCACAGGCAGCTGCAGCAGCCACATTTTGCGAGCAGCTCTGCCCGTGCTGCCCATGCAGGGCACATAACAGCCAGTGCAGCCACAACAGACAGCAGGTGATGATGCCTCCTTTGCTCACGACCCCTTTGTGCCTACAGAACAACACTGTCAAGTCGGTCTCAAGGATGGAGCTAGCTATAGGGAGTCGCTCTATTAACCATAGGCCACAAATGTTAGCTGGAATGCGTGTTGAATGAAGGCTGCATCGTTGCAGCACCGCCATTGAGAGGACAGGGGGCATCAGGGCGGAGGTGGACACAGCCATTCAGCGGTCCGTGGGCAGGTGCATACAGGAGACTGACCTGGGCATTGGCGAAGGGACAGTGGTGCGCTAATCTGCCGCCCGCTCAGCTCTTGCATTGCTGCTTGAGAAGGCACCTCACATGCTCAGGCAATGCATGGCCGCCATTGCTCCTAAAGCCATCACACATGTGCTTACACACATGCAGAGCAGGACCTTCTGCTGCCACAGCAACAGCATCAATGCAGAGTTGCAGCAGAGCATCATGCATCCTCATTAAGATCCAGAGATGAAGCTGGAGCTGCCACACGGAAGTTGCAGCAGGCTCCAGGAACAAGGTGACAAGCAGGGTCATTGCTGTGCAGGGAAAGGTCCGGGACACATATGTTGTTGGGGACAAGCTAGTGATAGTCACTACAGATCGCCAGTCAGCCTTTGACCGCCTGCTGGCCTCCATCCCCTTCAAGGTAGCTGTTTCCGCAAACCTTCGAAAAGCACCAAGCACATATGAAGGCGCTGATGCATTCACTGAGAAGGCTGTTGGTTGCCCGCGCCAGCAGCAGGCCATGGAATGGACCCGCGTAGCTTGGCCAGTTGGATGTGTGCGGGAGTGGTATATCCTTGCTCAGAGGGGTCAGCATGCAGGATACTGACAGAAAGGTTTGGGGATTGTGCAGGGGCAGGTCCTGAACCTGACGAGTGCCTGGTGGATGGGCAAGACGCAGCACATCGTGCAGAATGCGTTGCTGGAGGTGCCGCACCCCAATGTGTCCATCATGCAGCGCTGCAGCGTCTTCCCTGTGGAAGTCGTGGTCCGGGGCTTCATGACAGGTCCGGGCCTTCATAGCACACCACTCAATTGACAGATGCATTGATGCCTCAAGCAGATGAACCGGTGCACGATAACGAGAATCTTGATCTCGCCCAAAGCCTGCGACCTTCCTTACGTCAGCCACATCCGGACGCCTGGAGCACAGCAGTGGAGGCCTGCCACTGTGCACACAATCTCAGTGGCGCAATGTGACCTTTCTGTGTTAGGTGACATAATCACAGCATGGCGGAGAGGGTAACAGTGGGCCGAGAGGTTGTGTAAGAGGGCGCTGGGTGACAGGTGGCTGCATGGGAATGCAGGCAGCACGGAGACGTCGCTGTGGACGCACTACAAGGCCGGGGAGCGGGAGTACTGCGGCAACACCTTCCTTGACGGCTTGAGAAAGAATGACAGGTCAGTCTCTGTCTGTAAGCTAGTCAGACAGGAGCGTCAGGCCCCTCTCTATGTAATTGTTGATCTGGCCATTGAACAGATTGTACCTCGCAGTATCAGCAAAACAGGTGCTGTGGTATGCGGCAGCAGGTGGCTCAGACTTATTCCAAGGGAGCTGTTTCACTTCACACAGTTTGCCCGATTTTTGGGAAAGATTCTTGATACTAAATATCCCATCAAGGGGGTTCCGCCCAGCCTCTAGCTGTCGTTGATACAGTCAGTGAACCTTTTGCTCATGCAGGCTGAAGGAGAATGTGGTGACGCCAACCACGAAGGCAGCTGACCACGACGTGCCCATCAGCCCCGAGGAGATAGTTGCACAAGGCCTTGTGTCCCAAGAGGACTGGAACACGGTACGATCTGACACCTTTGTCCTGGCAACAGCTCATTCTGTGCCTGCCTCACCCTGCGGTGTGACTGCCAAGCTCAGGGCAGGGCATGTCGCACTGACTAGCCTGCACATCAGTGTTGATGGCCTTGCTTGACATAGCATGCTGATCTCATGCAGTGACATACGCTATTATTGGCTTTGGCTGGGTATGTACCTGGGGACTGTGTGCATTCCAGGGCAGTGAATGGCTGCAACACATCTCTGTAGCTGCCTTTCTGACGGGGTTGAACGTTCATGCAGATCAGTAGCGCTGCTCTGGAGCTGTTTGCTTTTGGGCAGCAGGAAGCAGCCAGAAGAGGCCTGCTGCTCGTGGACACAAAGTATGAGTTTGGCAGAGACTCACAGGGCTCCATCAGGCTCATAGATGAGATCCACACCCCAGACTCTAGCAGGTACAATCCTCTGTATTGTCTGAATGATAGTGTCGCATAACATCTGGGCTATGCCATGCACAAGGCCGGGCCAGTGTGCACAGGCACTGTGATGCTGCTATGCATCCGTGCTCAGGCATTGCTGTGGGGTGACCGGCCTCTGTGCAGACAACTCAGATCTTGTGGAAATTCCTGCTGGAGCGGCACGCTGATGTGACAGGGCATCTGATGGTTGCCTTGCTAGGCTCATGGTCTCTGCCTGACTTGAGCCTTCGGAGCCCATGGGTATGCAATTTACCTGTGGAGTTCCCAGATGTCATCAGAGTCTCAAAGGTGTGTGACATTGCGCAGGTACTGGCTCGCAGACACCTATGAGCAGAGGCATGCAGCAGGTCAGGAGCCGCAGAATGTGGACAAGGAGTTCCTCAGGCTCTGGTTCCGGCAGAATTGTGACCCTTACAAAGACGAGGTGTGTTTGGCCTTCCTCACGCGGATCTCAGTGCCTGTGTGTCAGTTCCTACTGAGCCCATTTAGGAGACTGCGCAACGCTATCTGAGAGTGATAGTGCATGTGAGTGCTTGTTGTCGCGGGACAGAAACGCAGCTAGCATACTTGCCTCTCCACTAGTCAGCAGGCTTTTAGCCTCCTCACCGCAGGTCACCCTCAGGTGACTTGCACAGACAAAAGCATGCCCTCTACTGACATGTCTGAAGTGATGCATTCCAGTGCTTGCCTGACTCCCTGCTTGCTAGACAAAATGAAGTACCGGGAGGCGTTGTCGCCCGTTCAGGCTGGGAAGCATGATGTGTGTGAGGGCAGCACGACTGCAGCCAGCAGGCCATCCTGCAATCTCCTCGGCGTGGCGCCATCCTCAACTGCCAGCCATGGCCAAAAAGAATGCTCAAATGAAGTGTGTATTGCGCTGCAGACTCTGCCTGAGGCTCCTGTGGAGCTAGTGGCAGAGCTGGCCAGGCGGTACGTGCTGCTGTATGAGATGATCACAGGCGAGGAGTTCCGGATACCCAACCTCGAGGAGGATCCTGTGGCGAGCATGAAAGCAAGTGTCCAAGCTGCCTTGCAGTCATGAGGCACTGCCGTGTGCACAGGGCGCAAAGTCTGCAATTATGCAATTCAAAGTTTGCAAGGAGATGAGAATGGTCATGAGGATGCGCCTGGAGTTATCCACGCGTGATATGTCAGTGATGTCATGAATTGTAGTGTGGCGTCTTGTACTGCGTGCAACATTGGTGCGCTCAGGGAGAATAGATACCCTTCTTGGGCCCCTCATGCGGATGCACTCAAGCAAACCGCTTTGCATTAAATTTAGCATCATCGTCAGGTGTGCTAGGATCTGTGTTGACTGTGGCTGCAACCCTCCAACTCTGCTATGGCTAGTCCATCCTATCACAGGCATGTCCGACAGAGTCTGCATACATGTATGGCCAGTCAGCTACATATTGTATGGTAAAATTCACCCTCCCTGGGTCAGTACATGAGCTCAATCTTGCTGCCAGACCTCATCAGCTCATTGCCCCAACGCTTTGAGGGAGCTTGAGGCCCATACTTCCCAGCTCCCTAGCTGAAGAAGGGACAGCTTCTGCATGGCCATGAATGGCATGAGGTCATGGGACAACATGCAGGATAATCTATTTTGGTATAGCTGGATGTCGATCCTCAGGTCCTCGGCTTTTGGGAGCTGTTGCAACGCTGGGATGATGCAATCATCCCACCCTTCATCATAGTAGTGCAGTTCTACATCGCGAAGGCTATGTGGGAGGCCTTTGAGCAGCTTTCCCTCACTGATGCTGAGGTCCAGGGTCTGCAAGCTTTCCATCAGAGGCAGCTCAGGGAAAAATGCCTCCTCATCCTCCTGCCGGCACTCAATCTTCAGGGAGAGCAAGGCTCGAAAATTGGTCATTGGAAACCCAGGGTGCATGACAAAGTCACCAGAGCACGTAATATATAGGTCTTCCAAGGGAGCTTGCAGGGAGACGACACCCAGGTCACAATCAGTCATGCTCAGACTAATCAGCTTTGGGCAGTCCAATCTGAGGTGCCTTTTCCGTAGGAGTACACTTCTAAAGTCCTGAGCTCTGGAAGGTTCAAGTCATCGTGTGCAAGCCCATCTTCTTCACCGCCTGGTGTGACGGTAAAGTTCATGGATGTTAGGGCTGTGAGCTGGCTTAGAAGCTGAGGCTGCAGTAATTTCTCATGCTGCGTGCAGTCCACATCAACTTCTAACTTTGTAAGGCAAGGTGAGAAGGTCTGCCAGAAGTCAACCACGGCGGGCGCTGGCTGCTCGTCAGCCTTACACTGCAGCAGCTGCAGAGTGTGCTCTGCGGTATGCACCAGCACCCATCAGCACAGCAGCTCAAGTCATCCCATGTCACAGGTGCAGCGTGTGAACATGAAGGGCAGGGGTCACTCCTATCACATCACATCAACTGAGATCATGGTATGGCTCTGCATTGCCATCAGCAGAAGCCCAGACAGACAGTGCTGAAGAAGAAGAGCCCCCAAGGACACTGCATTCAATCTTTGTCACCTGGTCACGTTCACATTGACCATACTTGCATCAGAGCATCCAGCCGTAGTGATAAGCAAAGGAGGAGGTAGAGGAAACTTGAAGAGCATACTCTTGTCCAGCTCTTTGCAGATGGCGCAATCAGCCCGCTGAGACAGGGCAGTAGGCCGCGAATTACCCGAGCCGCCCCATCTGTTTTGCAATCGCAGCTGATGCGTGTCATGTGTGGCATTCTCTTGATCAGGCACCTGCAGCCATGATACATGAGAGCTTACACCCTGATCTTAGCTGTAACACGTGTATTGAGGAAAAGGTTTGCTACACACAGCTACCATCCAGGTCCTAAATAAAGACACGATCTGGCCACTTGCTTTGGATCGACTTGTTACCTTCGTACTGCTGCTTCAATGAAGTGGTCTTCTTTCACATGTTCACTCAATAGGGCTGACAAGTCGCACTCGCCCCACAGACCTTCTCCTTCTGGGGGATTCAGCATCACAGCATACAGCTTTCTGGACACAAGCTGCAGCTGGCATTTGTCGTGCCAACTCAGATGCTTTATGATCTGACAAAGCACATCTTCTGGAAGACATTCCAGGGCGAAGAGCCCCACTCCCTTTTCCGCTCTGCCAAGCTGCTGGGACATCAGACACCAATGCGATCTCGGTGCGGTCACCCTTGGTCGTCAATGGCGCAAATCAAGCTAGTACCCTGTGCTGTACGATGATGCTAGAGCATTGACGGTCATACCAACACCAATTCTGCTATCTGATGAATTTGGAGCACTGATCACCCTCTACCCTATAGGTAGCCACCTTGGACCCTATACATGTCATGCGCGTTTATTATAGAGGGCTCGACAAGAAGCTGCTGATGATCACACTCTGTCTGCGTTGTAATGGTAGGAAAGTGGTACTGTAAGCATTACACGATGTGGTGCCTGAGCCCGGTATTATTCATGTCCTGACTGCATGTTCAGCTGACAAACGCAGTGCCTACTCTCTCTTGCAATTCTTTCAGGGATCTATGCAGGCATAAGCTATGCGTCTGATGTGTGTGTCTGGCACCAGTGATACTTAACATCGTCTGCATGCAACACTGCTTAGACCTAGCACAGCTCATTCAGTCTGCAAGCCGGCAAAATGTCTTGCAACATGTCATGATTTTGTCATGTCCGCTTTCTACCATTATCACAGCAAGGCCGTACATGCTCTAGTCACTCCTGTCGCCTGCTTGATCCTCTCAGTTCAGGATCCTCCGCTCACACACCCTGTCAAATTTGGTCCATGGTCAGTACGTGAGCTCAATCTTGCTGCCAGACCTTGCTAGCTCAGCCTCAAATATTACCCAGCTTCTAATGTGCTCACACAACTAGTTATCTTCGGTCCATGGTCAGTACATGAGGTTTTCCTTGCTGCCAAACCTTTTGCTAGCTCAGCTTCAAATAGCCTCAGCTTCTGGCAGGCTCGCACAACTACTCATCACCGGTTTATTGGCCAGTACATGAGCTCAACTTTGCTGCCAAACCTTTTGCTAGCTCAGCCTCAAATATCACCCCAGCTTCTAATGTGCTCACACAACTAGTCATCACCGGTCCATGGTCAGTACATGAGCTCAATCTTGCTGCCAAACCTTTTGCTAGCTCGGCCTCAAATAGCCTTAGCTTCTGGCGGGCTCACACAACTAGTCATCACCAGTCTATTGGTCAGTACATGAGCTCAACCTTGCTGCCAGACCTTGCCAGCTCAGCCTCAAACTGCCCCAGCGCTCTAAGGGAGGCTGGCGACCAGGCTCGCCAGCTTCCCAGCTGGAGGTGGCGCAGCTTCTGCATTGCCAGAAAGGGCCTCAGATCGCTGCACAGCCTTGCGCGCTCGTTGCCAAAGGTCTGGATCCTGACCTCCAGCTTCCACAGCTGCGGCAGCCGCTGCGCCATCGGAATCACTGCATCGTGCCAGGCTTCACTGGTGTGGTAGTGCAGGGAAACGTGCTCAAGACTCTCTGGAAGGCTCTGCAGAAGGCTTCCCCGGAATATGCCCAGGTCCAGAGTGTGCAGCTTCTCCATGAGGGGCAGCACCTGAAACAGTTGCTGCTCCTCCTCATAAGGGCACTCAATGCTGAGTGAGCCCAGGTGTGAAAAGTTGCTCATCGGAAAGCCAGGGTGCATCGAAAACTCCCCAGAAGACCTGGCACAAAGATGTTGGAGGGAAGGTGCTTGCAAAGAGACGCGACCCATGGGATCGCAATCAGTGAGCACAAGCCTCCTCAGTTTTGGGCACTCCAACACAAGGTGCCTGCCCCAGTAGCCCTCAACATCCAAGTTCCTGAGCCTTGAAAGGCTGAGGACATCACCCTGTAAGACATCTACTCCCTCGCCTCCTGTGACACGCAGCTTCAGAGATGTCAAAGCCGGGCTCCGGCTGAGGATCTGGGTCTGTAGCACCATGTGATGTCGCGTCCAATCGAGATCAATGGACAGCCTCGTAAGGACATGGCAGATTGTCCACCAAAACTCCATTGTGAACGTGCTTGGCGGCTCATGCTCCCTGCAATGCAACAGCTGCAGTGTGCGCCCTGCAAAAGGCACATTTTCCAGTCATTCGTGCAGCTTAGAAGAAGCCCATGCGCAGCCGCAGCTTTTAAGAATAAATGTTCAAGACAGAGTACCATAGCCAAGCCTGGCCCTTCACTCTGCAGCAGGTCATGAGGCGTGAGACTAGGATGAAGCTGTGCCAGGACATACGTGTGTCCAGTTCTATGTCAAGCTCAGTTCCATGCGCTATCCGAGTGCTCAGCCCTGGCAAGGGTCCGCGAAGCACCCCCGCTGCCTTGTCTGTACGAACAATGCACCTGATGGATCTCATGCCTGGGACTCTTTTTATCAGCCACCTGCAGCCACAGTAAATGTACCTCGGCCGCACGTGATATAGGCCCTCCTCAATGCATTGCTTAACACCCAAACAATATAGGTAACGTTGTCCAGCGGGACGATGGTGGAAGTATGCAAAGGGCAGTGAGGCTGACCTACCGTCTTGCTCCTGGATCGATGCACCCATTCTGTGCCACAAAATTGCTGAAAGTCTCTGTTAGGTCACAGAAGCCCCACAGACCTTCGCCTGGTGGAGCCTTCATCAGCAAAGCATACAGCTTCGTAGACACAAGCTGCAGGCGAATCTTGTCACGTAGTCCCAGCATGTGTACCATTCGATACAGCAAGTCCTCTGAAAGCCTTTCCAAGCTAGCAAAGCCCATGCCGTTCTTCGCTCTGTCACGCTGCTGGGACATGGGACGTATTGCAAGAGCGGTCACCCTTGATCGTCACTTTCGCAGCTTGAGCTAGCACCACCCATGTGTTTGAGCTTCACATATGTACAATGACCTGATGTCTGACATTGCCCTCTATATTGTCGGAGCGATCGTAGCTGTCTCATGTATTTGGAGCCATTTTGGAACCCAGTGACTAAGTGGGCAGGCTGTCCCCACATGCGACCACTTTTTAATCCCACGAGTCCAGTGGATACAATCCACCAGGTTACTGGAAGAGACCTCTCTCTCTCTGGGACAGGCTCTCTGGGAGCCTGCAGATGCACCATCCGTACCCGTGCCTGACATCTGAACTGATGAGCAGCATAGCAACATATCAAGGCTAATCCACTATGCCATGCCACCACTGGTCACTAGGGCCACTTTGACAAATATTTTGAACAGCAGGCTGAAATATATTTCACAATCGGGACGCCAGCCATCATGGTGCATGTGAAAGCAGCCAAGCAGGATCTGCCCATTAATGAATATTCCCAGGAGCGTGTAATGCAAGCCTTGAAGGCCATCTGTTCAAGCAGGCCAAGCACACATGTACAGTGAGTTGCATTGCTGAACCGCAGGTCTTGGAATTCTGATAGTTGTCAGGTGACCTGACTCAGGTCTAACAGATCACACATGCCGAACAGCAATCGTCAGAGGTGCCGTACTGGGATCTGAGTAGTCCTAGTCTCAGTGCAATGACACCAGGCAGGCTCGGGCGACTTGATTCCCCGGCTCATGCCTCAGGATTGCAAGAAGGTCCGCAGATGTTGCATTCCTAAGGCGGTCATGCATATCATGGTCTAAAGGTAATAACCAAGCTGAAGCTTGCTGCCATACGTTGCTCATGCCTCATGATCACAAGGATGCCCGCAGACCTTGCGTATGATGGCTTGAAGCTAGTACAAGAGCTGTAGCTTGCTGCCCAACCTCACCACTCCTTGGGTCGCTCCTCAGGATTGCAGAAGCGCCCGCAGATGCTGCGTGTGATGGCCTGAGGCTAGTACAAGAGCTGAAGCTTGCTGCCAGACCTCACCACCTCCTCCTCAAGCTGCCCTAGCGCCTTGAAAGTGCTTGCTGACCAGGCTTCCCAGGGTCCTAATTGGATGATGCGCAGCTTTTGCATGGCCATGAACGGCCTGAGATCACTGGACAGATCGGCACTGGAAGGATCGCGGTCATCAACTTCGAGTTCGATTTTCAAGTCCCTAAGCTCTGGAAGCTCCTGCAGTAGAGGGATGAGGCTCTCATTCCAGTCGCCTCGGCAGAGGAAGCGCAGTTCCATCTTGCACAGGCTGTGCGGAAAGCTGGGGCGAGTCTGCATCCCAGATTTCAAGTCTCAAATTCTGCAGCTTCTTCATCTGAGGCAGGACCTTCATGAACTCCCATTCCTCATCCGGATCGCACTGGAGATCCAGTGAAACCAAGCTTAGGAAATTGGTCAGCGGGAACCCATCATGCATTCTGAGCTCGCAAGAAGAAGCGGCAAAAAGCTCTTGAAGGGGAGCTTGCAGGGTTACACAACCCAATGAGACACAATGGGCCAGTGTCAGACTGGTCAAATGCGGGCAGTCCAGGCTGATGTGCCATTTGTTGTAGCCCTGAACATGCAAGGTCCTGAGCTCTGGCAGCTTCAAAACATCGCCTGCTTCACCTGCTTGCGCCCTCCCTGTGACAAAGAATCTCAAGGCTGTCAAGGCTGACAGCTCTCTGAGGAGTTCCGGCTGCAGCAGCATCTCTTGCTGCTTCCAGTCCACATTGATCGTCAGATGTGTGATGCGCCCCAACAAAGTGCGCCAAAAGTCAAGTGCGGCAGCATGCGGCTGCTCGTCAGCCTTGCACTGCAGCAGCTTCAGAGTGCATTCTGCATAAGACAGGCTTTCATCACCTTTTGGGGACACACAAGTTGAGGCAGCTTAAGTCAGCATAGGTAAAGCATGGAGTGCTGACTTGCAACAAATGAAGAGCAGAGGTTGGCCACATGTACCCTGGGCTGGAGTGTATGCATCAAAGCAATAAGCGCAATGAGGACAGAGCCTGCATGCAATCGTCTCTGAGGAGCATACCTGTGTCCAAGTCTATACACAGCTGTGCCGCTGGTGCCATCAGGCTGCTCAGGCTTGGCACAAGCGCATGCAGCATCCGCACTCCATTGGTTGAGTAAGTGTCGCACATAATGCTTGTCATGTGTGGTACTCTCCTGACAAGCCACCTGCAGCCACAGTGTGTACTGAGGCTCCTCGCCCCACAGGCGACCCGGATGTCTCTGGTGAGCAGTATCCAGTCAACAGCCCGCTAGAGGGGCTTGTTTGGTGAGGCAAAATACCTCTGTAAAAGCTTTTGCATGACAGCAGCATGAACAAAGGACAAGGAGTGACCCACTTACCTTCTCACCATGGGGTCGATGTACCCGCGCTTTCCCAAACGTTCGCCGAACACGGCTGACAGGTCGCAGTCACCCCACAGACCTTCACCCGGAGGGGGTCTTAGCAGCAGAGCATGCAGCTTTCTGGACACAAGCTGCAGCTGGAGCTTGTCATCAAACTCGAGCTGCTTTGTTATCTGGCATAGCACGTCTACTGGAAGGCACGCGAGATTGCCAGACACCATCCTGTTCTTCGTCATGCTACGCTGTGGACACAAGAGGGTCCTCGTGGCAACTCGAAATTCAGCTTACTCTCACTTGCTCCTTTGTCCCACAGCTCAGGCTGCAGCAGCCATAGAGTGTACACGATGGATGTTTGTTGCCGGCAAGGTGATACACATTTCTGTATGCTTGTATTAGCCTGCTCTTGACACTGAAGAGTAAGACGCCCTGGGCGAGGAAAGATGTCGAGCCCTGCAGGGCAGCTGCCCACTGGGCAGTACCCATCCAGTGAGCTACCCCCGCACTAATAGCCTTTACATGACATGACTTAGGATAAGTAGATTCTTGCATCATTGAGTCGGTCTTGCAAAACTTCCAGGAGTAGGATAGGTCCCTTGCGGGCAGCGATGCACAGAGGTCCTGAAAGCTGAGCACGCACTCCCAAAGCATACAGACCAGCGGGGGATAGTACTGCCCACTAAGGCAGGTGATTGCGGGCTGCCGTAAGGTTTATACTTTGCTTGTTGCGTCGCCTCGTCGTGACATCACAGAGACCACCCCGAGAGAGTCTAGCAGTCTAACACTGCCTCTACGGTAATAGAAGGCCGGCACTCAGGCTACGCTGTGCGTCACAGATAAATGAGCTGTATATTCTGCCTCATATGTGCGATTGTGTAACTCTTCTGGATTGGAGTGCATATAGTGAAGCACTGTAAGCACCCTCCTGCAGAGTCGCTTGCCAAGGTCCAGTTTTACAAGAGGCCAGGCCATGCGGCCACATAGCTCTAGACATCTGGCATCCACAAGTGCTGGCTGGCTGTCTTGTAATCACGCATCAAAGTCACTTCAAGCTGACGATGGCGCCATGGCTGCTACTTGTCGTCTGGAGGCTGGTAGATCATGGCCAACATCAGTCATTTTCATGCTAGCCAGTGCTGGGCAGAAAGCCATATGATACATGAACCATAAGGAAAAATCAGAGTGGCATCGCCCAAGTCTCTCATGCCCCTCAAGTCTGCTTGTGGACTCGACACCCATTTGGCTCACGCACACGTGCACGCTGCTTGGCTATATAGCAAATGCAGCCGCTGTAGAGGTGATTCTTGCGACGTAGGGATCCTAGGCTATGAGACCTGCCCATGCAAAGCCGTATGGTATTGCCTATGCGCATTGGCGCTACACCCAGCAACCTAAAGCTTGACAATCTCTTGTCTCAACTGCTGTGCCTGTGCACCTGCATTTCCTGTGTAGCTCGCTGGCGTGAGCTGCGCCAGCTCAGCCTTTGCATGCTCGGGCAGACCATCGATGCCTGCCACAAACTCCCTCATGGACTGCTGAGTCACTGTCTGCCCTCTTGTAAAGGCCTTCAGCTTCTCATATGGCTCCTCTACATTATACCTGCAAGGGAGCATTCCTATCTGAGTCTCCAGTCTGTTAAGTATCAGCTTTCCAGACAGGTATTGCAGCACCTTGCCACATCTCACGACATCACACAAAGGTCCCTTCACCAACGGAAACAGCTCTCTGGTTTACAGAGCAGGAAGCTCTGATGTCATGTTATCAAGCAGTGCCACACATCAGATTATGACAGAGCAGTTTATTGGCCTCTAATATGTGCGGTATTGACACCATATAGGGACCCAGACTGCCTGCATGCATATCAAAGATAGCTTATTCCTACTGTGCCTTACCTCCGCATTACTGTCTGAATGGGCTCCGCAAGGATCTCCCAGGAGCTGTCCAGGTCAGCAGCCAGCTTAGCCTCATCCAGCTGCAGCTTTGACACACCTGCAGCAAGCATGAATCATCACCCGATAGCCTGAGTGTTGTCGGGCATGCCTGCCATGTGCAGCACTGCAGAGCAATGGCACTGCCAAAAAAAATACGGATGCTAGTATGCTGCATGACCAGGCCTCAGGCATGCTTTTGCTCTCTGGCACCATCACCATGTACCCAGCATTCCTTGTTCATCAGTGGGCTCCTGTCCTGATGTGGACAGTGCAGGCCTCAGTTGTGCCTTTCACATCTGCAGAGGCAGCCTCCCCTTCCAGCCCGCCCCGCCAACGCAGACTGTACCATAGCACAGCAAGTGGGGCGAATCACCTCTGAGGGTGGACTGGTACGCCAGGAGGGAGTGCCCAAGGCCCACGCCCAAATTCCGCAGCACTGTGGAGTCCGTGAGGTCTCTCTGCCAGCGTGAGACGGGCAGCTTTGAGCCCAGGTGGCCCATGATGGCATTTGCCAGGCCCAGGTTTCCCTCGCTGTTCTCAAAGTCGATGGGATTCACCTGCAACCAAAGCTCACACTATGGGCAACTCACAGGGGCACAAGGCTGCTTCATGATAACATTTTTTTTGCAGCGGCTGCACAGCAAGCGTGCAAGTGCTGCATGGCACAGCCACACAAGACGACATAGACCAATGACCATGGGCAGCACTACTAGTAGCTTCCCAGTTTCGGCTTCCCACATTCAAGAGTGGGGCAGATGCGAAGTGTTCGAGGGATCTCTTCACAACATTGCTGCAGATAAGAAGACTGGATGAGAGCACACCTTGTGCGGCATAGTGGAGGATCCCACTTCGCCAGCAATGGTGCGCTGCCTGAAGTAACCCAGGCTGATGTAGGACCACATGTCGCGGTCAAAGTCTAGCAGGATGTTGTTGTAGCGCGCCACCGCATCAAACAGCTCTGCTATGTAGTCGTGCGGTTCAATCTGCACAAGCAGATTGAGGTCTTACCAGCACATTCACAAGGTACACCAGCAAGGATGACAGGGCACAGCCAGACAACCAAGGATGCTGTAGGCAGCTCGTAAGGCTTCTCAGAGCCCATAACATGGTATCTCTGACATCTGGCACTCTGGCACCAGCCTGCTTGCACACAGTGCAGCGCACCAATGACGTATCAGCAGATACACCAGGGGTTGCCAGAAACTGCATGGCGCAGTGCATCCAAGAAACGTACTGCCTCTTGCTCCTAATCGCACTGCCAAGATTAGAGGATGAAGAAGGCACACCTGGGTGACATAGGGATTCCAATGAAGGCCCAAGGACTGCACAAAGCTGCGGGCCACGTCATCCCATGCCACATCTGGGTACGCTGATAGGTGGGCATTGTAGTTGCCCACAGCGCCCGCCATCTTCCCAAAGAACTCCACTCGAGCAATCTGCACCCATCACCACCTGGTTGAGCAACATTCTGATGCACGCTGAGACAGGCCTGACATGTTTACAGGCTTGACATGCACAGAGGGCGCTCTTGCGACACCTGGTGTGGTGCTCGCTTGCAGATGTAATGTAATGAAAGGCATGTAAGCCCATCGACGCACTGAGGCAAGGTTTATACATGCAAAGGTGTTGCCTCGGTTACCCAAACATATTGCCCTGTCTCGAACATTCAAGCAATCCGGCCTGCACACTGAGCGGCCCCAAACATTGTCATGGCACTCCTGGTAAGCTGGATGGGCATGGAAGGCTCAGACCTGCTGCTTCTGGCGAGCTAGTCTGTAAGCAAAGACAGCCATCTCCTTGCCCATGGTGGTGGGAGAGGCTGTCTGCCCATGCGTCCTGGACAGCATGGGCACCTCCGCAAATGACTCAGCCAGTTCTGTGATGGCGTCTATGACCTGCGCCAGACACAACTTTGTCATGATTGAGAGCATGGGAACATCCGCAGTTGACTCAGTCAGCTTTATGATGGCGTCTATAACCTGCGCCCAGACAGAATTGTCATGATTGAGAATATGAGCACGTCTGTAGATGACTCAGGCAGTTCTGTGATGGGGTCTATGACCTGCATCACCAAAGCCCTGCATCTTGATATCCAGATGACTGCATCTGTCTATTCACAGCAGAATGACATGACTACTGCTCAGCACCTCACTCATCACTTCTGTCTGTATCTGGCTCCCTGGGAGACTTTGACAGCACTGGCAGGTGCATGAGATGCCAGAGCCCAGTGACAGTGTTGCAAGCACTTGAGTCACATGCCATGTGTGCATCCGCATGTGACGGGATGACTCCACAGAAGCAATGCATCCTTGGTGCGCACACACTCGAACATTACATGATGGGATGTCGGAGGCTCTTGAGCTGCGGTGGAGTGCTAAAAGGGCGCAAGGAGCCACACCTGGGTCATGGCTGGCAGGACGTGATCTAGCACAGCATCTTTGAGCATCAGCGCATGCGCCAGGTTGTTGATGTCCTCGCTTGTGCATGCAAAGTGCGTGAACTCCAACACCTGCAGAACGCCGCAGCCAGCTTCCATGTGGCCTCAACAGCTTCCATGGTTTCAGTCCCAGACGTCAGCTTTCATCATCAGCATAGTGGACAGGTCAAGCGGCACACTCCCTGAGAAGCCCATCTGCCAACAGAAAGTGCATCTCCAACAAGGCTCTATGCCAGGAGGCAGGCAATGGAGACCTGTGTGCTGTCATGTGCAGGGGGCTGCTTGAAGGTTAGAGTGAGCACATACACAGTACCTTGTTGAGCTCCTCATGCTGCCTGAACTTCTCCTTCAGCACATACTCTATGGCCTTCACATCATGATTTGTCGTCCTCTCTACCTGCACAACACCAGACGCTGCCTCAGCTCAACTCAGAGAGCTATTTGCATCCCACCACAAGTCAGCGCTACAGTCGTACATAATATCAAGACATGACATTAATCACATCACATGAGGGTGGGGTCTGGGTAGCCCACCTTCTTCACTTCCAATGCACCTTTCAAGCCAAAGTCTCTGACGATGTCGTCCAACACTTGGTCAGTGCTGCTGCTGAATGCTGGCACCTCTTCTACCTGCGCAGCACCGGCCTGTTGCATCAACCCGCCGCACTATAGACGAGTCTTGCGACAGCTAGCCAGAGTGATGCTGGCCGAACACGCACTGCACAGGATGAGCACAGAATGACCCGGATGGTGTTCTGCAGTGCTGATCAGCTGACGACACAGAGTCTCCAGGGCTTTTGTGACAGCTGTATCACTGTCGAGAGAGCCAGTGGTATGGCTTGCCTGTGGAATGGCAGCCAGCTGCTACAGCCAGCGCACTTCCATCAATACCCGCAGTACTGAGCAGCTGAGGAGACAGAGGCTCATGAGCCATTGCATGCAAAGCAGACAACTTTTAGCAAGGAAGTGCGCCCCTAGATCATGATGTGGCTCGCCTGTGGAATGGCGGCCAGCTGCTGCAGCCAGCGCACTTCCACCAACACCCGCCGCTTGATGAGGCCATACTCGCTGAAGATGTCCCGCAGGCCAGCCACCTTGCTGCCGTACCGCCTGTCAGGCAACACACCCCCATATCAGCCCACAGTGCATCTTGCCCATTGCTTGTACTTTGTGTGGAATTCTAGTGGCACTGAGCACTGCCATACTGCCTGCCTCAGCCAACACACCCCGATATCAGTCTTCAGAGTATTTTGCTGCGTTACGCTGAGCACTGGCAGGCCTGGAAGCATGATTAACTTCATTGGCCAGGCTCACAGGCTGATCTAAAAGAGGGACGAGCTGTGCTGACCCATCTAGAGGCCCTACAGCAGTAAGCTCTGTGAGCTCCAGCGAGGGGGTTGCTCCGTTGCTGGATGCCTGCAAGACCAGAGGGAATGTTGAGCACGAACGGCATTGATTGGCAGGTGTCCTGATGGCATGATGTAAGGTTCAGTAGCACAGTCTGCAGACCATCAAAGCTAACCTGTGCTTGGCTGGGAGCAGCGGCACTCGACTGCATGGCACTGGCGCAGAATACCCCTTTCACAGGTCTGGTCGCTCTTGCTGGTGCGGCAGGAATGGCAACGCTTCTGGGAGCCGTGCTATGAAGGCAAGCCTGTGAATGGAGTGTCGAGCCTACACTGCGATGCAGCATCTTGCCAGCTCCAAGCTTACACTTGCTTTTACTGAAGCTATAGCTATGCCTCTTCGCACAAAGGGGTGTACAAGCACGTCTCCTTGGTCGACCTCAAGTGCAAGATCGCACAAGAGCAGCGCAGTGTCTGTCAAACAGGCATGAATCTGTCTATGTCACTTATTGGTGCATGTCTTCGGACACTCGTTCTGATATAGAAGGCCGATGAGTGTCGTGAAACAGTCTGATGAGGAGCCAAGTGACATCATGATGACAAAGCAGCCGTCAGGCCCAGCAGCTTCTCATTTTGCAGCACTCAGGGAATTACAGCAATTACACTAACGCAATGGCCGTTTGGCCAGAAGACGCTGCCTCTCAATCAGAACTCACGTACTTCTCATCACCACACTCGGCCCTCTGGTGCAGCACTCGCAACGCATGGCTCCAATCTATCTCACATGAGTAGCTCGCTCTTGTATGACACTCGCCCCAGCTTCCACACAGCACGCAGCTCAGTCCTCCATGAGCTGCCCGTTCTTGCGCAGCTCCTCGCAGTCCTTGCAGTACCACTTGCCCTTGGGCGGCTCGTCCAGGCCCACACACTCGTAGTGGAACCACTCGATGGGGCAGTCCGGGTTGTCGCAGGCTACCATCTCCCCAAAGCTGACTCGCTGGCAGTAGCAGTACACCGGCTCGGCTGGATCCCTCACTGCACCCTTCTTTGCTTCTGCCAGATCCAGTGGCACCAGTCCAGGACCTGCAAGCACCGTTGGGTCGTGGGACTGTCCACGAGATATCTTGGCTGACTCTGTGGGATGGCAGAAAGCACACCGAGTAGTCCACCAAAGGGCGCTGCATTCACAATACTCCTGATCTGCTGATTTACAAAACCCCAGTGCTGCAGACACAGACAAAGACAGCTGTCATCCCTGCCTTGTGAAAGAGCTTGTTTCAGCTCAGAGAGGCGTCTCCAGGTGTCTTAGCTCACCTCTGATGAGAGCTGTGAGATCCAGCAGGGACAACTTAAAGAGCCAAGCTTGTACAATGAGCATGGCCTCCAGGAGGAGCAGACGTGTATGATAGCAGCTCCTGGAGCCTCAGACATAGAAAGCTCACCTCTGGCGAGGGCTGTGGGGCCCAGCAGAGAGAGCTTCTTGGCCTTGCCCTGCCCGCGCCCGGCGCCCGCCTTGCCCTTCTTCTGCGTGCGCAGCCCCTTGCCCTTGTCCGCAGGGTTGTCCTCGTGCGGCAGCAGCGAGCTGGCACGCTCCCCCTCCTGCACAGCATCATATATCTATTTCAGCATAATCCATACTCCCATGTTGTGCAATGAAAACAGAGGTGTATGGAGGTAAACTGCTCCTGAGGTGCCTGGTTCCCCCATCGCCTTGGTCAAGCCTACCGGGAGGTCTGACCAAGGCGTGAATGAACGAGAACCTCAAGAGCAACTTAACGGGATGCCATGCATATAAGGCCACTGCCGCAGGAGCTTCAGGGTAGCTGTCTGCCTCATCTCAGAATGGCAAGAACTGGCTCGGTAAGGGACCTTCTGATGTGTGCACCATTTGCCTCAACCCAGTAGTGAGAACGTCAGCTTTGCTGCTAGCACAGCAGCTTAGCTCATGACAAGAGAAGGAGGGCATTACCGCAAGGCCCAGTTTGCTGCGCTCTCGAGCTATGTCGCCCTCAAAATTCTTCAGGTCCTTGTCCAGGCGCCGGATCTTCTGATCCACATAGTCATAGATCTGCTGCGAGAGGCCTATCTTCTCCTCTGAGTAGTGCAACACCTGCAAAGGATCTTGAATCAGACAGTGGATAAGGCAAGCAGTCCTAAAGGAACACTTCAGCAGAGAGTGCTGTGAAAGATGGAGCAATAGCACAGGGCAGACCGTGCAGGTCTGTGCCTGTGTCTGCTCCTCATGACGAACGCTCAGCATACATGTAAGGGCATTGCGTGGTAGAGCAAGCCTCAAAGCAGATGGATGGGGCACCTGGCGCATCTGGGCCTCTATCTGCTGGTCTGTGGCTTCCGCTGCAGCTGCATCGCTCTGCGCACTTGCTTGGGCTGTTCGCGAGCGTTTGGGAGTGGGCGCTGAGCTGGCATGCTCAGCCTGCATGGTAAGCAAGCCGTGTGGGAATGGACTGAATATGCACAGAAGCTCTTTGACACAGACTTGTGCATCTGTCCTGTGCTAGCATTCATCCTACAGTGACGATGACCAGGCCATGCTGAAGGTGTGACATGTCGAGCAGGTCAAAGCAATTGTGCCAAAGTCCTCACCTTCTGGGCCAATTCCTCGAGGCGCTGCTTGGCTGCTGCCTCTGCCTCGGCTTGCAGGGCGATAGCCTTGTCATCGAGCTCCCTCATGAGCTTGAACTTCCTCGCCAGCTCGCCTGGCAGCTCAGAGACACTGCCAACATAGTTTCTAAGGTAGGTCGTCATCCCAGGCCAGCTGCGTTACTACACTGCTCTAGCTGTTGTCTGTTGAGGGCTGAGCCTCCCTCTGTTCATATGATAGCTACACCTCCTTCCTGCTGTGATAACAGCCTGAGCACTTGGTTGCCAAGCAGAGCTCCTCTGGTCTTGCAGATGGTGCGTATGGCAGATCGCAAGTCCCTTTAAAACACGCGAATGCCTGACCTGTCTAGAAATTCAGCGACAGGCACAAGAAGATCGAGAGGTGACACCACAAGGAGCCAATAGCAGGGTGTTGCTACCACTTTCCAGAGACTATATGATTTTATGCGCGGACCAGTCAAAGACTACTCTCGAGTCTATCGCCTTTATAAAGTATCACATTATACAGAAAAGATGGCGAGGCCCTACTGATCAACCAGATGATGGACATCCCACACTGCCAATTTAGCATACAAAGCAGTGCTGTCCAGACCCCTTCATCTTGCTTCACGAGCATCACAGCAAATGTGAACGTGTTTGACATCTTTGCTGAACGCTTCGAATCTCCCCAAGGTCGATTCGCCCATTGACAAGACTCCTTTGTCATCTGTCACCGGCTGCCGTTCCTTGACACCCATCATGGCGACCTCGGCCACGGCTCTTTCGCAGCGGCTGCTCTCACCTCACCAAGCTTCGAGCTCGCATCGATCTACTTCTTTGCGAGCAACACCGCTGCGAGCATCACGAGCTTTACTGGCGCTCAGGAGCACTTCCGGCAGGGATTCGTTCATGGCAGGTACATGGTGAATAGAGCCTTCATCAAATGGTGTGTTGTACGCTGTTTCTGCATTCGTGGCCTACTATAGGTGGCGCACGGCCCCCTCGGCGCAGTAGCGCTGTGCCATCGTCGAACATCCTTGGACAGCGATGCATGCGATGATTCGGCTTCCATAACGTTCTTGCAAGAGCCCTGTCAATTACAATGACTATGTCTACATATTCTGAGCCCTGTCCTCCAATCACTACCCAGGAAAGTCTCGACACATTCTCATTGAAAGACGCTTGGCCCACCGCAGGAGCGTCTCTTGCCCCTGCGCAGAAGGTGAAGGTCACTCTCAGCCGCCATGCGTCCTCATCTCCAGTGCAAGCCAACCTGCTTGGCAGGGCCAGCCGCGTTGCTAGATCGTACTTCTTCTTCTTTGGCAACTCTGCAGGTACATACCTCCTGCTGCATTGCACTACAACTGCATCAAGCCCCATTGCTTGTTGCTCTTTTGGCTGCATAAGGGAGGAGGCACTGGCCCCTGCCTTCATGGATTTGTGAGAGGATTGTGCTACGAGCAGTGTGGGCATCCCTGTGGCTGCACCTGCACCATTGCTGCGTGTGCCCAAACCCCCTCTTTGCATTGCTTTTACAAATGTGGCAACCCTCAGCTTAAGAGTTGTAAGACATACGTTTGGGAGTCTGGCAGCCTCAGCCATGGGACCATCACAGCCACCATGCAACCAGTCTGCAGCCCAATTGCATGATCTCGGGACAGCCTGCACTATGTCAAGGCCAGTGCATATTCAAGCGAGGCGAATGACGCTGACGGTGTCCAGCCGCTTGCAGTCTTGTGCTACCAGCTGTGTTGGCATCCCTGTGGCTGGAGCCTACATGTGGACATTTGCTGCACCTGGACCCTAGCTGCATGTGCCCTTACCCCTTTCAGTGAGGCAAATCGGCAAACTGACACTGAAAATTATTATATGTTGCAGTGGGTGAGCTGGAGGATCCTCGCCGAATGCTAGATCAGGCGGTTAGTGACATGCGGGAGGATGTGACCAAGATGCGCCAGGCCGCTGCTCAGGTATTGCCGAGTGTTGCTCCTTGAGATCACTCGCAACTCTGGTGACTGCAGGGCAGCACGCACGCATGGCCACAAGCCTGCCTGCTGGCTGTCCTTGCAGGCTATCCGCATTTGTCAGTGGCTGCAAGCGACAGCAAGCAGAACTTGGAGCACATGACTTGGGAATGCATGCATAGAAACTTAAGATGCAGCTGTGCAGATCATTGACGTATAAACGAGTCCCCATTATAATAGTACCTGTGCTCGTCATCAAAGTGCCCAAGGTGAAGCTCTTTGCAGCTAAGTGGCCAGGTGCAACCCGCCATGCGCCAGCACATGCCGCAGGAAAGTATACATGATCATATGCGCGCAGGTGTGTGCCCTGACATTGAAGTGCTTGGGCTGCAGGTGTATGCGGCTGAGCGCCAGATGGAGGCGCGCTATGCGTCAGCGCAGGCAGCGTCTGACGAGTGGAAGCGCCGCGCTGAGTGGGCGCTGCGCAAGGGCGACGAGGACCTCGCCAGGGAGGCTCTGAAGCGCCGGAAAACCTTCGAGGTGCCCCACTCTCTGCCCCTGCTCTGCAGCTTGCTGCACTGCTCCATTTCCCAAGGAAGGCCCTTTTGCTGTAGGAGGTCTTCTGCCGTTCAGTCTCCATGCAGACGTGGCAAGTGTTACCTTTGAAGGGGGTCCTGGGTTAGCTCTCTATGCAGGTGCTTTCCATGGTATGAAGAGTATGAGTAAATCTGGCTCTGGTGGCTGGGCCCCAAGCCTGGGTGTTGCCGCAGACCGCAGCAAGATGATAAACGAGCAGCTGCTCACAGTCTGAGCTGGCTCCGTGTGTGCATGAGCGCACTCTCCTTGTGTCTACAGACTGCCGGGTGCTCTGGCGTCAACGCTAACAGCCTGTGGTGCTGCTGCAGGCCACGGCAAACACCATGAGGGAGCAGCTCGAGCAGCATCGCAAGGCGTCCGCCACGCTCAAGGCCAATATCGGCGCGCTGGAGAGCAAGGTGGCCGAGGCGCTCAACAAGAAGGAAACCCTCAAGGCTCGTGCAGCGTCAGCTCAGGTTAGCTCCCACCAGCTGCTTACAAGGCTAAAGCTGCATGCAGCAAAAACTCCCAAGCAAGGCTGCCCTCCAAGCAAAGGCCGGACCCATGTGCAAGAGCAACGCTGTACGGGCTCAGGAAGCGCCTGATCAGCATTGATAGGAACGCCATCGCCGTTAGAGAAAGCTTCCGACGCAGTGTGGCTTGACCCGCCGGCCATTTAAACAGCGCCCGACTTGTGATGAGAAGATGCCAATGCTGTCAGGGAGTCTCTGACACGGAGGTGCTTGACCTACAGGCGACCAAGATGCTGAACGAGGAGATCTCAAGCTTGGTGGGAGGCCTGCGTTCCTCATCCAACTCGTCCCTGTCAGCGTTCTCGCGCATGGAGCAGAAGGTGGAAGCTCTGGAGGCTGAGGCGGAAGCTGCCGGCCAGATGGGGGTGAGCCCTGCTGCAATTCTACGCATCAAGTCTCCTGTTTTGCTCCTGAAGTCTGCTGGAGGATGTCTTGCACGGGTGCACTAGTGCTGCCAGCTGTCCAATTCTTGATCCCCTGACAGCATCACTGCAGCATGCATCTGAGTCCTGTGCAATGGTGGGTCCTGCGTGATGCTGATCTGGACAGCCATGAACTGCTGCAAGGCAGCGGAGTGAGGACAGGGTTGCGTGCAGATGTTTGGGGATGCGCTGGGCGCCCAGTTTGCGCTGATGGAGGCCGGCACCGTGGAGGACGATCTGCTGAAGCTGAAGACTGATCTGCTGAACATTGATGAGAGCATAGCCAAGCTGCCCTCCCAGACACAGGCCTGGGAGTCCATCCCCAACTTCCAGAGGAAGCCCAATTCTGTGGACATTGTGTGGCCTTAAAGCGCCTTAGAGATGCTTTGTAAAGGTTACAGCTTGCTTGTTTAGCGTTAGTACGATTTGATGTGTCATGAAATGCTCCCCTAAGTGGGTAGGTGAGAAGGAAGGTGCTGTTCTCGTGCTTTGCCTTGGGGTATATCACATCGCTGCTGCACATCGATGCGATCTAAGTAGCTGGTGGCTTTGTAATACAATATGTGACATCCGCGATTTGCACACTGGGCACCATGTGGCACCTTCCAGAAACGCGACTATCTGGCAGCTTTTCCGGAACTTCCCGATGATCAGTCGAGGACAAGCAGGTTCGGTGATGAGCTTCTGCAATGGGAGACATTGATGTGTTCCACTTGTCGCCTCAAGGGACTACATGTGGAATGTCTGCGTCTTGCACCAGCTGGCCGAAAGGGTGCCTGTTTAGGATCTCGAATGTAAAGTTGACCCCACAGAAGCTGGTGCTAATGTTGGGTGGACGACTTGAGAGGCATGCCTGATGAGTTTAAAGATAGCCATTGTGAAGGTCGGACGCGGCTAGGAAGGCCTGGAAGCATAGGCGAGCGAAAAGTCCTGGCAGCTCCTAGGACCCACAGACGCTGACCTGAGGGGAGACAACTTTACATACCAGGAGGGCTTTTTGCCATAGGGGAGAGCCGGCTTTGGAAAGCATGAGGTTGGCGCCCGTGGCGCTGTGGACGGCATGCGTGGTGGCAGCCGTCTCCTCAGTCGCCGCGGACAGGCGCATCATCCCGGACTACAAGGGATTCATTCGCGTACAAGGAGGCCGTTTTGTGGACGATTCTTGCAATCTATTCCCTGTGACGGGACTCAACGCGTGAGTCCACTCTCCACATGAAGTCATGTCGGCCATCATGCTTGTAGTATCGGACACTTGAGGCCGATCTCGGAAGGTGACAGGTCCACCAGCAGCAGCGTAGCGTCGCCCCACCAGGATATCTTCATTACACCTTGTACAACTGGACTTTCTGGTGTGTCTTAAGCAGCATCAGCGCTCCCGAAGCGTTCTACGGTTGAGCAGGTTAGGAACATCGTGCGCTCTTCCGACATACATCAAGTCTTGATGCGCGGCCAGGGAGCGCCTGAGACGCCATGCAGGACATCTTATATCTCCTTAGTGCTACCTTTTGAGTGCTTGCAACCGAGTTCGGAGCCCCGGGCAAAAGTGGAAGGAGGCCAATTCCAGAAAGGTGATTTTAGGGCTTAGGCGCAGCCTCTCTGCGTGAGGGAACTTTCGAGCATCGAGACGTGCCTATGACGCACCCTAGAATGTCAGGAGCTATGAGACGCCGGTTCCAGGCACCGTCACAGCGCCTGTCCTCAAACCGGGAGCATACTGTGATATTCCTGAGAGCGTGCAGCGCATGGGCCTATCAACTTGATACGTGCATGCTTCCCAGCATGCAGCAATAGGATATTCAGGGATTAGAGAACAAGAGAGGCGGAGCACATCACGAGCAGGACCAGCGTCCTTGACTGGGCACATGTCCCTCAGTGCAGCTCTTTGGCAGCAATGGCCTTTGCCCATAGCAGATGTTCAATATCCCTTGTCCCACCTGTCGAGCTAGGCTTCCGATACACCGGGGGTTGAGGCTGAGACCTACTGAACCAGAGGAGCACATTCCATACATATGCTCGAGGTCGTGTCTGTGTGCAGATGAGACAGTAAGGAACGTGGCGCGGGCTTCGCAGACGTTGCATGATAAGCAATCATCCAGAAGCATGTGGACTCCCCAGCAGGATGCAGGGACTCATAACGCGCTGACACGTGCAGGTGGGACATGATGGAATGTGGAGCGGGCTTCACATACGACGCAGACACTAACCTGACGGGGCCGGAAGCCGTCCGCTTCACGATGCAGGCAGCGGCCTCTAACGGCCTCACTCTGGTCAGGTCTTTTGGGCATGGGCACGACGCCTTCAAGTCCATCATCCTGCAGCCGCGCGCAGGTTGGCGCCCGCCCTGTCTTACTGCCATGTGTGAAAGTTCTACATTGAAGGCTCCCATGAGAGCACTGTGCAGCACTGGATGAGTTGACATGGTTCAGGGGATCTTATACCCCTGATATTCCTGGCATGTGACTGGAGCATCACCAGCACTTCTCGAGCGGCATGCTTTCAGCGGGGGATGCTGTATTGTTCCTCAGAGACTGTCCTCGACGTCACACTGACTGCAGCTGATGGATGCAGGACTGTACAACGAGACAGCGTTCCGGGGTCTGGACTTCGTGTTGGATCAGGCCGCGCAGTATGGCGTGAAGGTCATGTTCACGTTGGCAAACAACTGGAAGACTTTTGATAGCAAGTACAATGTGAGCCTCATCGCGCCACCTGACAGATGTGACTAGTATGTGCACAGGCCCCGAGCTGATTGCTTGTGGCACAGACAACACACTTGGGCTGCCAAGTGACCAAGTCCTCATTACGCTTTGGTGCCACTCACGAGCTGTGGCCAATCATGTTCAGCACCTGCTGAACTGTTGCTGACAGGTGTACATGTGCTGTTGTGCAGTACGTGAAGTGGGCCAATAAGACGGATCTGGACGACTTCTGGACAGACCCCAAAGTGAAGCGGCTGTTCAAGAACCACATCTACGCCATGACTTCTCGCACCAATGTGTACAATGGTAAGCGCTGGTTTGCTAAGCCTTACAATAGCATCGCTATTCAAGCTGCAGCATCCAACAGCGTTTTTCCCATGCACAATTCACATGCGCAGTGTTGAGGCCCAAGACTGGGTGCGTGTCATCAGGCATACCCTGATAGCAATGACTGTGCAGGGCGGAGATACAGGGATGATCCGACAATCTTCGGGTGGGACCTCATCAACGAGCCGCGGTGCAACTGCTTCCCCAGCAAGCTGCCCCCGCCCTCAGAGTGGGACAGCTTGGAAGGAGCTTGCAGCCCCAAGTGTGCTGACAAGATCACCGTGAGCCGCTGCCCAATCCTGCTGATTACATAGCAACACGCTGCAGCACCTCCTGAAGTCCTTGAAAGGTCCCCCCTATGACGCTCGAAGTGGCGGCAGTGCAGCTAGAATCTTGAATGGACGCTGTCTGCTGATGCCAGCCAGTAGTTAGGGGAGGCTTCTCATGGCCATTTCAGCCGCTGCTCTGCATGCGCTCCAATACTGTAGCTTCTCTGAGCAGTCTGCTGAGGCACACAGACGTGTGGGAGGGTTTTTCAGGGTTGTCTTGAGTAGTGTGGCTGCGCTGCAGGCGTGGGTGCATGAGATGGCAGGGTACCTGAAGGAGAAGGACCCCAATCACTTGGTGACGGTGGGGCTGGAGGGTTTCTGGGGGGCGCACGCCGAGGAGGCAGCGGCCTCCAACCCTCTGCCCGGGGAGAACGGGCAGCTGAGCTGGACCTCGCTGACGGGGCAGAACTTCACCGCGCAGCACGACAGCCCGCACATCGACTTCTGCGGAGCGCACTACTGGCCGGACCTCTGGGTATGCCTCGCACATCAACATGCTCAAAAAGATGTACATCGCCCGTCATTGTGCCCCCTACAGGTCCATGACTCCCACATGCGGAAAGAGCACAGCCAGTGCAAGTTGCTAGGACAGCGCATATAGAGCATGCTTTGACTCCGCTTGTTTGGGCCCTGGAACAGCCGTGACATATGCAAAGGGATTCGGCTACTGCCTCTCTCACCTGAGAGACACTCACACGATGTAATGTCCCATGCAGACTGGGAATGAGAACCAGGCCTTTCTGACAAAGTGGATCAACAGCCACGCGGACGCGTGCGCACGGATCGGGAAGCCCTTTGTGCTGGAGGAGTTTGGAAAGAACGTGACGTCCGAGGCCAAGGTGCCCAGCGACTGGAAGAAAGTTAGGGGGCCCATGTTCTCGCACGCCTACTCCGAGTACATCTCCAGCCTGGAGAACGGCGGCAACTACCAGGGTGAGCTCCCAGCTTTTTAAATGCAGAAGCCAGGAATGACTGTTGCTACCCCTGCTCAGAATACACCCAGGACAAAGTATGGTAGCACCTCCTACAGCAGTGCTCCTGTGCGTGTCTTGTAGGGCATGAGCACCATTCTCTCATCTTGTCGCCTGGCTCAGCAAGCACCAGAACGGGATGCCTTTGGTAGCATACTCTGCTATTCTCGTGAGGGAATTAACTTGTCCACAAGGCTGTATGAGGCCTTTAGATGGTCCTGCTGACTGGGCGCTCAACCCAGGCATGTTTCGTGGATGGATTCTACACGACAGCATCCAGGAAGGATCCTGTGGGATGTGAGAGACGGTCAACCCTGCCATGATGCCTTCTGCTGCGCCTGAGTGCAGTGCGTGCGGGTGCAGGGACGCTGTTCTGGAAGTGGTCGCTGTCGCCAAAGAACCCCAGAACCGACTACCTGGAGGTCGCTGTGCCTGACCCCACATTCACAGACATCGTGGTGCCGGGCGCTAAAGCAGCGCTGGACTGGGCCAAGAAGGCCTCTCCAGCCAAGAACTGCCAGAAGGTGCACATCCTCCCTCTTCATCAGATCCGTATGCCATGCTTGCGGGCGCATGTAGTGAAGATTTCTGGAGCCACGAACTAAAGTCCTCTGGGTTTCTCAGTGCCCCTGTGGCCGAGAGGATGTCTCAAGACATCACGGCTGATGGCCTGCCAGCGCACACCTGATGCTATGGCTGCTGTTACCCCGACCCTGCCCTGAGCAGCAGAGATGCTGATTCTGCTGTCATGTGGAGGCAGCAATCCTGTGGGAGCCTATTTGGGACACGGCTATCCTCTGGACCTTCTCGGGATCCTCTGGCTGGACACTGCTATCCTCTCAACGCCTGACAGCTACTGCATCCCTTATGGTACCTGTTAAAGACAGAGCATGCCTGTTGCAGGTCACAAGGGCAACCAAGCCTGTGTCGATCAACGCTTGGGACCGGACTCTGGCAGACTGGATCAGGAGAGGGGAGGAGGCAACTCATGACTACGAGGCTGTGAGGCTCAATGAGATTGACATGGAGAACGGGCTCTACAGATATCGTGTGAACTCAGTCTTTGGCAGCAAGTATGCGCTCACGGATGACGAGGTCGTGACGCCCCAGGACGACCTGGGCGCGCAGGTCAGTCCTCATCCACTTTGGCAACAATATGCTCTCACACACAAATTCCTGACCTTTTTAGCACATCACAGACGTTGGCGTCACACGTCTTGTCGTATTATTTACAAACGTTCCTGCGCCCTCTGAGGATGGAGAGCTGAAGATGTGGTATGCTGAACCAGCCCTGGATCGCGTAGGCTGTTGAGTTTTCCACAAAGCATACAATATCCTGCACTTAGGGTGCACAGACAAACCTTTCGTTGCCTGGGTGTGAGGCTTGGATGAACGTCATGCCTGGGGTACAAACCGTGCTTAGACAAGATATGTTGGATGCTAGCAAATGCATGCAGGATGAGTGATGATGCTCTTAATTGCCTCAGGTGAATGACACAGAGCTGTTCCCAGCGCTGAAGACAAAGTTTGAGGACCCTGATGCCGAGAACAGCGAGATGGTCGAGAGTCTATTTGACCACAAGGAGAGTCACCACCAGGACAGCGAAGCGCATGAGCAGGAGAACGCTCAGAATGAGGCCCAGGTATGCAACGTACTCATTTGATTACGACGTGCCGTAAGTCCTTGAGCTCCACAGACAAGGGATCAATACCATGCATGACAGCCTGTGACATGGGGTTATACGGTGCCGCACTTTGCATCAATCTTCACCATGGCTCTCTCATTTGTGTATGAGCTCAGGGTGGATGTGATTTCAATGCAGGCTGATTGTGCGCTGCCTCATTCCCGTCACGTTTCAGAAGTAATGTCAAGTAAAGGTGTCAGTGGGGCATGCGATAAACCATGTAATGGTGCAGGCAAACATGAAGGAGGACGTGAAGCAGAGCGCGGTGGAGACCGCGGGAGATCCCGAGAGCGCAGACTCGAGCCCCGAGGCGGCAGCGCCGCGCCCCAGCGGCGAGGGCATCGCGGACCTCGGCAGCGTCCCGGCAGGGGAGAAAGACGTGACGCCGATCCATCACCGCCTAGCGAAGTCCGTGAACGGCTCGGGGTCGCCGGCAGGCGAGAGCGTGGCTGCCGGCGTGAGCCCGCCTGTGCAGCAGGGCGGCCGCAGGCGGAGCATCTAGGCAGCTGCCAAGCAGCTTTGCAGTCCCATTTGAGGAACAGATCCACTTCTTCTAGGACAGGAGCCAGGCCACTAAGTGGCCTGAGATTTTAGGTGCGCAGGAATTTCTACCATATAGATGAGCCTTGAGAGGCGACCAAAATGCTAGCGGTAGGAACCCAGGTTGTGCCGAGGCTGCACATTTACGCAGTTCTGCTGCAATGGTTTGCGGATGACAGACGCCATAGGCGGGTAGAGCCACGGCTGCGATGTGGGCAGCTCTGCTGCAGGACCGCTGCGAGGTAGTTTCTGCAACATGTGAAACTGCCCCTGCAGTCAGACTTATGACTGGTCAGCAGCAGAAAAACCATACAGTACGGGGTTCCAGGGGATGCCTTACCCAGGCAATAGCTGATGAGCCAGCAAAGCTCTGCATCTGTCAGGCAGTTTTGCCATGGCATGATTATGGCCAGCTGATCTCCATGGAAAGGGCTGGATCATTCTATCAGCACTGACGGTCTCGCAAAGGCAAAATGACATGCAAACAAATGCAGAAATGGTACGAGGTCAGGGCATCAAGGCCCGGTGCTTTCTCTCGCACAACACGCATGTCCTGTTCTGGGAGATGCTGACAAAGTATGGCTGTGTTGAGCTCTGGAACTGTACATGCTGAGAGTGTTGCTGAAGCGCAGTCGCATGCAGCAGACCTTATCTGTAGGATAGGAAGTCACAGAAACCTCCGCAAGAACTTATTAGCAGCCAGGAAACCTATGAACATGCAAATTGGGAATGCAGAAGCAAGATTTGATTCTGCTGAGTCTCCAAATGCTGGGAACAGATGTCCCTAAGTTAGTTGTACATGATGGGACTGCAGCTGGTCAGATTGACTTTGAGTGCTGAAGACCTGCATGCATTGAGTGCAGAGCCAGACATCAGCTTCTAGGGAGAGTGCTTCCCATGATAAAGCCAGATGAAGTGACATGTACAGAGCCGTTTGCGGCCCGTAAGCAATGCCCGACACAAGCCAACAATTGCAGCACACCTAGTTTGGAGTCTCAACATTGCCATGATTGCCAAACACACGGTGCGCGGCTCTCCGGCTCCCAGCCTCATTCAAAGTGTCTGGGGTGACTCTGCAGCATGCATGAGAGGATAGGATATGCCAAGTGTACACTTGTGCATGAACAATCTGCATGGATAAGCGCTGCCATCTGGCATAGTGCAAAGCTCTGACCAATTTGTACTCATCATGCACATCACTTCATTGCATTCGGTATGTGTGCCATTGCAATGTGTCATCACGCATAGTTCCCAGCGTGCAAAGCTCTTCAAAACCCTGTCCACTTTAGGACTGACACAGCGCAAGAGATCACTGGTGTGCATCAGACACAGCCTGCACGAGCTGCTCAATGTCTGCGCTGCTGTTGTAGTAGTGCACTGAAGCCCGGACCACACTCTCTGGCAGCCCATGCTTCTCAAAGTCTAAGCGTGTGGAGGTCAATGGCGATATGCTCACATTGATTCTCTTTTCCAGCAGGAACGCTTTCATCTGTGCTGAGCTCACATTGACCTGCAAAAAGCAGTGATCAATGCTTACCAATGACATAAACGTCACTCTTGCGCTCACATTGGCATTGAACACAGCTAAAGAGACAGTGCCCCACCCCTACACTCATGTAGATAGACTAGAGACCTATCACCATCGCTCAAGCTTCCCGTTCAACGCACATTCAAGCATCAGCTGCTGTGCAATGCAATGGGATACATTGGGTACACCCCAAAGGGCACACCTTTGTGAAGCTCACTATGCCACAAAGCAGCCTGCCCCGGTCATGCACTGTCACGCCTGGTATGCTCCTAAGCCCGGACCTAGCCTCTGCCGCAAGCTGCTGCACGCGCTCCCAGATCCAGTCGCCTCCCAGCTCATTTGCATACCGCACTGCAACCCCAAGGCCTGCCTGCAAGAGAGCTGGGGCTTGTTGACAGTCTCACACTGTGTGCATGAAGACGCAAGCTGGCATGGGGTACGAGCTAGGAGTATTTCCGTCACGCTTGCGCTGCGGACCATAGAATCTGGCCGAACATTGACAAGTGCTTCCCTCACGCCACAGGCAGCCCAAGGAAGCCACCAGTGGGGAAGGGGCCATAGTCTGGGCAGCATGCAGCATAGTCAAAAGCCCGAGCAGCCTCCAGGGACAGCCCTGGCGTGATACTCCTCAATAAGAAACGTGTAGGGAAACAGCGAGAAGTGGCGCAGTGCCTCACCACAGCAGCGAAGCAGCGCTCGTACTGCTCGTAGCGCCTGGCGTCCGGCTGCAGCATGTACTGCCCGCCCTCCACCCACTCTGCCCCCCACATGTCCAAAGCTGCTGGCTCAGACTGCTGCATGGCCTTGCTGCATGCAGCACCCGCTCAGTGAGCAGATCAGTCTTAATATCACCTGTAGCAGTGGGATCTGCTGCTAAGCAGCTCCATGCGGTTGAGAGGACACGCCCTTTCCAGCTAGCAGAGCCTGTATACATTGCCCTGTGGCAACGAAGAGGCGCCTCACTTAAAAAAGTCTCACGGCACCCACTCAGTGAGTCCGCTGACTTGACAGCATCATGTAGCAGCACGTCTTGCCGCATGCAGCATAACCTTCTTCGCAGGTCCAAGCATTTCCAGCCAAGTAAGCTAGCCAGGAGGGCCTGGATGAAGGCTTTCTTGTGGCAGCCTGTTGAGGAAGTGCACAGCGCCTCTTCCTGAGACAGGTCTCACAGCAGTATATACGAGGCCGGCAGGTGCGCACTCTGAGGCGTAGAGGAAGCCGACCCCTCGAGGGCCCCTCAGATACTTCCTGGAGGTACCACTGAGCCAGTCGCAGCCTAGCTTGGCAACGTCCAGGGGCATCTGGCCCACGCTCTGGCAGGCATCCAGCAGGAAGGGAACGCCGTGTCGCTTGGCTACAATGCCAATCCCCTCAGCGCTGTACACCCTGCCTGCACGCTGTTGACAGCTCAGGCCTACCTTCCTGAATGTGAACAGTGCAAACATGCCGAGGGCGGCAAAATTATGCATTGGGAAGCCAGCAGGCCACCAGCATCGTGACTGTGCGCTGTAAGTAGGTTGCACACTGGACACGCAATTCACCACACCACATGAACAGTGGCGCACGTCATGCCAGGGATGGCTGGTGAAGTCTCTCATCGTGTGCATCTTAGGGGGTGTAAGCATCGTCTGCAAGATCTCATGCAAGGCACACGAACGATGCACCTGAGTTGGTGGGTATGTGCGTGAATGCGAGCAGGGCCGGTTTCCCTTGGGCATGCACAATGCTGTGCTCGAGCGCCTCCAAGTCTACATCGTTGTCTGCAGTCTCAGGGATCACCTCAATCTTCGCGCCAGTCCTTTTGGCCACCTGCACGCTGCCCATGCTCCTTACCATTGCGCAGACGGCACAGAACGCTCCACAAAATTCGTTGCTGCCGAGCGAGCCTTGTCATGCTGAGGCAAACGAGGCATGGCTGCCGCTCTCCTGTAGCGTGGGCGCAGCAATTGCTTCCAGGAGTGACTTGATGGCATGGGCAGGGCGATTGTCCCACACCTGTAGGAAAGCTATGTAGTTGGCAGCGTACTCATGCACTCCAGTCAGAATGCGGTCACCGCTCTGGAAGGGTATGCCATAGAAAACCTGCATGCACACTGGGGCTTGTTATTAGTTGCCAAATGCATGAAGCGCAGCTCCTACAGGACGCTTTCATGACCTCTGCGATCCCATCTCGCCACTTTACAGAGACATCCTGAGGCATCAGCGGTGAAATGAAGCTGGAAGCTACCTGCATCCATGCTGCAGTTGCACTCTGCAGTATGGCGATGTTTCGTGCTGAGCAATTGAGCATGGTCCCTAGCTCATCATAAGCTAGCTGCAAGGCCTCTGTCTCGGATATCACCGTCTCGTATCTGTGTGCACCAGTCAAATTATAAGTTTGGCATCATGCATTACGAGACCAAATGAGCTCCTCAACGAACGCACCCTCCGTACAGAGCCTCTGAGTCTAGAAAGGCGTGCTGAATATCCAAAACTTCCTTGGTGGGAAGTGCGGCCCCTGCATTGGACCTGTAAGCCGTCAGCATGACCACATGTCATGTCCTTACAACACATGCCATGAGCAGAAACTCAACACAACGGATTAGCAGTCGCCTACAGGGGCTCAAACCATACCTGCATTGTTTAAATGTATCCTCTGTTGGCATCCGGGGGTATCTGCCCTCAGCTGAGCCAGATCGCGTGACCTCTGCGCGACTGTCGACATGCCTTGAGAGCAGGCTCTCACCCCTGACCCTTTCTGGCTGTGACTGTAAAACGCAAACTTGCCAGTGAGGGCAAACATACCATAAGGGCGAGCGTAGTTCCTCAGACGATCTCTCCGGAAGGAGCCTTCTCTCTCTCGCCTCTCCAAGCCCCCTTGATTACTAACGCTAGTCACGTAATCCGGAACAGTTCGGAAGTCTTTCCCGCTCTTGCTTGGGAGTCCTCCGCACTTCAGCTAGCTAGGCACACAGCCGACGAAAATGCAGAGGACCAGCGGGGTGACCTCGGGCGCGAGCTCGAGGCCGGCATACAGTCGATGCATTCCGGCCTGCGCCCATGGCCGTGCCAGCTCAGGATATCAGCCAGCGCGCCCTCCAGCCCAGCGCCGCGTGAGGACAAGCTTTGCTCCTGACAAAACTCCTGAGGTCATCACGCCCACAGGGGTACGTGCTGCACCCGTAACGTCTCCAGCCATGACATTTTGGTGGGCTGACTGTGCGCTTGATGACGAGGGAGGAAGTCTCAGAGAAACGGCAGAGACGGAATGTGTAGCAGCGCAGTCTGCCTTGGAGACTCTTTCACAGCCTGCATGCAGCACCAAGGCTGAATCATAAATAGTGGCTGCAGAGGACTTTTCACTACAAGTGTTTGTCGGGGGCATCCATGCAATACATGAAGCAACGTAAAGCTACTGCATCATACCAGACCGGCAGTCCTGAATCAGATATCCAGTTGCGGGGCGACGTGTCCAGCTGACAGGCTCGCGTTATGATGCGCAAGCTAGTAAATGATACAAGCTCAGCTTTCGAAGGTGCCTTGGGCCCTTGAATGGACCTTGGGGAGCTTTAGAGTGTGCCAGATGCAATTCTCAGCTCAGATCCGATGCACTAAGATCATGTCTTTTCTTCTCTGGCATGTCCCAGAGGAGGGCTCTTGCATGGCTGGACATGCAGTCCTGGGCATGCCATAGGCTTGAGTCAGGACTCTCGTGATAGCACTTATGCAGAGTGAATGCTCATCTACAGGCAGCTGTTGTCAAGGGCCGACTAAGGGGGACATGCCCCCCCACAGGCAGCCATGCATGCAGGCGGACTGCGCCATATACCAGGCCAGGCACAACGCAACTCACTCATTTGTGCTTTGCTCATGTGCAGGGAGATGCCATTGTGCAGAGCCCCCCAGTGGCGTCCTTCAATGCGAAGGACTGGGCAGCGGCCTTTTCCTCGCAGCCGGGCGAATTCGACTACTGGATTGAGGAGGTGGAGGGCACCATCCCAGAGTATCTGCAGGGAACCCTCTTCAGGAATGGGCCTGGCAACTTTGGTGCACCATCCAGCCCATTGGCCCTGCAGCGCCTGCATTGCACCCTCATGTCAGCTGCACTCAGCAGTGCTATCGGTGAATGTGCGCCGGCAGGACGAGCGGGCTGCCAATCTTACACCCTGCCGCGCCCAGCACATCAGCCATTCACCTGCTCATGCACTGATCATGTCAGGCTCACAAGTAACAGGAAGCCTTACATGACCAATTTGAAAAGTCGTGAGTGCTACTCGTCCTGCATGTTGAGCTGTGTCACCACAGCAGCAGGTGCATCATGCTCTGCAGTCCCTGTCTGAGGTCTGCTCTGTCCCATTGTGTGGGATTTACAAATGGTGCTTGCATGCAGAGCGCGGCGGGCAGAGGTATCACCACATGCTGGATGGGGATGGTTATGTGTGCCGCTTCAGCTTTGCGGGAGGCAACAAGGTCCACTTCCTGTCCCGCTATGTCCAGACCAGGCAAGCAACAGCGTCTTTGCACCACAAAGCTCTACTGTCAGGCGCTCTTGCCACTCTTGATGCTCTGCAGCTCCCACAAAGCTATGTTCTCCTCAGTCATCTCTGTGTTATAATGACCCAATTGTGCACCTGATTTGGCTGCACATGCTCAGAAGCCTACCTGGGTTGAATGCATGTGTTTGCAGTTGTCTTGAGAGCACTTTCCAGGTGCATGCATGTGTGAAGAGCATCCCAAAAAGCCTACAGTACCGCCCTGGCTGATGTATGGGACTCTCTGTGCAGGGAGCTGATCCACGAGGAGAAGGCCGGGTCGATTGAGTACAGGAGCACATTTGGCACGCAGCGCGTCGGGGGCTTCATCGCGAACGCCTTTGACCTGTACCTGAAGAACCCGGCCAACACCAACGTGGTGGAGTGGGGCAAGCGCCTGCTGGCCCTCTGGGAGGTGTGCATGAGAGTCCCGGCTCACTTTTGCAGACATGAACGCTTGCGGAATGTGCCGATTTGTGTGAGAATCGGTGTCTATGGATACTCTAAGCCAAAGCTGCTGCACATTACGTGTGTGCATCCATTCGTCGGACAGTGTTCAGCACTTGATGACATGGCTGCTCATCTGAGGGCAACATAGCGCTGCATGCGGGTGCGCCGCGCATTGAGAGTTAGGTGTGAAGGCGCTCAGGAGCAATGCTTGGTCATAAGTCAGAGACTATGCCCATGCCTTGGTTCTTCGGCCGCTTCGATCCAGCTCGCATGGGCGAACCGCCACGCATGCGGCGCAGATGGCATTCAGACCGGGAATCACCTGACAGCTACCTGATTGACAATGTAGCACCCATTTTGATCCCTTGCTGGCCGTGTGGGGTGTTGGGCAGGTCGTGAGCAAGACACTTGTGCATGCAGGCGGGCTGCCCCTACGAGCTGGACCCCAGGACGCTGGGCACCAAGGCCAACAAGCCGGAGCTGCTGGACGACTACCTCATCGACGGCATCGCGCCCTCCTCGACAGGGCGCCGCTGGCTGGACAAGATCCTGCGCCTGGGGTCGGCCTTTACCGCGCACCCGCACATCGTCTCGGACGCGCCTGGAGGAGACCAGCGCCTGGTCACCTGGAGCTGGCGCAGGTATGTCCCCTCACGTCTGGACCACTCAGGTCAGGCTTACATGCAGGCAATGCATAAGTTTGTCACTTGAGCATGGGGTCAGCATCTACTCCGCACCCCCATATATGTTTTAGAGGCGCCCGGCAGAGACCAGCGCTTAGTCACTCGGAGCTGGCGCAAATTCACCCTTTCATAGGAACCATTTGACCGCTCAAGGCAGATCTGGCTACAAGGCCGTCTTGCAGTATTGTGACCCTGTGGCTGGGTCCTGCAGTTTGCCATGCATCTGCACAGATTTCAACGTGCTCAGCGGGGACACTCACTCCATTTGCTGCACTCTTGCAAATACATCCTCCGTCGGACGCAGGCCTGTACATTTGCAGAAGATCTGAAACCGCTTGGACCAGGAGGTGGTCAATAGTGAAAGCATACACCTGCAAATGAAATGAATTCTGTGTGCAGCCTGTTGAAGCCCATGGGGGACGCTGACATGGCGATCAATGTGGTGGAGTACGACAGCAATTGGGAGCGGCTGGCGGGCGCCCAATTCACCATGCAGCATAGCTTCTTCAACCCCCACGACTTTGCCATCACTCCCAGCAGCTACATCTTCTTCCAGGTGTGGCAGATCAGCAACCTTGCTGTATCTTCCCTCAGGATTCAGACCTATGGCTGAGTTTGACTGCATCCAAGTACTCCTTCTTTCTGGTAGGTCAAGCTGCATGCGCAATGACAGGCCTTATTGAAATGCCCCCCTGCTGGCTTTGTTCTGTCCAACTCTGCTGGGGCCGAGCATAATCACAGATATATCTATGTCTACACTGGCCCATCGAGCTGCATGCAGGAGCACATGCCTGGCACTGAGGACACATGTGTGCCGTTATGCAGCATGCGCTGAGCTTTGACATGGCGCCCTACCTGTTTGGCTTCAAGGGCCCTGCGCAGTGCATCGAGTTCGAGCCGAAGCCCATGAAGGTTCACATGGTCCCCCGCTCTGGCGGTACCCCCCAGGTATTTATCTATCTTGGCTCCTTTGCCTGTTCTCTGTCTGCCCTCCTTGCTGAAGTCATTGGATTGCCATGAGGTCAGTTTTACACACCTAACTAGCAGCTATGACAGCTTATGTATGGCTTCACTGGCCTTGTTCGTAAGTCGTAGACTCATGCAGAAGTTATTGTGCTGTGGTGCCATGTCTGGCTGGGCTCGTCCATATGCCTCTGAGGGCCATGCTGCTGGCGATGCAGACGCTATGCAATGATAGCGCTCCAGCACATCCAGCAAGAGGTAGGTGCATGCTGCAGGTCTTTGAGGCCGAGCAGAGCTTTCTGATCCATCATGCGAACGCATTCGAGGACGGCGATGAGGTCGAGGTGTGGTCCAGCGGCTGGGGCCCCGAGGCGCTGAAGCGCCTGGCCAGCGGGGCGGGCATGCTGGGCAGCTGGAAGGTCGTCCTGGAGGGCGACTTCTCTGGCATCCCCTTCACAGCCCTCTGGAAACACAGGTAGGCCTTCACGCTGGCGAGCAGATTAGGGATGGAGGTGAGTTAGGGTTTCAGGATAGTGAGGGGTAGGGTACGAGCTTGCCAGAAGGGAGTGCTGGCTGGCTGGCTGGAAGGTTAGTCTTGAGGTGACAGTTATGGGCATCCTATTTATTGTCCTCTCAAAGCACAGGCATGCTCTTGACAGCGACTATACACTCAAGGGACGACATGATGTTAACACAGGGGGTGGCACGTACCTGGAAGGTCAGATTTACTGACCTGAAGATAGCGAGTGAAATGCCTAGTGGCACCCTGTATCCATCTTTGGGGTTGTGCTGCACATGTATGCAGGTCTGCGCATACTTTGATTTTGCTGATATAGCAAGCCCATGGCTGAGGGCCTTCAGGCGCTTGCCAGTTCCAGACATATTAATATAGGCCAGGGTCAGCTGTGACCGGAACGTTGCAGGATCAACGCCAGGACAGGCAAGGTGACCAGGGAGGCCGTGTACCAGGGGCAGAACCTGGACCACCCAAGGGTCAACCCCAACTTCTACTCCCGGCCGACGCGCTACGTCTACTTCAATGCAGCCAAGCCCATGGAACACTCCGGTGACAGCGGCCCTCCTCAGGTATGCTTCAATGCACTTGAAACACAAATCATTCTTCAGGTGTGCTGGTGCCTCTCTCAGCTAAGGCCTTCCATGCACTGCCGTCACCGGCAAGGCTTTCTCATATCAAGGCCTGATGTCTCGTAAAGCTGCCTGATGTGGCGCAGCCCCACATGGACATTTTATCGGAGATTCACTGCATCCATGGTGGCTTTGACAGGTATACAGAACAGTCTTGTCAAAGGGCAAGACTACAGGGGGTCCTGCTGCGGGCTGTGCAAGCGCCTGAGGGGTGCCAGCTCTTATGCAGCTGTTTACAAGGCTGGATGACCAGACCGGCAAGGCGCAGAGCCTGGAAGGTGCTTCAGAGGAGGGGCCGTCATCTGACTGGTGCTGTGTATTGCGTAGCTCTTCACGAGGCTGGATGTCCAGACTGGGGAGGCGCAGAGCTGGTGTCCCGGTGACAGGTGCTTCTGCGAGGAGCTCATCTTTGTGCCTGGGCCCCGTGGGACTGTAGAGGAGGACGATGGCGTGCTGCTTGGCATGGTGTTTGATGGCGAGTCGATGCGCACCTCTCTGGCTGTAAGCGCTCTTGCCTATTCTGCCTCACAATTCAGCAAGCACTGCACCAACATGATGAGCGACTTGCCACAGTTCTTAATGGGATTTTCGTATGTGGTTTCTCAGATCTCAAGTCTCACATGCCTGGCCTGACTGATGACAGGCAGCACACCTTGCCTACCATGTGTCTGACATCCACCCACGTGCTCTTTCACCCCGCATAGTATGACCAGCAGCCGCTGCTGTAGTGCTGAGAGAACTCACAGCTCATACTTACGCCAATTATTGTGGTGTTGCAGGTGATGGATGCAAAGGACTTCAGCAAGGGCCCCCTGGCGCGCATCCACCTGAGCCACCATGTGCCTCATGGCCTGCACGGCTTCTACTCCGACACCTTCTACGGGCCCAAGGCGCCCGTAAACGGGGCCTCTGCTGGAGCAGAAGCCCGTGTTGAAGGGGGGGGGGATGTTCACACCCTGAAAGCTCGTGGATTCAACCCAGACACCTTATGATTGCCCTAGGGGCGCAGTGGCAATCGCTCTGCCGGAAAAGGAAGCTGTTGAATAGACTTTTAGATATCTCACATGATCTTGGCAGCAACGGCAGCAGGAATATCCCAAAGTAATTTGAGTAGGATCAGCGGTGGATATGGCATACTACGAGCTGTTTCCACACATTCAGCTGCATCTAGTGCAGCGCTGAATGAGCTTGGATCAGCCGGGCTGAGACAGGCAGCTGCCTTTTCGATACGATCTCATGAGCCTGCGGAATAGAAGTGAGACAGATCTTGAGCACATGGCATGCAGCAAGTGACATGTCACCTGCTCAAGATGCCTTTCCATGGCCCTCCAGCACTGATAGGGTGCTGGACAAAGATTACACCACTCTGAAGGTGGCGAGCCGTTCATGAGCAAGATGAGGTGGCCTTGCCTTTGCGAGATGAATACTCGCCAAATACCAGTCTCTTGGCAGTGCTCCTCAAATTTGGCAGCACTTCATAAGGCGATTCTCACACCGGGGCACTGCCTTCATTAGTGGGAGCGCAGAATTTGGCGCACAATGCATGCATGAAAGCAATGTTCCAACCCCTGCTGCGCACAAGACTGCGCAGCGCTTTGATTGGATTCCGAAATGCACTTTGAGGAGCAGCCTCAGCACTCAGAGAGGGTCCCTTGTGTGCAGAGAGACCAAGAGCAGACCCGTTGAGATTGATGCAGAAGAGGCACTCAAATAAGCCCACAATGCCTTCCAGCACAGAGGGCTTGATGTGCCCTTTCAGCAGCAATTTCAAGCGTTGAGCATGGCAACACTGCAAGACCTTGCTCTCAAGGCCTCTCAGCAATACCTCTTGTACCATACCTGTATACGAAGAGTGAGGTGCAAAGCACCTGGGCTGGCGTGAGTACAGGTGTCAAACGGATGCCCGTAGGGCTTGTAGCAGCTGCTGCACCCTGACGTCTTCTTTGAGAGCAGACAGGCGGTCAGAGATCTTGGTAGAGTGCTTTGCTTGAGCCATCTGGATGGCTTGAAGTTGGAACATGATGCAGATGAACTCTGAATTGAATTTTGAGAAGAGGAATGCTGGTTCTTGCAGATCTTCTAGAAGATGGGGCGGAGGACCATAACAGCACAAGGTCAGGGCACCCCAGGTGCGGTAGAGTAGACTCATGCAAGATCTTGTGATTGCAGCGGTATGCCGGGTTGCAGCACTGCAGGAGCTGGACATCATGTGCCTGTGAAATTACGTAAGCTGGTATACCATGAATACGATTAACTAGGCAGAGCATGCTTCCTCAGCAACTGTACAAGATGGCTGTAAATAGATCAAATGTGTTGCTTACAGGGCAACCTGCATAGACTGGATTTGTGCACACCGAGATAGAGCAGAAATCTAGATCCCTAGAGCTAGCTGTGCTCGCAGTGCCCTGTCATATACATCTGTGGCCTCAAGTGAAAGGTGCTCTGTGTCTCTGCTCGCGTGCTTCATCTGGTGTGGCATTCAAGCACACCTTGATGTCAGACACTGTATCAGTTCCACTGATCAAACCCACACAATAGACCACACAGACACTCATCGTGGAGGCGTCTTCTTCTTCCAGTCAGGATCTTGCTCCCCGCGCGCCCAGCTCATAAGACCGCCAAACAGCTTGGACGGTATCTTTGGCACGCTCTCAACCACCTCAAAAATCTCCAGCAGGTCTGCGTTTGGGTCAGTCATCTTGCCCGACTTTGTGGGAACGCCCCTGATAGGTGCCAGCCGCCTGCATGCAGGTGCCAATGTTGGGCAATTTTGGTCATGCACAAGCTGCCGTGAAGGTGTGTGCAAGATGCGCATGAATGAATCAATATGCTACTTGATGCAGTCCAGACTCGTGTCCGAATTTGGGTTTTTGGTAGCTAACCCTTAACTCTAAACCTTAAATGCTCATTCAGACTGCAACCCAGGACCGCGAAGGGCCTGCAGCAGGGGTGGGTTGTGCACGGCTCAATAGCAGTCAAACCGTGCTGCATCTGGGATGGTGATAAGGCAGCAGACAAGCAGTGCACCCGGTCCGTCTTGTGAGAGGTGTATCACAACAGGTCGTCAGCAGGTGGACTGCGCACCTCCTGACAGCGTCCAGAGTGCTCTGCAGGATGCGCTTCTCTGCCAGGCGCAGGCGCGCCGCCAGGCGCGCCTCTGCGCTGAGGTCTCTCTGCTGCAGCAGCTTTACGTCATCCTCCGCTGTGCCTGCACGTGCACGCAGAGGGTTAGGCTTATTACGTCAATGACTCAGGCTGCTACAGGTGAATACAAAGGTGCTTCAGCAGATGCTCATGGCAGGTCACAAGGCTGCGTTCAGCAACACATTTCAAGCACCACAGGCAGGGTTTGTTGCTTTCGGAGTGCTCAGTCGTCCTTTGGGCACCGGGGCCCACCCGCATAGCTTCCCAGGCGCGTCTTACACTCCCCAAGCAGCAGTGAAAGCACCTCATACTCATTTGCCGGGCTGAGTATCACATCCTTGTCAAATGTCACCTGTACGATCAGGGTATTCTAAGTATACCTGACCTGCACTGTCTACAAGCGTAAGAGTACCGCTCAAGCAAGCCAACCCTCAAAAACTGCAACTGAACGCACAAATCACTGTGCCACATAAATTCTGTGCATGAACGTGTTAGGCATAGGCAAATGACGAGGGCAGTCCCAAACCTTTGCAAGCAAGGCGAGGTCTGTGAGTCTAGCCAGGCGCAGGTAGGACAGCAGCTGCATCGGCATGCGCTCGCGATACACTGGAAACTCCTGCACGGGACAAGAGCATCTGAGGTCTGATGACAGCCGAGGCTACCCTTGCCCCCTTCAGGCGTCTGCCTGGTAGCCTCGAGTGTGCACGTGTCATGAGCAGCTGTCAAATCAAGCAGCGCTGAAAACACTGCAGATGGTCAGAGTAAGCATACCTGCACACCCTCGAAGCCCATGGCTTTCAGGATCTCTTTCTTGGTCGAGTACATGCGGTCAGCCTGCACGAGGCCCACACTGATTGTGAGGTAGTCTGATGGGCTGTCAGCCTCCACTCGCCCAGTCGCCAATATAAGCTCGCTGTTGGGCCGCCCATCAAACACTGTCACGGCCTCGCCACGCCTGCATCACTTCTGATCATCAACACTACAGCTGAAGTGCATCTACCAGAGAGGACCAATGTGCCCTGCGCCAATCCTGAGCAACAGCTGATGCCCCAGGCAGAGAGGACCAGCTACAGTCAGAGTGCGCATGGCCTCAGCATCGACATATGGTAACCCTGTATGGCGTTGCGCAGAGACACGCTGCAGATGACACAGTCAGTGAGGAGGCTTACCTGCAAGGCTGTTCGACTGTCAATGTGACACGCTCATTCTGGATGTCATAGTCCAGCACAGCTGCTGACTCATCCCCCGAGCGCTGTACCTGCATGAGCTTCAAGCTTCTGCACTTGTTCCCTGGGCAGACAGTGTGCTGGCATGTTTTGGTCTCCAAATGAGCTGTACCAGGGAAAGGATGCTCACGCACATTCCTTACTAAAGGCAGAAGGCCTGTACTCCCACAACAATTTACAGCCTTCACAAGAAAGCCTGGAAGGCAGCCCTGCAGGGACCGTGTGGAGAGGAAGTCACCTGGGACAGCAGAGGCAGAAGGACAAAGCATCTGGCAGAGGGGAGGTATGCTGCATACGCCAGGACCACTGACAGGGCAGCCTTGAATCTCTCGAAGGTGTACACCCCTGCACACAGCATCCGCAGTCTGTCATACATCTGACTCTGATGTCAGTGTCTCTATCATGAACAGCACAGCACAGCTCAGCGGATTGTCTTGAAGCATATGGGTGATTGTTGGGTTGGGTGAGCTGCAATGACGGAGAACGATGCAGCAGAATCACCAATGTACAGCAATGGCAGCTCGTGTGAGGTAAGCCGCACCTGGGTCGTACTTGCCAGGATCTGCTGAGGCCATCTCCTGAATGGCAGACCACTCCTTCTGCAGTGCCGCAGCCCTCGCCTTTGCCTCTTTAAGCACCGGCGAGCCCCTGAGAAGCTCCTCCTGCTGCCCGGCTGCCCAGAAAACGGGCGAGGGCACAGACTCGGGCAAGGTGTCCAGGAATGGGGCCCATTCTGACTTATTACCCTGCAGAGAGAGAGGAAGCTGGCTATCAACTCAGCAGTTTGCAGTCCAGCAGGCAGAGTTGCTCACAGAAACTATTCATGCATGCATGACCTTGTCCCCCTCACACTCATGCACACTCATGCTCAACAAAAGAGCAGGGCATTCTACCACCATATCTCGTTCACACATTCCTAGAGGGCTTGTGCTGTACTGCAAGACTGGCAAGTCACCTTTTGCTGCTCAGCCAGGAGCCATAGCGCAAGTCCAGTCAGCTCGCCATGCCCCTCTGCCAGGCTGGCGACGGTCTCATGCGCTGCCACATCGACTGCTGTGATGCTCAAATCACTGGGCAGCTCCACTACAGCCTGAGAAGCATTCATGCAAAGCCATTATGAGGCGACTAACCCCTGTGCCTGTGGGGTGCTCACGGACTGGCTAGTCATCTACTCAGGATTACGCAATGCAACTTTCCTGGCTCGCTGGCTTCATCCTGGTCGACAAACATGAGTACTAAAAGAGGGTGATAGACCTACCTCGCCTGCCTTGATATCCTGATTGGTGAAGGCAGTCCAGCTGCCATCAGGCCTGGCCCCCGTTACGTCTGCTCTCTGAGGCGGCAGGCCCTTCACCTCTATCAGCCATCTGACGAGGCTCTGTACAGAGGTTGTGTTGGCTTGTACCTGCATTTGAGACACATCCTATGCAGCATTGCAGTGTAGAATATCTGAGCTCACGGAGGCGTCAGTGAGGCCCATGGCAAAGCATTGACGGTACCTCTGTGGTTGCCGCGTTCTGTTGTACAGCACATCTGGAGTGTGGATGTCTGCGGGCTGCCACTGTAGGCTTGCCACTGCATGTACTACGCCTTTCTCTGAACACCACGGATGCTGCGATACGTCCGACATGTGCGCATCGCAATGCTTGATGAGTACTTGCTACGGAAACAATCCCGCAGGCATGATGTCGATGTATAGAGGTTGGGACATTCATGCTCTCAGCATTCTGCACAGGGCTTGCAGCAAAGTTTTCGGAACCAACTGTCCAACAACTACTCTCAGTATTCAAAGTAATTTACAAAATAGAAAGGTCATAGGTGGAGCATACTTTCTGATCTTGGGAGGCTCTTGACAGCTGTCCCGGAAATGAAATCTCGGAATCGCAATCCGAGTGGTTGACCCTTCTGGGTGTAGATTGTTCCATTCTTGCCAGCTTTCCCGTCCCTGCCCAGACCATTCTGCGCATCAGGTCTCCATATAGGCCAGGGATACAGGAAGCTGCTGGGGGTGGGCAAAGCTTGCTTGGCTCAAGAAAGTTCCCGCAGGTCTCGTCGTACCGGAAGCCGCCTCGAGGCTCGACTTGACGAGCCCCAGGACAGCAGCGTCCGAGCATGCATACGGAAGATGCAGTGGAAGGCCTCATGTCAGGAACATATGTGAGAGCTCCTTGCAAAGAGCAGGGCCAGCCGAAGATGCAGCGCAGCAAGTCCCAGGTGAGCCCCGTTTGACACCTTCCCCTTGTGTGCGACCTTGCACCCTGACTCTTGAAACCACAAAGTATGACGTTTCATATTTGCACAGGGACTCTAGTGTTTCGATATCTAGGATGAGTACTGATGCGGGGCCTTCATGAACGTTCGACGATGAGCTGATCGTCACGCTCAAGACCGCTGTCCTCATGCTCTGCAGATCGAGAGGACGGCAAAGGTCATTCAGGAGGCTTTGATGGAGGCCGCTGCGTCAGTGCGGGACAGGAGGAGAAGAGACCCGGTTACGCGAGGTAACGTTCCAGTCAGACTCTGGTGCCGGCAACAGACTGCTGTGTTATGTCTGTTTACCCTAGCGCTGCAACTGCATTTGTTGGAAACTCATTTCTTTGTTCTATCACTCTTTTCAGAGATGAGGTGGCCATATATACTACCTTGGACGGGCTCAAGTAGCTTCCATCGGCATCTGGAGTCCATAGTGTGATGGGCATGCTGAGTGTGCTGCTTGCCTCGTACCGAGATCAGTTATCACTGCAAGGATTCTTTCAGATGTACAAGGGCGTGTTGGGGGCTCTAGGACGAGCACACAGTGGAATGGACTGTCATTGGAAGATATTTGTGCTGGCAACCCCTGAAAGTTGGACATGATGCGGTGCTGCAGGCCGACAGGATGACAGAAGACCTCTTGAGCTAAGCACCACTGCAGGATCGAGCACCAGCCCTCGAAAGACCGCAGCATGAGATATCAAGCAGGAAAGCAATGCATGCAGATCTGGCGCCTTGCTGCGGCCTTTGGCCTGCGCCACAACAAATGACCCGAAGTCGGCCCCTGATCAGAGTCGCGCGGATGAGCGGATGCCTAGCCCTCCAGGAAGCAAGCAGAGTGAGCAAGCGAGACGGAGCACAATGTGCCGGAACACATGCACACGGCAGCAGACAGGGCGAACAAGGGCTGCATCTGAGAGACATTGTCAGCTTTCTTGTGCCCACAAGCTGCAACACATCTTGGGTGTTCAACAAAGACAGCGCTAGCAGAGTGAGCTGCAGATGTTGGGGTTCCCCATCTGGGCTTGGGCAGGGCAAATGCTCAAAGGCTTGCGAGCAGCGGTAGAAAGCAAAGATGGCAGTCAGCATTACAAAGCCGCCTAGTTGATCATGCTATGAGCAAACTCTGCAACCAGAAAGATGAGTGTCAAACTGCACAAGGAGGTCAGGTACTGAGCGTGTACTTGGGTTGTGAGAGTGTGTCACAGTGTGCTTTTGACGAGTGCTTTAGCTTGTGCTTTGAGAGCTGCGTTGTTTTGGATCAGCTTTCTGCCATTCAGTGATGTCATTGTCAGACACTTAGAGAGGGACATCAGATCAGGATGACATGCTTGCTCAGTTGTAGCATCCTCACATGCAAGTAGCATTTGTAGCACATCATGTGTTGTTGGCCCAAGGGCTTGCTTACATCTGGATAATGAACATGCTGTAAGTCAGACCAGTACTCTAGCTAAGTCAATTGGATCGCTCAGTGTGGCATTTCAGCTATGGCACTGCAGGTAGCGGTGCGCTCATAGAGTGCAGCTACTGCACATCAAGGCGTCACCCGCCTGCACCCTCAATGTAGTACAGTTGCATGCAAGCATCAGTTGCCACTGTGGTAGGATCTGGACTGGCAGTATCGCTCCCTTTCAGCAGGCACCATGGCCACCTCTCGTGATCATCACGGCAAAACTGCCTTCGTTGTGGCAACACGCCCTGATGATCAGACCATGTTGCTCACGCGTACTGTGCTCTCACGACCTAGTGTCAGGTGCTGCTTGTTGTCCCTTCAGCGCTCTTGATTTGAAGGTCCTGACGGGGCTCTGCTAGCATTTCTCTGTTCTGGCAAGGGAGGTGTTGCTGGACGGAGCTTTTCCACCCAACGCGCTAATGTGTCACCCACTATGTTACTGTCAACACCCTGCAGCATCCCAAGCGCGCTGAGCCTGAGCCTCACTGCTGTAGGTCACCCCCATCAAGGGGCAAACAGGAAGTCAGCTTATGGAGAGAATATGATTGTAGCACAGTAACAGGCTTGTTGCCAGACAAACAAAGGCGGCAGCTCGCTGTGAGGGACACCTGCAAAGCAGTAGCTTACCCTGACGCGCGTGTAGCAGTCCCAGAATGCTTTGTTCTCGTCCTTACAGGGCCACCCAAAGATTGACGCCGTCCTGTAGCACTCCAATAGTGCCTCTGCATAGACAATCTCAGAGTACAGCGGCAGATCTCGTAGAGTGAGAGCGAGTGAATGGTCAACCGTGAGGTAACAGCATACTGTGCAGCTCTGAGCACTCTATCAGAGCGTCCTCTTTGCTTGCCAGAGGCTCGTTGCTCTTGCGTGCATGCGGCCTCTCGCTCATGCCCTGCACGGAGCCTGCATCACACTGCGCCCTGACGTCTACGAACTTTGCAACAGTCAAGCAGCAGTCGCGCATTCGGCCAGGCTCGCAGGAGGATGGCTCTTGTGTCCAGGGCAGCTTCGTGATGCAGGGCAGCTACGAGCTAACCCTGAAGCTGGCGAGCAGCTCCTGGGGGACTTGGGCTCGCTGTCTCTGCACTGTATCAATACAAGGGGGTGATATTCATTTCTTACTCAATATGGCTGCCATGAAAATGTCCCTGACGGGTACCTTTGCGCCCAGCGCATCGCCCCTTCTCCGCTCACCTGCAAAACTCCCAGGTGAGCGTCTCCGCGTTCCCAATCATGTGGGACTCGACAGCCATCAAGCAGGGTTGTCGCAACGCCCTCATATATGTTTCAGGCATGAGGCAACTGCTACGTGAAAAGGGGCTTGCTATGGTACTCATCTTCGGACCTGCGTTGTGCAGCCCTGAGGAGCAGACTACCAACCCTATGCATCGGTTCCAGCCCCTCAGCTACACTTGGAAGTAACAGGATGCCAGCGGTCTCCTTCACATCCCCCGTGGCGCCCAAAGCACGGCAGTTGCAGGTACACTTCGACAAACAACTCTGCTGCCCCTAATTGCACTTCTGCACCCAGCTAGATTGCATATGAAGTGCTTCACTGCAGACTCGCAGTAGGTGCGGGCCATGCTGGTTGTCTGATGGCCAAAGGGCAGGCGCTGATTGGATCTGGCCCACCACAGGTGCTTACACAGTCTGCAGCGGGAGCAGTAGAGGGTAACCTTTCACAGGAGGCCTATGGCATCAGGTATCAGTCATCTACACAAAAGCTTGCCAGCATAGCATGCATCTGCTGCATATCTTGGCACTAGCATGCCCTGTAGTGCATAATAAGGATGGCCACCCGCATCATACGTGAGGCAGCTGCCATTGCTGATAGAGATTAACGAATGTGAGAAGCATCAAGCGCTTCTGCCATGACTGATGATTTGATTGCAGGCGGATTGCTTGGATCTCTTTCTGGTCACAGCTGTCCCTGGCCATCATCTCTGCTGTCGTGGTCTTCTTCACCATGACGTCATCCAGCAATGTGACGCTCTCTTGTCTATGTACCTGCTACCATCTTTGCTCACATATCAGCATTCTCATGCAAACATGAAGCCTGCTATATGCCGGCAGCAAGAGTTTTTGCTCCCGCTGGCCATACAGCGATCAAGAGAAGGCCTAGATAGCTGCTCTCATGACTCCCCTGATACACTTGAATGGTGCCAAGACGGTGTTGAGCATTTGCTGATAGTGATCACATGGAATGACTTAGGTCACAATGCACCCATCTGTGACTACTTTTGGCTGCTCGTTTGGGTCCTCAGTCCAGCAGTGATAAGCCAAAGAATGCTGGGTTGGTTGCAGGGTGGCGTGCCTCCTCTGCCAGTGCTGTTCACCCTGTTTGGAGTGGCTACCTCCTTCATCTCGACTGGCCTGGCATGGCAGCTGGTCAGGTGAGCATGGACCCTCACCAAGTTGACCACCCCCTTCGTGCTTGAGCTAGTCTCAGCACCTGAAGAATAATCACCCTGCATTGCACTCAAGAGAGCCTATCCATAAGCTTCAGACTTGTGTTTCTGGACTGTGGCATTCACCGATGCCTTAAGAATTGCCTGCACTCTGCAGGACGGCAAAGAAGGTGATTATGGAGAAGGCGACAATCAAGAAGGACAGCATTGCCAGCACCCTGCTCACCAACCAGACCCTCAATCTCTTTGGCATTGGCTCTGCCCTGATCGGCCTGCAGGTATGCTCTGCATGCATTCTATGAAAAGAACGAATGTACTCTCATTGCCAAGTTCCTGCTTCAATGTCGGAGAAATCAAGATTGTGAGATACCATAACTTTGACATCAGGACATAAAAAAGTGGACACAATAAGAGATGAACATTGCCAATTGCCGTGTGATGGGCCTGGCCTCACGGCCTCAGCTGCCTCCCCTGGACGTTAAACTTGTAATAATATGCTATTGTATGCTGTTCACCTCCCAGACCCATTCATGGATGCTACGCAGACCAACATATATCCAGACTTGGCTGCAGCAGTTGTGCCTAGGTTGGTGTCAGCATGTGTGTGAAGCTGGCCAGCAGGTGCATCTTGGTCCTGGTCAATCAGGAGACCCAGTAGCTGAAGGGGAGGAGCCCTTGTAACCATGTGGTGTTTGTGCAGGCAACAGTAGGCACTCTGGTTGCCAAGACACTGACCAGCTCCACATCAAACCCATACGCAGCTGCCGGGCAAGCTGCCCGCACCACCACCCCGACTGCGCTTGATGCCTTCTCTGTTCAGGTCACTCCTGTTTCTTCCCTCCTACCAGTTGCAGCATCTGCCTAAGTCCATGACCCTTCACAGACGAGCAGACAGACTGAGAACCCCAAAGCTGTTGCGGGCCAGCCAGCACGTGGACAGAGGTTTCGCAGCACACACACTCTATCCTCTTCGCTGCACACCAGCACAGCAGTCCTAGGTCTTGCAGCGCTTGCAACACGCTCTTGACATTGTGACCCGCTTCCTATGAGCAGCAACGGTGTAGGTGGGCCTGTCTGACAAAGGCTGCTCCTTGTGCAGGCGAGCACCAACACCATCCTGGCGCACTTTGCGTCCATCATCTTCGCCAACTGGCTGCAGAAGATTCTGCTCAAGCCCTCCAAGAGCGGCATTGCAGCTGCCAAGCCGGACGAGCCCGACTACACCCAGCGCAGAGGCCCTTCTGGCACCCGTTATGGCTAGGAAACAGTCCTGCTTGACCCTTGCGAGCTCCCTTTGGGCGACCCAGGGCACCCCATGCACTGTGCAATATGCCTTTGAAGCTGGAGGGGATCAGCTAGAGGACAGTGGTAGAGGACAGTGGTAGTTGTGGAGGATGTGAATGCCGGCTGCTGTCAAGGATGGTCATTGCTTGACCAGCAGCTGGGGTGGAGCACAAGAAGCCATGACCCCAGTCTGGAGTTGTAGAAGGAACATGATTGCAGATGCTTGAAGCTGGGACACATGACGAGGGTATCAGCCAAACACACTTGGAGAGTGCGAAAGGTGACTAGACTGACCAAATGGTCTCTCATGTGGCTACTGTGCTTCTTCCAGAATTCCTTGACATGCATACTGATCGGTGACAGATGATCACTTGCTACAGTCTGCAGCTTCTTAGCTAGGGGTGTAGGGCTGTGAGGGAGTGGTAGAGAACATGAGATTGTCAGCAACGTTCAACACCTTGTGATGACGCCAGTGCTAGTGCTGTGTTGTCTGAGAGACCAGAAGTCTGCTACCAGGATTGTTGAGAGTATGAACAATGTTGCCTCTCGGGTTGATTAACAAGCGGGGAGGGATGTGGCCTTGTCTCCTGTAATCACGATCATGCATGGGAATGGTCTGTCAAGTGAGCTGGTGGGATGCGCACCCAAGTCACCCTAAGCTTGCCTGCTGATCATGATCACAGCTGTAGGCCTAGGTGCACTCATAGAACCCTAAATTGCTACACATAGGTGCCAACAGTGATACCCAAGCCACAGCGTGCAGACTTTGTCTGCAATCAATGCCCCGAGTCCAGTACAGCTCAATCCTACACCTGATGCCCAGTTTCTTCAGACCTTTGCGGCATGCGTTTTGGGGGAGAGCTTAATTCGCCAGGTGTGCTGTGCCATGGTTCGGCCTGTTTGCACATGTTCTGTTTGCACAAAGCTTCCTGCTGCACTCACTGCAGCACTCTCACACACATCATCACCAGTAGTCTACATTCCAACCTGTGCTGCATGAAGCTGCAGCTCAAGATTACTTGTGCTCCTGCGGCTGCTGTTCCTGCTGAGGTGGTCTCCAGCTGGGGAAGGCCTTCAGGGTCTGACTCAACACCTTCTCCAGGAAGAGCATGGGCTGGTCCAGGAACGGATAGTGACCTGCCTGGGGGATGATATCCACCTGCAAAGGAACACGAGACTGTATGAGGCTCCATAGATGCTTCAACACACTGTCACAGGCCCGGCACAGCAAGATCTCATTGCCCTGCCTCTTCCAGTGCTATCCCAGCCACACAGCAACGCTGACAACATGTATGTGCCCAGTGATGGACGTCTATCAGCAGTACTCGAGTGTGCAGATATGCAGCTTAGATGGCCTTGCCGGCATTGTAGTACAGAGCCCACATGTGAAGTATCTACTTCTGCAACTGTCAATGTATCAGGTGCTGGAACTGCTGACAGACCTGGCAATCGGTGGAGCTCAGCTCGCCACGGCTTTGGCGCACAGAGGCCGCCACACGCACGCCTGCTTTGGGGTCCATCCAGTCTGTCTCACCATACACAAAGCTCACAGGCACCTGCGGGCACACACACAGCTCAGGCACCCCTGCATCCACATATGATAATTTTGCACCTCATGCTGCCACATACATCGTCACTCAGATTGCTAGCCATAGCGTAAGCACACACGAGAGAGGGGGAGTTATGTGGTCTTGATCATGTACTCTTCGAGAACGTGTACTGTATAGCACGTAATGGCAGAACGGCACTGTCCATCAAACGCATTTACAGCCTTGGTTGACACTGGGCATCACAATCTCAGGGAGGCAGAGGCTATGCATGGACTGCAGAAGTGACACCTTGAGCTCATGCAGGCGGCCCTCCAGAGGGTGCTTGGCGCGCGCAAAGGGCGCCAGCAGGTGGCGCAGCGCGTGCTCGCCGCTGCCGCGCGCCGCCATGATGTGGTAGAAGTACTCCTCGAACGCCGCCACCTCCTGAGACGTCAGCCCCATCCCTTCCCGGAACCTGCACAGCAATCTCATCCGTTTGCATGAACCCCTGTAGCGTCCTACTGAGCTGCACTGTGACAAGGTCTGAGCTTTACCCGCTTCAGCACACACCATGCTTGACTCAGCAGAGCTGACATCACTCCCTGACAATTTGCCATGATTGGCCATGGCGGGTATACTAACAAGAGAAGACTTGACATCATGCAGCCATTGACACCATAGGAACATACTCTGGCTGGAGTGGATCTTTGCACACCTGCTGCGGGCATACTTCTGGATGAGGCCCGGGCCCCAGGGCCCCAGCGTGCGGATGACAGCGCCCGGCGTGGCGCCCGCTTCCCAGAGCGCGCGGGAGAGCCGGAACATCTGCCCCCGGACTGACCAGGGGCTCTCTGCCCAGCTGGGCAGCCGCCTGGGCCCCGCCTCCTCAGGCTGCAGCCGTAACAGAACTGCTTTTTGTTGAGCCGTGCATTGCCAGGAAGACTTAGAAAAGGTATTTGCTGTGCAGGTATTCTTAAAGTAGCAAGGATATGTGATGCCGCGCTGTTGTCTGTGGTGCACAGCAGGCTCCAAGGTTAAAAGAGACATGAGCACTGATGGGGCTAGTCAACCTAGCTGGAGCAGCAGCAACAGCAGGCGCTCACTTCTTATACCCATCCGCTACAAGCCACAACCTTCTACTGGAGCAGCATAATGCTCACCACGCCGGCAGGGCAGACCAGGACCAGGTGCTGGACATGCTGCGGGTACTGCAGCGCGTAGGAGGCCGCCAGGTAGCCGCCCAGGGAGTGGCCCACCAGGACCATCTTGTCCACGTGCATGGCTTCCCGCCAGCGCTGCAGCGCGCCCAGGAAGAAGTCCTCCGCGTCCTCCCGCGTCTTTGCTGGGAAGCGCGGCCGGCCTGCAGGACACCCTATCAGTCAGGCTTCGCAACCGCGTCCATGACAGATGCTGCGGACTCAGGAAGAGGCCATTAGCGTCCATCTCCTGGGAAGCGCGGCTGGCCCGCAAGACGCCTTGATAGTGAGGCTCTGCAACTGCGTCTATGCCAGAATCACATGAGAGCGGGTTTGTGATGCATCGTTGCCTGATTATGAAAGGGACATGAGGCAGGGTCAGGTGACACGGAACTCTTTACACAACAGCGTTACATAACTCTACTGGCGTTGTAAAGGCTGACATGCTTGTTGTACCATTTTTGACCTCCTCTTGCCTGAAGTCAGACTCTTCATCTATGTTCCAGAACTATGACTGACGAGCGCCAAGCACTCTGTATGCGTGCACAAGTCGACATGCTCCCAGGAGATTGTCCTAGGGCAAATGGGGTACAGTAGCTTACCTGACATGCCAGTCCCTAATAGGTCAACGCAGTGAAGCCGGAAGTGCTGCGCCAGGCCGCCGATGTTGCGGAAGTAGAAGCCGCTGCCGGCGCCATACCCCGGCAGCATCACCATGGGGGGCGAGGCCTGGTCTCCGGCCGAGATGGTGTGCATGAACTGCTGCGGGTCCTGCCCCACTGAGACATCTCTGACATCCAACGGCGTGCTGCATACACCAGACCTTCCCATGAGTCTAAGTAATTGCAGCCGAAGTAGACCTAGTCTCTGGCCAAGATGGTGTGCATAAAATGCTGCTGAATATGCCCGACCGAGACTTCTCGAGCATCCAAAGGCGGGCTGCATGTAGCAGGTTGCTTTAGGCTGAGCATCAAGCATGGGCATGTGCCTGCCGCAACATTCATGTCAGCTCCACACTCTGGACTAGCATGCATGCAATGCTGCCTTTGCTGCTCCATACAAGAAGCTCAAGGGCACAGCGGCAAGGTCCTGTGCGGTCATAGGCTGGAGTATCAAGTGTATGGCAATATCACAGGACGTCATTGCACATATCCCACGCCTTGAGGCAGCATCTGACCTGCAAAGCTGGAGCAGGTTCTTCTCTGCATGGACAGCCTCCTGGCGTGATGTGGGCTTCCATCGCGAGTATTTGATGTACCTGCATGCCAACGCAGCCTCGCATGCTGCGCAATGCTCGAAAGTGTGACAGAAATCCTGATCACAAACAGACAAGCAGCCTTCTCATAATCTGGGACCACAACTCATCGTCAAACACGATGCATGCTGCGCTGAAAGGCCAAGAGATGCAGGATTTGCCCTACGTATGAGCATGAAAGAGGCAGTGCGCCGGCAGATACTTAGATGAACCTGCAATAAATTTCTAGCAAGATAGGCGCTTACCAGGGAAGGCTGAGTGCAGAAGCCTCTGGGCTGGCAGTGGCTGGCGCCTCAGGGGCTACACTGGACATAAGCTCCTCCACAGCTGGACTCACCCGCCTCCACGCGCCTCTGAGGTTTGCCAGAGCTTCCTGCTGCTGCTGATGGTGCTGCCGTTGGACGTGGTGCGCGGGCTGCTGCTGCAGGTGATGCTGCTGGGTGTAAGTGTCCTGCTGCATTTCCTTGAGCGTTGACATGAAGCTCGAGTACATCCGATATTCCATGCTGCGATAGGCTTTCATAGAGGCGTCTGGCCGCCTCAAGGCGTGCATCGTCACAGGGGACACGCTTCTGTGGTGTGTGTCAGGCTTTGGCGGTAAGCGCCGGAAGGTTAACGTTACATTGCAAGACGGATGGACCAGTAGAGCGGCCTTTGCTCCGAGAACATCTAAGCAAGGCTTATGCATTCTGTACGGCTTTCACGCTTTGCATGCCCAGCTGCGCTGCTCGGGGCCTTGTACTAGCTACAGTGTTAGCAGGCAGGTGAACCAGCCAGAAGGCCAATGTCCTGAAACCCGCGCCAGACTGAGGCACAAAAAGCCAACAGAGCCATTGTTCTCGCTTCTAAACAAAGTTACGAGGACAAGTGGGTCTGCCTCACCTGTGTGCTGATTTTCAAACTCTCAAGGCATCTTGGAATCTTCAGCGAGCGTTGATGGGAAACGGTCTGATCGCCGAGGAAGCTGGCGCGGCCTCTGAAGCAATGCCCAAATATAAGCTCAAAACCGCCCATCCTGAATTTCGATGGTCGAGAAGCGGGGTGACGTAAGCGATACGTGCACCTGCTCGACACTTACCTTGGACATGGATGTCCCTCAGAATAGCCGGGCCATGAGAGAGACTTGAATCGGAGTGAAGGGCCATAAGAAAGCAGGGAAAGATTGGAGGCGTCATCAGTGTAAGCCAGACCTGCTTTTGAAGCCTCTGCATGCCAGTGATGGACAATCCTGGCGACTGCGCAACAGGCTCATTGCTGAAGCACTTCCAGATTCATAGTGCATCTCCTCACAGCATTATCAAGCTGACAGACCGGCAGCTTCACGAAAGAAGAGATCAGGCAGTCTGTGCTCTGAGATGCTCAGGAACCAAAGCAGAGCTCGATAGCACTACAGCAACGGTAGGCAAGTGTTTGCGCCCTCTGCTGACAAAGCTGCTGCACCTAGACTCTCGAGCTGATTCCACTGCCCGCTCGCAATGCTGATTACAGGCTGCTGGCTCATGGTGTGCACTCCTTGCTTCACTCTCCCCATGCACCCACGGGCTGTGCTGGTGGGATCCACCTCTTTGTGAGGTACACCGGCTCGCCAACCTTCCAGTTAGGCACCTGCAATTCAACACCTCCACTGAGCCACTCGGTATGAGCACCATGCGCAGTATCAGCACAACTTGCCAGCAGGGAATGACAGAAGTGAAAGACAGAAGAGATCACAGAGCTGGAGTGCACGCATCAGCAACATCACAAGGCATGCCTGCCAAATCAGCACTGGCGCTGGTCGCAGAGTTCACAAGCGCAACGCAAAGCCCGGAGAGGCAACGCACATCCTTCATGATCTTGGCCTCATTCTCCAGCGCCTTCAGCTTTGCTTGCACATACCTGCAAAGGCACTGCCATGTCAGTACACAAGCACTGCATAGCTCAATGTGAAGCCCTCACAGAGCTATCTTGGAACAGATAGCCCGCATGCTTCTGTGTCAATGCATCTGGCTGGTGCCAAGATGAAGAGCCCTCTTTGTGCCCTGTTTGTCAGTCTCAATGTTGGATGAGAATGCATGCCTGCGATCCTCCTCAGCTTGCAATATGGGGTATATGGTCGTCCTCGCCGTCAACTTCTCCGCTTTCAGTACTCTGCCATGCTTATTGTGCTCTCCGACCTGCACACAAGCAGGCAGGCATTCATGTACCTGGCAACAGCAGCTGACCTCACCCAGCACCCTCTCAGCACCTGTTAGAGTGCAGCTATCGATGGAAGGTGCAACAGTGCTAATGAAGCACTGTCAGCGATTTTGTAAGCATAAGAGGAAAGTAGTCATGCCGGGCTTCAATGCAGTCAGCCACGCATTGGGCATGGCCTCATGAACGACTTCAAACACAGATGCAGATGAGAGCACATGGAGGCTGAAAGGCAGGCGCACCCTGTAGAAGCCGAAGGCCATGACAGCAGTTGCCACGGCAAACAGGGTGAATCCTGTGGGTCCTGTGGAGGGGAGCCGCCTGGCATATCTGATGGAGGGGAACCCTCCTGGTGGAGGTCCGTCTTGCACCACTGGCATGTCCTTGACGGACTGCAGCAACAAACAAGTCACTCAGAGCTCCTGCAGCTATAGCTCCTGGCATGCCAGGATACTGAAAGCTGCCCCACTCGCAAGGTCTCTCTCTTCAGCATGAAGACATTCCCCTGCTGTCGAGGTCTCAACCCCATGGCTGGTAGCTAGGCTGATCAACATGTGGTCATTTGCAAAGCCGTATATGTGATTTTGTGCAATGCAACTTATACATTCTACGAGCGTACATCGTTTCGCATCCAGGTCAGGAAGAAGGCGAGAGGGTACCTTCATGCCAGGGTACCCCCGCCGGAGAGTCTCCGTCATTGTGATAAGCTACCAGTCAACGGCAGATGGTGGCTACTTGTCTGGGACTGCAGAAACTCTAAGCAAAAGCAGGGACCATCCACTTGTGTGTCACCCCCGCAGGACCAGCACCCAGCACCAATCACCAGAGAGGGGAGGTCCACCGCTAGCCTTCTGATAGTGGGCGAATACTAAAGTTTGATGTAATCACGCGTAGCAGGTGCCTTGCATGTTCTTTGGATGCGATAGCAAATTTCCCTAGCCAGACCGAAGGGTCCCCCCTATCACATTCCCCATGGGCGGGCCCCCCGCTGCCCAGCCATCAGTCACTGTTGCGGCGGCTTTCTTGCCTTTGCAGACTTCAAGCACCTGCTGCATCTCGGGGAGCCTACGTTGAGGGCAGAAGTGTTAGCCGATTGCCCAGCATGGTGCGCATCAGCGTACTGGGCGACGCCCTCAAGACCATGTACAATGCAGAGAAGAGGGGCAAGCGTCAAGTCCTGATTCGCCCTTCCAGCAGAGTCGTCATCAAGTTCTTGCAAGTGATGATGAAGAAGGGTGCGTCCTTGCTCTGGATGTCGGACTCACATCTTGCAGCCTGCCAGCTCCCTGAGCAGCATCTCAGATGGCTGTCACCAGCAGCATGAGTCCCGCTCATGCACTGCATTGCCTATTCCATGTGCATCTGGACTTTTTCAACATCTAGAAAGCTCTCCACGATAACCTCCGTGCACCTAACACTGGCCACCAGCGGTGCTGGACCTTCACAAAGCCCATATGCACTGCAGGATACATAGGCGAGTTCGAGTATGTGGACGACCACAGAGCAGGAAAGATTGTTGTGGAGCTGAACGGAAGGTGGGCTGCTTCCTGCCTATCAGAATCCCATCATTTGCCGTCATGTGGATTCATGTAGCGCGCCTGCCACCACTCTAGCACTCAGGAGCCTTACAGCTGGTACATGTGTGCAGGTTGAACAAGTGCGGTGTCATCTCACCTCGCTACGACGTAAAGCACGGAGACATTGAAGCATGGGTGGCCAGGTTGCTGCCTTCACGTCTGGTGAGCGCCTCCTCTCATGACCAGCATCCAGCTTGCCTGTTCCCCTAGAGGCAAAAGTCCTTGTAGAGATGGAGAGAGCAGAAGATAGAGAGGGACAGCAAATTCAGACAGGATGCATACCATAACCTGATAGCTGCATCTAGCTGGCAATCTGTGGGGCTGCTAGGTGGATCTGCGGAGTGCCTCCTCAGGAGGGCAAGATGCAGAGCGCAACTAGTGCAGTTAGTCCAGGACGGCTCTGGAATGCAATGCATTGGCCTCTGCAACTGTGTAGGAGAGGGCAAAACTCAGGAGTCCAGACCTGTATGAGGTATTTCTGCAATGCCAAGGCATGGGCTGATTTGCTGAGTGTGAGTGCAGTTTGGCATCATTGTCCTGACCACATCAGCAGGCATCATGACACACGAGGAGGCCAGGCATAGGAAGCTTGGAGGCAAGGTGAGAAGCTCCTCCTCTCCCTTCTATGTTGTAAAGCTGTGAAGGCAGATGCCTCAGTTTGAGCAACCCTTGGCATACCCAGGCTGCTGAGATCTGAAGCATCACAGAATGTATAGGAAAGAAGTAGGCAGCATGCTGCTGGCACGGCAGCCTCTGCAGCATGCGCTGTAGGCCCAAGTGACGGAGGCTGTGCGTAATGTATCACTACCTGCAGCCCTCTGTGGGCTGCCTGTGTCCTGAGCCCTTGCGGCTTCATGACAGCTCAACGAGCCTTCGCTCAATGCACTGCAATCAGAGAGTGAATCTCTCAGAGCCTCAGCACTGTTCACTTGAGGGCTGAAGGGTGCCAGATGTACCAGGAGCTTTTGTCTTATTGCCTTTCAATGTGCAGGTGCTGGGCTTTTTCTACTGAGCGGCAAGGCAGCATCCAAAGCATGCACTGCGCAGAGCAGCACAAAGCATTTTGGACAAGGAGTAGAGCCACACTGCTCGAGTAGCGGGGTCCAGCCCTTGACGACAGCTGTGAGGGAGCGCAGCCAAAGGTTGAAGTGTCTCTGTGAGCAGATGCCATGCCTTGAATGAGAACGTGGTTGTCACCACAGCAGCGTGGCGGTAATGAAGAGCCAAGGAAGTGCCTTGCACCGCCCAGGGGCTTGGCTGTGCAGCAGCTTCAGCTTGATCGGCCTCAGCTTTGCATCCTGTAAGGAGCATGTGAATATGCCAAAGAAAGCTATCACACATATAAGGTATCAGCTGAGATGATGCCGTGCTGCAGTTCATGTGTGGCCAGCAATGTGTGATGCGCGCCCCCGCCGCCCTGCAGGCTGACTACTCATAATTTCTTTTTATTGTACACTCTATCGCTGATTACTGGCTTGCAAAGCACTAACACAGTGCAGAATATGGCTAGTCACGCCCCTCTATACTATTGAGGCAATCTGCATCCCTCACTGGTGTTATGGGTCTTGGATGGGAACCACATATGTATGATTTCCACTTGCGCCCTTTTAAACCACTGAGTGCACTCCACACGCTGATCAGACATCAGTCCCGTGAGGATGCGCTCATCCCTTTCATCTCAAACTATATGATCTCACACCACACTATTCCAACCATACCAAATACTACATCTTTTCCAGCCACCTAGGGCTGAGAGGAGTTGGGGTGGCAACCTTGGGCATTATGGGCAGCTTCCTTGCCCGCCCGGCTGGGCAAGAGTCATACAGCCTGTAACCTATACAGGGGCTCTTCCAAAAGTGTCTTCTGGCATCGTGAGGGAAGATGTCTGCTGGAGAAGGGCTTGATGCACCAAGCTTAGTGTCCCTGACTGAGGACCTCTTAGTTGAAATCGGCTCTTGGCTCGATGATTGGGATGTATGCTGTATGGAGCTCGCCAGCAAGAGAGTTAGTGATGCCATGTCGAGACTCAACCGCACCTGGCCACGCGAGAGGCGGCTCGACCTGACGAAATCCTCCAAAATTGTGCTGCGTAGTCCGGAGGCTGCCAGGTTGACTCTCAAACTACAAGCTTTTCTGGTAGCTTCAAGGGGTTGAGGGCCTGAGCCAAGTCTACGCTGTTGTACAAGTGGGTCCTAGGATCAATCACGCCACATGCCTCACAGGTGGTTCCAGAAGAGAGTTCAGAGATACAGCTACATAATCTGCGACACCCATGAGGCGGCCATGCTGTCACCACAAACACACCGTGCTAGACGCGGCTTTGACAAGTGGCTTCAAAGCTGCACAATGCCGCCCTTGCTGCCTTCCCTGCTGGCAGGCTGTACCCCATTAGCAAAGCTCTCTCTTCATGTTCAGCGCAGTCAAGGCAAGCATTCGTGTCCACTGACTTGCAGTAAGTTGGCCTTGGCTTGGCCTGCGCCCACATCACTGTACGTTGCCTTCATTGCAAAGGATGAGAGGTTTCCTTCAACATGAAATTTCAGATCCAGTGTGACTCACAAGCTCGTGCTAGCAATGCAGAAATGAGCCTCACATGATGTCATCCTTGATGAAGCAACGCCATCTATGCAGGCAGAAAATTTCTAGCAATGGCGTCAGGGAAATCCTCCTTCTCAACAGACTTGAGGCACCACTTGACAGAGTTGAGCTTATGGCTGCGTGGTAAGAAGGTCAAAGTGCAATACCTGGAGACTGTGGGCATGCTAACAGGCCTGCAGAAGCTAGACCTTGGTCTTGCTAGTCCGAACTATGATATGGCAGGGCAGACGCTTGTTTTGATACTTCCACACTTGGTTTCTCTGACCATGTATGGATTCGAGCAAGGTGGGATTGCATTGTCATGCCCCAAGCTGACGGAGGCGCATTTTGAAGTAACGAAGTCTTTGCATCTAGAGGTGGAGTATCCTTCCCTGGACAGCTTGACCCTGAATGCTTGCAAAGGTATCAGATTGGCGCTGCATTCCCATAAAGATCAGCTTCAGAATCTTGGATATTTACGCGTCGTAGATTCCACCGAGATAGGCAAGCATCTCATAGAGGATGTCAGCCAGATGAGACAGCTGTGGTATCTTGAGTATTTAGACTTCCCTGCAACATGCATGCCCGCAAGCTTTCCGCAAAGTCTTCAGCATCTGGAGCTTATGCCTCTCACTTGGGCCTTTGATCTCCCTGGAGGAATAAAGGAACTCCGTGGACTGACCGCTTTTTGCTTCTACCCTTGGTCCGGCTATTGGGAGCTTTTGCGGCCGTTATGTGAGCTTCTTCCCATCAACTGCTTAAAGAAAGTGGACTTGGGTTCAGGGTGTCGCAGTTCCAGGAAGGACTTAGAGGCAATGGGTCTTTGGAGCAAAGCTGTTAGTCAAGGAACATAAAGGAGGAGATCGCTTAGGGACAGTCACAGAGGCAGTGGAGTCTGAAGTGCATTTGAGAGTGCTGCACATATCATATGTATCATATGGCACTTCCTCATTGTGAGGTAGTACGCCTGACCACGTTGGGCAACAGACAGATCCGTCCATCTCCTCAATGAGCGGCAGCATCTGTCGTTGACTCTGATAGGCTAGCAGTGGCAATCAAGCTCTGCATGCTTCGTGCAGCGCATACATTGTAGACCCTGCTGCCCAAAGTTATTCTGAAACATCGCTATAAAGATGTAACATGATGTGATATGATCTGATGTAGGGATGGCCCAGCTAGTGAGTATTGTTGGAAGTGTGCTGGTTTCGTAAATGAAGAAACAAGCTCAAACCGTTACAGCAGCACCAATGTATGTGACCATCATCTTGGGGCATGTCTACGTTTTATACGAATATAACTGCCTTTCATATATGCTGCTGGTCGCGGCTTCTTGCAGACAACCTCGCTTGTTGCAGACTCTCGATCAGATCAGAGCACGTTGCATCCTTTCACACCCAGTTGATTGCTGCTTGACCTTGAAGACAGGTTCTTCGCACGCAATGCAGCCAGAGCGGTAAGGTCGGGCAGAGTGGGCAGCTTCCATGCCCGCCAGGCCAGGCGAAGCCCACCGAAGTCATACAGCCTGTATTTCTAACTTCCAAAAATGTGTGTTGCTATCTTGAGCTAGGATGTCTGCTGAAGAAGGACTTGAGGCACCGAGCTTACTGTGCCTAACCGAGGACGTGTTAATAAACATCGGCTCCTGGCTCGATGATTGGGATGTGTGCTGTTTGGAGGTCGCCAGCAAAAGAGTTTCTGATGCCATGTCGAGACCCAACCGCGTCTGGCCACGCGAGAGGCGGCTCGACCTGAGTGTATCCTCCAAGATAGTGCTGCGTAGTCCGGAGACTATCAGGTCACATCTCAGCTATTGAGCTCGTCTGATACACTGTAATGATACCAGGGGCACGGCCTGACTCAGCTCGGAGCTGGTGATAGTCTATGCTGCAAGATATCCCAAGGTCAGATGTATCACATGCCCTGCAGGTGGTTCAGGAAAAGGATGAGAAGATACACCCACATTGTTTGCGACACCCATGAGGTGGCCGTGCTGGCAGCAAAGACCTACCCTGCTAGACGCGGCTATGACAAGTGGATCCCGAGCTGCACAATGCTGCCCTTGCTGCCTTCCCTGCTGGCAGGATGTGCCCTAACAGCACAGCTCTTTCTGCATGTTCAGTGCGGTCAAGGCAAGCCATTTGCGTCCACCACCTTCGGAAATTATTTCCAACCGCAGGAGGGTGGACCCCGCACCCACATAAGCGTGCCTTGCGATTTTTGTGTGTTCAACACAGCAGCATGATTCACAAGTATTTTCCATTATGCAACAGCCAGCTCAAATCATCAAGCTTGACGAGGCCATGCAATATGCAGGCAAGAGGTTCCTCACAATGGTATCTGGTAGCAATGCCACCGACTCTGAGCTCTCTTCGTTCCCGGCAGATCTTAGGCAGCACTTGACAGAGCTAAACTTGACGCTGGAACCGTTCCAGCCTGGGCCCCGTCAGCAGACTTTGCACTCTCTGTGCAGCCTAATCAAGGCAAGCCAGCCTTGCCCATCAATGCACATGATGAGCACCAAAGAGACTGTGGCAAAAATGGTAGCTTCAAACTGCGCTCCAGATGTTGTCATGGCATGTCAGATACGTCAGATGAGGCGTCCTTGTCACAGTGTTCTAGTCTAGCGGTTTCCCCATCCTCATGACTACAATACACAGATTAATCTAGAACTTGGCCTTATCAAAGCATTCTGGCCTGCAGGCAAAAGGTTCCTCGCAATGGCCTCAGGTAGCGCTGACACGCATGCTTGCCCGGTGCTCTCCTCCTTCTCGGCAAATCTGAGGCAGCACTTGACAGAGCTCACCCTGAACTTGGGCTATGCGCGGCACCCGAAAGAGGACCACCTGGGACTCATCGGAAATCTTAGCGTGCTCAGCATGCTCACAGCCTTGCAAAAGTTAGAGGTTGGCGATATGGACGTATGTACCTTGTTTCGCCCCCTAGGCCACAATTTGTTTAAGCAGAGGCTTGCCCTAGAGCTACCAAACCTGGTCTCTTTGCACATTTCAGCATTGAGCCATGGTGTTCTTCTACTGTCATGCCCCAAGCTGGCAAAGTTGAAATGCGTAGCGATGGAGTCTGTGCGCTTAGAGGTGAAGGAAGCTGCCCTTGATAATCTGGTGATCCAGCGCTGCCATGATGTCCAAGTGAGGTGTTCATCGCCTGAAGACCAGCTTCAGAACCTTGTGTCCTTACATGTCTCACAAAGCCGTGAGACGGAGAGGCCGCTCATTGAGGATCTGAGCCACATGAGACGTCTGCAAACGCTCGTTTATACAGCCTTTCCCGTAGAGAGCATGCCAACGAGCTTCCCGTTGGGTCTCGAGTCTCTTTCGCTTTGTCCGAATGAATGGTTTGGCGAGATTCCTGAAGGCGTGGAGAAACTCCATAGTTTGAAATTCTTCCATCTTAATCCCATAATGGGTTATAGATTCGAGAATTATCCATATTGGAACACGCCTGAGCTGGAGCTTGAGCTCCTTTCCCTAGAAAGCCTGGAGGAACTACGTCTTGGTGAGCTCCAATTTGAACGCAGCGACGATGGATCCTCCTGGCGAAACTATTGAGAGTGGATCTTTCTAGGCCGGTGTCCGCACAGCAATGGTGCACCAAAGATAAAGACAATGAGGTGGAGGAGTCTGCATATGGGAGATGTTTTAGACGCTGTAGAGAGTCATGCAATTGCAGGTACCCAAGGGGGCCTCCATATTGTGACAGTGTAGGCAACACATACTATGTAGTACAGCTCTTCCATAAGCTTATGACTGGCACAGCTGCGCCTACTGGTGCTCGTGTGAAGCGAGAACTTAGTCAGTCAGCTGGTGGTGCAAATCATCTGATAGCTTGATGACATAACTGTGAGCACCACGGTGTGAACAGCAACCTGACCTCAGGCTATGATGGTGTGCTAGGTTGTGGAGCTGTCTAAGGCCCCGGTCTTGCTGCATTTGCTGCAAAGTGATGCACAATGCCAGTCACCGTATCTCAGAGAACTGCCTAGTAGGCGAAAGCAAGAGCGTAACTCGGCACCAACTTGGAACCTGTAGCTGATCGCAGCCCATCTTGAATCCTGATGCCTATTCTCCCGCTTGCTGTCACCAGTCCTAGATCTGGCCAGAGCATATTGCAAATATTCTCCACTCAAATGATTGGTGCTCGACCTTCAAGGATGGGCTCCTTTCAGTCCAGGCAATGCAACCTCAGACTCAGATCGGTAAGGTCGGGCAGAATGGGCAGCTTCCTCGCCCGGCAGGCTCTGGGAGTCATACAGCCTAAGCTAAGCAGCGGCTGTTTCAGAAGTGTACGTCGGCGTCATGAGCTTGTCGTCCGAACTCCGTCTTGAAGAGGGGCTCGATGCACCGAACTTACTTTCTTTGCCTGAGGACCTGATCATTGACATCGCTTCCTGGCTCGATCAACGAAGTTTGTGCTCTATGGAGCTAGCCAGCAAAAGAATATATGATGTCTTGTTGAAACCTTGGGGCCTTAGCAGATGCGACTCGACCTGAGTGGTTCAATTAATTTATGGCCGCCCAGTCCAGCGACGATGAGGTTGCCTGTCAGCCCACAAGCTCTATATGGTGCAATGCATCAAAAAAAGAACTTGAGGCTCCAAATTCTCTGTTATAGAACACATCTAGGGTCAAATACGCCACATGTGCTACAGGTGGTTCCAGAAGAGGATTGCTAGGTACAGCGAAATCTTCTGCAATGTTAGTGAGGTGACCATGCTAGCCCCTCACAGATACTGTGCTAGACGCGGCTTGGACAAGGGGACTGCCAGCTGCATGGTGTTGTGCCCTTTGCTGCCTTCCTTGTTGGCTACCTGCCCCCCTTCAATACCGGTCCACCTGTCTATTCATCCCACTCAAGGCAAGTCAGCTGAGCTTAGCAACTTGCAATGTTTCACTGCAACATAGACCTTGCTCTTTGTTTACTCAAGTGTGCATTGATTTCTCTACCATATGTGTCCTATGCACGGAATGAGAGGGATTTGACAAAAATGGCGCAAGAATCAGAGCTCGTGGCACCATTGTAGCAGGAGTGACCTGAGCCTATGGTCCTATGATATGCAGGTGAAAGATTTCTTGCAGTAGCCTCAGGTAGCATCGCAAACCCCCATTTCGGCGTCTTTCCAGCAAAGCTGAAGCAGCATCTGACAGAGTTGACCCTTACGTTGGATCTTGCACAAACGGTCAAAGCGCAACACCTCAATGCTCTTGGCATGCTTACTGCCTTGCAAAAGCTGGAGGTCAATGAGGACTGCCGGTGGTCCAAAGACTACTATAAGCTAGGGACGGTGCTTACCTTGAAACTCCCGAATTTGGTGTCCTTGCGTTTGTATGCTCTATGTCAAGGGGTTGTTGTAGTGTCATGCCCTAAGCTGGCTTGGATACGGGTTGGAAGTACGGAGAGTTTGCATATAAAGGTGGAGGATGCTGCCCTACAGAGTCTGTGTCTCAGCGGTTGCAAGAAGATTCAACTTGCACTTCAAGACCAGCTTCGAAGTCTTGAGGGATTATATGTCTAACTTTGCAACGAGGTAGGAAGGCACCTCATTCAAGATCTTCCTCTGATGGGACGACTGGAAGAAGCGATGTATGAGGGCTTCCCAGCAAATTGCATGCCAACAAGCTTTCCACGGAGTCTTCACCATATTGAGCTTGGTCCGGAGACTTGGTCAGGGGATCTTCCTATAGGACTTAAGGAACTTTCAGAGCTGAGAAGCTTCTTTTTTTGCCGCATGCGCGTAAGAGACTCCTGGAAAAACACACAACAATTGGCAGAGATCTTTCACGTGGATACGCTCCGCAAGCTGGAGGACATGGAGCTAGGCCCTGCTTGCTACTATCAAAACGCCTATTCTTGTGGCGAATTCGGACACTTTACAGCTTTGGAACAGGAATACTGAACTCTAAGTCATACGGGTAGTGTGGCATTGTCCGGGCCAGCAATTGCAGATGCTGATGGCAATGAAGCGTAATGTCTCAACGCATTGGTATACGCAGTTGCAGACCATGTAACACTTGTAGTACTAGCTGCCACATGGCATTGCTCAATGCAAGACGATATTGATATATATAGGGAACACTCCACATGCAGCAATACCCTGTTGTCACAGATTGGTTCATACTGCACTCCCTGCCAAAGGGCCTGGCTAGTTGCCTAGCGTAAGCGCAGCACCGTCGTACATGGTCATAACCTGGGGATTGTTCATTGTTCACCTTGCCTAGGCAACATCAACTCAAAAGCAAAGAATACCCCGCAACTTGCAACACTTGTGTTAGCTTTGTCACCACAACATACACACCTGCCATGACACTGAACTCTGCAATCTGCATGTCATGTATTGCCGCAGGCTCATGAATCCTGATACACTTCTGACAAGGGCCGCGCCAAGCCTATACTTCTACAAGCTCTGAAAGTGTGTACATGCAGACTCTGCATTGCAGAGTGTCCCCTATTCTCCAAATGTGCCTACTCTGCATGTGCACGCTGACAGGAGAGCGCTTGGCTGTGTAACAAGAGTCTCAACGACACTGCCTGTCTATGCTCTGAACATGAACATAACTATGAAAAGATTTCACATGCCCCTCATCTGTTGCAGCATGGCCCACCTGCTGCTCAAATCTGGACGCTCTGATAGGAGTGCGCCAGCATTGGGTAGCTATGCTTGCGGCAACTCAGATCTTCAAGTTGCATCTACTACGACCATGCAGATCTGACCTGCAGCTCAGGCTTTTGAGTTCATTTTTTGGTTTAAGCATGCACTGATGAATTTGGCAACACCATCGGATCAACTTGCAATCTGCCCACCTGAACTGTGCGTCAGCAATGTCTGCTGACTATGCACAGTGCCACTCACGGGCCGCAACACAACATACTCATCCTTGGCCCATCACTTGAGGACCTCAGAGGAGGGGTCCCCTGGCTACTGCAGCTTCTGGCCCAATTTGCTGTCAAAAGGTGGCGCCACATCTGTGGGCAGCCCAGATGGACGTACGACTGCTCAAAGCAAAAGAGGGTGCTTGACAAGCCTGCTGCAGCCCACAAGCTGCCATGCCTTCAGTCACTGCGCATCTCTGCTCTGCCCAGACCCTTGATGGCCGCCATGGGTACCATCCTCAGGTGCAGGAGCCCTCCTGCTACTACGTAGATCACCACTACATGCTGCCCATTTGTGGGTGTCACAGCTTCTGTGAACCATTTCTGATCATTGCCCAGAGGCAGCAGTGATGCATGTACATGACGCCTTCGTCGTGGTTCATGACACTGCTATCGCAATCATTGGCCCTGCACAACGCCGTTGACAGGCGCCACCGCGTCCGGAAGCGGTTTCCGGTCGTTGCCGAGCGGCAACGGCCGGTGCGTGTACTCGACGCCCTCGTCGTGGTTGACGATGTTGCCCGAGCCGCGGGCAACCCACTTGGACGTGAGCAGGCCCTCCACGCCCACAGGGCCTCGCGCATGGATGCGGCCAGTGCTGATGCCCACCTATGCGCAGCAATGCACTTTTCAGCACTGGCTGTAGTTCCCCAATGCAGTCTACGGGGTAACTTTGTCAGGCACCCGTGTATGGAGAAGTACGGGTGGGATGGGTCATATCATATATGGGCATAATTCTGAAGCCCATTGCAAGAGTGTGTGACAACAAGAATGCAGACAATGGCTTGGCAGGAGTGCTAGGTGGAGTTGGCAAAACGCACAAGGAAGCATATATCTGGGCCTGACATGCTTCCCTGCAGAGATAGAAATGGGAACTGGCTGCACGCATGCAACTGCATCAATCTTCTCAAGAGAAAAGACAGGAAAGAGCTGCAGGGCGCACCTCAGCACCCAGGCCAAAGCGGAAGCCGTCAGCAAAGCGGGTGGACATGTTGTGGAACACGCAGGCGCTGTCCACCTTGCGCAGGAAGTCCTCTGCTGTGTCCTTGTTCTCTGCACATTGCCACACCGTCAGTCAGTGCTTCGCACTCATGTTGGGCCTCTTTGGGCAGAGAGGAGCACAACTTGCTTGTATTCACAAAGAGTCTGCAAGCAAAGCAATACAATAGGGCTAAGTAACATGAGCGCTGAAAAGCAGACCGCCACAGCACTGCCGATCACAACAACACAGCAAGCATGACAGCTGCATGATGTGACTACAGCCTCGTCCAAAGCAAGGCATGCTTGTTCTGGTCCATCATCTAGGAAGGAACGTTGCCCAACAATCCAAACAACAGCCACAGCTCTGGAAGGTCCCACGAGCTTAGCAAGTCAAGAGATGCGCACCTGTGATGATGGCCTCTGTGTGCCCGGAGCCGAAGGAGTGGATGTGGTCCACAGCCTCGTCCAGACTTCTCACGATCTCCAGCGTCAGCGTGCGGTTGCCGTACTCATGCTTGGGGGAGGGCGCCTGCTTCAGATTCCCAATCTCCTTCACAGCTTCCTGGCCGCCCAGCACTGTGATGCCCGCCTGGTCCAGTTGCTTCTGCAACAACAGAGTCTGCCTTAGCCCTCATATCTGAGACTTGACTGTAAGCATGCTTGGGGGAGGGCGCCTGCTTTGGGTTCCCAATCTCTTCTACAGCTTCCTGGCAGCCCAGCACTGTGATGCCTGCCTGGTCCAGTTCTTTCTGCATGAGCCATGTAATTCTCAGCACTCATGTATGAGACAGGACTCGAGCCGTGCCAATCTGACCAGTGATTTGTGCACAGATGACAGTGCTCTCATCTGCAGATCGATTACCAGATTGACAGTAGCAGACCAAGCTGGCATGCACGACACCCTGCCTTAGCCAGGCTGGTGACAGACCTCTGAGTAAGCACAGGTCATGGAAACCAGCAGGAGGCCACACCTGGATCTTGTAGACCTGGCCGAGCAGGCTCTTGTGCACCAGGACCTTCTCCACAGCGTTGCAGGCTGCAGGGTAGTCTGTTTTGGCGTCCACCACGATCTTGCATGCCAGGTCCAGGTCAGCGTCCTGGTCGATGTAGATGTGGCAGATGCCGTCCGCGTGGCCCATGACGGGGATCTTGGTGTTCTGCTTGATGTGCGTCACCAGGGCATTGCTGCCGCGGGGGATCACCTGCACATGAGACGTATGTGAGGTAGCATCCAATTGCAGACCACATGTTTCAGGGGGCCTGAGGTCTTGACAGGCCCAGCTCACCATCAACACCAATGAATGAGAATGATGATTAGCATTCATGGGCATCGCTGGTGAGCCAGACCTGGCTCCCTTGGATGAATGTGAGCTATCAGCATTCATCAAGGAGAGAATCAGAGCACATGTATATGCTCTGTTGCAAGGCACAGCAACTGATCCAATAACAGGGCTCTTCTGTTATGAGTGCCGTCACAAGAAGAACATCCAGACAAGTGTTCAGACGGTGCTAGCTGGCCTGTAATGCCTGTGCTAAAATGAGGAGCAAGGCAGAGTATGAAATCAGTTCCCGGTATTCAGTGGCAGATTGGAGTCGTATCACATGAGACTTTGTTATGGGGACCTGAGGCGCTTACCAGGTCGATGACATCGTCCAGCTTGAGGAGGTCCCGGATCTCGTCGCGGCTGTTGACGAGGCCGATCAGCCCTGAGCCCACCTCGGGCGCAACCGTGTCGATGGCGTTGCTGATAATGTGGTGCAGCAGCTCGTTGGAATGCCGGGCCTCACTGCCTCCCTGAACCATGCATCAGGAGACTCAGCAGAAGTCTCACTAAAAGTCCACACATCTCCTGTCACCCCCAACCCAAGTCTGAGTGGCACCATTGCGTCTAGAGTCTCAAAGACCTCGTTCGGGAAGTCTCTATCACACAGGAAGACCCCGCCGCAGGCTGGTACAGACCTTGAAACACTGTCTTCTGCCTTTACATGACGGTCTACAAAAATGCAAGTGAATGTGCGTTCTAACCCCACAGTATCAGGTCCACACAAGCAGGAAGGCAGGCAGGCTGACCTTGAGCATGAGGCCGTTCCCGGAGCGGATGGCGAGGGAGGCGATCTGCGGCAGCGCATCCGGGCGCGCCTCGAAGATGATCAGCAGCACTCCGATGGGCGACGTCATCTTCTCCAGCACCAGCCCCTCTGTGATCTCCATCCGGCTTTGCAGCTGCACACACGCATCCTTTCTCAGCACATGCTACACAAGGAGCAGCCGAGGCTCAACAGTCAGCAGCATGGCATCCATACCTTTACCAAGGAAAGTGCTACATGTCACTTACATTAGGTCGCTGGCATAGTGCTAGCTGCATACTTCATACTGCTAGTAATTGAGCACTGGGCGAAATGAACACATTCCCTCGTGCGCTTGCTTAACAGTTCACACACAGCTCCCATCCCTCACTTGACACCATTTGATGCTGACCCTGCTAAGAAGATGCCTGCAAGAGAAGAGATGAGCAGCCACACCCTGCGGAGGGGCTCTTCCTGGTCGGCAATGGCCTGGATGCCCTTCACGAGCGTCCGGATCTTCTCAGGCTTCAGCTTGAGGCGCTGCAGCAGCGTGGGGTCCAGCTTCTTGCGCTCCGCCGAGGCCACGTCGCGCATGTTCCGCTCCATGATCAGCTGCTCATTGGCCGCCAGGTCGCTCGCTATCCTCCGCAGGATCTTGACCCGTGTCTGTGGCACACATGACACAACTCGGCATCTCCATGGTTTGGGTGTGCACTTTTATCTTTGGTGGTATATACGTCTGAGCGCTGGAATACAGCGACCCGAACATCTGCTAGCTGCCGACATCTCCTTGACAGAGTGCTTGTGCACACATGGACAAGCTCTGCAAGAAATTTTCGACTCTTGGAAGATATGCGGGTTGGATGCCCAAGTCAAGCGTTGTATGGAGTATGACAGCATGTGCGTCATGCTCACCTCTGTGGGGCATGCAGCCAGTTTCCTGGAGGCTGTTCTGGCAGCCAGGGCCAGATCTCTGACGGTCTCGAGGGCGTCGCCGTCCTCGGAGGCCGCAGTTGATGTACATTTCGAGGCACTCTCCTCTGCTTCTACCACGTCCCTGTCAAACAGGGTCCCCTCCTGCATCCCCTCCATCACCTGCACATGCCCATCTCATGTTAAGAACCATCTGCTTTTGGATTGTCGCACAGCTGCAGATGACAGTGCGCCTGATCTGTCAGTACCCCATTCCTAGCTGGACGTGACAGCTGCAGTCAACTGGGCCCATGTGCAGGACCTCTCAAGTAATGGGCGCTGGTCATGATAATGATGCCTGCAGAGGGAGAAGGCTATGCCCAAGCAGCTGGCGCACTGTATGTACGGCTTCAGCAAGATTTTCACCCTTAGGATCCTTAAAACTCTGCGCCTTTAGAGAGGAGACCTCTGACTTCAGTGAGGCCTTACCCGCAGCAGCACGCTGGGCTGCTTGCCGTTGGCAATGACTGTGGTCACGCCTGCTTGGGCTGCATCCCAGGCCGAGGCCACCTTTGCTTCCATGCCGCCGCGGCCCACGTTGCTGCCGCTGGAGAAGCGGAAGTTCTCCAGAATCTTGGGCATGAATGTGTGTATCACCCTGCAATCGTGCAAAGCAAGTCAATTAAACCGCATGGATGACGTGCTCTGCTTGAATTCTCGACTGACTTGCTGACTCGGTCATCTCATGGCTGCTTGCGACATGAAGCCGATGAAGGCTTGGTGGCTCATGTGGCATGATTGTCAGTGTGTACTTTCGTTTTCAGGGGTCTGGGCATCACCGACGGTGATAGGCAGCACGCTAACATAGCTGACTCTGGGCAAGAACAAGGTGCATGCACAGCATGTGAATCAGGCAGGCTGGCTCACTTGGAATTTCTGTCCTTGGGGGGACCGTCCATGAGGCCGTCCACATTTGTGAGCAGCACCAGCAGGTCTGCATTGAGCTCTTTGGCCAGCTCCTTTGCCAGGCTGTCATTGTCCTGGAATCCGCTCAACTTGTCCTGCAAACGAACAGATCTGACTAAGCTCCTAGGCGCTCCTAGAGCCCTCAAGCATGCAGTCACATCAGCTGCTCAGCCCCAGCGTCACGAGCTGCATCATGAACTGGATGAGGTTTAATCTGCGTGCTAATCCTCTCTGATGTGATGCCCATCACTGGATTCTGACATATTAGCTGAAAAATGACATGATGTGGTCATGGAAGCTCGCATGTGCAGGAGCGCATGCACATCCATGGTGAGACACATTGGAACTGCTCCAGGGCTTCAGCTGCTATCAATCAAGCATGGGAGTGACCTTGTCCAGGCTACGGTCAGAGATGGCGTCATTCTTGAAAAAGACGGGGATCATGCAAGAGACACTGAGCAACTCCTCTGTTGATTTCGCCGGTAGGGTAGGGTAGCGTGGTCATGCAGCTCTGCTTGTATCATGCAGACATGGCGGTCACCTTGTCAAGGCTGCGGTCCGAGATGGCGTCGTTCTCGTTGAAGACGGGGATGACGCGCGAGACGCTGAGGAGCTCCTCGGTGGTTTCCCGCAGGTTGACCTTGAAGTTCTCATCCCGGAAGTCGCGCGGCGTCACCAGCAGCTGCGAGGCTTGCAGGTCCATCATGGCGAACAGCGTGTCGTACAGCGCCATGAGCCCGCTCTGCCCGGCCGAGGCCGCTGCCCGATCTGCCCGCAAGCACAACACCCGTCAAGCTTCCGCAGGAGTGCGCTGTGCGCATGCATTGATGGTCAGGCCTGTCTGATGGATGCGCAATGGGCTTCCTTCTGTTCATGAAGAGCTTCCTGATACTCCTAAGAGCACTGAGCATCAATCTCCATCCCAAAGCTTGTCAGGCCACAGAAGGCAATTCAGGGACAATGAGGGGCTATGACAGATAAGGTTTATACGCATGCAGGATCACTGGCTTGCCTAGAGACGAGTGGAGGGCCCCTCTATCGCCTGCACCACATACTGTGCTCGGAAGAGCTGTAGGTATGCCCCCATTTACCTGGGAAGCTTGCTCACAGGCACATGTCTGGAGTGGGCTCAGGATGCCGTGAATGCCTGTGAAGGGTTGTGACATTGAGAGATGAAGTGATTTGGGACTGTGAGGGACAGCTGCAGAGCGCGAGAGAACGCACTGCAGATCGTGGTTGTGGGCGAGCCGGAGCTGATCTGCATCTTGAGGGGGCTGCTGTTGAGCACATGCTGGTGGAACAGCTTCTGCCGCCCCACAGTCACTGCTCCACTGGTCACCTGTGCACCGTCAGCTTTGTCTCAGAACTGTCAAGCTGAGAGACCTTGCACACTGGCTGCATCCCCACACAGTCATTGTACATTTCTAGGAAGCCTGCTAGATTGGTCACCGTGGCTCAAGGGAAAAGGTGCCCTGTCTGTATGCTCGCATCTGCGAGGATATCTGTCGTTGGCCTGCATGCGCTGCTGCCCGGCATCTGGCTGTCCAGTTGACATTTAGCTTGAGGAGCAGCAAAAACGCAGCCTAACAGATTCCATTGGAGCCATTCCCGTCAATCACATGCCCTCTTAAAGTTTAAGGGACAGGGTAATGATGCCTGACATCCCTGCTCACCAGGATGACTTGGAGATCTTTGGAGACGAGCGCTTCTATCTGCTCCACCAGAGCGCCCAGGCGCCCCACTGCCAGCCGCTTGTCCTGCCTCGTCACCACCGCTGTGCCCACCTGCATCACAAAGCCACTAGTCAAATGTTGCCTCAGCAAGCCTCGCTGAGACTACTGCAGTCATCGCGTGTACTCATATCATCTGTCAGACCTGCTGTGCCCGCCCAGACTGAATCCATATCATAAGGACTCATCTAGCCCTGATGGCCTGTATTTCTGCCCCTAGTGCTGCCCATGGCGCCGGCTTTGCTGTCTCTGCCAGCTGTGACAGGGCGCATGGTGGAGCAGAATTGTCGGTACTTGTACTGCTAGCTGGTATTGCCAAGCCTTCATGCAAGTGTGCTCACGGGGTGCTAAGTACAGGTGAACATAGGCTGACCTTGACCACGATTCTGCGGGAGTTCCTGACGCAGTAGCGGGTGGGGTGGGGGTCTCCGTACAGCCGCTCTGAGTCGTCCAGGAACTTTTCTGTCACAGCAAGATCACCTGTGCATGAATCCCATGCTCAGCAGCTGCTATGTCTTCAAGAATGCTCATATGAGGTCAGCACGTAGTGTGCCCTCAGGGAGGCTCTTTCGAGCAATGTGGCAGACTGCAATGGTGTGCAGCACATGTATGGGGCGATGTTCAGCACATGGGTACAGCCCAGTTGCAGGTGCAAGGAGTGAGAGACATACCAAGAGACTTCATGCTCATGGTGTGTGGCATTCCGTTGGGTGCCATTTGGGAGTTGCCTCGTCCAATGTGCCTCAACTACTACCCTGCAACAATCAAATCAATCAAGATGATGTGTCTCGAATGCAAGAGCGACAGGCCACCCTGTGACAAGGTGCAGCAGAACAATGACTACTAAACACCACAGTAGGTGCTGGAAGCACCCGGCGTTCTTAGCCGAGATTTCTGGCTGGGTCACCACTCATGCTATATTAGAGGCTTCCTATCATGGCTGCACAGACCGGTAGTCTAAGCTGGATATAAAATAAGTCGCCTTCAGATCTTGGATTCTTGTGCACATGTCCCAGGCCATGCACGCGCTCACAAGCGACTTGAGTGGGTCTTTTGTATCTTTGATACCGCTGCCATGGTTCCTCGTTCGCTAGAGTATCTTTGCTAGGACCAAAGAACATAGCTAGACCCAGAGCGCAAGACCAACCGATGAAACGTGATCACCTGATCGAGCGCTGCAAACGCCCATCAAGTAAATAACCGTTTTGCAGAACTCTCTAAGGGCGCAGAACACATAAAGGGCGCACCCGGTACGTTCCGCGCTTGGCAGTACTCACTGCTGCTTGGCGGCGAAGTTCCCACGCCAAGCTTCGTGCACTGGTGACGCTGATTCTGATGCGCCTTGTGAGGGCCTTTGCAGGGCCAAACGACAGATGTATATAACGCTGCCGATTATAGACCGCCCAGTGCTCGCAGATGCTTTCATCCAGAGAACCGGATCACGTGAGCAGCCAGGATCTGCCAGGAAGTTGGCAAGTTTCACCTAGTCAGCGTGGGGGGACCCTGTGCACTCGTTGACTGATTGAAGAATAGAGCCTTGCACTAACATGATGTGCAAGGTCCTTGCAGATCAGGGGAGATCTGGCCTCAGCCGCGCTGAGCGTGCATGGAAACTGCCGGCAGAGATGGCGCATCCTGCATAGGTTGTGTAATCTCTGCCTACCTCATGGCATGGGCATTACAGTGCAGCTCACATGGCCCATCTGATATCTGTATCATGTGCTGGAGCATCAATCTGCTGCAGGAGTTTGTAGCGGTTCAAGGCTTCACAGGCAGGGTTCACATCTTACATGCGCATGCATTGCAACGGCTTCTCTGCGCAGAGTGTCAATGCTTTACCAATGCTGTCATGGCTATCTGGCTGTGCTGAGACATGCCACTGACATCCAATTCAGGGGCCAGACGCTGTCGCCATGATGCTCAGTTCAATGGCAAGCCTTCCGCCTGCATCGTCTGCAAGAGTTCCTTGATCTTGCCGTGAAACTTCTGACCGTGCTTTCTATCCCAGTACACTGCATCTACTCCCGCTGCCTTTGCACGCTCCGCAAGACGCTTCCCAACCACCTTTGACGCCTGTATGGCAAACAACACGGTTCAGTCAAACCCCTGGTATTCTGCTCTTACTAGACCTGAGCAATGCCCATGCAGAGGACGCAAGCATCCAGAGCTGCTGCACTCCGTTTGATGGCTTGTAAGGCATGAGAGGGTCTACAGGAGCCAAGCTGTGATGCATGAAATGTGCATCATGGCCTCTTCAACAACATGACATGGCCTACTCAGTAAGACTTACCTCCTTGTCTGATGTTGACGGAAGCTCTGTTCGCAAGTCTTTCTCGATTGTTGAGGCCGCTGCTAGTATGTTGCCGTCAGAGCTCCTCAGGATCTGAGCGTATGAGTATCGATTCGAAAAGAATAGCTTTAGGATGTATGGCTTTGTCCTCTGCATACCGACGAGCGGGCGAACATGCTACTCATCTTGTCATCTAGGGAGCTTCTTCTGTCTGAAGATGACTCTGGTCACCCCTTTGAAGATTAAGAAATGGCGATCCAGCCGCCCAGATCAGGGCACCTAGCACCTTCTCGTCTCGCGCTGACGGCAAGCTGTAGGAAGCAGCGCTCTCAAGCTCCAATGCCTTTTTGCTGTGGTCACATCCGGTGTGTGCAAAGTAAGAGCTTCCGAAATGAAGGGCATGCCCTTGCGGGAGCTGTCTCCAATCTAGGCAACTTGATGACTAGCCATCGGTTCGCCCGCCACTACTGGCGCTCTCTGCATATTTCTGGAAATATGAACCCTTTTAGATAACAGTAGTGTTACAGTCTAGATACCAAGGATTGCTTTGCTCAATAGACACATTTGAACAGAAACCGGCGATGTTGCAGAGGCAGACTCACGTGATGAAGCGAGCTCTGCCATGGAGCCGCAGTACAGTCTTGGACGTGCTCATTTAAGATGGGTAAGGATGAAAGCAATATTTTGTACGAGAACCAGCGGTACTATGGGCCTATGGGATGGTGCGGACCTTACCAAGCAGCCAGTACAATGACACCTAAGCATGACATTGGTTTCCTGCTGAGCAATGCGGCTGCTGACCGTCGAAACATGCTTGAGCAACGACAATACTGTTACTCTGCAGGCAAGCACCAGCTCTGCTGGAGCGGTCGCAGTGGAGTACAGCTGATGGGAATCCAGTGACCATCGCCTTCACGCCAAAAAGCGAGTCCGATGATGGCTGGGAGATCATCGCCGACCATTCTACCGACTCCGAGGGCTGGACGTACGGGTCTGTATTCAAGTAAGTGCCTGAGCAGGAATCGCGTGCTGACTTTCCTGAAACGATTTTGCAAAAGTATTGCGGTGTGAGCTGCCCTTCCATGTGCACACAGATAGATGTATGACTTCTCTGCAGGCACCTAGACTACAGCAGGCCAGGGGGCCGGTCATCGCAGAGGGCCTCTGACTTTGTAAGGCGACGGGCATGGAGACACCATGGCGGCAACATTGACCTGCATGCCTCCTCCAATGGTGGTGCGCAGCGTGTTCTCACTTCATTGTGGCGTCTTTGAGATGGGTTCCTGTATCAGCAGAGCTGCACCCAGCCTACAAATCTGAGGCGGCTTCCGGGTTGTGAGAGTAGCTCACTGACATTACTGTCAAGGGGTCCTGTTCATCAAGATTCACATACCCAGAAGGATACCGCCAACAAGATCAGAGGCAGAAAATCGACATTTGAGGTTGGTCTTTGCTGTAAATGCTCTCATGCATGCTGCAGTGCTCAGTGCTGCTGCTGAAGCAGAGCAGCAGGGGGGCCCAGCCAGCGCTGCCGCAGCGGGCGCTCAAGCAGCACTCAGCAGCCTTGTCAGCCCTGTTTTCTCTATGCAAGGCGTCAGGTGATGATCCCTTCACACAAGGACCCTGTACCGTTAGCGCTCTGGATCCTCTTCAAAGTCTCCCTATGGGCGGGTTCTTGAGAACAAGGTTGCTGGCAGTAAGCCTATTGAAGGCCACACATGTGGACAGACCCATCCAAGGTCTCGCCCAGGGTGTCCAGGCTTTGAGAATGCAGCCAAAACAAGCTTTCAGGTCTCAGATGAACGGTCGACCAGAGCACATGAAATGGTGACAGAAACAACTTGCAGAGGGATGCCCAGCTACAGGTGCAGATTGACGTGAGAATACACCATCAATGGCCCCATGCAGAGCGCGCAAGCAGACACACATTGAGAGGCGTAAGGCGGCCATTGCAGCATCTGTGTGGGCAACAAAACCAGGAGGGCCAGATGCAGGCATATTGTGAAATGCTAGTATGAGGAAGTCCATGTTGCTGCGCAGGGCGCGCAAGCAGACGGAGTTTGAGAAGCGCAAGACAGCCTTCGCAGAAACTTTGTGGGCAACACAGCTTACAGACCAAGAAGCAGACACAGGTTGAAACTGGCACTGACCAGAGGTCTACATCGCTGCGCAGGGCGCGCAAGCAGACGGAGTTTGAGAAGCGCAAGGCGGCCTTCGCCAAGCTGCTGGGCCTGCTGCTGTCCATGATGAAGCGCCGCGCTCTGTACGACGTCCTCCCCCTGGACCCTACTGCCTGGCCCGTGCTGCTGGCCGCCCACCGGGAGGAGCTGCGCAGCACTATGGCGGAGCAGGCTGCTACGAACAAGGTTGATCTGAGCGCCATGAAAGCGCCTGGCGCCGAGGTGACCCCCTCACAGGCTCGGCATCCTGTACAGAAGGCCCCGCCATGAATCAGCTGCAAAGCCTGATTGCTCATCATTATCACGCCTCCCATCTGAGCCATCTGAAGGGAATCATGCTGACCATCAGTTTACACTTATAAGAGCAAAGTGCCGCTTATGCTCAATGTCCGTTTCTCATTCCTGAGTGAGGTCTTGGACAGCAGAAAGTCTGCTAGATCTTAGTCACAACAGTCCTTGCTAGGTGCCAACCCACATGACTTCAGGAAAGACTTAGCAGAGAGACTAGTATGCTTGCAGGACGAGGAGATGCACGACGCACAGTCGCTGCACATGAACCTGCTGCAGGCGCTGCTGTGTGCTGGGATGCACTCCCGCGCCGCCTATGGTTACGCCATGGCCGCCGGCCACCTGTCATCCCTTCTCAATTTTGCTCTTCTCCAAACGGTGCGCAACCCTCCACCACATTGTTGTCTGTCCTCTATTTCATCCTCTCAGTACAGGTATCTCATGAATATCAGAGGAGTCAGGACGTATTGGGTTGCATGGTGAAGGCATGTGCCATGTGAGGGTTTGCATGAGAATTTTATGCATGGCAGTGTGTCAAGCCTTGCAGTTTACCGAGCAATGTTAGCCCTACTTGCAGGTACACCAGTTTGACTTCTGCGCGGCGGGAGGTGCTTCAGGCGAAGCCAACAATGAGGCTGTCTTCAAACTGGCAGGCATCCGCCCTGGTGAGCCACAGAAGAGTACAGTGAGGAGGGGCCTTCAGTCTGCGTACCTTCTGCCATGTCTTGCACGTTGCCGCTGGGTCCTGTTGGCATGCAGTCCACTGCTTGTAGCAGAGTTCTCTTTTGGTGATACAGCAGGCACACATTGATGCACACAAGTAGAGCTAGGCTTGGCTACACTTTCGATGCTATGATCAGGATGTTATTGGGTGCAGGGCATCTCTTGATGGCAGAATGGAATAACAGCGTTGGACGGCCATGCCACTATGTAGCAGCCGACCTTGCCAATCACTGCATTGTAGTTGCTATCAGGTATGCCTCCCATGCTCTCTCCCTGAGAAGAATTAGTGACCTCATGAGTGCGCATGAGCGCCCTGGTTTCCCCTTGAGATGATATCTGGGGGATGTGTCTGACGTTGTGTCAGGCTACAGCGCGCTCTTGCAGGGGCAGCCTTGAGATTGGGGATATGTTGTCAGACGTGGCTGCTGCGCCAATGGAGATGACACTACTTGGCATTCAGGGCAAGGTGCTCCACTGCACATCCCACAAAGCCTGCACACATTGTGTGCCTTTCCTTTGCCCTCTCGCTCCTGCACTTCGCAGGTCCATGTGCCGATGACAGTATAAAGCCCATGCCCTTGCAAATTGTTTCACCTCCGGCTGCTTATCCTGTACATGGAAGGTGTATACCTAGTGAATACTTGTGCTGCTGTGCAGGTGCATGAGGGCATGATGCAGGCAGCTACATTCGTCCACACAAACGCCTATGAGGCGCTGCAGGCGGCGGCAGAGCGCTTTCCAGGATGGCCTGTCATGCTCACTGGGCACTCCATGGGAGGCATGTTTCCATACACGCTACAGTTCATTCCCACTGCAGGCTATTTCTTTCTCGATATTTACCCTGCAGCACCCTTGACTGAGGCTTACCCTTGACCGAGGCCACTCCCCTCTGCTCTATGCCATAACAAGGCTGATGCCTCTCTTGAGGCGACTGCACAAGAAGCAGAGCTTGAAACATCCAATCGTCTGCGGGGGCGGTGTTGCTGCGGGACGGTGGCGCTCCCGAGGGCCATGGCCCGGTGTGCTGCATCACGTTAGGATGCGCAGCTATTTTCAGCTTATGAGCAGGGTCTCTTAGCCTGTCATGCTGTCTTTGTGCAGGCGGTGTTGCCGCTATTCTGGCGGCGCTACTGCGGGACGGCGGCGCTCCCGAGGGCCTCGGCCCGGCGTCCTGCATCGCGTTCGGGTGCGCAGCTGTGTTCAGCATGGAGCTGGCTGAGGCTGTGAGCAGCTTCACCACCTCGGTCATCTATGGGTGAGCCCCCTCGAGGCACATCGGACTGCTCCTGCACTGCTGCACGTGTGTACTAGATCATGCACTTCCTCAGACGCCCTTGGCCATAGCCTTTGCAGTGAGCGCTCCACCTCACTTCCCTTTATAGCATCTATCTGAGTAGGATCCATTTGAGTGGCAAGAGTGCCTGAGGCTACTGCAACAAAGGGACTGTATCTCCTGATTCTGTGCAAAGGCATTGACCCTGATGGGATGGGTCCAAGGGGGGGCGATTTCAGGATTCCTGTCATGGATGTCAGGCACACTCAAGGCAAATCGCCGCTGCAGCGCAGTACAAAGCCTTGCAGCTGCTGAGAAATGTAGGTGCCTTGCTGCAGGGCGGACATCGTGCCCAGAGTGAGCGCTGCGAGCGTGGAGGCCGCCTTTATGGAGCTGGCTGCAGCCTCCCCTGTGCGCACAGCAGCAGCCAACTTTGGCCGCAAGGTCCACTCAACCCTGGAAGGCCTCAAGGTACCATTTGTTTCTTGCTGACTGTCCAGAGAGTTTGAGACCATTCCTATCCAAGTAGAGGAACCACCCTGCGAGAACTTTCATCTGGTGTGACAGAGGACCCCTTTTCTGATTGTCACGCTGCCCAACCTGCTGGCCCTCAGGATTGGAATGTTATCCTATGGCATGCCAAAATGGGTATGTGCAATGCAGGTTGACTGGAGGGTGTCTGTAAAACCGCCCAAGCTGGGCAGGGGCCTGGGCAGCATGCCTGGTCTGGGCTCGCTCCTGACAACAGACGACGACATGGACGCCTGCAGCGCCGCTGCGCAGGCCGCCCTGTCAGCTGCCAGGCTTGCAGGCTATAAACCATCCACTTCAGGCAAGCCTCTGCTAGAGATTGCGAAGGGCCTGCAAGGCCTGAGGGGCTAAGAAAGCTGCGCCATCATATCACTCTTGGTTTGAAGCCTTTCATATGGGAGCAGAATCTTGCATCACATGGTTTTGCTCTGAAATGAAGGGCTCATCAGCCTGATAGACTATGGCGGCGCAGTTCATGGCTGTGATAGCTCTCTGAGACTCGACATCCTGCAAAGCCAAGCTATGGGACAGTCTGGCGTGCCACTCAATGCTGAGTGTGATCTGCGCAGAGGTCAGGGAGGTGGAGATGCTTCCCGTGCCAGAGCGTGGCCGCGCAGCGCAGCAGCGCCAGGTGTACGAGCCCGATGCATCAACAACAATGGCCCCCGGCGGAATAGTGGATGCAGCCACCTTTGTAGCTGACCAGCATCCCAGGTTGGTGTCACTATTCCTCATGCTACTTTTGCTCCTAATTGTAGCCCTAATGTGTAGCACATAGTGTGTCTAGGAGTGTCCTGAAGCTAGCATCTCTCGCCCTTTCGTCCCGCCAGTGCTGAGGTCCATGTGGTCTTGACCTGCCCCCCGCAGTACTTGCTGAATATACAGAGCAGGGGCTGTGTTGCTTGTGAATTAACAACTTTGCAACAGGAATACCACATTTGAGGCCTTGAGGATACGGCCACCTTTCTGCTTCGTGCACTGCGCATGGTTCCTTTTAAAGTCAAGTCATATGAGAGTGTGTGCAACGCCTGCAGGGTGGAGGCAAATGGCCATGCAGAGCCATCACCACGGCTCAGCACCATGGGAGTGATGGACGACGTCACCAAATCGCCCTGTGAGGGAGCTGTCCACCGACTGCAGATGCTGCGGCAGGTAAGGACGCATTAGTACTGCTCACATGCCTGATAAATCACGTGCCACAACCAGGACGCAGTATCTTGCCAAGTCAGCTTGTTTGCACTGTGGGACCAATCACACTGTGCACTCACAAATGTGAGCGGCGTCTTGCATGCAATCCTGGACCTTTTGGTCCCAGAGTTTGACTGGGAGTGGGCCTGAACAAAATTCTCTTCTACAGGGTCTGAGGGAAGCCTGTTACTTGCAGGCGTCTGAGGCCAGGCTGGCGAGCCATGCGCTGGGTGGATCACCTGGTCCCAAAGGATACCCTGTCTGCCTAAGCGACACAGAGGACGATGACCAGCCTCACGAGGTCACTGATGCGGAAGCAGCAGATGCTCGTGCCGCAGAAGCAGCTGCAGCGCGCAAGTTTGGCGGGCCAGACCACCCCGAGCCTCTGTACATGCCAGGTGCCCTCATCACGCTCACAGGTTGCACAGGTCACTGATGATCTGTCCCTGGCTCACAGCACGCTGGGCACCTCCTCATGGGAACAGCAGGCAAAAGACGGCACAGAAAGTAGGTGTTCTGAAGCAAAAGCACGATCTAAGCGTTTCTATCAGGCTCTTCTTGACAGTGTTGGCATTGCTAAGAGCCCAATGTGCATGATGCAGGGCGGGTGCTGTGGATGATACCGCCTGAGGAGGCTACTGAGGACAACCTCAGCTCGACAGATGTCAGCCTGGCCGCAACGCCCATTCCCAGCCCTAGGACGTCTATAGAGGAGGTGCGCAGAAGCTCCCGCATGGCTTTGCAGCACCCACTCACGGCAAAGTGCAGCCGCACCCCGTGTATTCAAAATGCCCTGTGTATCTGGGATTCAGATGTGTCTTAGGCATAGCAGTCTGTATTCCTATGCATCCTAGTGGTCTATCACATTGTGCTATACCCTACTGAGCTCCGTGTGCTCACACAAGGCAACACAGATGCTGAGATTGAACACTGTGATATTATCTGAGTCTCCCTCTTGCAGGCTTTTTTGCAGCCAGTACGCAAGCAGGCACAGGCGAACAAGGAAGCCATTGCTGCTGCTGGGCATGCTGGGCGCCGGGCAGACCAGCTGGGCGCAGCGAACGACACAGCACAAAAGCATCAGACGTCACAGCAGCGGCAGGCCTCCCTCAACACAGACACGCGGCACAAGCTTGCCAACGCATCCTTATCAGCACAAGAAGACAGCTTAGATGAGCATTTAGATTTTACCAAAGATTCCGACCCTGCCAAGCGCAAGCCCAACTGCAGAGAGGAGAGCGTAGAGCAGGCTGGGGCCTTGCCGGGTTCAGATAGCATGGGTGAGGGCAGTGCGGGACCTTCTAGGCAGCAGCATGCCAGCAGGCTAAGCCCAGGCAGAGACAAGCGCAGCCGGGAAGAGGTGGGCTCAGAGCGCGCTAGCAGAGCAGAGCGCAGCAGCAAAGCGCGGCGCCAGAGCGTGGACGGGCCGGCTTCCCCGCAGGCGCCCGCGGGCCTGCCGGCGCTGCCGCGAGCCAACTCAGGCAGCTCGCAGGGCTCCGACAGCAGCCGTGAGAGGGCGTCCCTGGCCGCCCGGCTCCTCGGCAACAGCTGGCTGGGCGACATGAAGGGCAGGTGAGAGCCGTGTCACCTGCAAGCCCTCCAAAATCATGGGTAGCTTGCGCTGCTTGGCAAACAGAGTTGCAGGTCCCTGTAAGGACAATCCATGCCTGATCTGGTGTCTGACACTGAATGATGAGGCGTCATCTTTGACCCTGGCATGCAGGCTGGATGAGGCGCTTGGGAGGGGCCTCAGAGAGCAGGGAGGAGCCAGCGAGGCTTCCAGAGACGAGAGGCGGCGCCCCACGGTGGCGCTGGTGGACAGGCAGCTGTTTGAGCGGATCCTGTTCTCCTTCGACACCATGCCCCACCACCTCCCGGACACCTACCTGTCCGCAGTGCAGCAGCTGTGATGCGCTGTGCCTTGAGGCGCAGTGCGCGACCACAGCAACCAGCGCTGTACTGCTCAGCCTCATTGTTATTTTTACAAGGAGGCAACCCGTAGCCTAGGGCCATAGGGCATACGCGTGGGAGTCTAGCAGCCTCAACCACGGGGGCCAGCACAGTCATCATGCAACCAGTCTCCAGCCCAATTGCATTGTGTTGAGTCCCTGTTGTATCCCCTGAGACCGCGTTGCCTCCTGTCTAAGTATGCGTAGGAATGGATGCTCGCCTGGGGTGGCATTCTGAAGGGTGAAGATATTGGCAGAGACCCTTCTCAGGGTTGTGGGCAGGTGCTCACGCAAGTGTATGTGTGTATTTTTCATGTTCGACACTGAGCTTTGCAACAGTCTGGCTGAAGTGTTAAAAGGCACTTTGACACTACGCATCCTTTTGCTGACTGCAAATCTGCGCTGTCTATGTCCTAACTAGCTATAGACACAGAACATTCCTGAGATTTTCATTCACAGGCAAGTCAGAATTTGTTAGGTGTCAGACTTATAGCCCTACTCATGCTCTGTCAAAAGGCTGTTACCTACTTCAACTGACTCTATGCACCTAATTTCACTCATGCCTCCCATCCTACTCTCTCAAGTGCGCCCTGTCATCATGTTGTAGTGGCCAGCCATGTGTGCACATGGGTGACCACTTATCATGTTCTGATTTCAGTCCTCCAGACTGGACAACCGTTGTATGGACCAGATCATAATTGGCGTGCTGTTTCTTACTTCTTCTAGACTACAATTGCAGAGGGGATCTGCATTGCAGGGTCTCCGCATGACAGACTTCCAAGTGCAATGTATTTGTGCATTTCTAAACAAGAAGACAACTCGTGTGGCAACTGTGTCAAGTGAAGACGAGCAGCTGGAGTGTACAGGAGGCACGCTAGTCTAGGCTTTGCCTCGCAGCTGCATGAATATGCACTCTAAGGACAGGTATGTGTACATCACGGCAACACTATCAGTCTCCTATCCCAGCGACGGCGAGCGGCCCCGGTGCCCAAGAACCAAATCTGTGTCAAGTGTGCTGGCTGGGGTGAGGCACCCCCTGCCATTGTTGAGAAGGTCAAAGCCGCAGCTGCCATGTGCAGCGGCTTGTCATCAACCACTGTTGCTCTGCAGGACATCTCGCCTTGTTCTGGAGGTTGCTGAACGTACTGGTCGTCCCAGCTAGGTGCGGGGTGCAGGGCCGTGAAGGTCATGGCCAGTTGGCACCTTGCGGGTCAGTCGCAGTCCGAGTCGCAGCAGATGGGGTGGCTCATGAGGCGGCGGTGCGTGGCGTGCTGCTGCTGCTGCTGCACCGGGGGCGCCGCGCACTTCCACATGCCGCTGTGCTGCGCTGCGAAGGGCCGCGCCGGCTCCACGATCTGCTTCCAGGACGCAAACAGCGCGTCCGTGGGCGGGAAGGCCGCCGCGGCGTGGCTGTGCATGCATGCCGAGCCCTCCGGGGTTGCCGGGACAGGCTGGCTGCCCTCCTGTCTGGGCTCCGGGGCCGGGCAGGCGGCGGGCAGCCCAGCGTGCGCGGTGATGTCAAAGCTGACCTGGTGTCCCGGCCGGACCGGCTTCTCGGCTGGCGTCTCCGCTGACATGGTGCTCCGCTCCGCCTCTTCCTGCAATATCGCGAATTCTGGAACCCTCGCTGGCAGAGTTCACGTCAGTACCAAGAACAATGGGGTATCACCCTGTCAGCTCTGGCATGCACTGCATATGTGCATTACTTCAGCATACGGGCACACATGTCCGGAAGCCCCTACGGCCGCTGCTGGTGCAGTTACGCCTCGATCACTTGCAGCTGCACGCTGCCTCCTTAATCATACAGCGGGAGACTGCAGGGGACTGACCTGGAGCTGCACCAGCATCTGCCCGGCCTTGCTGATCATGGCCCTGCGAAAGAAGCGCTTGAAGGGCGGCGGCAGCGCAAACCCCGGCTGCATGGTTTGCTCCAGGTGCACGTGCGCAGCCTGGCTGTCGCCTGCACAGCTCCTGCTGTGTCAGCATTGCTGACAGCATCGCTGACTCAGCAGCACTGACATCAGACGGGTGGGCAGTGCGTTCCCAGCAAGCAAGCCAGAGAGAGAACTTCACACGAAGCTCGACCTGATCCAAGACATGGATCTGGGTTTGCTGGACTGGGAAGCTTCTCACCTTCAACAGCAGAAACAGTCCACTGGCCCTCAAAGTGCTTCAGCATGCCCGGCCGCGCCAGGCTGAAGTGCATCGTGCCCGCTGACCTGTCCTGCAGGCAGCTTGCTCCTCTGAGAGACATGATATGACCTGCAGCCCCTTTCAGCCCTGCATCTTGCAGATGGTGGGCATGTGTTGCTGCTCGTAGGAAGCATCCTGTCGTGTGCAGTCTTGATCAACAGCCCCAATGCCCTCGCAGTGTCCAGGGCTGCCAGCCCTTGTATATGGGGGCTTACACTCCTTCCTAAACACCTAGCTAGTTCCAGAGTATCTCACGGCGGATTATCAAGGCTGCAGACCTGGACAACGTGCATGCGGGTGTAGATAGTCTTAAAAAATGCTGTGGCGCTCTGCTCCACCTCCACCCTCTGTACATTGCCATCGTCCTCCCATACCTTCCTGAAGGTGCACTCCTGCAGAGCAGGCACATGCTCAGCCTTCATCTGTCGGATACTGAGCCACGACATGGAGTGCACTGCAAAGTGTACCACGTATGGCCGCTGCAAGCAGACCAGGTAGCACTAATGGAATTGTATATAACAAGATCTGGGACAGACCAGGCTCCTGGCAGATTCGTTTCCAGATATTGTATGTCGCGTCGATCCGCGCACCTTCACCTGACGCCACTGCTTGACCTCTGGATCTGTGAGAATGTCATAGGCTGCCCTTGGGCTGACAGGAAGCTCTGCGTCTATGATGGCCTGACACTTGAAGCCTTTCCGCGACTGCCGCAGCGACACGGACCATCCAGGCCCTTCCTGCCGCTTGTAACTCCCCCAACCGCAATCCTCGGAGACTGAACATGCAGGCGACCCAGGGTCATCATCCAACATTCCGGGCAGGGGCCTCTCCCCTGTGCAGTCTTGGGTCTCAGACATTTATCTCCTCAACTGCGCAGCATTCAGCCCTCCCAAAAGCCCCTTCACCTCTTACTTGACCCGTTCGCAAGGCAGCAGCTCTGCAGAGACAGATTCGTGTGTCGATTGCACGAGGGGAGTGGCCTCTTGGACAAATGTCTCGGAAGGGTTCGCCGTCAGATGTGTGCGGGCGTCCAAAACCGAGCAGGGGCAGCAACCAGGCCCACCCTGGTAGGATAGCGTCCAGCACTCGCTGCAGCCCAGAACGCGCACAGCTGTAGGATCTAGGAGGCAGAGGGCGATCCCAGGGAAGTTTCCGGGAAAAGCCGTCGGCGCGGGGACACAGCTTGAAGCGCAGCGCTATATGTAGAGAGCGGGCTCAATCACGCCGGGCGCAGGCCCGCTGCAGCGATGCCAGATATGCATAGTGTATCCTCTCCAGCATCGCCACGGGAGCCGTGCACCCCCAGCCTAGCCGTCAATCGTCATCCCTGCGAGATTCGCTTTCAGAATCTTAGCTTCCATGTACCTCATAAGGGCGATGGCGGCCTGCCCATCCTCAATGGAGTCACAGGAGTTTGCAGAGCGAGCAAGATGGTGGCAGTCATGGGGCCTTCTGGCGCTGGGAAGTCAACTCTGGTATGTCTCGCCAGCCTTCTTGGGTTGGACAAGATATACACAAATTTGCAAAATCCCTATTATCACGCGCTTTGAAGTGGTCCTATATATATTTGGTATTGTTGCAGTGGCTCTTGCCACCGATAAGCTACAAATCGAGCTGCCTGCGGAATGTCTACAGTGCAATGGGCAAGCTGCAGAATGGCTTCCCCATCAACTCCGAGTTGTCTTCTCGCATAATCGAGGCCTCTCGAAGTAGCTCAGATAGCACAGGAGCTGTCACGTAGACAGCAGGCTGTTTGAGACTACTCAATAGCAGATTGACCTGGCGCCACCTGCCCCTGCAGTACCCTGTATGACAGACAGTCACAAAGTTTTGCGTGGGTGCAGCTCAAGATTCTGGCATGCAATGTCTCTGGAGGGGAGCTCACAGGGACGATTCAGGTCAATGGGCAGCTGGTACACCCGAAGGAGTTCCGGAATCAGTCAGCAGTAGTATGGCAGAGCGATGTCCTCCTCTCCAGCTCAACAGTGAGTCCCTCTCTCCTTGAGACCTGCATACAGGTATCAGTACAGCCTGTACCACTCATTCTACTATGGGAACAAATATACTCCGAGCATGCCACTGAAGATCCGCAGCAGCGCCACACATGCGCTGGATGAGGCTTCAGCAGGATGATATGCACTTCACAGCTATCAGCCCGGCTGACCTTCCTTCCGCGAGGCACAAGAATGCCGTCAGCGAGCGTGAGGCGTTCTAATATGGCTTGCATGTATTGCAGGTGAAGGAGGCGCTGATGACGTCAGCGCTGCTAAAGCTGCCACAGAAGCTGTCCAGGAGCAGGAAGGAGGAGCGTGTGGAGCAGATTCTTGAAGAGCTGGTATGCTCCCTGATACTGTACACACTCCATCAGCCTTGATGTGCAAGCAATGCTGATTTGCACTCCGGCCAAGCCTGAACAGCCGAGGCTGTGAGACGCAGCCCTGTCTCGCCTAATCATCTGCCTCATGGAGAGATGGTATGTATTCAGTGACTTTGTGTGCGGAAGAGGCAGCTACTTGAGGTCCCTCAGGACTGGAGGGCCCTACAAGGGCAGCGCTTGCATGTTTGCTGATGCTGCAGCCTTGTCTGAAGCATCTGTAATGTCCCATAAACATCACAACTCAATGGCTGCTGACGCGGCACGCCGGCATGCAGGAGCTGCAGTCGGTGAAGAACAACATGATCGGGGAGGACATGGACGGGGCGGTGTCCGGGATCTCCGGTGGGGAGAGGCGGCGAGTCTCGGTGGGCATCGGCCTCGTCACGGACGCGCGCGCGATCTTCCTGGACGAGCCGACGACGGGCCTCGACTCGGATAGCGCAGAGCAGCTCATTGCCCTGCTGTCGCACCTGGCAGCCCACAAGCATAGAACGGTGCGCCCCAGCCCCATCAATAGAGCTCTTGGCTGTAGAGTCAACATTCACTCTCTTGCGTCGACTCGTGATAGGAGCGCACTGCGACGGTGTGGAAAGAGCTCACGGCCTGCTGTGCACCCAGCAGGCCGCAAGCAGGGACTAAGTTGTCTGGCTTGCATGGCTCACGGCAGGTGTGCCTGATGCAGATCGTGCTGACGATACACCAGCCCAGCAGCGACATCTGCGAGCGCTTCGATGACCTCATCCTGCTCTCCTGCGGGCGCATGCTCTACTGCGGGCCCTGGGGCGATGCCGACACCTACTTTGCCAGCGCAGGCTTTGAGTGCGTCTCAACACTTCAACCACTCCGTAATGCGAAGTATCCAAGGCCTGTCGTTGACCTTGCTACCTGAGCGAGTCCGGATCTCAGCAAGCAGTGACCCTGCAGTGTAGCGCCTTGTGGAGTCTGTCAATCTTGGGCTGTTCCAGTGGGCAAGGCAAATGAGAGACTGTGTCTGTTTGCCCTCAAAACAACAGGCGTTTACCACACAAGCATGCTGGGTCCCTGACGCTGGAGGGTGGTGCTGCAGGCGGCCAGGATACAGGAGTACAGCCGAGCACATCCTGACGCTGTGCAAGGACAAGGAGTATGCAGTTCCCTTCCTAGCCGGGCAGTACCAGAAGAGCCTCATAGACCATGCCCTGCACCGCCTGGACAGCCAGGTGTCCATGGTGAGTCATGCCCTCTTGACACATGTCTGGATCCCTGCAACCGCTGATTTGTCCCTCAGTGCCCAGTCTGCTTCTCGCACAAAGTCTGCTGAACAAGACTCCGCCGTGATCGCTGCAAGTAAACTCGGCATGAAGTCTGATGGCAAGCCCGTCCGTAGGTAGGGTCAGAAGGGTCCCTGACATAGCAACATGTACTTGCCAAGTCAGCTCCCCTTGATAAGCCTGCCAGAGGCAGTACTGTGGATATAGGTGCTCAAAGCCGGGTCTGAGGGGTTTCTCACATACGTGCGTCTGAGGGGGGTCTGGCATGGGTGCAGGGGGGCATCAAGAGGGGGGGCAGTGTGGGGCGCCTCTCGCGCAACAGCAGCTTCGCGGCGGAGGTCGGCAAGATCAACCGGGAGCTGGCGCGCGGCGGCAGCCTCGTCTTTGACATCGAGGCGCAGGCGCAGCGCCACAACTCGCTGCCGAGCCACACCGAGGTCCCGCACTCAGCGCCCGCCCGGCACTCGACGCTCCCTCTGCAGCTCGCGAGCGTGCCCAGCCAAGGTAGCTTCACCTCTACTCTATGATGTACCGCATGGCTTGACATGCATGCAGAGGATTGCAGCTTAAGTCTGCCTGGCTGATTCATCTCTCTGCAGCATGTCAGCATGCCCAGCCAAGATGAAGACCCCCACCTCTGCTGAGAGTGCAATACTGGCCCATCAGCAGTCCATTTATCTCAGTCAACAGGTCACCGAGCTTGCCTGGCACCTTCTGCCCATGCCTAGGCAGAGTGTGCCCAGCCAAGGTCATGAAGTGCACTTTTGGCAGCGCCTTATGATCAGATCACCTGAAAGTTGTCCTGTCATTTGCAGCACTCCTGCCAGACGAGGTTCCGACCGCCACCACTAGCGACCTGGTGACCGGGGATGAGGTGGTGACAGCAGGCTGGTATCAGGTGTGTTCTGCTTGGCCAGTGCAGATACAGGGATCTCAGAAAATTGGCTGCCTTCCACATACCTTAACAGGACAGCACAAGGCAGGACGGCAGCTAGTCCAGTCACTGGCCCGCCCAGAGCTCATTTTGTGGATTTCGAGGTCATAGAATGCATGTCACTGTAGATCATAGGAATACCAAACTTGCACGGAGCTGGAATAGTTCTGTATTCCCTGTCAGCACACGTCAAAGAGCAGAGGGGAGACACCTCACGGACAGTGCCAGAGCCTCATCTCGCGGGTGCTGAGAGGCTTCTGCCGTAGGGGTCTCAAGTCAATCCCGAAGCATACTGGATCATGCAGGTGCATGTGCTCAGCCTGCGCTTCCTGCGCTCCTGGTACCGCTGTCCAGTCAACCTCGCCATCCAGGGCGCCCAGTACATCTTCTTTGCCCTGCTCATAGGTGAGTCGCCAAGGCCTCAACCCACAGCAAATAAGGCCTCAATCAAAGATGCATGGCATCATTGGGTCCTGACTGTCACACTGCAAAAATGGCTAGCGTTTCCACAGCTGTGATTCTGCGGTGCCATGCTTCTTGGCATCTGAGTCAGCCAGGCAAGCAATGCCCAGCTCTAAAGAATTGGTTTGCAATGTATTAATCAGCGCAGCGGATATTTGAGCAACGGCCTTAAGAGCTCACCCAAATAACCTTCCATGCTGGAGAGGCAGTGGAGCGCCGTGAACTTTCCGTGAAGTGTTGCACCCAATCCTGCTGGAGCATTGATGCTCACATGGGAGCTTGCCGGTGCAGGAGCCACATACTGGCGGCTGGGGTCTGATTCGGGCGGGGGCTCCTTCGACCGCCTGGCCTCCCTGTGGTTTGTGGCCTCCTGCATGGTGCTGCAGCCGGGCAACAACGCCTGCACCATCATGTGAGCGCTTGCAGTCCTTCTTCTCCTGCCTGCTCTGCATGCATGGCGGCTGCGCTGTACACAGCGGCACACTGGCTCTCTCCTGCACCTGCCCTTGCTCCTGCTGCACCACCCAACTGCTTGTCTCCTGCGCAGCACTACCTGCACTTGTGCCGCGTCTTTGGGCACCTCTCAAAGCCCTCTGGCCGCCTGCGGCCCCTACTAACCCACAAAGTTACTTCAGAGGAGGGGCAGGTGGCTGTCACAGAAAGTGACAGGGCTCGCTGAGCCTGTGTCCAGCGTGCTGACGGGGCGAGTTCTGGCTGCAGGTACTCGGAGAAGCCGCTGCTGAGGCGGGAGATCAGCAACGGCCTCTACCACTACTCCTCCTTCTTCATAGCCAAGAGCCTGGTGTCGCTGCCCTTCCAGCTCATGTTTGCCTGCATCTTCACCGGCTCCGTCTACTTCCTGGTGCGATCCCTCCGCCACAAGCTACCTTCTTCCCAGGTTTCACTAGAGTCCAACAGGCAGACTTTTGGGATCCCCCTGCTTCATGATAGGCAATACAAGGGTGGCAGTGTTTGTGAGGTCTGCCAGTGGCATTGGGTGGAGTCTGGGGATGGTCCTGAAGGGGGTCATCAGACATGCACAGCACCTTATGGCAGATGGCCCTCTCACGACCCCGAGTGCTACAGCTGATGTGTAACAGGACCTGTTGGGCTAGCCTGTACTACCTGCTGCTGATGAGGAGCCTTTCAGAGAAATGGGTACCTGGGCAAGGCATCCCTTGCAGGTCCAGACCAGTATTGTTGCATCTCAGTATGGCGGCCTGATTCTGCGCTCTTGCGTCTGCAGGTGGGGTACCAGATCACGGTGGTGAAGTTCTTCCTGTTCTTTGCGCTCAACTTTGAGCTGCTGCTGATCAGCGAGACGCTGGGCATCCTGTGCGCGGGGCTGCACCGCAACGAGCTGGTCGGCATGATCATCCTGGCCACCTTCTACGTGCCCCTCCTCATGTTCACCGGCTTCATCCAGGTCAGCGCCTGCTCCGCAGCCTTCCTAATCAGGCCCATGTGCCCCTGCACATGACACTGATTCCACTAGGCCAGCACTTCTACTCGACATGCTGTGTCATCTATCTTAAGACCCCTGGCTCATGTGTGCTGGGCTCATTGAGCTTAGCACCGGCTTGGCATCTGCTGTGGCCAGCCGCCGTGTTCTACTCGGTGTTGCGCATCTGTTGCCGGTCCTGCATGCCTTGCAAGAGTGTTATTGTGGAGTGAGCCTCTGAACCTTGGCATCGCACTCAAAGACAGTGGCTTGCATTGCCCAATGCGGCCTGCCAGTGTGATTGCGTCAGGTGCTGAAGTCTGGGGTGTTCCCATGAGCAAGTTTTGATTCCCTGAAACGCTTATCGCCTGACGCTTCTACTTGTTGCTGCGCAGACGCACACCCCAGTGTATCTGGCATGGATCAAGAAGATCTCCTACGTGGCCTACGGCTACAGCGGCCTGGTCAAGAACGAGTTTGAGGATCTGCGCATCCACACCACCCAGGTAACTTGCCGGCCTCCATTGCTTACTTTCACTGCCGTCAAACATCGAACACCTTTTGGAATCTGGATAGCAGGGCACACTCATGTCACGTTCTTGCCCATGTCATCCCTTCTAGGGGCACTGTGGTGCAATGTACGTCTTGTCAGCTGTTACAAGGCATGTAGACAACATCTCGGCAATGCATGTAACAGAGAGGTCTCAGATGCATCGGCGTCAGACCAAACACAGCATGGAAGAGAGTCTCTTGCGGTTTCAAGCAGTGCCGAGACGTTGCCTGCTTGTGCAGGGCATGGAGATTCCGGACCCCACGGGCCTCATCCCGGCCAACATCGAGAACGGGCTCAGCGTGGGCACCGACGCGCTGGTCATGCTGGGGATTCTCATCGGCATGCGCGTCGTGGCCTACCTGCAGATGACTCTGGCTATCAAGTTCCACAAGCTCTGAGGACACACCACGCAGCTCTGGCGTATTGGCTCCTGTGCAGTAGCGTTCTCATGGCCGGGCAGCCTCCGGGCACTGTGCGGCCAGTGCCCCAGGCTGGGCAGTGGGCATTAGGGCAGAGGTACAGGCAGGCATCCCTGCAAGCAGGCGAGAGGCTAGGAGAAGCTATGTAGTGCAGGCAGAGCAGATGGGACGCCTCATGACGGCATGGCCGGAGCATGAGCAGACGGCTGTGCAAAACTGCAATTTGCAAAGAGCTTGTGTGTAGACTTTGAGAGCTGGCTTTGGAGTCGCCTGAGCCTCCAGACACAGGAGGGAGGAAACCCAGGCTGCAAGCTCTGAGGTGACAAGGTGGCAGTAGCAGTAGCAGGGGAGATGTCCTCTCCATGGAAGCTTAGTGACCAGTAGCAATGTAGGTCTTTCGCCAACCCACACCCACAGCAGCAGCTCGGCCCTGCAGGTCAATTGACTCGCAGGACGTCCTGCTGTGCTAGCATTGCAGCACGCAGTACGTTACCATCAGGGTATAGAGAAAAACGGGCGCCAGGTATGAAGAGGCAGGGAATCAGCCCCATGCAGGACAGCATCGCCTTTCAGACCTGTAGCAAAGAAATGTGCAGAATGGAGCCAACCACGAGGCCCTGCAAGCTCTGCTGAATTCTTCATTTGTTTTGGGGATCGTCATTGAAGGGACTCCTGACTGACTAGCAACCCGCAGCTGTATTTGACTAAGACGCAACCGTGGCATAGACCAACATCTAGGATCGCGCACCTTGTAGCAAGCCTCTCACAGGACCATAGAGCGCTAATCTGGGCTTGGCCACGCAGCAGAGCGTAAGGATGACCAGCAACACAGCGCTCGCATGCTACATCAGTATTGAGAGCTTTCCAGCAGTGTGCAACTAGTACCATAGCCAGCTAGGCCCGCCCGCTCTGAGTGAAACCATTATTCCTTCTTCTCTGATTTGAGCACATCCTGGTATACTCTGGCTGCAGAAGCACTGTCAAATGCAGGATATAGAGGTGCCAGTCATGGTAGGAAGACACAGGATGCTAAGCTGCAAACGTCCAAAAGCGTGTGGTTTGCATGTTCCAGACTGCTGTGATGTGTGCACATGCATGATAGCGCTTCACTTCTCAGCTGCCAACCACCTGTACTTCAAGGAAAGAGGCAGACCAATCAAGCACTCAGCGTGCACATCAAGGATTGCCGAGCTCCAGCCATGATTTACAGATTCAAGCACATTGCATCCCAATTTGCATCGTCTTATCTTCTCAAGGATTGCCTATGGCGTGTGGCGCACATGGCCCTGCCTGTGACAGGACTTGCACAGCGCCACACCGCCCTGCTTTTGCCTCAATGCAGGCTCTTCACACAAATAGTGCAGCGGGACCTACAATGCTGATCCCCATATCGCGGATCCCCGCATGCGTATACTTCGGTCATGCTGCAAGTTTCAGTCGAGTCTCTACCGCAATCAGGAACTACATCTGCTGCGCGCTCTCTCAAACCTCCTTGACTTCGTCCAGGGAGTAGTTGTTTGTGCTGACTCCGGCATAGTTGACTGTAGGGAATCGCACTACCACGGGGTACCGGATGCCGCTCTGCATAGCCACATCAGGCTCATCATCCGCCTTGTCATACTGCAGACTGGTTGCATGGTGGCTGTGCCGACTTCCATGATTGACTCTTGGTCCCTAACGTGTATGGCCTGTGGCCTCATGCTACGCGTTGCCACCCCTTGTCATACTGATCAATCAATCCTTCACAGACAATGGGCTCCAGCCTCTGTGAATGCAGACTCAGATCACATACAGGACATGCACAGGGCTGAATGTGACGGCGTGATGCTCTTTTGTCAAAAGGCTCACAGCTGAAGTGCAGTGGGGGGGAATCACCTGGTCAACAGATACAACCTTTCCAACCTCGTTGAACCAGTATGACTCTGGCCTGAGCACCTTGACCTGCAAAGCACAGAAAGTGGTTGGCCTTCAATCTCGACGCCAGCATGCTGGCTTGACATATCCTGATGTCTCCTACCAGCTTGCAGAGGCTTTCATTAACCTGTATTGCCCTGCACCGCTGATTCAGGGTTCAATCCCCGGGCTCATCCACCACACAGGCTACAGAGGAAAACATAGGCCTGATCAGGCATTGCAGGTCCATGCTTAGGCAATGCGACGGGGAGCATGACCATATTCTGAAGACTGTTACTCCCAAGCTCGCATGCAAGGGTACTGTATGCATCAGCAGAGTCCTTGAGTCTATGCTAGCTCAACATCATCCAATAGGGCTGCAGACTTATTGCATGCTGATCCTTTTGGTTGAGGCTGCTAGATTCAGAGGTGTATGGCCTATGGCCATAGGCTACGGGTTGCCACCCTTGTCATTGAACGCGCTATCTAGGTAATACTTACATGGCATGCCTGATTGGGCATTGCATGTCTTGATGCTCAGGATGATGCGATAAGGATCACGACCCCGTTCTCAAGTCTGGGACCGCCATCTGGGATGCACAGATACTGCGTTGTTGTTGTAAGGGAGGCCACCCGTAGCCTGGGGCCATAGAGAATACATGTGGGAGTCCAGCCGCCTCAACTACAGGGGCCAGCACAGCCAGCATGCAATCAATCAGGTGGGGGTGCGCCCAGCATGCGGCAGTTGGTTGGGAGTGAGGTCTCACCGCAGCGCCACGCTTGGGGCCGATGGCGGGCTTGCCCTCTGGCTTGCCCTCGGTCGCCTTTGCCCCCATGGGCTGCGACTTCTGCCCCTCCACAGCCTTCTGTCCCTCCGGGGCCAGCCTGCAGCCACAGCCCTCCCCTCACGGGGCCCCCATGGCATCTGACAAAACTCTTCATGCACATACAGGTCACTCCCGCACGCCAACCTGAGCCGTTTTGGCAGAGGATTAGTGCCAGCAGATCTGGCTGCCAATGGTAGCGTCTGCCTGTTAGACTATGCTAGGTTTGATCCACGCGCCCATGCATGTGGCCTGCTAAGAAGTCAGTCTGGTTTTCTAGGTGAGTGCGCTGATGACACACGAAATGCCAAGTGACAGATCAGGCCCTGGATCTGACTTTGCCTCCAGATGTTGAGGCAGACAATGTGGGTCATGGGCACTGCATGCAATTCCAAATGCGTGCCCACTAACTTTGACGGTACTGATTGCAGCTGCAGTGCGTGCAGCTGCATGGTGGCCGCGCTGGCCCTAATGATGAGGCTATCAGACTCCTTCGTATTTGCCCTATGACCCTAGGCCAGGCATTGACAGCCTTGCAAGGCCAACGCAGTGATGAACACACTCACCCTGCCTCGGGAGCCCCCCAAAGAAGCTATCAGACTCCTTTATGTTCGCCCTATGACCCTAGGCTAGGATCGGCACCCTTGTTGGGCCAATGCACTTAGGAACACACTCACCCTGCCCTATGACCCTAGGCTAGGGATTGGCACCCTTGTAAGGCCAATGCAGTGATGGACACACTCACCCTGCCTCGGGGGCCTGCGCCTGCTTGCTCCTGCCTGCTGGGCCGCCTTCCTCACCCTTGTCAGCGCGGACTTGAAGTCTGCTGCGCTGCACTGGTCTGATGGAGACTGAGCCTGCGCCACATGCATGAAAGGTCGACACCAAGCCACGCCCTGACTGCTTATGAGACAAAGGCAGGTGAGGGTCATGCATTCAGGAAGGCATGCATCTCGTGCAGGGCTTCCTGCACGTCTCTGCCGTGATTCGAGACAGATTGCAGGTCTTCTACGATTGTGCATCCCCTGCTTCCATCTCATCACCATCATATCTGACAACATTATCAAATGGCCATCTTCAACCTGCTCCATCCCTGTAGGGCTCGTTGTCCCATCAGGTTCAGTGCATAGAGTTGTAAGGAACATAAAGCACCCCCATCGGGCCCCTCATGCATAAAAGAGTCAGCCTCACCCCGTGCTCTTGGCAGCCTGGTGCCCGCCAGAGATGAGCTCCGGCTGGCAGCAAGGGAGCCAGTGGTGCATACGAGGCTGGCCATCGCTGCTGACACGGCTGTTCGTTCCCCTTTACAGCTGCAAGCTCTACGTGTGCTCTGTGCGCCTCTGCGGGCCTCCAACTTCTCGTCCAGCCCGGATACTCGACGAATCAATCAGGAGATAAGATAGGGTTTCGAAAGGGGCGGCAGAATATCTGGAGGGCTTCCTTTGCGATGGAAGTTGCTGATGTCGGCATTTTCGGTATGAACGACCCCTGTCGTGTCACTGCCCCTCCTCTCATTTGAACAATTGAGTGTGAAGTCTTTACAGTGCATTAGAGCTGTGAACAAGTCTCCGATATATACACGGAGCCTCGCCAGAATTCCTTAGGGAAGAGCGTCAGTGATCAACGCTTGAGCTTTGCATAGCGGAAAGATGATAGATCTACGGAGCGATACTGTTACGAAGCCCACGCCTGCCATGCGCAAGGCAATGGCTGAGGTGCGCTGAGCCGCTCCTCTGCCCTGGAATGTTGCACAAGGTTTCGCGTAATGCAGGAGTCGGGCATTTGACACTTTGTCCGAGTTAGGGCGTCATGCTGACGTGCAATTGTTAATTTTGCTGTTTTGTGGCAGGCCGAAGTGGGCGACGATGTCTGGGGAGACGATCCCACCGTCCACAGGCTCCAGGAGCTGGCAGCAGCTGTTGTTGGCAAGGATGCTGCCATCTTCGTTCCCAGCGGCACCATGGGCAACTTGAGCGCGGTGCTGGCTCATTGCCATGAGCGAGGCAGCGAGGCGAGCGTCCATACCTCCGCACGCACGGAGTATTCATGTGCCAAGTCTTTGAAGCACCAAACTTCAGCAGCAAGGCCACATGCTGAGTCATCCTGCCATTGAAAGGGCCAAGCGCTTACTCTTGACCAACACTGCTTCTGACTGAAGGTCATAGTTGGCGACGAGAGCCACATCTTCCAGTATGAAGCTGATGGCGTGAGCGTTTTGGGCGGTGTGGGCATGCATACCGTGCCGACCGCAGACAATGGCGAGCTGCCTCTTGAAGCGCTCAACAAGGCAGTCAGGTGTACCTCGCTAGGACGCCATGGTGCCCTGCAGAATGCATGTGCATCGAGCCATATTCCTTGCCATGACCTGCCCTTGTGAAGCGCACCCCAGGCAGTTCTCCTGCATGGAGACACAGCGGTCTAGTGACTTGAGCAGCAGCTTGCCTCTGCATGACATCTCAGGTGCCAGATCCACGTAAGCTGAGCGAGATGGGTGCCATACAGGGCGGATGACCAGCACTGCCCCCGGACGTCGCTGGTGTGCATAGAGAACACCCACAACCGCTGCGGCGGCTGCGTGCTGTCCCTCGAGTACATGCAGAGCCTCAAGGCCTGGGCTGACGAGCTGGTACGTTGCACATCTTCCCTTCCTTGCTTTGCTTACACAATTGTTCATTGTCATCTCCCCCTGACCTTTTGTGGGGCCTGACTGTACAGTGTGCCACTGCCAGTCACTGGAGTTTCTAATCTTTCAATTCTACAGAGGGGTCTGCAAGAAGTAGGCTTATGCGGGAACATGTTGCAAGCCATGGCAAGCCCCTGAAAAGAACGCCAAGCTTGAGATAAGGAACGAAGTGATACCCTATGTGCAGGGCCTGCCGATACACCTGGATGGAGCGCGTGTGTTCAATGCTGCTGTTGCTTTGGGGGTGGATGTGAAGGCCATCACCAGCCTGGTCACCTCTGTCCAGTTCTGCCTGTCCAAGGTGACCCAACCGTGATGTCTGACCCTAGATACTGGCATCTGTTCACCCCGAGCGCTTGCTGGGAAGCATCAGGCATTGTATGGGCAGCTTTCATCCTGCTTGTGCCCAACGTGAACAGTGATGTCAAAAGACTGCACTGCTCTCAGAGACTCACCTTCTTGTGTTGCGGTGGGTACATGTTTGCCCGGTGATTCAGAGCGTGCTGAGAGGCGTTATCTGACTCATGCAGGGGCTCGGGGCGCCTGTGGGATCTATCGTGGCGGGGCCGAAGGCGCTCATCCGGCGCGTGCACCGCTTGCGCAAGATGCTGGGTGGAGGCATGAGGCAGGTCGGAGTGCTGGCTGCACCAGGTCCGCGCTGCTCCTCTCACACACTCGCCCTGCACAGACCCTTGATCGGCTCTTTCTTCTCATACAATTCTTGTCTGGCATTGTTCAGACATGCCGGCCATAGTTGTTGGGCATGCCGGTCACTGCAGGGCTGCATGCTGCCTCTCAGCTCTTCACGCTGGCCTCAAGACTGTGACAGATCTGCTGACCGGCAGTGGATGCTGGCGTCATTGGCTTTTGCGTGCGACTAGGTATGCATGTGAAGCTTGTAGCGGAAGGGCCGGCTGTGCATAGAGTTGAAGCACTGGTGCTTTGCAGGGCTTCTGTCATTGACTGACATGACCAAGCGGCTGCAGCAGGACCACGACAACGCCCTCATGCTAGCGAAGGGGCTGGCAGCCTGCCCGCACATAGAGATCCGCACTGATCTGGTGCGCGAGGCCTCTTACCAGCAACACCATGCATGTGATCTCTGCCAGTCATTACATGTCTATCGGTTGTGGTATAAGCCTCCGTCAGGAATAGCACTGTTGCTGCAAGGAGAGCCCTTTCTGCTCATGGGCGCTGCAGGTGTGTAGGTTGCATGAGGAACCACACCACCAGAGGCCCTGAGCCAGACTGAAAGGGGCGCGCTTCCTGTATGAGGATGTTGTCATGCAGGTCCACACCAACATTGTCTGCTTCGACCTGCGCAAGTCCGCTCCCCTCTCAGCCAAGGACTTCATCCTCGTACTGCAGCAGCGCGACGTGTACGTCATTCCCTTCAGGTGCGCTTCTCTTAGCATCTGGCTGGTGGTGAGCTGGACAACACTTGGCAGTTCCTTCAGTCAAGGTTGTCACCCCGGCATCCACCTGTTGGCCTGAGCCTGCATGCAGTGACAAGCGCTAGTTCTTAGCGTTCTATTTTCAGCACATCTTCACAGGCTAGCAGCAGAGGAGCAGTGCAGGCCGAACAACTGCAGAAGGCCAGCTATGAAGTCATCTCACACTCTGTCTCAGATGCAGCGTGATTTGCAAGTCCTTGACTCCCCTGTGCATGATTGGACAGGGGCGGGATCAGGGCGGTGACTCACTATGACGTGACGTCAGAGCAGTGCCAGAAGGCCCTGGAGGTGATCTTAGCGGTCCTGAATGAGCCTCCACAGCACGTCAAGCTACCAAGCAAGTGCGCGATGAGCAATGGCACACCCCTTGTCGGCCCAGAGGCGCCGACAGTGAACGGCTACTAGTGGTGTCCAGCAGATTTGAGTGTGCCAGGAATGCAAGGTGCTGCACGCCTCAGAACAAGACGCCATTGGCAGGGGGTATACCAGGCCATGCAAGGGCGCTTCGCTTGTCGTCCCAGAGGCACCAGCTGTGCATGGCTCTCAGGGTTCTACACCGGGTGAAGCTGAATCTCCTGGGCATCTTAGGCTCAGTATGCCTCAGAGAAAGAGCTATGGCAGGTGGGGGCCAGCTGAATGGCACAACCTTGAGACCAACACAGAGGCGCCGACTTTGAACAGCCACTAGTTGCATGTACAGCCTGAGTACTGAATGTATCCTTGTACCATCAGCCTTAAGCCCAAGCCCAAGCTACCTGTATACCATCAGAGCTCTAACCCGAGCTCTATGTATACCAGGGGAACAGCCAAATATTCCAGCATACCGCAGATGCTATGCCATGGGATGGGGATTGATCACTGTGTTTACCAACGGCCTGCTGCAACAATGATACAAACAAAGAGGGGCTGCTTCCAAAGGTGCAAAGCAGTGCCCCTCATCCTGCCTCAGCCAGAATTATGCAATAGGGACTTTGCAAAACCTCAATATTGGGTTTAAATTGTGCTACGTGACATCATTGCTGTCAAATGTGGGTGCGGGAAGCCAATGGCAGCAGTAAGCGCGTGTGCTGCTAGGTTTCAAACGTTTAAGCATGTAGCATGCATGTGCTGAACACCTTGATAATCGTCAGGGTGCAGATTGTACAGAAGTGGGCCTGGTCTGTGATGCAGCACAGACATGCAGTGCCATTGCCGTGAGCAGGCAGGGGTAACTTAAACAATGGCCTGGCCGTTGGTTGTGCACTTGTCATCACCCCTCACGACTAGCTAACTTTTGTCTATGGGTCTGCTGCACCTGACCCGATGTCAAGCAACTGCGCCATCATGCTACGCATCTGCCCGCTAACCTCTCAACAAGGCAATTTGCATGAAAGCTGGGACAGTGGTCACTTTGGCAGCAGAGTGAGGCCGTGGGGCACGTGCAGCATAGTGTACAAAGACATCACTGCATATGGTATGATGCAGCCTGTTGTGTTTCCAGTCTTTAGGCGGCACACCACTTTGTCATCAAAAACATGTTTGACACGTCTTGGCTGTCTGTCTAGACCAAAGATGCACAGGACATCACACACATGCGCCCTCGTATCTGGGTGCGTGTATGTATGACGTCCGCAAGCTGGTCCGTGGGCAATCCTCCGGTATGGCCGGACCGGCATGCAGAGCAGGTGCACGGGACATCGCACGCGTTTGCCCTCACATCCGGGTGCACGTCTGGCACCCGCAAGCTGGCCCGTGGGCACTTCTCTGGCACTCAGAGCAAGTGCACGAGCGGCCATGCGCCTCCAGGCCCTTTCCTGTCTTCCGGGCCACATGCTTGAAGGCACTCTCCTCCATGCCTACCACCTGCATGGAAGAACCTGCTGATTTAAGCACAGGGCACTGGATGCTTTGCTAGAAGCTGGAACTGCAACACCTCACAGAACTCCCTGACAACTCCTGATGACACATTGCCAACGAGCAAACCAGAGAAGCAAAGGCCAATGCAATGCTGCGCAAATGCCACAGAAGTCATTGTCACGGTGTATACAATCCAGAGAGGCTTTCAAGGCACTTGTCTTGAAAACAGCCATCTGAATGGCTGTCTTGGCTCCAGGTTGGCATAAGTTGCTTGGGCCAACTGCCACACTGATATACTATGACCCAAGAAAGGGGTGAGGCTTCCTGTAGGAGGGGTGGCGTGGAGTTCAGCACGTCTACGTCAGGGGGCTACCTGGAAGGGGTCAGTGAAGAGCTCATCCGTGGAACAGGCCGACTCGGTCTGGGTCTTGTCAGAGGGGTTGCCTCCAGAGCTTTGAGGTCCGATGGTCTCTACCAGCACTGGGTCTGGAATCTCCGGTGTCATGCTCTCTGTGTCCCTGCGGGCAAGCATGCTCATCTCAGAGAAATATATCCCACACCACAATTCTTTGCTCATTGGGCATCACAAGTTGTGACTTTGTCACAGAGGCCCAAATGAAAGCCCTGCAGGCCTGCTGTGATGCTGCCGTGGTTGCAACAGGTCTTGCTGTCATGCGGATCCTTCAATATGCGCCGGCATGTACGCTCCGATCACACAAAGGCGACGGGCTGCACATGGGCACAAACAGCAGATACAGTCAGGTTGAGTCATGGGAGGGGGCTTGGCAAGGATGTCTCAGCACCTGTGCAGCTGGCTCTCCTGGGTCATGCGCTCAGACTGGGGCTTGATTGGCGTGCCGCCCAGCACATTCACCCCAGAGTTGAGGTTGCCCACTGCACCAACATCCACCGGCTCTGGCCCATCCACCTCAGATTCGGCGTAGGAATCCCGGGACTGCTTGCGCGCAGCATGCATGTCCGGGCCCTCTGGGTCAGGCGGCGGGGTCCCCCCGGCGAACCACTGGGGCGCGGTGAAGAATCCACGTGTCTGCGCATCAGAGATCTTCGCTAAGCTCCATCCTTTTGAGGGCACGTGGCCTCGCTGACAGCATGGTAAGCAAAGGAGCTTGCAGGCACAGCTTGCAGGCACAGTGCGTCCTCGCAGGGGCTCCTGGAGGAACAGGTGCAGGCAACGAAGTCTCACTGACAGCACCTGCCCTCCAGGAGCCATTTTGCGGAGGCATTGTGCCTGCAACCTCTCATTCCTGCCTGTCATCATCATTGCAGCGGTTGCTGCGCCCTGTGCTGAATCTCTACGCTCGAGAGGCATGCATTCCCACTTAGGATGTCCTCACAGTAGCATCCCGCATTTTTTTTTGTAATATCATGTAGCGTTGGCTCCTATATAAATGCGTAATGTAATGTAATGTAAACTTTGCAAGCGTCTCTCGGAAGGGAGTAATGCACCTTGATGGAGCCTCCGGTACTCATTCCAGATACCTGCTCCTCTGCAGCAGCGGTTTGCGCCTCCTTTGAGAAAGCTCCATCCGGATCAACGTGGTCTGTGACACACCCAACTTCCTCAGCAACATCAACACACAGGGGCCATGCCTTCAGCATCACCCCATTGCACAGCGCTGCAGAAGTCCCTTGCTGCAGTCTGTTGCAGCGCACAGCACGTCCGTAATTTCAAGGTCCAGCAGAGGCTCAAAGACGATCAGCACACAAAGTATGGCGCTCATCAAAGGACCCCCCCACGGAACAGATCAAGCTCTTTTGGACCACATGGTGCTGAGTGTACGGGTGTGCTGTTGCAGCCAGGTCTGACATTAGCCCTGCTTGAGGGCCAAAGCTTGGGGAATCAAGATACTGCACACTCAGTCACCCGCAGGCGGATGTGCACACCTGCCACAGGCGCAGTGTTGGTGCTGTCTGGGGTGTTGCTGTCAGCCCCAGGGTTGATGAAGCCCCTGGTGCTCATGCTCTGCGCCTGTGCCTCCCCGGCCGCCTTCTGCGCGGCTGAGCCCAGCCCCTGGTCAGCGCCAGCTGGCGGGCCCATCCTGCACACATCAGCAAGTTCTAAAGCCTCCTCCCTCAAGCTCTGCCAAAGCAGAATTAAGCCCATGCCCTGCAAAGTGCCGTGATGCCTGTCCCCTGGGCCCATGGAGATGTTGACAGGTGATCAAGCTTACTCTTTTGGCCGCTTGTCTCACATCGTATACTGTGCAAGGCTTACCGCTGCTGCTGTGCAAGTCTCTGAGGATTACTCTTGCTGCAAGCGCATGAGCAGCATTTTGTGTGCTTTGCAGCTGCGACTGGCCCTGAAGCAGCCTGCCTGTGCCTCTCAACTGGAAGCCAGATGCGGAGCAGGCTCATAGGATGGAGAGGGCTTGCCTCTCCACTGTGGATGTGCTGTGCGGCATGCTGCTTGACATGCTGTGGTGGGAAGTCTCCTCGTCGCTGCTCTTGGTGTAGGGGTCGCTGGCCTCCAGTGGGGCAGGGTCTGGAGGGGGGTTGATGTGCGCGCTTGTGCTGGTTGCATGCGCGTGCTTGACTGCATGATACTCGGTCCCGTCCTGCCCGCAACAAAGGCATGTCGTGCAGTTCTGACTCAAGGATACAGCAGCACAGGCAGCAGGAGGCCATCTACCACTCCGGGCATGTGACTACAGCCTCTACAGCACCAGGTGAAAACAGGCTAGCTTCAAGATAGGGCATTTCTGGGCCAACGACAGATTCATTCAGAAATAGGGCATCTATCCTTGTGAGGATACGATGAGTGTTTGTTGCAGGACTTTCACCTCGCGCTTCTCAAAGATGCTCACAGCCTCATCCACTACTGTGGCGCTGTCAGCAGCCTGCTCATCCAGAATCTCAATGGTTGCACCCCCAGGGTTTGCCTGCGGGCACATTCAGCACCTTCACAAATCCCCCTCACAGCAACAGTCAATGAGTTCACGATCCTCGCTCACGATAGCAGCTCGCAATCGCAGGGTTCTTGGTGACAGCAGTAGCCAGCCCTTCAGGGCTCTGGCTCACAATAGTACTCCAAGGTATGATACCTTACTTAAGGGGCCTGCTTGGGGGCTATGGTGGCATGAGCCTCATGCAGCTGCAGAATGCATGCCAGGCACACCCCAGGTGCTGCATTACTGATGCACAATTTTATAGTGATAGAGCAGCGTCCAGTAATAATGGGGCGCTGTCTGTTACTCGGGGTGGCGTGCCGCACACCTCAACGCGCTTGGTGAAGGCCCGGGCAGTGTGGGCAGTGTGGGCCTGGTTTGGGCAGGCGGGCTGGTGCCAGGCGTACGCTGACGCCAGCATGTGCACCATGGGGTTGGAGGCGCGCGTGTGCCTCCTCTGCATGCGCTCGTAGTCTGCTGGACCTCTGCCCGGCCCTGTTGTGACCCCTGCGCTCACGCCCACCCTCATCTCTGGTATAATGTAGTATAGTCGAGATAGGTATAAGTGGCACTACCCCGAATCATCCTGGTCATTGTGAGTGATCTGCAAAGGGAGACTCTTCCATGCATTCTCCAGGGGGGATGTTGGAACTATGTCTAGGAGTGAAGCCATTCCCCAGTTGGGGATGCTGCAGATGTGCATGTACATGACTGGCTCCAGACTCTGGCCGCAGACAGGTCTGTGTATGCCCTGTGGCCTCAGGCAGCTCACACGTGTATACAGGCAGAAGCCAGACAAAAGCCTATACAGTCTGACACTACTGCATGCACCAGGGGTCTGTTCAGCCTCTACCCAAGCCCTGGAGTGTGCTGCCGGAGGGTCTGGTGAGATCAGCTGGCGTTGAAAGCCTCACCCCAGGGGCCGACCGGGTCAAAGTGCAGGGGCGCAGTTGCCTCATGGCTTCCAGGGACTCGGGGGTGGTGGGCGCCTGGAGGAACCCCCGGCGTCTGCCCTGACACAGTCTGGACGATGGCGCTTGTTGCTGGGTCAGGCGCCCTGCACGCACAGACTGCAATATGATGAAAGTGTCCCCCGGAACGGGTTGAAGTGGAACTTGACGCCCTGCGTGGCGCCCATTTGGGCGCCCGGTCGCTGACATGGTGGTGAGTGATGTGTCTCAAGTGGAATCCTAGGTCAGCACCAAACAGTACTGATAGAATCACTTGTGCAGTAACAGGTCAGCCTCCTGACACATGCCAAGACAGGTGTACTGAGACACAGATGGCTGCCCCATGCACATCAGCCTGCCATGTGGGTCCACCCCAAGTGCTTGAGTGGTACAGTGACGGGACGTCCAGACGCTAAACCAATACCGGAGACCTGATTGATTAGTGCCACCATAGGGGTGCTGCTTGCTGGTGTAAATATGTGAAGGCTGCTTAGTGCGCTAGCAACAGCAGTGCGCCGAGTGCCCACACATGTGGCAATCAGCTCAGGCCCTGAACGCACCTCCAGCCCTCAAACTTGGCCTCAAAGGCTCGTGCTGCCCTGTACTGTTCTGTGGCAGGTGGCAGGGTGTCGAGGCCTCCTGCGATCTCTGTGTCCTTCACCGCTGGAGGACCGTCACTACTGCTTGTAAAGGGGCGTAGGGACCCCAAGCTCTGAAACAGAGGAGATACAGCTTTTCGCTGGGTACTCCTAGCCGCGGGCGCACGTCTTAGGCACGCTCTGTAACGCACCAGCAAGTTGAGGTCAGCAATTGATGATGCGTATGCCGTCACTGGCTCAACATGCCGCGGTCTAGGAAGTTGCGCGTTTCTAATTGTCTGAGACACCTGCGGCGTCTTCAGCCAATAGACAAGCAAAAAATGGCCATTAAAGGCATTGTGTTGAGCTTTGGCTCATCCGATCATGCCACAAGGGAAACGCAGCTCTTTTTACAGTAGCCCTACTGAGTAAGTTTACACCGGCCCCAAGGCAGCACAGAGAGGCAGAAGTGAAAGATGAATTTGTCGAACTGCCTGTCAAAATTTTACGGCTAGCATCAGCAATGAGATGCACACCTCACGATGCCATGACCCCTCATCGTGTTGATCTGCACAGAAGCTGTACCCTTCCGGAGCAGAACAGGACTACTCTGACGCTTTTCGCAGGTGTATCACAACGAGGTGCAGCTGTCTGTTTGATTGGCAATCTGAGCTTACAGAGCCGGGACCTAGTGATGACAAGTCAATGATCTTGACCCAGTGGGAGGGCTTTTCGAAAACCCCCTCTCAAACCCTCGAAAACCTCAAAGCTAGCAAGCCAGGACTCGCCATGATGGTAGACAGTAAAGCCAGCACATGTCTACCATTGACCTGAGGCAAGCATCCAGTCATATATCGGGTATCACATTACAAGTGCTCGCCACCCTAGCTAGCTGTGGCGCAAACGGCTTACATGCATGCCACATCAAGTACTGCAGAGCGCAGCCAAGACGTCAAGTATCCCTGAGCGGATACACTCCTGTCAGGAGTCTGGGGACGCGCTATTTGTCATGTACAAGTCGGATACCTCCATGCAGAAACAAGATGACCTCAAATTGAGGTGCTCAGCTTTCCGTAGCTGCCCTGCAATTGCCCCAAGTCTTGCTGACGCACCAGCAGTGAGGCTCAAGCCACCAGGCTCAAGATTGTGACAGGCTGCCATACCTTTTAAGTTGAGCCAGAATGGCTGACGCAAGCTGTCCAACTTGGCAACTTGGCAAAACTGGATCTCCGCGCTGCTGTTCGGACACATGATCCGCCAGAAGAGAGGGCTGTGCTCTAGCAGTGTCTGCATCGATCGGCAGGCTATCCTGCTCCCCTTGGGCTGTACTGAAATGCGCTAAGCACTCCTGATGGCTATGCTGGCCATTTGCATGCAGCATCAGGCTTTTAGGTCTCGCGCACGCCAGCAGCAGGATGATCTGCACAGTGTAGGGCGCAGCCCTTGCACTTGTCTGTACTGGACTGCAGCCTACTGACCCTGGGACTGTACTAGAAGGCATTCCACAGTTCTGCCAGCACTGCTAGCGGAGGGTTCACATCCGCTCAGGGCTCGCGCGCGCCGGTGCGCCCCTGATGCAGCGGGATGGTGGGCTGCTGGCCGACATGGCTCTGGCTCCCAATAGCGCGAGCGCTCTTGGTGCCGGGTGTTGCTCCCGTCGTCTGCCCGGACACAGTTGCCACAGTGGCTTCAGTGACCGCATCAGGAGCCCTGCAGAACAGTGCTGCATCAGAGGCTTGCTCCTCTGCACATGCTGGCAGAATACACACGAAAGGGGCAGCGCTATCAGCTGCTGATGCATCACTGCCAAATTCTGGCAGACTTAGGACAAGCGGTGTAGCAGGCTCAACGCTGAAGAGCACAGGTACATCCCTGTGAGCAGCCTGAAGAGCAGCCTCGTCACAGTACGTCTTATCTGGCAGCAAGTCTGTCCCACGCATTATCTACTGTGGCAGGCAAACCTCTATGGGTTCAAGCTCGAAGGGAAAGACCGTGGGATTGAGTCTTGGAGTCACCTCCACTCCTCAAAATTTGCCTCCGCAGCACGTATCTTCCTCTCTTCCTCAGTGGCTGGCGCCTGAGTTTCGAGGCCCCTGGCTGTCTGCGTATCTTTTTCGGCTGGCGGTCCTCCAGCGTCTTCCATGCGGGCAAAGTGACGTCGGAAGACAGTGGTCTGTTTCAGAGTGCTTGTGGTCCCCCTCGCTCCACTCATAATTGAAGGTGTACGATTCATGAAGTCTCTGCACAAACGAGCACTGTTGAATAGGTTGGTTGCCCTACCAAGCTCGAGCGTGCTGGACATGCCGTACACAAGCCAGCACCAGCTGGAGGGCTTATTAGCGTGCCATGCAATGCAATATGCGGATATGATTTTATTTCGTTCTCCCGAAGACTTCATCACAGCAGACGCAGTTGTCTTTCTCATGTACTGCGGGGTTCCAGTATCTATTGCACGCCTACATCTCAAGGCACACTCACCCTGGAGAACTTTCCCTTCTGTGTTAGCTGCAACGCTAAGTAAGTATGATACCAAATGCATTGAATAAGCTTACGCTGGACTCTATCGTGCAGTACCTGAGTAGAGTGGAGCCTCTCATCTTGGTGATCTGCGCTCGGAGTACTCTCTCCGACCCTCAACTGTGAAGCTGGCTGCGTTCAGTTAAGTTCACAGAAAGTGTTAGCTGAGGGATTTTGCTGTATGGAGGAGGGTATGGCAGAGTGATGACAAGTCCTGTTGAGACGAACTGTGCTTTGACGTGTCCTTTTGGCATGGACATTTGGGGAGATTGAAGTGGATTGAATGGTAGTTGTTCAGACTTTTGAAAAGAGGGTTCTCGTATGCATCCTTTCAGTCCGAGTCCATCTATAGCTACATAGCCGTACAATACTGGCATGCGTTTAATGTGGCAAAAATTCAGTGTTGCAGCAGCAGCGTAGCCTGCAGCTCATCATATGGTATAAATATCTCTACACCTACGGCCTTTGCATCAGTGGAAAACACATTTCCATCTTATTACGTGAACGCCTAGAGAAAACTCCGTTCTATACAGGCTGCCAGACCAGACTGGGTTCGCTTGTGCTAGCAGCTCTAGCCTAGCACCGCACACGGCCGCCAAATTATCAAGCTCTATGGCCACCGTACAGCGCTCAGCAGCATCTCCTGCAACACCAACTCTATATGTCAGGCCTCCACGATAGCCATATTGCTGCACGACGTGGGAGTCGCTATGTTCCTTGGATGAACGCACGTGCACCCCAGTGAAAGGTGAGCCATGCAGCAAATTATATCACGCTAAAATGATCGGCAGGATCGATGTGGTAATTAGCGTCTGGCGCTCAACCTTCCTATGGCAGCAGCAAACAAGTCACGTCAGGCACACATGCCTTGGGAGAGGCGAGGCACAGCTGCTGCCATACTAGGCCCTGGCATATGCTCATGCCTTTCTCTGCTACAGCGGCAGTAAGCATGCAGACACACCATGACATGCTTCGAGACAGGCAAGTACCGAGTCATCTCAAGCGCTTGCCTGTTCCTGCTCTGTCAGGGGTCCAGGCACTCTAGTAGCGCCAATGGCCTGTCGTCCCTCCTCATGCTTGCATGCGCCCTGCTGCCAAACGTCCTTGGGGCTGTTGATGCTGATCACCTTGACCATCACATCCAGCGGCAGGTCATTCAGAGTGCACATACCATGCCTGCAACGCATGGAAGTGGATTGCAGCGCCTGCATGATTGCAGAAATGCCCATTGCATCAGACTTCAGCTGTGTAAGCAATACGTTGCATGCAAGAGACAACCTTGCCCACACTGACTTGCGTGACTTGGGGGGTCCATTCTCAGGTACCTACCCTTCAGAGGGGTCACTGAGCTGTCTGCCAGCAACATGATGGCACATCAACAAGGTTGCTGCCGCGGCCCTGAAGCGTGCAGGAAAGGCCTTGTGTGCCTCCCGAGACCAGGTTACATGTGGTGGTTCTTTTATCATAAGAATCCGCATCCCGCCAGGGAACGCAGTACTCCAGGATGGTTCTATGCCATCGCTTGCATAGGCAACCTGCACGCATCGCTCACATTGACTTGCACCTTCTATGGGTTCTTTTGTGTCCTTCAGATCAGGTCCAACAGCATGCCGCATGAGGAGTATGACAACGTGCAGTATCAAAGGGTTCCATCTAATGAGGGCCCGCATTGTATTAAGCTGCAGAATGCAGTTGGATCTGCCTGGAATACAAACTGGGTGCTTCGGCTGCATCATAGATTCCTTTGAGGGAGCCACTATGGCCACAGGACTCACCTCTTGCCAAGAGGAGTACGATCTCTCTGTGCAGAGCCGCAGCCCAGTAGTGGCATCCCTAAAGATCCATGGGTGATTCCTGAAGGTCTGCAGCCTGCATGCAGTGGCATTGTTCAGGATTGTGCAGTGCATGACGCTTCCTCTGCACGGGGCAGGCTCCCCTGCTGAGCGGGACTTTCCGCCATGCGCTGCGCTGCTGCAAAGGCGCAAGGAGACAAAGGACCACAGTCCACGATGCTCAAGGCGTATGAGCCTGTAAACTCCGCATGCCTGCATAGCTCTGTTAAGCTCAGGAGAAGCAGTGTATGAGGCTGAGGTGCGATACGCACCATTGGAACCCTCGTGGTTCCAGGCGCAGGTACGCCACCTGTGCAGGGCGCAATCTACATGAGCGATGCATCCTCAACAGAACCTTGGCGTCAAGTGCAGAGGGCAGCCATTGTCCTCAACGAGGCACGCACCTCATGACCGCTGTAGTTGAGCCAGAGTACGACAGCGTCACGGGATGTCAGATTATGGAAGGCCACAGTTTCGGCTTGCCCATTGCTCAGGCTAGTCAGCCTTGCCTGCGAACACCAATGAGTTTCTTTCAGCCAGTGTCATCCACTCTGCTGGAGAATCAGGGTAAAGGGCAGCTCGCAGTAGCATATCGCAAGATGGTGGACGTCTTACCTGCACGGGGACATCCTGCCGGTAAGGGCAGCCAGCTGGAAGATATACGGGCTCAGTCTCGTCTTGTTCACGCTGTCTATACAATACACTACCACCCCCTTGGGCTATTTGCGCAGAGGTGGGGAGAGCTGGGAGGCCTTCCGAAAATGCTGTTCCCTCCGCAAATTGCTGGCCCACAGGATAATTTAAATACTCTTCTGAAGAAGGATTAGCTGTTGAAGATCGAGAAACGCGTCGGCAGATGCGCAGGAAGCGACGTAGCTGCGTGCTATAGAAAGAAGAAAAGCTCTCTCGCGCGCTCATCACAGGCGGCAAGGAGCTGTCTGTGCAGACCTAAGGTCCTGTGAAGATGCTTATAACTGAGTGCGATCTCTATAGCATCCTCCAAAGCTTTGGGGGGACGAATGTAGGAGACCTTCTCCCAGCTTCCCTTCGCTTCCGAGACTCGCATGTGACTGTCGAGGCCCCAACACGCAGTGCGAGATGCTGAGTGTCGCAAGCCGGCAACCTCGTTATACTGGATTCATCAAGCTTATAGACTAGTGCACTTCATATGAATTGAGTGCGAGCTGCCAGACCTCATAGCTAGCACCGCTCACACCATGCAAATGTCATGAGTACAGTCGAAGTATGCATGCGGCCGACTTAGTCCCTCCAGATGGCGGACATCGAGTTTGATACGACAGGGCCACAGCCTCACCGCTGCAACGCCCGTATTGAAGACCTCATCCAGGTAGATGTCCAGGGGCGCAGCTTCAGTATAGACACACCACAAAGGCGTGCATCGTGACGCAGTGCAGATTTGCGTTTCTGCTACCGCTCCATAAAGTTCCACGCAGTCGTCTATGCTGCAGACCCTGTACACAGGCGACTGGGGTGGCAAGGTATTCCCAGCATGGAGATCAACATGGAGATGCTTCTTCTCCAGTCCAGGGTAAAATACCGTGCCTCATAAGCTACCAATGCTCAGCACTAGATTCTCTGCTAGCTTGCTGAGTGCACCAGCGCTACCAGCTAGCTGCACCACTCGTCACAGGCCTTGCAGCCTCTGGCCGTCCCATGTAGCTTCTGGCAGGGCTCTTCTGCAGGCCTGTCATATTCGTGGTATGCTTTAGATAGGTCATCTGCCCCGCGTGGACAGGTTTTAAGGTCCCCCTTGCCCTGCAGGGAGGAGCCAAAGGAGCCTTACATCATGTTCACTGATCCCAAGCCATACCTGGTCCGGCGAAAGAAGAAGAGTGGGCAGGAGAAGGTTGAAGAGAGGCTCAACCGCAAATAATCAGTCTATCTTGACATTAGAAAATAAGAGTGGACATGTTGAGAGATGAATATTGCCGATCGCCGTCTGATGGGACTGGCCTCATTTGCCTCCCCTCGCCATGAAAAGTGTGGTGGATGTGAAGAGACAGGACTTTGCAGAAGTCTCAGCACTTGGTGGAGCTCGGGATGAGCCAAGACATCAGCGCTCGCACCAAGTCCATATGCAACTCGTTGGCAATGCTGCTGTGAGGAGAGTGCAGTCTCCATATGGCTTTGCCGCAGTGCTACGCAGCTTCAGAAAAGTGTAGATTGCGATGCAGACTGGTATATGCATATAGCGCTGTTAAATCTTACAGGAGACTCCCAGAAAGTGTACCACACATGTAACATCTTGACATCCCAGGGAGGACAGACAATTACACAGGAAGAGAGATTGCCTGCACCTCAACATCACCACAGGAGGTGTGGCACCAAATGGATTGCAGCGGGAATTGTCAGAGGCTTTTTACAATTCTGAATGAGTTGATTACTTCAAAAACAATCTGAGCTCGTCATCACACCATTGTCTGGAACCAGGCCCAACATCACCCCATCACATCGCCATCCACATCTGAATTCTCTGCTCCATGTTTCTCTGCTCAATCTGCTCGCCAAATCTTCCACCATTATACAGGAGATTATATTACACCAAATCGTACAAGAGTGTGCGCTCAGTGGCTGCACGGACTCCTCGCATCTGCCACTTCAAAATCTTCTCATCTCACTGCCATCATTGTATCCATTTTACAAGCTGAGGTTGCTCAATAGATCTCCTCATTGCCCTCCTGCTGGCCAAAGTTGTTGAAGCCAATGGCTGCGAAAAGGAAAAAGCCAATCTGCGTGCACACAACCCATCTTCGTCAGCAGTTTACACTCAAGCTTCATACTGGTGCTCACACGTAGTGGCACAACCCCTGACACAGCGCAAGATGAAAGGTGTCGACAGGACCATAGTGAAGGTGGAAAGACACCACTTGCTGACCAAGCATTGCAACGCAGGTGTACTGGAATATGGCACACGCTAAGTCTGGCCTGAATAAGTGATCAGCGTTGGGCAACTGGCAGGACCATGTGCGCACCCAGACAGCCAGCGCCACTCCAGCGTACTCAGAATTCAAGGGCTGGCCCAGTGGAACACCAATCTGGCCAAAGGGTCCCTTGCCCTTGGTGAACACCTCGCCCAAAAGCTCAGATGCAAATCCCTGCACAGTGCGAGCACGTAAAAATGCTGGCTTTCATGTCCATATTTAGTACATACAAAGTGCTGCTCAGCAGCCAGACAATTGACATGCTGCTTGCTTTGAAATTGCAAATGAGCTCTGTACAATCAGACTCCAGAACTAGTGGCAATAGATGCCACATATCCCCACCAGCCCAGACAGACATCCATAGAAGAGGGCTGCCATGCAGCAGACACTATACACGTCAAATGCCAGACAACGCACAGGGTTCACCAGCAAGGTCATCTTCTGAACACACATGTAGCCAGACACTGTGGAAAAGCTTACCAGCATGGCAACACGGCCAACAAAGAGCTCATTCTTCTTGGTGAAGCCGAAGGCGTTGCTGGTGCCCAGGTACCCCTGAGGGTCAGACAGAGGGTCCATTGCCTTCTGTGTGGGGCCGCGAGGCCTCTTCTTGACATCCCGCTGGTTGTCGTCGTCAAAGGTGGGACCAAAGGGGTTCAGCGCTGTTGCAAAGTTGAACGCCTGCAAGCCATCACCTCACCTCTGAGGCTGTTGTCCCTGTCAAAGGTGGGGCTGAAGGGGTTCAGGGCTGTTGCAAAGTTGAATGCCTGCAGGACGTCAAAGCACATCGGAAACCAGGCTAAAAAACGCCGACTATATTGCGGCGTAGACAGGTCCCACACAGCCATTACGAGAGGCGCGCCTACAGCAAGGGCGCACTGGTAGGACAAAGTGCAGCCCATAAGAGTGCGTTGTGCAGAACAGTGACACCAAAGACATGCCCACTTCACGAATCACAGAACTTCACAGCAAATCATGAATTGAGAGTGGCGCAGCACTCTAAATGTCAGACACCACAGCATTGGAAAAGCAGCCCAAAAGAAGGGACTTACCACGATAGCAAAGACACCCCAGTTGATGACACTCTGGGGCAGCCTGGTCTCGAGCTGAAGCTGACCCAGGGCGCCCTTGCCTGTGATCAGCTCTCCAATGCAGGCGCAGAAGAAGCCAGTCACTGCAGGACCACAAACATTCTGTCAGCTGCATGTCTCAGCTGTGCTTCAGTGTTCTACGCAATCGAGGTAAATGTGCTACACCTCGAGCAGTGCTCATTTAGGGTTTGTATTGCACATCACCACCTGCAGCTTTGCTTTCTGTTGAATACATCATGTATGAGCATCAAGACATCGCAGCAGTTTGTCCCCCTTCACTGCAATGCCAGGCAGGTGATGCCTGAGAGCAGGGCCTTACTAGCGGTTCTTCCGGCCCAGATCTCCCTCTGCCTGGTGAAAGCGCTCTGGAAGGGTGAGACTTCCTTGGAGTTTCTGTCATACTCCGACTGCACAGATACAAGCATCCTTTAGATACATGAGTTTATATGGTCAAGATGGACCGTAATAAGAAGCTGTGGCCGACAGGCCACTCCTTCCTGGCGCTGTACATGCCGGGATGATTCGCTTTACTCGTCTAATCTTGGAAATGCAGGTGTATACAACACTGCTCGTGGCGCGCCATTAAGCGTCAAAACTACACCTCGGCGATCAGCCCCACCCATGGGTTCTCGTCCCTTACGAAAGCAAAAGCATAGAGGCCAGTGGCTTGCTTGAAACATCGACGGACTAGAAAGCAACAATAACTAGCACCTTGGCGATGTTGTTCTTCGTCTTCAGGCTCGGTCCTTTCGCCATCGAGATGACTGCGGTCCTCAATTTGCGCGTCATCGGTGCGGGGCGCGATGCCAGGAAGGGCCTGGCATCTGCTGTATGGCTTTTGAACGACAAAGAGCTGCACATTGGCGTCTGCATCGCGAAAGCCATGACTGCCTGCGAAGGGGTGGTAAAGGCTGGGCAAAGATCAAGATATAAGCTTTCAATACCAATGTATATATTTGGGGCGATCTGACAATTGCTATTGTGTCTCTTGTGAAGCAGCACTTCTGGGTTTACAGTCCCAAATCCGAATATGCATTGCATCTCAGACGTGGCCGCCTAGCAAGGCAGGACACATCTATTTTTGGAGCAAATGCTGCAAGTCGGCACGTGCAAAGGCATGCGAGAAGAGAGGAATCTTTTCTGCGCTGCCTCTCATCTGTCTGATGGTCATCTCATGCTGGCTGTATCTGATAGTCTGGCTATAGTGGGTTTACTCGGACTCGCCTGCTGTCATAGGTCAGCCGAGCCCACGCGCATGCAGTCTCAAGTCATACTGACATGACGCACATCCTCGCCGGAAAAGCCGCACTGTAAATCTTAGAACGTCATGAATGAGAGGAAAAGTGCCAAGAATGACATAGAAGCACCAGAGCCGAAAGTACAGGCCTCAGATGTGTCAGGGGCCAATGGCCCAGCGTCATCAGCAAGCGGAGAGCTACCAACCAGGTAAGCTGAGAAACCAGGTCCAAACAACAGACGTGCGCCTTTCTTATGAAATGCGCACTATGCTGATCGATGGCTCGCTGCGAGCTAGAACCGGAAGCTACTTAGAGCTTGCTAAACAACCCTGTGGCTGCTCTGCATGATGTGGGTAGCCCTGATATCTATATGGTCTGAAAAGGTTCACGCCTTACGCAGGGCCTCTGACATGTCCACTCAGCGCTCCTCAGCAGTGCTCCTGGATGGGGTTAAAATGCCTGATGAGGAGACACCTGCAGCACCGCCCGTTGTGACATACAAGGATCTCTTCTTCAGATTCGTCCTGCTTGGCTGGATTGCTTTTGGCGGTCCTACCGCCCATATCGCACTGTTCCAGAAGGTATGTGTTCCATGCCTGACCCATCACCCTGACCTCACTGACCTTCAGCAGGTCATACACCCGAGCAAGTCCTGGTGGGGTGTCTCTGCCCCTGGCGGCACAGCTGTATGTACTTTCTGCTGCGCATCCTGTGCTGCGCATCCAGCATTCTGTGAAAGCCCCTCAGCCTGGTAGCTTGGCCTCATGAGTGAATGACATCAAGTGTGGGGTTCTGCAGGTTTTTGTGGAGAAGCACCGCTGGATCTCATCCACTGTTTTCTTGGAGCTACTTGCGCTCTCACAATGCCTACCCGGACCTACGTCAACTCAAGTCTCTTTCGCACTGGGAGTGGTGCAGAAGGGTGTAGCTGGCGGCCTGCTGACAGGTAGGCATGACGGAGCATACCCTGTACTGCGCACGCACCATTGAGTGACCCTCCTCCTGGACGGGACTATAGACTTAAGCTCAGAGAAAGGGGGACATTCATCATCACAATCATCTGAGGCGGCCCACAACCGTCACGCCTCATTTGGCTGTCAAATAGTGTGTGTAAGCTCTACAGGGACTGTACCAGATCTCCTGGACATAAATCTGTGATGCTAGACACCAGAACATGCATCAGCAGCAAAAGTCAATGTTGACAGCCTCACCTGGTGTGCAGGTGTTCTGTTCCAGTGGCCAGGATTTCTCATAGCCGCCCTTGCGGGGGCAGGCGTGGCGAACTTCCTGAAATCTCCTGCTCCATGGCTTCGCGGGATCATTGCAGGTCAGCCGCCTCATGTCACCCTAGGGATTATGCATGTTCAAGGCAGAACCTTGGTTGATCTTGGAAGTCACAGCTGAAAAGGTGGACCTCAGATGTGGCTGGAATTTGGGTGGGGAGGCTTTGTCAGAAGCCTTGACGTTCAGCTGCTCTGTGTGAAGGTCTTCAGCATCCAATCACCTAACTGCCCAAGCATTATAGCGCCTGCTTCATTTGCCTAGGTATGGCATACAAGCAGCAGAGGCACCTGCATTTCTGGGCTCCCTGGGCTCACCCAAGCATGAGAGTGGCTGCTCTGTCCAATCAAAGCCAGCATACAGGCAACGCAGGCACTCCTCAAAGGACTGTGCTATACTGTGCAGGCCTGGGCGCAGTGGGTGTTGCTCTGGTGGCCAGTGCTGCTATGCGGCTCACTTTCAGCACCTGCAAGTGCAAGACTACCATGGTCATCAGCCTTATAGTAAGGCCCCACATTTGCTCAGGCATCGGATTGGCCTGCCTGATGTGTGTATGCTAGCATCTGCTAGAATCTTATTAGTCACAGTGACACATCATGTGATATTAATGCTCTCCAGCAGCAAGCCATGCAGATTCGAGTATTATGCCTGTCTTGCAGGCAGCCATAATCTCCTTCTACTATCCTGTCACATGGATATTCCCAACGCTCATTCTGGCGGGTGGCCTCACGACCCTCATCACTAAATACAAGGAGGTACAGTCCTTTCATAGCATTGCTCAGATGCATGTCCACAAATTCCTACCTGTATCTGCTGTGTCAGCTGGTGCGGTTCCTGTATGAATGAGGCTATGCGGCATTGCGGGCAAGCCATGCAGGTTGTCAGTTAGCTGCTCAGCTGGAGCACAGCTTGTCAAGTACTGGATCATACGCATACATGCGGGCATGCCCCGGCAAAGGTGGTAATACGAGGTGTTTGAAAGGCTCAGCAAGTAATTGCATCGGACGCCCTTGCAGGTTTCCACAGATGCCAATGCTGAGAGGGTGGAGAAGCTGGGAGTTGGGCGGATCACTGGAGCCCTGCTGGTGGCGATGTGGGCAGGCGTGCTGGTAGCTGTCATCGTTCTCAGGAGGAACACAGACTATGCGCACCACCAAGCATTGTTTTGGTGGGAGGCCTTCTACAGGACAGGCTCCATCATCTTTGGAGGTGGCCAGGTAAGACTGACTCCATATGCAGGCTCTCCCTTCGGTTTCCACTATGTTCGGCTAGGCTGGGCTGGAAAAAATAGCAAAGCCGGTGCACCTGGGTGACACACAAGCCATCTCAAGCAGAGTCCAAGTGCCAGGATGCTCGTAGGCAGATGACAGGAGAAGTCATCTGCCGGGCACCTGGTCGTGCACGGTCTTGAGAGTGCAGGGCTGTCTCACACTGAGCCGTGGCAAGCATCGCACCATGACTCACACCATGTCATTGGCCTGACCCTGCATGGGTCTCACAGTGCGGGGTCGCTGCCTGATGCAGGTTGTCCTGCCGCTGCTACAGAATGAGGTGGTCACCACTGGCTGGGTCAGTCTGCCTGACTTCCTAACAGGGCTCGCTCTGGTGCAAGCCATGCCAGGGCCGCTGTTCAACTTTGCAGCCTACCTAGGTAGGCCTTCCTTTTCTTTACTCAGGACTGGATCACAACCTTGTATTGCCCTGTGGAATGTCACACTGGATATGGCATTGGGTCAGCTCCTCCACCATGAACTGCATCCAAGCATGTCTCCTCAGCATTAGGACGTGCGCATTCGCCTGCAACATAGACAGAGATCAGCACAATAGAGGTCTGAGATGCTTCCTGTCCCATGCAGGTGCCATCATAGCACACAATGCAGGCTACAACATTGTCGCAGGTATCTTCATCTGCTGGATAGCACTGTTCGCGCCTGGCATTATCCTCATATATGGGATTATGCCATGGTGGGGCCAATTCCGGAATTACCAAGTCTACCGCAGGTAGTCCATAAGGACCTCTTTCTGCTCTGCCTTGTTCCAGACCTGGCTTCATCTGCTTTGCCTGCCATGTCTGAGCAAGGCTTTGTTAGGAAATCCTGTGGGTGCATAGTGCTCTAGGGAACAGCAGCAGGCTGCAGGGTGCCAGATCTGAAGCGGTGATTATGCTTGCAGAATGCTTCCGGGGCTGAATGCGGCGGCTGTGGGTCTCATATCCGGTGCAGTGGTCCTGCTCACCTTCCAGATCCATAGCTCCAGCCCTTTCCCAACATTCTCCATGTGCATAGGTGAGAGACCCCCTGCACTTCTTCACAGGTTTGAGACAGACCTCCCTGTATCTTGCAGTCCGTGAAGACTCTGTCCAGCTACTGAGGTGTTTGTTATCCCTGGTCATCTAGTGAGACTATGAGTGTCCAATAGACTTCAATGCCGCTTCGCATGGCGCATGAAATTGGAAGTGGCCCATCTGGCTGTCAGATGAGCAATTGCCCAATTGTTAGGTGAGCCGGGTCTGGCTGAAGGTCGCATGGTATGATCTGAACCCTGACCTCGTGCAGGAATGGTGTGCTTTGGCCTGGTCGACTTCTGCAACTGCCCCTCGCCCCTGGCTGTGCTCCTGGGAGGCATCTGTGGCATCATTGGGTGGGCTGCACACGCGCATTAGGGCTTCAGCGACTGGCGCGTTGACGCTACTGCACGTCTGGCGACTTGCCACCAGGTGCCTTTGCACGCCACTCCAGTGTCTGGCCAGAGCGAAGGGGCCCGGGCGTTGTCCCACACGAGTCATTGGGTCCAACCTGTAGCCCACACATCCTGCCAGGTCCATGAGACGCACCAAGGTGTCATCTCTCAAGCTCGGCAGCGCAAGCCGGCATGCCCTTTGTGCAATATGGATGTGACAGCTGCTCAGTTGCTTTGCCTGTAGCCTTCTGTGCCAGAGGCTTATGTGGCTAACTCATACATTCTCCTGAGCTGCATTGCAATAATAGGGCCATGCTTGAGGGCTGATGAAGACGGCATCCCGACAGACTCCCTTCCCAATTGTCAGAGATTCTGAAACTCCACCCCTTGCAAAGACACCATGAGCACACGGCGGAAGCTCTCTGCAGATCGTTTGTGCAGTATTTGGGGCAAGCCTATTCTTCACAATACGCCAAGCTTGCCTTGCACTTGTTTGTGTGCCTTCTAGTCTGCTGTTCCAGGCAGATGCAGCCTGTAAAGACCCCATGGCCGTGTCTGAGGCACGTATTTGCCATCCTTACATTGGTGAACATGGTGGTATGCCGGGGTTATTGCTGTGAAGTCCATGAAGTATGCCACACAACAGCATTGTTGACCATCTCCTTCTATCATATTTTCTGGGGCAACTACTTCTACGACATCTAGATCTGCGCTAGTCAGTTTGATGTGGATGCAAGCTTAAAATGCAATTGGGTGCCATTTCTTGACCGATGGGTGTGTGCTTGGATGATCAGTGATGGCTGCTGTCTGGCGGCATTGTAGGTTGCGTAACTCCCATGCTTGTGGCCATGGGTATCGCGGTGTTCTGAATGAGTCAGCCACCGCTAGACGTAGGTGTGCATGATCATGATGCTGGCTAGCATAAAGGCGTCCATCAAGGATCACTATCAGTTGACTTGGCACAGGCCGGTAGAAGTGTGGAGATGTGGCCTCAGAGCCTTGCTGAACTTGGGGGTATTGGTTGAGACGTGGGGGGAGTCCTTTACAGTGAAATGACTGGGTGCTTGATTAAGCACAATTGCTGACGCTGCCACGAGTGCCTGGGCTCTGGAGCTGAGGTCCAAGCTTCTGTATTCAATGTCGTATTGCGAATAATATGCAGTAATAGGCGTCCCACTTCTCGCAGTGAGTGAGGTGACTCGGAAAGTGACTTGACATCAGGTTGGGCACATATAGTCAAAGCCGGCAATTGACTGCTGGTAGAGGCCGCTCATCTCACGGAGCTGATTTAAATAGCCAAGGTATACTGCAGGATGACTTAGCTCTACATTAGTGCAATGGTCACAGTGAGAATCGATACCGACATCATGACAAGCACTGGCACTACCCTGCACAAAGTCAGCAGCAAATGAGTGTGGCATGCCCAAAGAGTGTCGAAGATAAAGAATGTTGTATGCACAGAGTCACGATAAGTTCTGGCGTTGCCGCAGACCTGTGTAACGTTGGGCATCCGTCCAAGTGATTTGGCGTGGATACCTGTCCGACGCAGTTTGCAGTGCTAGGAACAAGGGGTCCATCATTACGGTGCTACAAAGTTGACCCTCGACAGGCACAGAGAAGGTGTGACACTCTTCTTGTCCACAGTAGAGTGCGTGTAGACTAGTTTCTACATATCAAGCCATGCATTCCATCTCTGGATAGTTACATTAGATAAGCAACTGCTAAGCAGAAGAGGAGTTTGATGCGCTGTTGCAGGCTGGACACATAAGACTTTGGCATCATGGCAGACGGAGTAGGCAGTGGTCATGCGCCAGGCAGCCTTCAGCAGACAAGCAGTAGGAGGTACTCAAGTAGCCCGATGTATACCAATGCCCCTGCACAGCAAGAAAGCCCAGCAGCATTGGAGTCGCCGCTATCAGCAGGAGGCTCTCAGTCAGGCAACAGACGAGAACGGCGCATGAGGCACTTTGGCAGATCCCCGCAGCCGGGCACCTCAATGCCCCAAGGCACACCTGAGCAATTTGCCCCGGATGCACCTCTAGCCGCATCGATGCAGCAGACGCAGATGGAGCTGTCCCCTGACTCAGCGCAGTCCAGCGGATACGGACAATCCGGCATATCAACGCCTCTAGCGATGATGCAGCAAGGACAGGCCGCTCAGTCTCCTGACTCAGCGCTACCCAGCGGTTCCAGGCGGTCTAGCTCAAAACAGCGCTATCCGCAGTACCTGCCTTCAGAAGCACTTGGGCAAGGGCTCAAGAAGGGCGCCCTCATCAGGGCAACAATCAGGATCAACGCCCAGGACCGCACCCAGGCGTTCGCGACAGTGCCAGGCCTGCCGTCAGACCTCATGATAAGAGTGGGTCATTCCTTGACTTATGCAGTCTGCTGGCTTAGGGCTGTTTGACAGCACCCACCGCAGCAGCATGCTACTGTGCTGCTCCCTGTATGTGGTCTCAGCACATGCATAGCAAAACACACAGTTGCCCGAAAAAAGCACTGTGCGCCGCTTCTGTGTCTTGAACGGGCAATTGATGCAAAGTCATGGTATACGGGGCGTGAGGCCATGGCAGGAAGCCAGCAGAGTGCTAATTGACTGTAGAGCGCACTGCTCACCTTTGGAGTGCCTTGCAGGGGGACGCGATGCAGAACCGGGCTATAGAGGGTGATGAGGTGGCGCTGCAGATCCTGCCGCCCTGCAAGTGGTTCATCTCTGGCAGCATGCTCGAGAAGGGCAAGGCAAAACTCTTGCCAGAGGCAGAAAGCCCAGCCAGCGCCTCACCAATTGATTCCTCACCCATGGCAGCAGGGCCGGTTTCCAGCAGCCCAGGCCTTGGGACATCCCCCTTGGGTAGCACCAACTCGCCAGCACTGCAGCGGTACAGTCCCCTCAATGCTGACTGGCCCTTTATGTTACACCCAAAAGCAGCAGCGCTTCTACAGCAGCGTGACTCATTCTGACACATGGCTCGACTTGCTGCCAACAGCTCAATACAATCTATCCATGATTGCCTGGCTAGGCTTGATTGCCCTGCATTCCCTCATATGCACTGCCAAGATCAGACGCGCTGCTGAGGTTGGTGCATCCCTGTGCGCGGGATGTCCCCACTTCAACTGCCCGTTCTGTATGCTTTCAGGGGTTTGGCTGGCGAGTCACGCTCAGGACATGCTGCAAACAGCAATGGCAGCACAGCAGGCGGCTGGTGGACGCCGCAGCAGAGCAACTCCGCGAGCAGGATGTCTGTGAGCTGCGTTACCCCCTGGTGCGCTCAGTCAATCCAGGGTGCCCCTTACCCTGCAGCCCTACATAAGCATGCACTGGGGGTGCAGTGTGCATGCTAGGATACATAGACATGTGCCATATTGAACAGAGGCATCTGGACAAGGTGTCTGCCATGTGGCGTGCTGAATCAATTGCTTTAAGAGTTGCTTCAAAAGAATGGAGCCCACCCTCTGAGGGGCAGGATGCTCATTGCTCACAAATCTTATCTTTTCTCTTTGCAATGCAGCGCTGCTGCAAGGACCGAGCGGCAGATGCAGGAAAACAGGCCGAGCAATGGCAGACGAAAGTCCTCCAGCCAGAGCTCTCTCATAGAGTCTGCAAGGAAGCAGCTGGAGGCCTCTTTTGGCACCAGCAGCCAAGCACCCTGGGACAATGCAGAGAGCTCTGCGCAGACCGTAGAGATTGTTGCCAAGCTGTGAGTCCTTTCCACCTCACATGCCATTACCTCTGGGCAAGTTCCACCTTGGTTAGGCTTGAGGTTGATACACTGAAGCACCCAGATGTTCAGCCATGGAGAGGGTACCTTCTGAGCACTTTGCAATATTGCACGCTCTTCAGGCATGCCTGAAAGGGATGCCTCAACCGCAGCCAGCAGCCAAGGTCTCTTCAGGCATGAGAACAGTCCAAGGATGCATCACTGAGAGCTGTGTGCAGGCCGTCTGAGCAGCCTGAGCCCTGAGAATGTGCCCATTTTGTGGCCAAGCTGCAGCCCTCTAGGAAGCGCAGGAGCATGTTTATGATGTGACAGTGCTGCAAGGGCTGGCAGAACTGATTCTGACATGGGTCAGATCTGTATGCAGGCTGTCCGAGCGGCCCGAGCTGCGAGCATGCGCCAAGGTGGTGGCGATCCTGCAGCCGTCCAGGAAGCGCGGGAGCATTGTGGGCGTTGTGAGGGAGGACCCTTTCGGGAACGCCCTCCTGCTGATGCCCTGCGACCCGCGCATGCCCATGTGCCTGATCAGGTCCTCAGAGCTCCCAGCAGACCTCAAGGCATCCCTGAAGGTGACTTCTGCTCTCGGATACCGTGGATCTCAATGGAGCTCCCAGAGATTGATAATGGTCACGAGTCATTTCGCTGGTCTACACTGAGCAAGGGCAGTGGAGACATGCATTTGACCCTGCAGAACACCGATTTTACAGCACTGCAAGTTTTCAGCAACCTACTCTCCAGGGAGTCACATGACTCAGCAGCCAAAGAGATGTCCTTCTCTCATCGATGATATACTTAGCAGAGGTGCCCGTTGATGTTGCAGTCGGTTGCTTCCCTATTGTAAGTAGAGCAGAGGATACGCATAAGCCATGTGCAAAGCAGCACCACAGGGCCTGGAATCAGTCCACACCAAGGGCATTCAAGCAGCATGCAGTTACCTGCGATATTCCTTTGCTGCACAGGGTGCAGCACTGACCCCGCTGCAGCAGACCTACACATCACAGCGCTAGCATGCTTACTCCTCCCGTTCTGTCCCTGCAGGCAGAGTATAAGCAGACGACCAGTGGAAAGCGGACACTGGTGTCGGGCCACCTGGTGAGCTGGGAGGCGTCGGCGGCGTTCCCTCTTGCCCAGATCCGGGCAAGCCTTGGGCAAGCCGGGGAGCTGGCAACAGAGACTCAGGTAGGGCATCTTCATGCACCTTTGGTAGTCCCAAAGAGTTACACCCCTGTGCTCACAAGTCAAGCAGGATGGGTGTAAGTAGGGCAGCCGCAAAGCAGGCAACCAGCAGTGCTACCTGTCTCTTTGTGCTTACCATGAGCTTGTCGACCCCTGTTTTGTGTCCCACAAGCCTCTGCAATCCAGATACGAATGCAGAGGTGGGCCTGCGTGATGCACACTAAAACATGTCTTAGCTGTCAGAGCTGGCACATTGCGACGAGTGCGCTCGGTCTCTAATGGCAGCACTTGGGGCATGTGTGCAGGCGCTGCTGCAGATGGAGAGTGTGAGGGATACGGAATTTGAGCCTGAGGTGCTGGCCTGCCTGCCTCCCATGCCCTGGTCCATCAGCGCTGCTGAGATCAGCAAGCGACGGGACCTGCGAGACACCAGGCAAGTTGTCCATGTCAGTAGCATCAGCAGACATGTGTCAGTGTCATGCCCCGCCTTTAAGAGCCGCGTCATAAAGCTGCAGCACAGCTTCAGCCAGCATCGGCTTTAGCAAAGACACCAAGCATTTTACCATGCGTTCATCTCACATGTGCCAGTGTTAATCTACATGACAGCCCCCCAGACCTGCCTTGCTAAAAGCCCCAGGATGACATGGGATGAGAATACTCAGACACATGGTATAGAGAAACATGAGGTGCACATAAATGGCTTCATAGATGCCTCATGGGTTCCTCACCCATGCAGGATCTTCAGCATAGATCCTCCCACAGCAAGGGATCTGGACGATGCCCTGTCTATCGAGGCGCTGCCCGGGGGCAGCTTCCAGGTGGGCGTGCACATCGCTGACGTGGCGTACTTCGTGCCAGCTGGCAGCGCGCTCGATGCAGAGGCCCGCGAAAGGGGCACCAGCGTTTACCTTGTGGACAGAGTGATTCCCATGCTGCCACGCCTGCTGTGCGAGCAGCTGTGCTCTCTGAACCCAGGTAAGGCCTACAGCTCTCCTCATGAAGGGAGATGCACAGCAACCTGACATGAACAGACTGGAGGCGGGTCCTTACCCTATCTATGCTCTTTCCGTGTCAAGTCCTGTGCTCAATTACCATTACTGAGGTTCATCAGTCAAGCATCAAGTGTCCCCATATCATGCACTCACTTGCATATGGCAGACATATGGAGTCAACTTCCGCTGTGCATATGTGTTGAGCACAATTCTGCTCTGCCCTTCCGTGTGGCACTGAGAACTGAAGCAGGTGCTGTGCAACACAGGCGTGGACAGGCTGACGTTCTCAGTCATCTGGGAGATGACTGGGGAGGGGCGCATCCTGAAGCAGTGGTCCGGCCGAACCGTCATCCGCTCCTGCGCCAAGCTGGCCTACGGCCATGCTCAGGACATGATAGAGGGCTCCTTTGATGCCAGCCAGCCTCCTGTGGCTTTGAGCACTCCTCACACCTGGGATCAGGTCAGTGCTGAAGCCTGGAACGTCTGGCTCCAAACTCATTATATCTGCCTTGGCCTGAATGATCAGTCTGGCACCCTTATCCGAATCTTGGCATTGCACTAGACGTCGGAGGCTTGACTCGAGGGCACACTATTGTCGGAGCTGCCAACAACGGCCGCTCCTTGTTGCACCACAGCTGCAACTGGTATGCTGAGGCTGCAGGGGCCAGTAGCTAGACTGGGAATACTTGAGTGCCGCTGCCACAGAGGGGTGTTTCTGGTGGTGCAGGTGCAAGGCGACGTGCTGGCGCTGCACGGCATAGCGGCCAAGCTGCGCGCCAAGCGCTTTGGCAGCGGGGCGCTGCGCCTGGACAATACCAAGCTCAACTTCTCCCTGGACGCAGACGGGAACCCGGAGGATGCGCACCCTCATGGTGAGCATGCTCTTTCCGAAGAGGTCTTAATAGCTGGCAGCTGTGCCACATCAGCCAGTGTCTGGGCCATGCAGCTGTGCTTGTACACCTGAAGTCGGTTTTGAAGTTGCTACCAGGCTATGATGGGGTGCTACATGTGTCATCCCGCTGTCGACCCCTGCTGGCCTGGCAGAAGCATGCCCTGCCCACCTGTGTGAGTGAGAGGCAATGTGAAGATTGCCTTTCTGCTACCCCAGATGAGAGCATGGCCTATGCCAGTCAGAGCATGGGATGTGCACATACAGGAATGTGAAGTTGAAATGGTGTGCAGTGCAACGAGAGGCAAACAAGCTGGTGGAGGAGTTCATGCTGCTGGCGAACATGAGTGTCGCGGCGCTCATCGCAGACGCCTTCCCGGGACGGGCGCTGCTGCGCCGGCACCCGCCGCCAAACCAGCGCAAGCTCGAGGAGGTCTCGAAGCTGTCCAACAGCCTGGTACGATCCACCCTGGCACAGGCGCTTCATGAAGGAGCACCTTCTCTCATGCAGCCTGACCCTGGAGAGGCTCACACTTACAGCCCCTACCATCATGAGCACAAAAGACTCTCCACGCTGTTCATTATTTTGGCTAGAGCCACATGCAAAGAGTATGCGCAGTAGGACTACAAACTCGGACATCCTGTGCGTTAGCTGGTCGCATCACAATTCAGCTCCACTCCAAGGTCTATGCATACTCACTGGGCCTGGTGACAGCAACGCCAAGAGGGGGCTGCCCTGCTGGCATCCGTGGTCAATGCCCTCATTGAGCAGAGGAGAGGGAGGCCATCTTGGGTGTGCAGGGGGTCCAGCTGGACGCCAGCTCTGCAGGAGCGCTTCATGAGTCACTGCAGGCTCTGCGGCAGCACGAGGACCAGGACTTGCTGGAGATCATGCAGCTGCTGGTCACCAAACCCATGCAGGTGTGTCTGTCTGGCCCCACCACGTCAGCTTTGCCGTGGGGTATAGGCAGTGTGCTGGCAGTACTTGTCACCTCACCTGTTGATCTACAATATGGTTCCTGGCTGAGCACCCACTACACACCTGAAAAGCACGCTATGCTGATGCTGCATGCCTGCACATCTGTAAGCCCTGGAGCTGCCAAATGACATTGCCAGGCGGCAAGGTACTGCTGTACCACACAGATGTTGAGGGATAGTCATAGCCATCCCAGGAAGTGTCTGAGGCCTTGTAATGGAGACTGGGTCCAGCTGGCAGGGAAGCTGACATTTTCTTGGACTCACAGGTGGCGAGGTACTTCTGCACGGGGGACATAGAGGTGCGCGAGGACTGGAGGCACTACGCGCTGGCAGTTCCCGAGTATACCCACTTCACCTCCCCCATCAGGCGATACCCTGATGTCATTGTGCACCGCCTCCTGGCCGCTGCTCTGGAGCGGGGCTTTGCAGAGAACAAGCTCACGCAGACCGGTGAGTCACATGGTAGCTGCAGGACCTGTATTGCCGCGGTGCCATGGAGCGCATGCACTGACATGCACGGTTGCATGCGGATGTGCTCGCCTGTAGAACCTGTGTACTAAAGTGGCTGTGAGACTGCTTGTATGTGTGCGCGCTGATCAGCCTCCTCAGTCTACCATTGCATCAAAGAGGGAGGGACACTCAGCCATCATGGATGTGTCTGACATGAGGGCTTGGTGGCAGAAAGTGAGCTCGCTGTTATATGGTTACGAAGCATATGCACTTTCATTCAGGGATCCCCGCTGGGGAAGGCACAACACTGCCAGAGGGCATTGCAGCTGAGAAACCCGGTGATGACTGGTGCTCTCAGCGGGGTCTGCTCGACCCTGCAACCTGCAGCGATGTTGCCAAGCACTGCAATGAGACCAAGCAGGCAGCCAAGGTTGTCCAGGTGGGTTTCTTGCCATGTCCCCAGGTTGTGCAGAAACGCAGCAGGCGCTCGGTTTCTTTGCTGAAGTGGCTTGAAGGCCCATATCCTGCAAGAGCAGTTTGACTTGTCCCCATAGTATGTGCTCAGCCTGATAGAAATATAGCCCGCACAGCAGCTATCAGGTGGCTGATGGTCTCTCTCTTGCCTCCTGCAGGAAAATAGCATGCGTCTGTTCCTATGCGCCATGCTGGCGCGCAAGCCCGTGGTCAGCCAGGCCATTGTGACTGGCCTTAATGGCGCACGCTTCTTCGACCTCTACGTGCCTGAGCTTGGCCTGGAGCTGCGCATACAGTGCGAAGACATCCAGCCCGCCCCTGTGCTCACCGACTGGAACAAGGATGCCAGGTGTGACCTTGACTCATTCATTTCTCCAGTTGAGCTCTGCCCATGCATCCAAAGTCGCCTTGGAGCTGCACACTTGTTCAGTTGGCCCCTGTGCTGACTGACCAGAACAAGGATGCAAGGTGTGCCTGGGAGCCAATGCTGTCCCATGAACCTCATGGGCACCACATCAACTTGGGCCGCACCTGTTTGTTCAAGACATGAAGCAGGGTCCTGTGATGAGCAAGTGGAAACTGAACTCTGGTGGGCTGCTCGCAGGACGCTTGACATCAGCCTGCCAAGAAATGCAGCGCCAGCATCATTTGATGCGTGTCAGCCGCACTCGCTTGTGATCAAGGGTATCAACCATCTGGAGCGGCTGCGGAATGAGAGGAGCCTGCAGCCAGTCATTCTGCCGTTGCAGTTGCGCATGTTTAGCCGCGTCCCGGTCATTGTCTCTGCGCAGCAGTACCAGGCAGACGGAAAGCCAAACACACCTTTTGGCCGCTTGTATATTGCTGCTTGAGACCAGGTCCTGTATGCTTGTCAGCAGGTCATCTGCTCAGCCCTACGAGGGACAAATACCCAGATTCATCTTCTTGACATGACATCAGTGGTCGGACATCTGACGTGTAGCATCAGAGGTGTACGAAATTGTAGTTGGGCAATCAAGCTAGTGTCCTGCCTGATATGCAAATAATGGTCAGACAGGGGTCTGTGCTGCTTTTGCCAACTCCTTGAATTATGCGCAGAAGTCATGGAAGGTCCAGGCCTTGGTACAAGCACAGCCTTTCCCTGCCGAAAGCCGCAGACTAGGCCTTCGCTTGTAATCCATGATGAATGCTGACAATGGCTTCAAGGATGACCCTGCTCATCTTGAAAAGTCAATGTGAAGTGATTAGCAGCTGGTGTTGTGTCGTCGTGAAACACATGAGATGGACATCGTTGATGCAATGGCACTTGAAAGGCGGTGGTGAAGCACTCCATGCATGTGCAGCAGTATGTTTGTGAGCTCTTCCAGCACTTCTTCAAGCATGCTTGCAATTGCCCGAAACCTTACAGGTGGATCTGGAGCTATAATCTGGCATGTGCACAGCAAGACCTGTGATGCAGCACCATACCCATATGCAGCACCATACCCATATTCATGGCATAGCCTACAGAGCTGCATTTATGTCCCTAAGCGGCAGCCTCTAGCCCTGTGATGTGCTCTATGTTGGAAGCTCAAGCTTGTTGTACAATGGCACAGATGGGTGGTTCTCCTTGGGATCAAACTTTATTGAGGTCTGCCAGGTGCGCTCACACTGCTGAGGAAGCAGATGACTCGCTTCTGCCTTAGACGCTATATTGTTCACGTTAAGCCATGCGCCATGGCCACGCGGCTACATTCAAGCCTCATCTTGCGGTGACTGCCCACTGTTACACAATGCATCTATTCTTGGCTACAGTCATCCCCTGGCACGCATGAGCCTGTCCAGGACGACGTTGAGATCCACAGACTGCCCGTTGTCCATCAAGTCTGAGATGACTCCATGCACCTCATGCCTGGAGAAGCCCATGCTCGACACATCGTCTATCACCTGCACACAGGTGACCACGTGGTTCACAGTGCACTTCCCCTTGCTGTGGATCTCAAGACGCTGACCTGCGGTGAAAGCATGTCCTCATCCATGAGAGCCGCTGCTTCAGCAACTCGGCACCACTGACTGCTTTTACACTTCAGCGACAGACATGCAGCTTCCACGAATCACAAAGACAGACAAACGATCCTGCTCCTCCGCAAGGCATACACACATCTGCCCTATGCGCTCTGGGACCGGAAATGATATGCAGGGTAGCAGTAGGGTATTAGCACCTTCTCGAGGGGCACGCTGCGGGTGGTGGGCGCAGCCGAGGGCAACGAGGGCTGAGGCGCAGGGGGGCGCAGCTGTGGAGCGGGGGCTCCCCCGTACCCACCGTAGCCGCCCTGCGGCGGTGGAGGGGGCGCATCGGGCGGTGGCCTGGAGAACGTGGGGTAGCCCTGCACCCCAGCACATGCTTTGCTTACTTCGTCTGCACATATGCTGTACTTCATTTTGGCTTCTCTGCAGAATACATGGCAGTTGGAACTAAAGTACAGAGCTGGCTCTGAGTTCTGACTTTGACAGGAGGCTGTGCCGTGGTAGCCTCCTTCCACCAGCATTTCGTGAGGCATTGGACCACCCAGTGTGAGGCAGAAGGCGTCAGTCAGCCCGCGCCTACAGATACGCCTCATTGAGAGGGGTGGACACGACGTCATGGGTTCTGACTTTTGGGATGCTGACAAGATATTGAGGTATGATGTCAGCGCAAGACCATACCGCGGAGGTCCGGACGAAGCTTGGAGGGGGCGGCTGGGGCGGCGGCGGCCCGTAGGAGTCCATGCGGCTCATGGGCGGAGGCGGGGGCCGGAAGTACGGGGCAGCGGGCGGGGTTGCCGGGCGCGGGGACTGCGAGTAGCCGTCATACTGCGCGAAAGCTGCCACCTCAGCATCATGCCAGGCGTCCAGCAGCACCCCAGGCAACACATTTGCGTTATGATGTCACACATGCAGCAGTGCACACCGGTGAAGCAGTGCGCCCACCGATACCATCAGCAGTCATGCGCGCTTCATCATTGCTGTTCAAGAAGCATTCCAGATTCTCTGCCACAGCACCTCCGATGTTCCACAGCGCAGCGGTCAGGCTCGAGGGGGACAATGCACTATATCAACAAGTGGACGCCAATACAGATGACCCACCTGTGCATTTGGCTGTGGAGGAGGTGCTTGGGAGTACTGCATGCGCTGCAGAGCTTCCGGGGGACCCGGAAACTGCGGGGGCGGCGGAGGAGCCTGCACAGGCAACTCAACCCTGACTGCCTGCCATGATCATCTGTTGTGCCCCAGGTGTACCCTAAGCACAGCTTTCAGGCAACCCAAATGCAGGCTGCGTGTGTGTCTGCGGCAACAGCTGCATGCAGCACCTGAGCAGCTGATGCCGTGCACATATGCACTGCAGTCGGGCACGCTGCATTGGCATGCCTCAGAAAGCCACAAACAGGGTCAGCAGAGAACCCGTCATAGGCTATTACCTGTGGGTAGGGCTGGGGCGGTGGTGGCGCCCCGGAGAAGGGGTTCTGTGATTGTGGCTCCCCTGGATGCTGCTGCTGCTGCTGAGGAGGAGGTGGAGGGGCATATGATGGCATTCCCTGCAAGCATGTGCAAAAACTGCTTTAGAACGTGACTGTTGCCTGAGGTGCTGTAGTGGGGTTGATCTGGCTTCGATACCTGCCATCGCCCATCCTATCAGTGCATGCCGGCAACTGTTGGGTGGCGCCAGCATGTGATTCAGAGGGTCAGGTGGCTGGCGCACACCGTGGGGCGGTCTCCCTGGAAGCCTGGCATGCTGGGCACGAAGGGCGTGCTGGGCATGCTGGGCATCTGAGGGCCTGCGCTGTACACCGGGAGCGATGGCGGCGGCGGCTGCGCCTGCTGAGCTGCCTGCCCACCAAAAGAGTTCTCCTGCAATTCAGGCACCCACTTTGACACTCAGGCCTGCTAAACATCCGGTGATGTTGTTCGACCTCACAGAGACCAGGGGCAGCAGCATCACTATTGAGTCCTGTGTGCACTACAAATGCTGTGGGGATCGTTGCACTGTGATGGAAACATACATGAATTAGCATTATCCTTCCTAGAACCATCACCACATGCCACCATTCCAGGATATTATTCTGGAAGAACGCTGTACCTGCTGCTGCGGGGCAGTAGGCATGGGTGGAGCTGCAGGTGCTGCCGGGGGCGCAAGTGCCGCCAGGGGAGCAGCTACGGGTGCAGGTGGCTCGGGCGCTGGGGCAGCTGGCGGGGCCGGAGCAGGCGCCACCTCAGCAGGCCTGGGAGCCGGCGCGGCTTCCTCTGGAGCCTTTGCAGTTTCCAGCTTGGGGAGCAGATCCTCAGCCTTCTCCTGCTTCTTCTGCAGCAGGTAATGTGATTAGTAAGCAATGACAAGGCAGCACCAAATATAAGGAGGAAGCGCCTCTTAACAGTGCGCTTTCCTCTCTGCAGTTCTGCATGTTGGTTCTTCAGCATGCAGATGGTTTCCTGAGTCTCTCAATCTACCCCCAATACCTGAACAGGACACATCTGCCAAAACGCCTCAGCTCTGCCCTCTGGTGTGTCTGGCCAGACGCCCAAGGTCGCAGAGCTAGAGCTTCAAGCAGATTATGCCTTGAGCAGGATGTCATTCATGGTCATGTTTGCTCATTGGGAAGGTACATGGCAGAGCTCAGGGGTGCCTCACCAGAGGGGCAAACTTTGCTAGCTCTGCCTGTGCCTCAATAAGCTCCTGCAGAAAACAATTGGGCTGTCACCGCAGATCAAGGCACAAAAGAAAAGGCCTGCACCAAGCCGAATTTGCATGTGAAGGCGCAAAGCAATGCATCAACAGTAAGGAGCCACTGTTGAGAATGCACTGCACCCACAAGAGAAAGCTACCTGCTTGTCACGCACCACCTGCACACCCCTCTGGACATCCCTCAAGGAGGTGAAGATGGCATCAAAGCGCTGGGCGTGTGTGCCTTCCTCTCCAGCTCGGGCCTCTGATAACTCTTGCAGCTGGTCAGAGATGCGGCTTGTCTGGCCCTCCAGCCTGTCCAGGCGCCTGTGAAGGCAATGGAATTGCAATGACGTGACTGGGAAGCTAGCTAAGGACATGCAGAAATGCACAGCACGCTGTCGCGTACACTGCCCGAGATCAGTTCGGCAACAGAATGATAGCAAGTGAGTGCATAGTTCGCAGGAAGACGCACTGTTGCACGTCCTCCAAGACCTTCTGTAGACCTCCAGCAAATCGCTTAAAGGTTGACTCGAGCATTCCCTGCATTGCTGATTCCATCTCTCGAGTCTCCTTCTTCTGCCTCGGCTCCCCCATCGGCCCGGTCATTGGGTGCGGAAGTGTGTCATTGCTCTCATTCCTGATGTGCTCTGCTGAAGGCTTCCCGTCTGGCACAGCGGACAGCACCGTGTCATCTGAAAAGATGGATGATGTCTCATGATTCTTGCTGGCAGCCCTATTCACCGAGGCTGCCTTGATCGGCACCAGGTCCTTGAAGAAATCGTCGTCCATAGGGACCTTCTACCGCATGCAAGATAATCTTGTATGCGCCTGTCAGCTCTCGCTACACACCACTCGCTTCCTACGAGAACATGTAGCTATCTTCTGTGGCTTAGCTGGGCTGCAGGACAGATATTCGTCTTGACACAAAGTCTCAGAGATGTGTCGCCTCGTGGGCGTATCTTCATATGCAGAGCAGAGCCAAATGTGGCACCGATCGTGACTGCTGCAAATCGATAAGATCCCAGCCTGCGCTTTTGCATTATATGCGAAGAGGCGTCAAAGTAGTCCCTTGATTATCGTTCTTCGCTTCCTGTGCCATTCCAGGCCTTCTGCAATCACGAATGCAGAGCATGGCCGGCATCTTCCGGTACTAGTATATTGAGCGACGATGAGTCTCCAAACGTCTCAGCAGGCAGGCAAGATGCCACCTGCTGGCATTCAGGGCTGTCAGCACGCGACTCATTTGAGGGCTCTTTCGTCCTGTCGATCAGCATTCCAGGGCTTGGCCCTGCACAGACATCTGCAGACGGAGTCCCGTTGTGGCTTGAGGCAGTCAGCAAGAATAGGTGACATCGTCACTGTTGATATCTTTCATGTACTTCTCCCCTTTCGCCCCCCTGCTTACATTGTCCAGCGTTTTTCGCGTGCCTGACAGCCCTGCTGATTTCTTTCACATGCCCCCTTCCAGAATGCATTGCTGCAGCAGAAGTGGAGAACAGCAGCTCCGCACCTTCACAGAACGGTGCCTCCGCTGGGAAGAGCAACGGCTTCGTCAGCCAGCGCTCGGTGCGCCTGCAGAGGTCCTTTCCCATGACAGCAGTGGTGGGCATGGACGTCATCAAGCAAGCGCTGCTGCTGGGAGCCTGCGACACAGGCCTGGGCGGCATCTGCATAGCGGGCAAGCGCGGCACATGCAAGGTATGTGACTGTTGCTCTTACAGATACCATCTCTGCCCTGAAGGGACAGTCGAGGGCCCCATGCCATGCCTGACATGCGCTGCCTGATGCGCATCGCACCGATGTGACCAGACTTGCAGACGACCGGATCCATCTGCCTGCATGCCCCATGCGCTTGAGACGCTTCTGTGTGTGCAGTCTGTGCTTGCGAGAGGCCTGCACGCTCTCTTGCCGCCAATTGAGGTAATCAGGGGGAGCTACTGCAACGCCAACCCGGAAAACCGCAGAGAGTGGGAGGTACGCTACATCGATGTGCACAGGAGACTCCCCAGTCCCTTGTCAATGGCTCACAGCTTTCACACCAGAGCAGCACAGGCTCTCACAAATGCCCCTACCTGTGCTCGTGAGGTTGCAAGTGTGCTGAGAGTTCTTGTCTGGCGTCCAGGATGGCCTGAGGGAGAAGCTGGGCCAGGGCGAGATCCCCACAGAAGTGAAGGACGCCCCCTTCGTCCAGATCCCCCTGGGTGTGACAGAGGACAGATTAGTCGGCACTGTGGACATTGAAGCTTCCATGAAGGTGAGCCCCCTTATAACTATCAAATCTTTTCAGGAAGACTAAAGATAATAGGAATGGTGGACGTCTACCTGCTCCGGATGTCATAGCCTCTGCCTGTGAACCCTCAAGCCATACCCGCTGCTGTCAATGAAGGCTAGGTCAGGCAGTGAATGACAGTGCCTTGCTGACAGCAGCTGGTGTGCCTCGACTCATGTGTACCCTACGTAGTCAAGAGCTCTTGCTTTTGGCACAGCACTCACTGCAAGCTCTGCACAGGGAACATCACTTACTCATTGCCTCAAGCATCATGTCACGTCTGTGCAGGAGGGCCGCACAGTGTTTCAGCCAGGACTGCTGGCTGAGGCGCACAGGGGCATCCTGTATGTGGATGAGATCAACCTTCTGGACGATGGCATTGCCAACCTGCTGCTGACCATCTTGTCAGACGGCGTGAATGTGGTCGAGAGGGAAGGGCTGTCCGTGTCCCATCCGTAAGCCTCTGCTCCTCCCTAAGCTCTTGCATGATGCCCTCGGGGTGATGCAACGCCCATGCATGCACGCATACATCAGCATCAGAGAGCGCGCTCTAAGGGTGATGTAGTCGAGAGGGAAGGGCTGTCTCTGCCCCACCCATGAGCCTCTGCTTCTCTGCTGCTTATGCATTCCACGTTCTTGGGGACACGCAAGTCCTCTTTTGGAGAACTGGCATTGTAATGGCAATGGAAGGCGGTACTTTTCTGCGATGTGCCCCTGAAGAGAGATGCCGGCCCGAGTGCACCTCAGCAGGCAGCGGTGCAGAAAGGGCTTGTCCGCTGCTAGAATGTGTACAGATGCCTCTCCGAGGCGATGTCTGAGGCTGGGGGTGCTCCCTGCAGGTGCCGGCCGCTGCTGATAGCTACATTCAATCCTGAGGAGGGCCCTCTCAGGGAGCACCTGCTCGACAGGATAGCCATCACCCTATCGGCAGACGTGCCCTTTGACTTCAAGGACAGAGTTGAGGCTGTGGATGCTGCTATGCGCTTCCAGGTATGCATAGTTCTGACCTTACCTGGTGGCCCAGTGATCATTCCCTAGCTGACACCTGGCGTGCATGCTGCTATCACCTCCTCCAAGGCTGTGGGGGCAGCAGCAATACCTCCTCTCCCATTGGCTTGTGCAGCGGTGTATGTCCTGCATATAGTTCACTGTAATGCAAACCGTGCTGGGGACGTGTGCATTGCGTACGATGCCCCTTTAGAGCCAATCTCAGGCTCTTTCACAGCTACGTCCTTCTGTGGGTGGCGGTGTGCTGCCGCAACTTTTTTTTGCTGCTTCCTGAAGAGGCGCCGTTGGCCTATGAAGCCGTCAGGGACCAGACATACCCGTGAGGTGGTAACGAGAGCTGCTTGCCTGGGTGCAGAACGAGCCGAGGCAGGTGGTGAGCGACTCAGAGGAGCTGACGGACGGCCTGAGGACCCAGGTGCTGTTCGCGCGGGAGTACCTCAAGGACGTCAACATCTCCGAGAAGCAGGTGGAGCGCTTAGTCATGGAGGCCGCCCGCGGGGCCTGCCAGGGGCACCGCTCGGAGCTCTTTGCTGCGCGCGTCGCCAAGGCGTCAGCAGCGCTTGATGTGAGCTAGCGCCCCACCTGCTGTTGTTGGCATTGTGCTGAAGCTCCCTACAGAGCAGTATCAGTCTGAGACTCAGGCTGCAGGGTATCAGAATCGTACCACCTATTCTTGTTGGCATCAATGCTGAGGTTAGCAATGTGATTTTGCTCGGCAGCTTCGGCTGTTTGACGTTCATGGCGTCAAGGCGTCGTCAGCGCTTGACGTGAGCCAGCAACTGCCTGTCCTTGCGAACGTCATGCTGAGGCTAGCTACAGGGCATTGCCTGACGGTTGCAGTGTGACATGGTTTTCTGTTGGTTACCAGAGTAGGCTTGAATAGCAACCTCACCTGTGCGAGGCAGACACAAAACCTGCAAGCAACAGTGGGAGTCAGGAGTGAGCTGTCTCAGCGCGGCGGGGGAAGCACTGTCGTCTCACTGTGGCGTTGCCTGATGCAGGGGAGGGACAGCGTGAACGCGGACGACATCTCCAAGGCGGTGCAGCTGGTCATCCTGCCGCGGGCCACCAACACCGGCCAAAACAACGAGCCGCCGCCTAATCAGCCGCCTCCCCCGCCCCCGCCGCCGCCCCCACCCAGCGCAGAGGATCAGGATCAAGAAGATGACCAGGACGAGCAGGAGGAGCAGGACGAAGAAGAGCAGCCCGACGAGCCCGAGGTGGGCACACTTCCAACTATATGAGCATTGAGTTACCAACAGGCAAGCTCTTAGGACTCCCTTCAGAGCAGGATGAGGTCAGGCGGCTTGGCCTTCCGGTCGGGCAGTTGCCGAAAGAGTCAAATTAGGACAAGCAGGACAAAGACAAGCAGCCTGACAAGCCTGAGGTGGGCGCCCATGACTTGTCAAGGGAACTGTCAGCACCTCATGTAGGATAGGGGGGAGAAGGCAGTCCTCTAGGATGCTGCAGCTGCACATGAATTATACGAGCAGGAGGACGAGCAGGAGGGCAAGCAGTGCAATGAGCCTGAAGCTATCAAATGAGCCTGGATTTATGGTGCTGGGTGAGAGTCCTTACGTGAAACCTTGGGGCGCATGGGCACAGCATGTTTCCAAAACCTTGGTAAGGTGGGGAGGCAAGCTCTACAGACCAGAGCATCAGCATTTGCGGTCTGTGCTGACCATCTGTGCTCTGCACTGCAGGCGGAGCAGCTGCCAGAGGAGTTCGTGATAGAGTCGGACGGCACCATACTGGATCCCAGCGTCCTGCAGTTTGCCATGAACCAGCAGCGGTCCCTGGGGAAGAGCGGGCGCTCTAAGTCGCTCATCTTCTCAGAGGACCGCGGCCGCTACATCAAGCCCATGCTCCCCAAGGGTACGCATCCATGGAATCATCTCCCTCAAGCATCTCTCTCAGATTGCTGCAGGCTAGTCCAGTCAGTCTGGGGATGCAGTGGCAATAAGAGTTGTCCTCAGAGGACCCCGGCTGCTACATTAAGCCCATCCCATGCTCCCCAAGGACACCATCGCTTGAGCATAACCCTAAGGCTACTGCAGGCTAGTCCGGTATAATGCGGGGATGCAGAAGCAATGAACATAGCGCCATTAGGTCTCTCTGGCCTCTACTAGGCCCACATGCCTGCCCTGCACATGATAGTTGCAACAGGCAAAGTGCCTCCGCATCCTTGTGGCAAAGATAATGGCTGTGCCTATTGCGTATGACACAGGATTTGGGTTTCATCTCTGCTTGCATGGAGGGACTGTGCTGATGGCTGAGTGTGACTGCCAGGTGACAAAGTCAAGCGGCTAGCAGTGGATGCCACCCTGCGAGCAGCTGCGCCATACCAGAAGGTCAGACGGAATAGGGCAGTGACCGAGGGGCTTAGACAGAGAAAGGTCAGCCTCTGCAGCAACGTCACCAACGTCTTGATGTAGTAGTTCTGCAGTCTGAAAGAGGATTTGGTTGTCCAAAGTATGTACAGGGCACCTGAGAGCGTGCTGAGCCGCTTCAGCACGACTGGGTGCAGGTGTATGTAGAAAAGCCGGACATGAGGAGTAAGCGGCTTGCGCGCAAGGCGGGAGCTCTTGTGATATTTGTCGTGGACGCCTCTGGTAGCATGGCTTTGAATCGCATGTCCTCGGCAAAGGTGAGGATCAACTAGACAGATGCATGCCAACTGACCAGCCCTATGATTAGCATGCAATGACATTGCTGTCAAGGGGCCTGACACCTCTTGCAGCAGTCAACTCCTGCCCTATCAGGGCGCTGAGTACAGAGTGATCATGAGACATGTGCATAGCAGCACAGGGCCTGGAATCAGCCCGCACCAAGGTTGAGCAAGCAGTACATGGCTACATGTGATTCCCTTCGCTGGGCACAGAGCAGCACTGATGCTGCTGCAGCCAAGCTTCACACTGTGGCCTAAGGACAGCCCGGCAACCGTCAGGGTGAGTGGCACACTACATGACTCTCTGTGACAAAACTGTGCTGCGCAGGGCGCGGCGCTGACGCTGTTGCAGCAGAGCTACACATCGCGGGACCAGGTCAGCGTCATCCCCTTCTGCGGGGACCGGGCCGAGGTGCTGCTGCCGCCCTCCAAGTCCATCGCCATGGCCCGCAAGCGCATGGACTCGCTGCCCTGCGGCGGCGGCTCTCCTCTTGCCCATGGCATCTCCCTGGTAAGTCCAAGTCTCCCTACTGTGAGCAGCTCAGGGATTTGCTTGAGCCCGTACTGCTCCAGTTAATTTGCAGATGCTATGCCATGATGCGCCCTCACATCAGCTCGACCGAGTGGAGTTGCCAGATGATGAGAAGGGGTAGCCACATCACAGTCAGCCTGGCAAGTGTAAGAATGATCTGTCCTACAGCAATGGCTCAGCTCTAGGTCATGATGTCTGCCTCATTAGGCTGACCAGGCCATTAGTTCAGTCTGACGCATGCCATGAACAGCTCCCATCCCTCATGGTTGGCAGCTTGGTGGAGACTCAGACAGGAGGAGGCAGAGCCTTGCATGCGGAAGTCTGTACACAGGGGTGGCAACCTGATGTGCATCCCGATGCAGGCGGTGCGGACGGCGACAAACGCGCAGAGCAGCGGCGACTGCGGCCGCATCATGATCGTGCTGCTGACGGACGGCCGCGCCAACGTGAGCCTCGCCAAGTCCAACGAGGAGCCCGACGCGATTGCCGAGGGCGCCCCGAAGCCCTCCCAGGAGCTGCTCAAGACGGAGGTCCTTGACATGGCCAAGCGCTGCGGCTCCAGCGGCTTCAACCTCCTCGTCATCGACACAGAGAACAAGGTGCGCCCCGCTGTATTATTCATGCGCCTCTGGCACTGGCATGCATGCGTAGCAGACATCTGGCTGGCTAAAACCTCCTAGTCATTGACACCGAGAACAAGGTTGGCATTGCCGCTGTATCAGTCATCCGCCTCTGGCCTTGGCATGCACACACAGCAAAATGGTCATTGACACTGAGAGCAAGGTCCGCCCTGCTGTTGCGTCCCTCATGTGCCTCTGGCCTTGGCATGCGCACACAGCAAGGTTCTGGGAGCTTTGCATGTCCTGGATAGGATGATCTCATCAGTACCTCCCGAAAGGGACATATTTCGCATATGCAACCCTTCACAGCATCATGGCGTCATGGGGATGAGTCCTCTGTAGACTGTCTGCACAAAGCACTTCAACATGGGCGCACAAGGTCAAGTACAGGAAGACTTGACCTTGTGCTGTGGTGTGAAGGGCTGCTAACAGTTCTGTGTGCTCGTGCAGTTTGTGTCTACAGGCTTTGCCAAGGAAATAGCTGAAGCAGCCCAGGGCAAGTACTACTACCTGCCCAACGCTTCTGAGCAGGCCATTGCTGCAGCTGCCCAGGGCGCTATGGCTGAGGCCATGGCGATGTAGAATCGTAGAAGATGTAGGTGCTCTTGTCTGCTGACGAACGTAAGCCATGGAGGGTGGTCATGTTGGATGGAGCTGGCTAGGCTTGACATGGCAGATGCATAAAGCTGTGTGCTCGAGTACGGTGCCATTGCCATCTGAGGAAGGGCAAGGACGTATCCCATACCAACACATGAGATATCTCTGTGGACAATTGCGCTTTAATCAGCCGCGGCATTCATATTTACAGTGTGAGGATTATGCCACAAAGAGATGGCTGCTCTCCTTCCGCTCAGGCATTGCATAGCTTTTGGATCAGACTGCGTACATCAACCTGTTTGTATGCCTATGCGCTTTTGTGAGGCGTGCAATAGTTGTGCCACACAGAGGAGTGGTCATTGATATGCACGTCCTTGTGACTACCGTGGTCATCATTGCTGCGGCATGCATCAGAATCAGCTGTGAGCCTCAGCTCAGAGTCTGAGCATCATGTACAAAACTTTCACACCTCAACATAAAGACTTACGCTTGGGAGCAGCTGTCAACGGACGGGGGCTTCTGAATGAAGCTGACATAGTTTCCTGCAAGGTTACCAAAGTAGAGCCTGTCGCCAGCCTCGGTCACAGCAGAGATACGCTGCACATGGGTGCCATCTGAATCATACAGCGCCTGCAGTGCATGACCATCCGGATGCACCTGCACCAGCACTCCAAGGCTATCACACGGCATAGTCTGAAAGACATGATTGTGGCCAAAATCCTCTCGTGCGCTTGCATGTGCATGTGCTACCCTGCTGCGCGCACGAGCTGCCTAAAACGAAACCAATGGCAGTCATGGTGCTCTACACTGGAATAGGTAGCACTGCAGAAGATGAGTTGATCAGCATGGGTGTGAGTAGCACACCTCCACAACAGCGCCCCACTCTGGAACGGGCGGCTTCACCTCTTGCGGCAGCCACGCCACCACAAACCTCACAACCCTGCAAGCACTTGTCCATCTGAGCTTCTGGCCATGTCCTGACATGCCCAAAAGCCAGGTCGACAAGCTGTCCTTAGCAACAATGCTGTGGCGCATCCAGCAGAGCAAGGACTAGCAAACACCTGTGCTCACTCAGAGCTTGTCCATGAGATACCCTTGCGCGAAGCATGAGGGAAGTTCAAGGCATGCAGACTCATCACCAGGGTGTGATAGAAGGATTGTCAGCTCACTTGTTTGAGAGATATCTGACAAGGCCCATCTTGGGCACCACAACTGCGACCCAGAAGGTTCCAGTCGAGCTAGTGGTGATCCCATCCAAGAATCCTGGCATCTTGCTGATAAGGACCTCCTTCTGCCCAGCCTGCATATGGTCGCTCTCACAAACTGCCTGTTGATGATGCCAATCAGCAGGTGAGTGCTGCTCCTTGTTTCAGCAGCTCGCAGATATCAGGAGAGAGATCAAGAGGCAAGCCTGCGAGATGCTTTGCAAAGCTCACAGATGAGGCACCCATAGATAGCATGAGAGAACAGGTACCTTTGCGCCTGTCAACCAGACTTTGTGCACAGTCTGGGTGTTGGTCTCGACCACAGCGATGAAGTCCTCGTTCTTGCTCAGCGCCACGCCGTTAGCGAACCAAAACTCCTGAGCGACCACATGTGTCTTCCCTGTGGCCGGGTTGTAGGACAGCAGCCGCCCGGAGGGCTCACCCTGCAATATGCACTACCCCCTTAATTTCTGAGCATTGCTCTTGTCTGTGTCATGCTGGGTGACCGTGTGGAAGCTGAGCAGATGGGCACTGAAGACGCATTAAGAGTCTGCTTGCAAACAGGCACCCATCCTGCTATAAAATAATTCAACTCACTTTGAAGCATGTGGCTGTCTCAGGCCTTCATTGTACTGCATGCCCGCCACACACAACCAACCACCTCTCAAACCCCGACACCTGCTTCATCATCTTGGTATGCAGCAGAGGCACCAAATGTGAGATTTGAAGGTTTGCACCGCTACATGTGCAGCGCACCTGGAAGAGGGTGAGCATGTAGGCCTCCATGGTGTCCCAGAAGCCGTAGGCGTTGCGCCGGGGCATGATGCCCTGCACCGAGTCGGTGAAGTAGATGATGCCGTCAGAGGCCACAGCGACGTCGTTGATGTAGTCGATGGTCGAGTCCGGATCGAGAGGATCGTCCGGGCTCACTCTGCTCGTCAGCAGCACCACCTTCTTGCTGTCCTTCTCCAGCATGACCAGACCCTGCGGTTCGGGTGCATGTCAGAAGGCTGACCAGGATCCCTGAGGTAGGACCTGCTGCCAGGCTCAAAAGCAGGGTAGGCGCTATGAGGAGGCAAACAACTGCATCACCTACAGAAATGTCCAGTCTGTGTCAGATGCAGAGACGGGTGGGCGCATATACTGTGGCAGTGCATGAGTGTTGCAATGAGCTCCACATTTCTATTCTTCAATTGCACGGCCCTCATTGAGCCGAAGGCATGGTAAACCTCTGCTCTGCTAGACGCAGACGGAGCCCAGGGGTCAACTGGGACCCCAGCTGCCATGACAGCCTTGGGCGCGTGTCCCTCCACATCAAGGTATTGAGGAAGATTGTAGCACGCAGAGGAGGGCTCACCGAGCCGGAATTGCAGACGATGAGGTTCCCCTGCTCATCAAAATCAAAGCCGAGAGGCCGGCCCGGGCCCAGCTGTGCCAGAGGTTCCTTCTCCAGGGCGTAGCTGCCCTTCCCGTCCTCGGGCGCACGCCACACGTACCCGTACTTGTCCAGCATCCACAGCGACCCGTCACTTGCCAGCGCCACCGACTCTGCAAAGAGAAGAGAACAGGGTTTGTCGCCATGAAAGCAGCAATTGGTTGTGAGGCCTTTGCACATGTGTTGCTCTCTGCTGATTGACTGCTTTTCAACACACTGCAGGGGTGGATAGTGGATACACAGGGCTCCCCAGCGCCACGTAATGCTTATCTCAGTCAGGTATCTGTATACATGCTTGGCTGTTGAGGGCACATCTGCATCCCAGGTACCTGTCGTGTTCATGTGCAGTGGGGTCAGGCCAGAAGACACACCTGATCCATGGATCTGACCCTCAAAGAGCTTTGTGGCGTTCTTCAGCTTCTCATTGGTTGCATAGGGACCCTGCATTTATCATGGGCCCTTTCAGTCTCTTTGACATGAAGATCATGGCTGCTCAGATGCACTGGGTGTTAAACTCAGGTCTTCTTGGTGATAGGACCCTTGTGGTGTCACAAAACATGGAAAAGGTGTGGACTGACGGTCACAGACGATACATACCTCGAGGGGGCCAAATTGAGGTAGCTTGTCAGGGTGGTATCTCCCCACTGGGACGATTGCTGGGTATGGCAGGGGGAGATCTGTCCCCTTGTACAGCCGCCCTGAACATCAGGATGTCATTCAATGTGTCTGAACTTGCATGTATTTCTACGAGAAAGGGGAACGCCTTTCACATGCCCCCATCACTTCATCGCCCACCTGCAAAGATGCCACCTACACAGGCGAGGATGCCGGCGAGGCCAGCCCAGTTGACCATCCCAGGGATACGGAGCAAGTTAGCAGTACGTATGATGTGTCCTACAGTGCTGGGGCTTCACAGCATCTTTCTGTCCCTCAGTAGGCGCCGCGTGATCTGAAGTGGGAGAGATGGTCTGCAGAGCTAGTCAGCAGGGTGTTAGGTGCAAAGAATGTCGTCTGTATGAAACAAGCACAAGGGCCCCCCTTGAAATGTGCACGAGATGCTGCAGTCGCTCGGAGTCAAGAATGGTCAAAGCTGTGATGTTGCCTGTTCCGGAATTGCGTGAGTGTCAGAGTCCCCTACAGCTGCATTCCTCTGTGATAGCTTATTATTGCATTTGTAGTTGCTGCAGACTTCTCTTCTGCCAGCAGCTGCCAAGGAGCATGGCCCTGCGCAGTCTGTGCAGCAGAGTAGGGCAGCAGAGGTCGTCAGTCTTACAGACCTTCCTGGAGAGCAGGCGGTGGCAGAGCAGTCCTACTGTCTTCGACAAATTGTAAGAATACTTCACCTCCCCTATCATCCGATGCATGCACTATGTGCAGTGAAGCTGAGTTTCGTTCTTGCATCCTCATACATGCATATGCTATGTGAGTCGTCCTCATGTCGTCCTGCTGTTTTGCAGGGTGGACATCCTAGTGTTCGACACGCAGGGGCACAGACATACGCTAAGGGGGCGACAAGGGCAGACGCTTGTGGAGCTGCTTGCAGACAATGAAGCCATCATTGGAGAGGGTGATACCCGAGACTTCGCTCACATGCTATGCGTCAACTTGCGAAGATCATGCATCTACAGCCTTTATTGTGGTGGGGTGGCATGTAAAGTCGAGCTGAAGCATTCCCCACTCAGTGAGAAGAGAGACACTCAGGGTGTCTGCCTACCCTGCAGCAGCCCAGTGAACTAGGGCAATGCACCACCAGTCTGAGGACTGCCAAGAACCCCATGCCTGCATTCTGCAATGCCTTTGCCAGGTTGCACATCCAGGACTTACGCTTGCGGGCCTCAGGACTCTGGCCAGTGTTGTCAACACCTTGCTCATTGTACTGCGTAAGCCTCGTTGCTGATAATTGGATTGGACATCCCATGTACATGGCCACTTGCAGGTGTGGTGGGCTTGTCCCCGGAAGGCAGAGGCATAATGGAAGCGCTAGTCACAGTCCCGAACGACTACCTGGAGCAGATACCTGCCCCAGATGCACAGGACCTGCGCGCCCTGGAGGAGCTCTCCCCCACTGGAGCTGCAGTCTCCAAGAAGTAAGTCCTCTGCTGGAGTCCTAGCATCAGCTGCCCAGAATCTGCTCGAGTATCAGACAAGCACCAAGAGCTTACGCCACACAATGCCTCTGCGCCTCATGGAATATAGGACTACAGCAAGACAGGGATTTGCAAGGGCTCAAGCTCCAGTCCTTGAGAGGCATTCTGTTGGTATTAACCTGGAGTAGCTCACTTCTGTCATTCCCTTAGGCTAGCCACAGGATCAGGGTATCATCAGAGCTCTGTGCCATGGAGCTGCTGGACTGAGCGATGCTGTGTGCATGCAGCGCGCGCCTGGCGAGCAAGATCAAGCTGACAGCAGCCCTCAACGATGTGCATATCGCGCTTAGCCCCTTGCAGCCCTGGAAAACCTTGTGACAGCAGCAGCATGACTTCGAGAGGCTACCGTCTTAGTTGGTCTGACATATCGACGATTCTGTGGCTCTGCACGCCGTCATTCGCGGGCTTGGTGAAGCAAAGGCCTGGTGCTCGTATCTTGGTGCACTCACGGGCTGCGCAGCATGCTGGACTCGTCAGTGTTTGATCCCTGTGAGGTCTGGCATGTCAAAGGAGGAATGCATGGCACTGTGAAGGCAGTACGAGATGCTAATGGCACTCTGGAATTGTACACAACAGAACCCATTGCTATTATACGGATGCATCACACTATCATTTTGCAATTGTCAGCCACTCACATGCGGCACATGTCATGCAGCACTACATTCTTTGTCTTCCCTCTGCCGCTCTCTCTTCGCTTGCCCTCTCTTACATATGCACTGTGCCAGCTGGACTCTCAAGCAGGTTTTTGCCACACTCCTGATCGGTGACCCAAGAAGGATGTGTAGCAATGAGTCTCAGCTAGTCATTTATGCCATTGTCTTGATTTCCCAGGCCTCATTCCAGCATACACACCTCCCCTCACGCTTGAAGCACGTCTCTGGATCACATATGCTGGCATGACCGGCTGAGCTTGGCAGAGCTCTGTGTCAGCTATGTCATGCATAGGACTTGCTGACTTGGATGCAGCAGCTGGAGGAGCTCTGCCCTCCACTGGCTGCGCAGTGCTCTGTGGGACAGTCGCGGGTGCCTGACGCAATTCTGTCTGCAGCCTTATGCGCTCCAAACACTGCCCCTGCACTTTCCATAGTTGCATCACAAGCTGACGCCACCATCGGAGCTACCCATTGCCCAATGCGGAAGGAAATAACATGATAGTACAGAGGACGCCTTCTACAATCTGCTGTAATTTTACCAGCAGAACCCATGTCTTGGGACGCCAGTCAGAGCAACAGTCTCCTGCACTTTACATGGGCTGCCAGGAATTTTACAAATCACGAGAAGAAGAGACCTGTATTGTGGCGTGTAGAGCCGTGGCCTCATCCTGTTGCGCTGCGCTGGCGCTTGCCATTTCAGCTATGCGTGCATCCAGATCAACTCTGGCTGCCCGGCTTGCGCTGCTAAGCTGTTGCAGCGCTTGACGCAGCTGCATGCAGTCCATCTCTGCCTGCTGCGCTCTGCTGCATGCTGACTGTGTTGCGCTGTTGGCAGCCTCTAGCTGCCCTCTGAGCTGCTGTGCGTCTTCCTGAGCCTTCTTGCTGCTGGATCCCGCCTTGCAAAGCATCATTTCCAGAGCAGACGCTTTCTGTGATGCTGCTGTTAGGTCTTGGTCCAAATTATGTGCCTGGGTGGCCGACTCCTGTAATCTCGCCTCATATGATTGCTGCATGGTAAAATAAACAGTCAGTGCCGCAGTGCCTCTCCAACAGATTGTCAGCCGGTGTCAATTAGCAGGGTTTGGCGCTTTTCAGACGGCTGCTTGAATCGCCAAGTAAAGCCATTCACAATGGCTGCCTCCCTCTTATTTAGTGGTGCTTAGGATTCTGTCAGGAAAGAGGTTGTAATGGCAAAGCTGTACCTTGAGAGTCTGAAGCTGTACAGATTTACTCTTCTGGATGCCTTGGATCTTGGTATGGCATGTCTGTCTTAGAGCTTTCATCTGGTGCTCTGAGCGTAACTCTGCTCCCTTTGCATCGGCCTGAAGCGCCAGTCCTCCGTAAGGATGGCAGTATTTGCCTCTATAGGGCTCGTGCTGCAATGAATCAGAGTGCATACCTCCAGCTTCTGGATATACATCTCTCTAGCCTCCAGGAGGCCTCTCAATGCGATGAGTGCCGTTTGCTCAGGAGATCTCTCTGCCAGAAACGTGTGCATCTCCTGCCCAGGAAGGATCATGTTGTCCTCTTCAACATCAGCTTGTTCCTTGATGCAGTTGATCCGTCTATCTTCCCGCGCTTTTGAAGTTGCCCTCACTACAGATGGCATGCGCCACACCGCCATGATGTCACAGCAGCATGCTGCGCAGCATTATCAGCTGAGTATCAGTTGCTTCGGGAACACCAAACAGACTAAAAGCGCTCTATTATAGTTCCTTGGATCACATTGTCTTGCATGTGCTATTTTGGGCCGCTTGCCAGCAAAGCTCCTCCGTAGCTTCCCCCAAAAGCAGCGCAGCTTCACTCTCCCCCTTCGCGCCCTGATCCTTCACTATCTCGTATCAATCGCAGCATTTCAACATATAAGTCAAATCCGTCAAGCTTACCGTACGTCTTATCAACCTATTCAGCCGGAGCGCAGCTCACAAAACGCGAAGAGCTCGGGGCTTTACCCCCTGATACCATGAGTCTATGCCTAAAGCCTGGCCATCGGCCGGCCCAGGACGTCTTTCAGAGAGGCTCAGCTCGGGCATATCTACCATTTTCTGCTCCCAGACCCCGTCACCGATGCAGACAAGCACGGTACAGCTTCTGCTTACTCACGGATTGCTGCGCCTCTATTCGTCCATACAAGTCACAGGAAGAGAGCAAACCATTTCTTTGTGTCTTATGTGTATGTGGTGTGCCTTGCTTGTCTTTATGACGGACTTATTTGCTCTCCGCACAATCTGCTGTCCAGGCTTCGGGTGATGGCAACCATGCCAGTGGGGACATTTCTTGTCCCGGATGTCTCCGGAGAAGGACCTGCTGCCATGGTTGATGCCGCCAGGGCAATGGCAGCAGGGATGGGCAGCTTTGAGCTAGTAGCCCGCACAGCTGTGGAGATTGCTGGAGTGTGGACCGTCACCTGGCTAATCACAAGCTTCGTCCGCTCACTCTGTTCTCGCGCTGGCAGAGTAAGCACCTCAGCATCAAGGCACCAAGCATCACAGCACAGTTGCCCTTCCTTTGCCCTGCCTGAGGCTACACTTCTTGCCCTGCATGAGCCGATACTTCACCGACTTGTGCTCTGAAGGGCGTCGAGTGAGGCTACTCTGTGGTAGCCTTCCATACTGGTGTGTCCGACATACTAGTGGTTCCCTGCAGATCGCTGAAGAGGGCTTTCTGGAAGCCCCCACAGAGGCAAATGTGAACATTGGCGAGGCAAAGGTGTCTCGCCTGGTCATTGAGAGCGGCATTGCGGCTATCGACCAGCCTGCCAAGTAAGCCTCTCGGCTGCAAGGCGCCTCACAGAGCTTGCGTGCTCAATCAGACGCTGACAGTGCAGTTCACTCAGATGCCACAAATCTCTGTAGTCTGCATGACTTTGAGGCGCCCTCCTCCCATCCTGATGCCTGCTCAAGCTCCAATAAGATCTGTCTGTGTGCCTTGTACTGGACTTTGCTGCCTGATTGATGAGGCAGGTGGCTCCCGATGATGCAGTGTATGTCTAGCATACTCAAGACCAGGCAATGGCTGTTCACAGGTACCTCATCCCGGCAACAGCAGCTGCGCACACGGTGCGCATCCTCTCGCTCTTTGCGCAGATCCTGCTGGACAGCAACCACTTGCACGCAGCACGCCACCACCTCTCAAGTAAGCAACTCCGCCTCCTGACCGACTCACGAGCAGCGCCACTTCGCTCGCGAAGAAGATTGTGTCCAACACCTGGATCCTGGCACAAGCGCCTCTTTCCTGTGCCAGCTGTGATGGGCTGTCAACTGCAACACCCTGATGTGTCAGCTTCAACGCCTGGGAACTGCGCAGTGGCCACCGCTGTGTCCTAGACAGGGTGCACACTCCCATTTTGCTCAGAATCCTTGACAGATGTCATGGATTGCAGGGCATCTGTCGCACAGGCTGTTTGAGGTCCTGGAGGTTGTGGACCAAGGGCTGCTTGGCCTGTCTGAAGTTGGAGTCATTGTCTTCACGTGAGCCATGTCAACCCTGCACAGTCAAGCCTCTTGCCCCGGCATCACCGCATCCCGGATCACGCATCATTGTGAGAGTTGTCTGATCATGACATGCGCATTGGGGACTGTCACGCTGGGCAACGCTGGGCAACAAGTGAGAATATCTTATGTACGGAAGCTGTTGCAGCACACGACAGATGTCTGTGGAATGATGTGTGGTATCACCTGACTGTGCATGCGCAGGATCTGGTTTCTTCTGGCCTGGAAGGAGCGACTGCTGGACGTTGTCGTCAAAATTGAGAAGCGCCGTAAGGTAACATTCTGTTGCCCTGCCCTGCCCCGAGAAAACCTGATGGATGCATCAGTATTTAGCGCTCGACTCGAGCATCAGCTGCTGCTCTATGCAAGCTCTTCAGCAAGGCCTTGCTGGGGTCATGCTATTTAAAGTACCGCTCTGGCTTATCCTCATGAGATGTCCCTGCTAGCCAGGAAAGAAGGAGAAAGTGGCGCCATGGCGTAGGGCATGCTGCTGAGCGGCCGCAGCCTCTTGGGCTGGGGCCTTGCCACCATGACCCAAGCCTTAAGCATATAAACTAGATCCTCGTGCTGCAGGATAAGGGCAAGGGCGGGGCAGCCAACCTAGAGCGCCTGCTGCTGCCTCTCAGCAGCCTCTCCGGCTGGGGCCTGACTGCTGTGGGCGGCCTGATGGTGATGCACGTCCTTGGACTCAATATCCAGCCGCTGCTGACGGTGGGCGGCGTGGGCGGCCTGGCCTTCGGGTTTGGCGCGCAGGCAGTCACCTCGAACGCCATCTCTGGCCTCAACCTCTTCCTGACGCGCCCCTTTGTTGTCGGAGGTAAGTACCTTTCTCTTCCAGTGCATCAAGCACTTGTGGCTTCAGTCTCAGAAGGTGCCCTGCAGACCTGCATGATGCTTAGCAAGGCCCCTTCAGTACATCTAGCACCTGTGGCTTCATCCTCAGATGGTGTCCTTTAGGCTTGCGTGATGCTCACAGAGAAGCCTGTCTGTGGGGGTATATTTCTGCTTACTGAGCAGCGTTTGTGCTGGCAAGAGCTTGGTATGACATCAGGCAAAGCACGCCGTATTCAGGAGATTAGGCCCCACACATTAAGCTAAAGACACTTTCATATTTGGAGTGGTGTATGAGGAGCCTGTGAATGGCCGCAGCTGAAACTGGTGCCATCAGGCGCTGCAGAGCCTGGTCTGCTTGGAGCCTGACATGCTTTGCAGCCAGGTGCTGGTGTCTTCTGTGTGAGCTGGGTTATGAGGCAGCCTTGTGACTTGCTGCAGATAAGGTGGAGCTCAAGACACAGACCGGAGGCTCAGTGCTGCACGGGACGGTGGTGCGGATCGAGGTCATGCGGACCATCGTGCGCACGGAGGCGGGCATTCCCGTCGCCATTCCTAACAAGGCCGTCACGGAGATGATCGTCTCGAACGAGTCTTTGGCCCATCCCGACAGCAGGCAGGCTGGAGTGACAACCCCAGTGTCCCAGTGAACAGCCGACTAAGAGCAAGACCCCTGCAGCCTCGAGTATGGCGCTGGCTCATTCTCATGGATTCAGTCAATGTAGCGGACAATCCCACAGGCTCTGCCATTACCAGAGCCTCCACAGGATCCACGAGTTGCGATGGTGATAACTCGCACTTGAGTAGCTGACGTCTTGCAGGAGCATGGTGACAAGTGAAAGTGTGGCCATTGCTGGAGCTTCAGAGGGCTGTACATCTTGCATGGGTGCTGACTTGTAGTGATAGCAGATGACGTCTTGGCCAAGCTTCCCGTTGCATATGTCCAGCTCGCTGCTCATGGCCATTGCCAGGTGGCTGAGCAGCTGCAACAGAGGCGCAGCTGTCGTAGGAAGCCCTATCCATGGTCTGTGTGCCATGAACAGGCCTATGTCTGAATGGTCCTTGTGCCTATCCAGTGGCTGTGTCAGTGTGAGGTTGACGAGGCAAGACGCATGGTCCTCATTCTAATAGAAGGCGCTCTTGTCGAATGTGACCAGAGGATGAGTTCTGCAGTGCGCTTGGTGTGGTCTGCATATTGGGTAAGCGTTAGGAGTCGAGTGCTTGAGAGTGCCCAAGGTGGCATCACAAGATCACTTGTAACACGGATGCATGAGTCCAACAGAGGAAGAACGAGCGCGGTTGCACTTGGTGCAGGATGAGCAATGGGATAGGGCTTGACATTCTGACATGATGAGGCATGCTGCAGCCTTTTCATAGCTGAAAGTAGGCCTTAGTGTTGAGTCTTGGAGCAAATCTGCATGTAATAACGCCTGATCATGGCTTGACCCGCAGGCCAGCCAAGTACGCACGCTAAACGGCTAAACTTTCCAATAGCATGCTGTCCAAAACACTGCTGTCCAATGATCCGGTTGCAGTGCGAAGATGAATTGTCCATCCTGATCGTGAGAAACCTTCACCTGGACCTTCAAGGGATCCAGCAAGCCTGATGGCGTCCCATCGCCACTATTAACAACCATAGAGTTCGATTGTCACGCCTCAAGTCTCTTCCATTCCCAGACTTCAGATTTTCTGTTATTCACCGAATTAAATCTGTGTGGCGGGTGATGACGCCACCTGGCACCTTCGTGGCAGCTCGGCCTCAGAAAAGGGCAATATCCGAGTTCCTGCTGAAGGCGCCTGCATTGCTTGCTATTCAGCACAGCAGCCCGCGGGAAGTAAACGACGTAGTAGGCTGAAATCAGCGCTCAGAGGCCAGCTGAGAGCGCAATATGGAGGTGCTAAGGTACAGAACACCAGTGGGTCTGAGCAACAGATTTCAGCAGCAACAACATGCAGAGCTTGGGAAGCGCTTTGGCATTTCTCCCGCGTCTCACCGCCATCGCCGCTCATGCCAGAGCACCAAGACTGAGACTATCACTCGCGCGCCCCCAGACGACCAGCAGCAGCAACAGATACAGCACGGTAGCAGCGACAGCAATGGAGACAATCACCAGTGGGACGCGCAAGAAAACCTTGTCAACCTCATCACAGCCCTTCCGATCCCATCCCCGCAGGACGTGCTCGATGGGAGCGCCACTCCATCGGTGCCCCAGCCCTTGGAGGACGTCCCTGAGAAAGTAGCTGAGACAGTCAGGCAGGCGCCAGGTGCTGCGCTTTTCACCGCAGCTTCACCGAGCACCTGACCACCTTGTATAGGCTTGCTGCTGTCCTCCTGGGGGACACATATTGTGTGCCTTGGAAATGAAGAGTCCTGTGATTCTCTGAACCACTGACCGAGTTGTCTGCAATACCAACCTGTGAAGAGCCGACTGTATGAGTGAGCCAAGGCACGTAGGAGCTGTACGCTGCCTGCAGGATTGCTCAGGCGTTTCTGGAGAGCATACGTGACAGCGTTGGACAAGCACCCCATTGCTGTCAAGAGCGCCACATCTTTCTTCGGCTTCATGATCGGCGACCTCTTAGCACAGACAATCACAGGTCATGGCGCGTATGACGTGTTCAGAACTCTGCGCTTGGTAAGTAACAGACGTTTCACTTCCAGCCTCTTTACGAGGCATCTCGCCTCGGTCTCGCAGTATGCATGCGCCAATTCTCACGTGTTATAGATTCCTACCGCATGTCCCATGTAGAGATACCCATAATAAGGGTCTGCCTGCGCTGGGCTTGTTGTGCATGCATGTATCTGAAAGGAGCGCCATCTCTTGGGAAATCCTATTCTTTCAGATCCATATGCCCCAGACGATAGACTGCCTGGTCAAAGTTGATGTCAAGCACATGCAGCAAGGCTTGAAGATGTGCGGCGGGGAGCGCCTTCAGCGCGGCAGTACCTCTGAGCATGCCCGTGGCCATCATGCAGCGCCGTGATGACAGAATGCTGACTCATGTCTGTCAAGGCCACTCGTCTCAGCCGTACTTGGGTCGTTTGCAGGTGGCGTTCGGAGTGACGCTGGACGGGCCGATCGGGCACGTGTGGTACACGCTGCTGGACGGCAACGTGTTCCCCAAGGAGCCCACCTCTAACCGGGCGGTGGTCTGCAAGATGCTGCTGGACCAGCTGCTGTGGGCGCCCTTCTTCTCCTGCGTCTTCTTCGTCTTCACCAACGTCCTGGCGGTGAGACAAACAACTCCTCATGTGATTAAACACCGCTCACTCTGATCTTTGTTCCGGGCTTCTCTGGGCGCCCTTCTTTAACTGCGTCTAGCTAGTCTGTCTCTTCAGCAACATCTTGGCGGTGAGATGACAAGAGTGCTCCTCTACCGTGAATGTCAAGAGAGACCTAGGCACACTTGGCTCATGTTGCCGAACTCCAGGCTGTGGATGCACCCCTGTGCCCCATACCTGGCCTCTGTCGCCTGCGATGCCTCTTTCCATGTGTTGACAATTGTGCCGTCATCATGCCAGGGCCACATGGCCCTGGTGCAAGGCTACACATAGTATCTTATGTAGAGTCAGAGTATCTTTCTGCTCTGGACCAGCATGCAGCTGACAGGCACATCAGCGCATTGACAGAAGGAATGCTGAAATGCTTCAGCTGTGTGTGCAGGGTCATCCCGAGGCGGTGCTGCCATCCATTCAGGCGAAGCTGTTGCCAATGATGATCGCCAATTTTGCTGTGTGGCCCATTGCCCACCTCATCAACTTCAAGTTCATCCCCTCGCAGCAGAGGTGAGCCAAAATAGCCCTCCATCCCCTGCATCACTACGCTGCGCTGCCATGCTTCTAGCGCGTCAAGCCTCCCTGCATCGTCTTGCTGCACCGCTCTGCCTTGTAAGGCTGCAGATTGATGGGATTGCGATGGCTTGCGCATGCTACAGGAAAGATCAGGTCTCTGTAAACGAAGGGCGTGCCTGATGACCGTGTTTCCATCCTTCTAATGTTCTCTCGCAGTGTGTGACAAGCTCTCCCCATGTCTGCAGGATATTGTACATTAACTGCTGCCAGATCTTGTGGAGCGCCTACCTGTCCAACCTGTCAGCCAGCGGCCGGAAGACTGCCTGATCTGGCGCGTAGTCTTCAAAAGCTCTTCCCCTATTCTTTTTGTAGCATTCTTCTGCGCTTCATGCGCAGCGTGGTGGGCGGGATCTGGGCTACAGCGCTCTTTTAGCACTCGGCTCGCTGCGCTGTTTTGGCAGCGTATTCTGGCAGTCCCACCTCTACTGTACTGTAGTGATATGGCACAGCAGTGCTGATAGGTCATATGCATAGCACTCTATTGCTGGTAAGGTCCACCTGGGGGAAGAAGTCAAGGGAAGCCTGAGCAGCCTTGTGCCAGGTGGCAGTCTTCCAAGACAAGCTTTCAGAGAAAATTTCCTAAGGCCCCCAAGTACAGAGCTTTCAAGTCATGACTGGGATTGAATGGCTCAGAGGGGTCTCTTGAGCCGAGAAGCGCAGGTTGAATGTCCTGTTGCGTTGCATCGCTGAGGGCATTTTGGGAGCTTGATCAAGAGCGTGACGGGAGAGCATTGAACAAGCTCTCAGAACCCAGCAATTTTCAAGCATCACTGAAACCGTCACAATTGCCGGGTCTAGCATATGGTGTAGATGTTGTCAAACCAAGCACACACTGTACAGTAGAGAGCCCAGGATTGTAGCACCCAGCTGCTGGGATTGACAAGCCTCAGGCACTGATCCAGGCTACCACCAGTCTGCCACAGATAGGATTGGAAGAAAGCTTCTAGACAAGCTGATGAGTATGGCCAAAGCCTGCAGGGCGTACATGCTTCAAAAGGCTATGGTATGATGTTGCAGCATGCCTGAGCGCGGAGTCATTCCTGGGAAACTTTTGGTGTCCTTTAGGTAGACTTGGTATATATGCCTTGCCGCAGAGCTGGCCAAAGTGTTCTGAGGTGTGCTACGGGTACCGTCACTTGGATCTGACTTCTACAGAGGCCTTGACACATAATGATACAGGGAGTACAGCGTTAGCTAGGTTGATGCTGGTAGGTGAGAGTATTGAGGCTGCAAGCCTTGGAGCTGGTACAAAAGATTCTCTTGAATCAGATCCCCATGGGCCATCATGATCAGGTCAATTGGCTGCATTGCAATTGATATCACTTGCCTCACTGGCAGTGGGTGAGCACTCGAAGGCGGTTTTGCCCTGGGGTGCACCTGGCGACATGCTCTGCACACACGTTTCACATATCACGGTCACTTGCAAGCCTGGCCATTAAGCTTCTGCCTGCTGATAGAGAGAGTTGTAGGAGTGGGCCGCCCCTGGGCAGGAGCGGGCAGACCCCGGGTGGTCCGCCCCGAATGTACACCCATGGCACGCACGATGCTTCTCCGAGACGACTTGCAGCCATCTGCCGAGCTACGAATGCTGCAATCACCTGTAGGATCTACACAAGGGGTACTGGCTGGTGAGGACGTTGTGTAGAGGTAGAGGAATACAACGCCAAGGTCGTAGTTTGTGAGGTACTGCATTTCACACAGTCACAGCAACTAGAGCCTCAGACCTTAACTTGTACGTGCTTGGAGCCATCTGTGTGGTTGATAGCTTCCGTGGCCATTGCAGCGGGTGCAGAGGGCGTCCTGGTAGGGACAGAACCAAGTGAGACCACCTTCCTGCCCATTCTACTTCTCCTCCAGGATGATCGGTGCAATGACTACAGCGTAGGGAGGCATAACGCGCCACAAAAAACTGTCGTAAGAGACCGCGAGCCTGCTTCGCAGGTTGGAAATGGCTCTCCTGACAAGAATTGTGGCACCTTCCATGAGACTCTTCACCAGTCAGACGCTGAACGGGAAGCCCACGCTGCGGGAGACTGAGCTCCAACCTCTAGCATGTAGCCACAACGGCACGTTCCTGGGCGACGGCATCAAAGTAAGTCTGATACCTCGACGAGTGGTCTAGGTGGCACCCATCCTGTAGACGAATTCTCTAGGCATGATGGAAGAGGCTGATTGAGAGGTAGCTTATGAGGCATGAAGCTGGTATTCACAGTGTGCATAGCACTGACTTGAGCTAGTATCGCAGGCATGGGGGCAGCAGCAGCAGCAGCAAGCGAGTGTCTCCAGCGCTGGGCTTGCAGCAAGCGCCATGTACTACAAGGCAGCAGTTCAGCCAGAGAGGCTTAAGACAGCCGCCACGAAGGCCCAGCTCTCTCAGAGCAGGCCTCAACATGTCGCTGCACTCCCGCAGAAGCCCTGCCAGGCTGCAGCCCAGTATACACCGGCAATCAGCACATGCAGCACCGCCACTAGGCACGCCCAGCAGCAAAGTCCCATGCAGGTGAGAATCTGCTCGCAGCTGCCATGGGCTCATGTCCCAACCCAGTGAAAGACATGTGCAGTGTCGACATGCATGTACATACCATCATCTATCAGCATGACCTATTCCCGCCGCAACACAACCACACAGGCACCTGAGCATGCCCATCAAAAGCCAAATTTATTCAACGGCCAACTGCAGGCTACCATACACCCACTACCAGTGAGCTCAGTAAAGGAAAGCCTTCAGATGGGCTGTCTTGTGCAGAAGTCATCGCCGTCTGCAGCGCAGCGGCCTGCGAAATGCTCCAGCCATGCTCTTGCGTTGTCAGCCAGCGACGGCCCGATCAGCACCGCAGCGAGTGCGCCCGCAGCTCCCCCATCATCCCGAAGACAGCCCGCGCTGCCAGCTAGCGACGCCCCGCTCAGCACAGCAGCAAACTCGCCCGCAGCTGCCCCATCATCTCGAAGAGAGTCCGCGCTGCCAGCCAGCGAGACCCTGCGCAGCACCGCAGGGAGCACGCTTGCAGCTGCCTCATCATCTCAAAGAGAGCCCGCGCTGCCAGCCAGCGAGACCCTGCGCAGCACTGCAGAGAGCACGCTCGCAGCTGCCCCATCACCTCGAAGAAAGCCCGCGCTGCCAGCCAGCCATGCCCCGCTCAGCACCGCAGAGAGCATGCTCGCAGCTGCGGCTTCATCTTGAAGAGGGCCCGCCCTGCCAGCCAGCAAGGCCTTGCGCAGCACTGCAGAGAGTGCGCCCGCAGCTGCGTCATCATCTCAGAGAGACTCTCGGAGCCGCTCAGAACGGCGCTCTTCCACTTCACGCCGGCCTCGAGATGTGGCGCCCCCGCGGCCGCCAAAGGAGACGCCGCACCCTAAGCCCCGAAAGGTGAGAAAATAAGATAATCATGGAAGTTCCTAGCGAGACTATTTAATGTCGAGGCCTGCTTGCACACCGTTAATCCCTAGACCTGCATGTCGTTACCCCATCCCGTCGTGTGTGAGAGGGTCAAATTGCAGTGTCATCAGACTGCATGACTTGTCGCAAAACCTCCATTCCGTGGTGCTGCTGTTGGCATTGTGATGCAAGTCATGGGCGCTTTGCCAGTGCTGTTATATCACCATCATGAGTCCTGCATGGGGCTTAATGGTGGGTTAACGTACAGGGTAGGCTCACCAGCAGGCCTGACTGGAGGAAGGGTTCCCCAGAGGAGGCTCACGAATGGCTCATGTACAAGAAGGTGAGGCGCTGGAACCACCGTTCTGCAGTACTTCAACCCATGCAGCCCTTCACTATTGAGCGTCGCACATCTGCAAGGCTAAGACGCCCTGATAGTGTGGGCACACGTTAGGCCAACCCAACTGTGCATAGTGTGTGGAATTGCTAGCATGGGGCACCGATCTGATACACATCAGAGCAGTGACGCTGTATAGCTCTGTCACCAGTGCACTCATGCCCAGATTAATCACACTCGCAGCTGTCATGCTTCTCTTCATGTATGGGAGCAGATCACTTACCACCTCTACAAACGTAACAGGTGCTCCATCGAAGAAGCAGTGGGTGTGAATACCAGACTATGAGCATGCCTTCAGAGACGTGCAAATGGAGCAGGCCGCTGTTTGGGAACAGGAGCTCGCTGCTGATGGAGTCTCGGCCGGAGGATGACCCCAGAATGCCCTTCAAGGTCTGCCCAAGCTCATTGTCATGACCCAGTGTCGTTCATGCACACTGGTGAAAGCAGACAGCCGCAGGAGAACGAGCATGTTAGACCGGTCCTGAATGTTCAAACATTGCCTGCAAGCTGTGTGCAATGCAGCGCGCCAGCTATAGCTACCTGCATTCCCATTCTCACGCCAAAGCCACCACAGGCTTTTCAAGTGCACATGCATGGAGTGGGTTACAAAGAGAGCTTCTGCTAATGCAGGTACGCTGGGCTAGGTGTCAGCGCGACAGGGGTCTTCAGGTCAATGGAAGAGGCGTCCCCCAGCCTGGGTATGAGGGCCACAGTCTGTACCACATCTTCTGCAGAATCTGCAAAAACTTCCTCTGACCTTCCCGTAATGTCTGCAAGTGCACTGTGCAGCCACATAGATGGCTGCACAAGCAGGTGTCCACAGGTGCAGATAATCCTAGAGCTCAATTTAGGTGGTTTTGGCACACCACTTGGCAGGAGATAGTGGCTTCACTGACCAGCGCCGTTGAGCCCATCCATGTACAAAACTGGGATTTCCATAGCCCACGTTCTGTGTCTACCACACACTGGGCCAGTCTTGGCAGCTGCAGGCTGGCTTGGGCATGTAACTGATGTAGTATGCCCGTCTTGTTGTACAAAAGAGAATGCCAGTGCTGGTGGACTTATCAGAATTGATTCTGTCGCATATCATCCTTGAGGGCTGCCTGGTGTTCCTTGAAGAGAAAATATAACCATTTTGCCAGCAGGCAGCTGATGGGTAGTGTGCACAATGAGTTCACTCTCCTCTGATGAGTACAAAAGGGAATGCCAGTGCTGGTGGACTTATCAGAATTGATTCTGTCGCATATCATCCTTGAGGGCAGGCTGCCTGGCGTTCCTTGAAGAGAAAATATAACCATATTCCCAGCAGGCAGCTGGTGGGTGGTGTGCACAATGAGTTCACTCTCCTCTGATGTGGAGTAAAGAATGAGAAATGTTACCCATGCGCACGGGTGTATGATGGATGTCACTCCATGTGTGATGTAGGGCTGGTTTTGAGCGACGGGCCTGTAAGCTCCAATGCCGAGTCTGATTGTGACAGCCATAGCTTGCAAGTCTATTGACACAAAATGCAGAGATGTCTCTCAGGCACAGGATTGTCTGGCTTGTCCAGCTATCTGACACTCATAAGCGTGTGCTTCTCCGGAGCAAGGAGCACATCAGTGCAGTGACTTAGCGCTGTTTACATGCTCCTCAATCTCAGTCAAAATTGCATGCATCATGTGCAGTGATCTCAAAATTGCCAGTCTCTTCTCAATCTTCAGCACCTAGCTCCCCATGCACCGGAGATACTGTACATTGACTAACTTGCCTGAGTTCTCCCCAAACGTCAGCGACAACACGCCAGAGACCATGCTTCACTCATCTTTATGTATAGCCTGCAACTCCCACGCTCAATTGTAGCCCAGGAACGGGATGCTCACGCCGTTTGTGGCAAAGTTGTTCCTCCATGGGTCGGCCAGGTGGAACTTCAGGCCGTCAATGGGACCCTGCACAGTGCATGACAAGGGCTCAGCCATGTGTCAGCGCTAGGGTTGAGTTGGCATTACCGGTATTTTGCAGCCCAGTCACAATTGCAGGGAAGCATCTTGAGCATCACATCACGTGTGCTGCAGGCATGCTTGCGTAGCGGCTGTGACGAAATGCTGAGCCAGATCTGTCCAACCTCAGCACATGATGCATCACTGTCAGGCCCCCTGATGGGCTGCGCTTGTACCGTTGAATGCATTCTCAGGTCTGTAGCGCTGTCAAGAAAACAAGCACACCTTTCCAGTGGCAGCGTGCTGAGAGACAAAGCCCACGAATGCGAGCATGGCAAGACGTCCATTCTTGATCTCCTTAAGCTTGTTCTGCTCCAGGACCTGCATGCACACGGATGCTTAGGAGTGGTTGAAATGCATATGCATGGACTACACTGACCTTCTGGCGAGGCAGCTACACCTTACTGGGTCTTTCAGAAGCCCTCAGGGACTGCTGCACGGGTGTTGACAGATGAGCTTATCTCACCGCATTTTTATGGCCAATGGTATGATAGGACACAGTATGGAGCTGATACTGGGTTTCAGGTGAAGCTGCATCCAGAGCTAGCAGGTGGCATGGCACTGCTGAGAGGCTGCTCCCAGACTTGGAGCAAAGGTGTATAGTAGCCAAGAGGGAAACCTGCAGTTTGGCGAGGAGCAGCGCACCTTGGAGTCCTTGGAGAGGCCGAGGGGGTCGAAGGCACCACCGGGGTACTTGCGCTTCTCTGGGTCGGGCTCAGCCTGCCTCTGCGCCTCGGCACCAGCAATGGCCACGAACTCCTGCACAGCACTTGTTCTGTGAGAGGGCCACCTCACTGACGGGCTGAGGGAGAGATGTCCGAGGCAGCACATGCTGCAATATGAGCTGGTGACGTGCTCCCTTCCCTGCACAGCCTATTCCCATCTTTCCCATAGAGCTCCTCCCCTAGCTGCCCTTCAATGCAGACAGCCCAGATGATTTGCTTAAAAGGCTTTCAACTCCTAGGTACATATGCCTCTTGAAAATGGGGTGTCCTGTAGCTTGCTGGTGTGATTATCAGTCGTTGTGTGCATCAGCGCCGTCCTATATTCCAGGGAGTGAAGGCCATGCTGGAGGGGTCAGGAAGGAATGAGCATGCTGTCGGTGGGATCTTACAATGGCGAGGAGGGTGCTGAGGCTGAAGGGGAGGGGGATGCCCAGGTACTGGGGCTGTCCTCCAGTGATGGCCTGCAGTCAGAAGCAGTCCATGTGAGACACCTGCATCCCTTTTCGTGCGGCTGCTGAGGCCTCTGAACCCATAGCATGGGCTGAGAGCTGCACTAGGTCCTTAAGTATACAGATGAGCAGCACCAGGAATGGTGCAAGGTATGGACTGATGGACATTCCACAGAAAGGGCAGTCTGCTGAGCTTCAGGATGTAGCTGCTTGCTGAGTGTGATAAGTGTGGGGGTGCAGGGCAGCACTTACCCACTTAGGGGCCTCAAACCAGTCTCCCTGTCCGAGGAGCTCTGCTCCGAGGGCTCCAGCCACTCCAGCCATCGCCCATCTGTGCAGAAGAGAACTACAGTCAATCCTTTGGCATGGCAACATAACGACATGGCTGCCATACAGCGCAAGCTGCCCACTGGTGGTTATGTCTTGTCCCAGACAGAGCCTGTTCACTCTCAGGAGGTACAGAGTGGGTGCATGCATGCAGGTAGTTCCTCCACCCTCTGCACATGAATCTGTATGCCTCTCCCATGCCTCTGTCTTGAGAGCATTGGGGCTGGTGAATGCAGGGAAATCTGCTTTGCCTACCTGCAGTGGACGAGCTCAGCCTCCTGGAAGCGCTGCAGGTTGGCTGGGACAGATCCCAGGCCAAAGGGGTCGAAGCCAAATGAGCTGCAGCAGGCATGTTGCACATTCAATGGCAGGCTACCTCCTTGCACTGGGTCCGGATTGTCAGGAGGCAGCTTACAAGGGCCGTTGTACGCGTGTGGAGGTGCACTTACCCGGGAATGTTCTCAAGGTACTCAGGGGTGTCACTTCCAGGCAGCCTGCATAGAACAAAGGCTCTCTGGGGCTATGCCATCCTCGACTTTGCAGATGTGCTCTAGGACGTCAGGGATCCAATCCATGGGCCCCTTTTTTACACTGGGAATAAATAAAGCTCGATGTTGAGCCTCTCATGATAAGCAACGTGTAAAGAGCTGCCATCGGCCTACAGCTGTAAGCCCATCTGCTTACATAAAAAAACCAGCAATACTGCCATGCACATTCATCTAAAGACTGTAGAGCGGCTGAAGCTATGGCCACGGCTGCCTGGGTAGACGCCTCACCAGTTGCCAGCCTTCATGACGGTGCGTGAGCCATTGCTCTGGGACAGGCGTGCGGGGCGCACGGCGCCGCGGGCCACGAAAGAGGAGGTCAGTAGTGCAGCCGCCATCGTATATCTCCCCCCTGTCTGTCCTGTGTGATGAGGTTCCCGGAGATCTGCAGTGTCGCTCTTTCCGCTGCGGATGAGACTGAGATTTCGTCCCAGGGTTTGGGATAGGGCTTTCAGGCAAGAGATAAAGATGATCCGATGACTTGGGCTGCACTTAGCACGCGAGCAGGACCAGAGAAGGGGAGTAAAATGGCGCACGCTGCAGCCATGACATCCCTGCTGGGCTCTAAGGCCGCTGTGGCTGCCAGGCCCGCGGCATTCTCCGGAAGGCGCACCTCTCGCGTGCAGGTGCGTAGCTCAGCATTGAACATATACCCATGCATACGGCATAGGTCCAACGCATTTGATTATCAAATATATCGAAATCCCTGCTGATGGCTGCACCACGCACAGGGCCAACCCCGTGCAGAGACAAGGCCATCTTTGCCTATGCCATTTTTGAGGCAGGTGGTCATCGAATGAGGGCTGATGCAACAGGAGCTTGCAGGAATCCCTGAAATGTGTTCGTCCTGCGCAGGCCGCCAGGAATGTCGTTGTCAGCGCAGCAGACAGACAAGTATGGTTCCCAGGAAATGACCCTGCAGCCCACCTGGATGGCTCCATGCCCGGAGACTATGGCTTTGACCCCCTTTCCCTGGGATCAGACCCCAAGATCCTTAAGTGGTGAGCCATTGCAGCCTGCTGGACGGTTGACCCAGACACATCATGTCACCCCATGTGGGACATCTGCCAGGGCATACAGTGGAAAGGGGACTGATCCTTGATGCCGTCAAAGCACTGTGACATGCTGAAGTGCATCCAATCAATGGTCATTCTTTGTATGTGGTGTGACCCTTTCAAATGTCGCCTGTGCAGGTTCCAGCAGGCAGAGCTTGTGCACGCCAGGACTGCCATGGCAGCTGTTGCAGGAATCATCTTCCCCGCAGTAAGCCTCAGCCTTTGCTCTCTCCAGCCAGCTATACAGCACCAGGCGCATGCTTGGCATGCGAGGTCTGAATCCATAACAGTGCCCTTCACAGTCACGCGGGGCGCAGCTCAACATAAACTCCTGTACTGAGCAGCTCAACATAAACTCCTGGACTGAGCAGATTCACGGCTTTGTGCAGGTGGCGACGAAAGCAGGAGTGCTGAACGTGCCAGAGTGGTATGAGGCAGGCTCCGTGTGGGTGAAGAACAACCCAGGCTTCCCCTTCGGTAAGTCACACCACAAGCCACCTGACACAGGCAGCTTGCATCACAGAAGATCCAGCATGCCACTCATGACGGGCTGATACTCAGCATGAATGCACGGGCTGCTCGTCACTGTGACAGCTCCATGCTGCAGCCATGCAGCATTCCCCGGCCTGCGGCCATGCAGCTCCAGCGCTTTATGATCTGTGTGGCATTTCCGCTGTTTGCTGCCACTCTTTCCACTACATGTGCTGCTCGCTGTTGTACCAGGCCAAAGCCCTCAGCTATCTCACCTGGCTGATCGGGCGCATGCAGCTTAGCAGTCAACAATCTGCGCGCAGCATAGCCACTTAGTCCATCCTCACTACCAAATTGCTGCTTAGTGACGTGACAGCCATGCCCAGCGCTTATCTAGCGCATTGCCCGCTAGGCTATCAGTCAGCTGACAATTTTCACCGTCTGCGCAGCGTCCCTGCTATTCATCCAGATCGTCCTCACGGGCTGGGTGGAGACCAAGCGGTTAATGGACTTCCAGAACCCCGGAACCCAGGACAACTGGCTGGGCGAGGGCGGCCAGTTTAAGCCCATGGACAACGGCTACCCCGGCGGCGCATTCTTCGACCCCTTCGGCCTCTCCCGTGGCGGCGAGAAGCAGCTCCGGAAGTACCAGGTGAGAGCCACTGCTGCTATCCTTCATAGCTACATCACATGCATGGCCTCAGGAAGGCATTGCTGTACCCAGCAAGAAGTATAAGAGAAGCAGGGGTGTTACACGCAAGAGGCAATGTGTTCTGGGTGCACTATGTCCTCTCACGCTCTGGGATGGCATGCTTAGACATCCCCTTGTAGCAGCAGGCGACTTTCAGCAGGGGCACTGTGTGTCTCTTGAACGCCTTTGGGCTTTGGCCTCTCATGCGGGGGCAATGCACAGTCCAGTAAGTCTTGGTGACAGCCCCTGACTCATGCGCTGGTGTCCTGTGATGGCATGAAGCACCAGGCGGGTGCCTCTGACTCATTGTTATGCTGGCCCATGGTGATATGAAGTACCCACAGCTCCTGTGTCATGCACGCATGGCCTGAGGCACATGCCCAGACATGCCAGTATATCCTTGCGCCATTCACAGCGCGGCCAAGCTGCGCAACATGCCAACTATCAAGCAGCACCGGCCGTCATTGCTGTGCTGAGCTGGCACCCATATTAGCGGGCAGAGCGCTCAATCTGCGTGTTGCTGTGCAGGACAACGAAATCAAGAACGGCCGCCTTGCCATGGTCGCGTTCCTTGGTTTCATCGCACAGCACGCAGCCACCGGCAAGGTGAGCATGCCAAGCTGGCTCTGCACCGTGCAAGCGTGGACATTCCTGCTGCATGTTTTGACCTTCTCTGAACCTGCTGCGCAGTTCTCCCAGGACCTGAAGGAGCGCCAATGTGCCTTTCCTGAGTTGTATGCCAGGTGCATGCACAGGCAGAGACGCAAGCCTAAAACTGGGTTCAGCGGTGAGTGTGATGTGCAGGGTCCCATCGACAACCTCGTGGACCACATCAACAACCCCACAGGAGTCACATTTGCCACCAATGGAGTCAGCCTGCCATTTGTGCACTAGCTGCTTAGGGATGTGAGGGCATTGGGCATTGCAAGTCTCGTGCAACTTGCGTGCTTGCTTCCATTTTGCATCAGCAGTCTCGTTCACAAGCTACAGACAAGCAGCGCAGCAGCGCAGAAGCCAAGTTCTACATAGTCGAGAAGAACACCAATTCCAGAAAGGCAGCAGGCACAAGAGAGATGTCCGTTGGCATGGGTGCCAGCTTACTGTGAAGCTTGTCACACTTAGCTAAGGTACATGTGACCTGCCTAGGCATTGAGAGATCCGCACTGATGATTGCAAAGTGTGAACTTGTAAGCAGTTTGAGAGACCTGCAGCAACATTGGCCTTGGGTCAAGTTTAGCAGAAGCTCGTGGGTCATATCTGCAATGGCAGTCTCTCAACTTCCAAGCAAGACCACCCCAGCCTATCACTGACACCAACTGATAGCGCTGATTCATATCCTGGAGTGGACGGTCCCACTCTATATAGTGGACGGTCCCACTCGATATATCTTGTCAGCTGAAGCAGGCCAGCCACCTTGAAGGGGCTCTCTAGCTTCTACTATGATCAGGCTATCATTGGTCTGCTCAGTGCTTGCCATGCTTCGATCTCCATCCTTTATTCAAGCTAAACACCCGCAAGGCACCCCGAGTGAAACAAATGATATTTTCAGAGAGCCCTGCACCCAAACCAAGCCTGCATACGCCATTACTGGACCTTGATAGTACCCTCTGCTGCATGCAGCTTCTACACGCCCAAGTTTGACGGCTCACATGGCATGCTAGCCTTCCACCAGCGCCGAGCAGGTGATGCAGCGGGACCTGTGTCCTGGCCCTACCGCATACCACATAACTGCTCCTGCTGAGCAGGACTTTTCCAGCAGTTGAAGATCCATCTGAAGGACACTGATGTAGGTATACTTGGGGTTTGGCGAGCGTTCTTGGCCGCAAGCTAATCAACAGCAAGCAACACAGTGCAAGGATGGGGACTACTGAGTCGAATGGCAAAGACCAATTGTGAGCACTCGTGCACAGTATGAGAATTGTGTGTGAAAGCATGCCTCCTGACTAGGCTCTTCATGACTCTGTAAACACTACATTGCAATAATCAAGCCTGAGCCTAAGACCAGACAGCACACATGATTAGGCACCATGCCTACTGCATACGCTGAGCAAGCATTAATAAGTTGTTCTGCAAAGCTTATACATACGCTTGTGTATCCTCTATGTACTCAAGTGGCATTCCAGTGCACCGCCATATGTCTACATGGGTTGTGAGAGGTGTGATGACAGGTGCCCTTTGAGCCAGGTTCATGGCAGCAGGTGCCATGCACTTAGAAATAGCCCTCGCACATTTTGCAGCACAGACGGTAGAGCTTATAGTGCTTGTCGCCTGGCTTGGGCGGTTCTCCTCCATTCTTCATGAGGATCTTGTTGCGTTGAAGCTTACCCACGCATGCCTGCAGCAGTATAGGCCATCTGTGTAGCGCATGCCAGCAATGACTTTGATCAGAAAGTGATCCATCACACGGGTGGGGCTGGCGATGGACCCATCACCATTGTCAGGCCTGTTCCATTGAGACAGGTTATCAACTCTGCATTAGCGTGTGATGAGAAGGTCATGCGTACCTTCTTAGGTTTGGTGATGACGTCCTCCAGTCTGGTCTCTACCTGAAGCAAGCTCTTGTTGCCGAACCTGGGCCTCCTCTTCTCAACGGTTTGTTTTGGAAGCTCCATGCTGACTGTTTGGTAGTCGGCAGCACCACCACCGCGTCCTCGATGCAGCACCTGGAAACTACACATGAAAGTCAAGTGCTCTGCCCTCTGGCAGACCTAGAGAGTGAGGCTGTCTCAGTCCTGTGGTGTTGCTGCGCACAAGGGTTGCAAACAGAACAGCCTGGCTGATGTATGTGCCGTTTTATGCTGGCATTGCTGTACTAAGGTGCTTTGTAGAGGACTGATGCACAGAGCAGCTGTGCCCTACATGAATAAGGTGGTCAAGGATAATCAAACAGACTTCAACGTACGCAATAGCGCAGCACTGACCTTTGTGTACAGGAGCCAAGCATGGGCCTTCTCAGGAGAGTCCGTCCTCCAATTGGGCCTGATGATGGGCTTGCCCTGCATCTCAAGCCAGCAGTTAGCATCAGGGAGGCATTATCTATCATGCAAGTGCAAGGACTGGGCATTTAGGACCTGCGCACAATGCCAACAGCAGCGTACCGCACTTGGATGGCTGTGACAACTCATGCAGAGTCATGACCGTTCAGTTTGACATACTCCGGTAGGACCTCCAGCAGTGGCACTGAGCATGTACAACCATGTCTTGACGGCTGACAATTTTGGCAAGGAAATGTCTGGCGAGGGCGTGCCTTGGGGGTTTTGGGGTGCGGGCTCTCCCTCAGGCCCTGTGGTGACGCCACAGCTTCTTGAGACTCTGGTGCCGTATGGTAGATAGCAGACTGCTCTGCCTGAGCTGAGGGCGCACTTCTCGGAGCGCTCCCGTCAGTGCACAGCAGGGGCTTGCTGGGCAGCTGTGCTGGAGCATGACGCGTGGTTAGATTGAACCTTGATGCGGGCCTTTCTGCTGCGGCTTGCGACAGGCTCTGCAAGCAGCAGCACCCCGCCTAAAGGCCCCCCTCTACAAATATAGGGGTAACTTGTGCTGTGCCTGTCCACTTGTTGAACGTGCAGGCGCAAGGTAGAGGCAGGCCAAATCACAAGCCAGCATAGCATTCTCACGATTCTTTGCTTTGGTCAGCATGATCCAATGGACTCACCAGAGGTGAGCTGTTGTTACAGGAGATGGCGGGGCGTCTACAGCGCTCCCTATGAGCAAGCATGCGTAGCATGGTGTCGCGGCTGCGGCTGCCCACTTGACCAGTGGCATCTGCAGCAGTAGCCGGGGACCTCTCAGAAGCTCCATCTTCAGAAGCATGGCGCTTGCATGCATGACATTCTCTGGCCTGCCATTGAACATGTACAGGAGGGGGACAGGCATGCAAGCAGCTAATGCTTCAGGATAATCTTACAAGAGGAGTCACACCTGAAAGGTAGTCAATCAGGCATTCTCTCGAGGATTGCGGTATCCCAACCTGCAGTCAGGCATGCAATTAAAGGAACTGCGCACACACTGATCGGGCACATGCTCTGCAGCTGAGCATTTCTCGGCAAGCCTGGGCTACAAACAAAATTGCCAAGTGACTGCATCCATGTGAGGACGCACCGGGCTGGTTTTGGGGGCCAGGCCTTCTTCTGAGCTCGATGACGGGGACACTCCCTGAAGAGGCTCTCGCATCCCTTGGCTCAAGAAATGCTCCGTTGCTGGTGCTGGAGTTGAGGTCTGCAAGCAGCAGTTTAGCGTCAGTGATACGGCTTTCAACATCAGCTCATCCTGGGTGACTCCCCGGTGCAGTCAATTCCATGGTTGGGCATTGACTGGACTCTACAAAGCATGCAAACGGCAAGAGGCAGCAAGCAGGAATGCCTTTTTACCATGACATTGTTGACACTACTGCCACGGCATCATACCTCTGTGTTCACTTCTGGGGACCCGCCACCACTCAGGACGCTCTGCATGCTGTGTCGGCCAGAGCTGTGGCTAAATTGCACAGGCGTCACTGGGGACATTCCACTCCTACCAGGCTCCTCTTGAGTGCTGTCTCCTCCCATTGAACAAGCCTCAAACCTGCATAGTCACGTGCGCTTGCTGAGCCTAATGACATGTTGCTTGAACATGGCCACCACAGGACCATAGCCAAAGCAAGCGTTACGCCCCAACTTCAGCACAGTTCCAGGCGCCTCGTTGTCTGTGATGAAGGCAATATCACGATCAGGTTTTGGCAGGAGTCGCACCTCTGGGGCTGCTGTACAGAGATTCCCCTGCTAGCTCTGCGACTGCAGGGCGACAACGCTGCGGAGTTGTAGGGGCATCCAGACCATGACGTGTGTTCTGCTCCATTGCCCACTTGGGCATCTCTGAGCTGCTCATGAACTGCCTGCCCTGATCCGCACAATGGTCTGGGCCTCTCTTGATCTGACGTTGCAGCTGGGCTGGGACACTGTGCTGTTCAGGTGCAAAAGCTTGCTGCTGCGCTGCTGCTATGCTGGCGCATGGTGGCTGGCGCTGGGAAGATTGCGTCCTCCGGGCATCCGCCTGCAACATTGCAAGGCAACGTGGGCAGCTGCTCATATACGCCAGGAAATGTCAGCTGCCAACAGCTGCAATCCAAAGCCTCGTGTCCATATTGCAGGGTCCTGGAATAGCCAAGATGCGCTGGTGTTGTCTTATCTGAGATGCCAAGGTGTGGGCAGATACACGAGGAATTTTCTTTGACGGCATGCCACATTTTATCGCAAAAATAGCAGGAAACCTGGGTCCCTGCTGACTGCAAGGACCATAGAAGACCAGCAGCATACCGCTACGGAAGCGTCTGAATACCCGCCGCTGCCTATAATATCGTGCATGCTGTGGTAAGCAGAGCTGCAAATGGCTGGCGCAGGTGCTGCTGAAGATATGCCAGTGCTGCCAAGCTCCAGTGTGGTTGCTCGCTCCTGCTGCTGCGTGTGCATCTCACCTGCACATCGGACGAATTGGTATGAAGGACATGCGTGTTGTATGATTTGATGGCCTGTACCGTGGGTGCACACACCCAGAAATGCGGATGCGCCAAGACCAGCACAGGATTGCGGGCACATGAAAATAGATTGGCTTTACGGCACTGTCTGGGAAGAGACTTGGAACAAGGTTCAGCATGGACCTCACCTGCACATTTCCTCCGCAGTACTCCCTGTGCCGGCAATGCGAGTGGAGGACATTTCGGCTGCGGGGTTTCTGGGGCTGTAAGGCTATGGAATGTCTCCTGCTCTCTTGCCCGCTCAGGCATGCCTGGACTGCCCAGGCAGTGGCGCCTGAGATCCGCACAATGGTCTATGCCGTCCTCGACACTGGGAGACTCTGCATGTGCTTTGGCGGAAACTTGTGCCTGCATGCAGCCATTCCCGTTGAGGAGACATTGAAGGATCTGCACCGCATGCAAAAACGTGAAGCAGGCAAAAGGAGAAATGCTGAACTGCACTCTCAGCAGCAGTCGCCGTACCAGACCAGCATCTTACCTCCGTAAACATCTTTGAAGACCCATCACTGCTCACGGCACTATGCATGCTGCGGCGTCCAGAGCTGTGGGCGGACTGCATGGCACATACTGATGCAGACATGCCAGTCGTGCCGGGCTCCAGTGTGGGTGCTTGCTCCTGCTGCTTCGTGGGCGCCTCAGCTGCATGTTGCACACAACTGCGTGCAGGAGGTGCAACTGACATATGTTGTGCTTTCAAGACAGAGGGCGCTTGGCTAGAGAATGTAGGATGGCACATTGTTGCAGGTATAGGATAGTCCTGTATCTCAGTGAAGATGGGGAACGACTCATTGGGATTCAGCATGTATCTCACCTTTGGTGCTGCCTTTCAGAGCCCTGCCTGTCGGCTCTGCGGCTGCCAGGGGGTCCACACTTGCAGTTGCGTTCTGCCCCTGTGCCCACTCGGGCATCCCTGGGCTGCCCGTACATTCACTAAGACGTACACAGTGTTCTGAGCCGCTACTGCCTTGCAATGGCAGCTGGGCTGTGTTTGTGTGCTGCTGCACTGCTGCACTGCTTGTAGCACATTGTGGCTGATGCATGTTTGCAGGCGCGCTCCCAGCATCCTCCTGCAGCATTGCAGTGAGCCTTCAGCACCCCTCTGCATGGGTCAAGACTCAGTAACTTGGCCACAATTGACACAGCGCTTGAGCTCCATACACATCTGCAGTGTCAACAGGATATGATGATCCTTGTTCGTCATGTCTGGGATGCAAAGGCTGGGGCAGCTGTCTGATGTCGGGCGCAGTGTTTAGCGCTGCTCGTCGCTTCTGACAGGAACGTGGAGTGGCATTCACAGTGGCAGGCTCTGAGCAGTGAATCACCTGCATGAGGGCTTGCTGCTGGCCGGTGTCAGTGGTTGGGCTGATTGGACCAGATGCCGGTCCATCTCGAGCTGCTGAGGTGACGGTCTCTGTGATCTGGCTGCGCTTCGATGACAGCGCATTGGCACGCTGAGCCCTGCTCTGCATGAGGTGGGCATCCCTGGCTGCTCTCTGCAGCCTGTCTGGCTGTGATGTTCGCCTGCTTGCTGTGCCTCTGGGCCGCCTGCTGGACCACTTCAGTGATGCAAGCGAGGCCTCCTGAGTGCTCCAGGCCTACGCTGGGAGCTTGCATGCCTTTGCATGCCGCCTGTCGGCAAAGGCCCTTGCACGGGCTGCCCTGCTCCTTGCACGGGCCGCCCTGCTCCTCTGACCTGTTGAGAAGAGCAGTCCTGTGGCCTTGCTGCGCCTCTGGGTCAGTGTAGAGGCTCTAGGGGACCTCCTCCCAGACTGCTGAGCATCCCTGGCTCCTGCTTTGAGCCTGTCCGGCTGTGTGGTCTTATTGCTGGCCGCAGAATCAAGCTGCCTGCTGAAACGCCTCTTTGCACGGTGGGTACTTTGCCCCATGCATGCAGCCCTGCTCCTCTGAGCTGCGGCATGCCTATTGCTGGCGGTGAGCCCAGTCCTGACATGACTGTTTTGCTGCTGCTGTCGTGCGATCACGGCCTGCAGATTAGTACAGTCAATCTGCAACCCCTCTTTGATTGCAATGTAGCCCAGATAAGGCAACGTGCCACAGCAGCGCTGTTTATGTCTTCCTGGAGGGTTTTTTATATCACCATCGCCACACCGTTCGCAGAAGGTGTTTTGGGACTCACCTTGCTCAATCTCCTTGGTGTGGCGCCTCGGAAATAATAATTTGTTCCTGGCAGGAGCTTGGAGTTCTCCAGCAGGGCCAGTCCGTGCAATACGTGCTCAAGGGACAGCGTCACGGAAGCTCCTCTTGACGTTCTCTGAGTGCTTGGTATCTGCAAAGCTGCTAATCATGTGAGTACCAATCGGCCATGGGGACTGTACTTCTCTACATATAAGTGGAAGTCGAGAAAAGCACGCAGTGCGAGGCACTTCCATCCGGCCGGAAGACTAACCTCATTCATAGAGCGCTTGGCCGCGGGACTGCCTTCACTGCCCACTTTAAAATCAAAAAAGGGCTACGCGAGCAGCTGTTGGTAAACCGAGTCTGGCTCGAGCCTATCCTTCCTGTGACTCCAATACGGAGTCGCCACCTCGGTGAACCGCTATGCGTCTGGTATGCGTAGATGTCAGCTATGCTCCTCATGTCATCTGTCGTATCTTGGCAGCGCTTTGAGCTTTTCACGTCGCTGCGCTGTCAGTGGTCTTGGGCAAGGCCGGGACTCCTCGCCCTTCGCAGGGTCCTATAAAAGGCGGGTCCAGCTGGGACTTGCCGAACTGCCCTCACTGCCCAGCACTCTCTGCGCGTTATCTTGTCGGACCCATATCTGTTCATCGTGATGCAGCAGTGCAGTCCAGCAACCAATGATGGGGAGGTTCCTCGGCTATGCCTTGCAGGGTTCCGTTCAAAGCAGCAATCATTGCCGATTATGACATTGCGCACCCCTCATGAGCAGCATCATGGAGATGCACATGCATCGTATGCTCCTGATGGGCACGGACCCAATGCATTTACTGTGCCCGCTCTCTTTTGTGTGCAAGCTGCAGCTTTCGAGAGCTCAAACACGCATCTGCGTCTGTCCAGATGCGCTGTGGTAGATGTCAGAATTGTTGGGCTCACTCAGTTTGGCAGAGTCAGGGACTTAGAAAGCTGTAGTGTTGCATTCTGGTGGGTGCTGCGGATTAGCCTGGCAAGGAGACTGCCTAGCAGAGGAGTAGCACCTGGAAATACTTACTCCCTGCTCCTCCGATCTCAATACTCCTGCACAGTTTGAGGAAGCAGCAGAGGTGGCCTTGTTGTCTTCAGCAGCACTTGAACGACGGTGCACCAGTCGAAGGCAACTCTGGTGTGCAACTCATCAGCTACAACCTGGCAGCATCAGCACCGGCTTCTTTGGGATGGGTATGCTGCAGCCTGAAGCAGGCCAACCTGCATCAGATGTGTAGAGCATGCAGAGGAGAGAGTGGTTGCACTATGAGCTGATGCAAAGCCAGCCCAGGAGGACAGACTCCCAGCAGCATGCAGCAGCTCGGAAAGGTTTCAAAGCTCCAGCATGGCAGAGCATGCAGGAGCTGGCAGGCGCCAGCATGAGAGCCTGAACAGTGGGGGCAGGATTCAGCACCAGCAGGACGAGACAGCGATGCACCGCTACATCGCTGTGAGCTGTTCCAAGCCGCAGGTATCATATCAAGACTTGGAACAGCCCCACGGCTGTACGCAGACTCTCACATGCTACTTTTCCCCTTCAAGTGAGCTCGCTGCTGGGCATTTCTCAAAGTGCTAGGTGCCACACAGCTCTCTCGTGTGTGCAGCATGGTGAGCCAGGCTAAAGGTACCGCAAGCATATGAGCCATCATGACGCAATGGTAGCTGCAGAGCAATGCAGTGCAGTTGCGCATATTGCACTCTGCAACCCCCTTCAGTGAAGCTGGCCCGTGAGCACTTTGTCTGGACAGCAAAAGAATGCGCAATCTCTAGAAGACCTCCTCTGTTGTATCTCACCAGGTTCTTCACATTGCCACCTGAGAACGAAGATACCCAATGGACCAGTGGACCATTATGCTGACACTTGTGATGGCTCTCCATGCTTCATGCTGAAGGCGGCTGCATCATTCCGGCAGCGCTCTCAATAGTTGGGACATGTGCTCTTGCAGTAGCAGACAGCTGCAGCTGGCACTCTCTACGCAGACTAGACTGATTGCATGGTGGTTGTGCTGGCCCCCATGGTTGAGGCTGCCAGACTCCCAAAGTGTATGCCCTATGGCCTGAGGCTACGGGTTGCCTCCCTTGTAATAGTGATGCAGCACCTCACCCACAAACAGTGAGTGCATCACTGCGAAGGGTGCATGCCTCTGCTCTCAGTGACAGATGTCAAATCAGGCAACCTCCAGATCCCATGCCATATGATGAGTTGAGCGCTGCTGCTTAGAGAACAGAGTCTTGTTACATTACCTCTGCAAAGGGCTTTAAGTGTTGCCCAGTATAGGTCCATCCTTGCCTGTGGACATGCACTACGAAGCCCCTTCAAGGAGTCGGCTACAAGCAAAAGGACCAAGATCTCAGGATCTGCCTTTCCCACGCATCTGAGTACGCTGCAGCAGAATTAGATCAGGTGCAGCTCAAGGGAATGCCCAGTAGGGACCTTGGCAGAGGCGTTAAACGTGATGACTATGCCTATGGCCCTCGGATGGCACCCGTCATTTAGTCAGAAAAATTGCCAGGGCCCTGTCACTGCGTCTAGCCTGTGAATGGTGATAAGCATAAGCCTGTCAAACGGTCTGCAGGCTGATAAAGAGCGGTCGCAGTCTGCACAGATCGAGGGCGAGTGTACGTCAGGGTGGTAAGCAGGACAGGGCGTCATGGCTGACATGCCAGAGTTCAATGCAAAGCTTTGGAGCCAGAACCTATCTGCAGTCCTAGACCGCAACAGGGACATGGCTGCATGCCGAAAGCTCAAGCAGGATATGGAGCAGACCCTGAAGAAGGTCGCAGATGGCATCCTACTTTTCAACGAGTTCAACAAGAAGATGGAAGAGTCTCAGGTATGCATGTCTCAACACCTCTCATTGCAGCGCCTCACATCCTGAGTACGAATTCCATACATGCATGTGCCTTCATAGCCGCCATCTGGGCTCTGTTCAGCCCTAGGTGGTTAGAAGAGATGTAATGTTTCTCTCTTCTCTCTCTCTCTGAGCTGCATCAGCTGATGGTGTCATGGCAGTGCCATTGATGATCAGTTTGCCTCATGTGATTGCAGAACGTCAAGGACAGAGACAAGGCCATGATGGAGATGAAGCGAGAGCTGAAGAAGCTTCAGGTAAGGACTCCTGCTGCACCTGCGCCCTGCTGATGCACCTGGCTGTCTCAAACCAGGCATCCCACCTGCTCTTGAGTGAGATCAGCGTCTATGCACACAGCAATGTGCTGTGATGTTGAGACTGTGCCGCATGCGCAGCGCATCCGGGAGCAGATCAGGACATGGGCGAATGACACCACGATCCGGGACACTTCTCTGCTTATAGAAGCCAGACGGGCCATTGAGCACCAAATGGTATGTGCTCCCCTCACTGGCATCTCTGTCTCTCTTTAATCTCATAGTTTCTGCAGGAAGCTTGGCCCATGGACCCTTTTCGGGTGAGAGCTCTCGCCACGAGCAGAGGAAGCTCTCACTGCAGCCCTGGTCCTGAGGCGTACTTGCGCAACTGGTCTGCCTGGATACCACATGGAGACTCTGCACAACATGGTCATACCACTGTGAAGTGCAAGAAGGAGGCTGAGCTGAAACCCTTTACAAAGAGCTCTCTTGCCTGGCCTGAGCCATGCGCTCCTTCTTGGCTGCCAGTGCTGCCTTTGGCAATGGTTTCAGCTTGGCCTCCTTGACCTTGCGACAATGCATAGTACAACATGGCGCTATTGCTGGGTAGGAGCACTTCAAGGAGTGCAAGAACGGGGATTCTAAGCTAGGGCTGTCTTGCCAAAGGGCCTCAGCCTAGCCTCCTTTTCGCATTCCTTGGAGTGCTCCTGTACAGCTGCATCACCATCATGCTGATGTCGCACAGTGCATTTTCCCGGGAAACCATCTCCTTGGCCCGAGTCTCTGCCCTTATCTTGGTGTATGCGAAGGGGGTTTATCGCAGAGGTCGAGCACACCGACTTGCAGCTCAGGCCAAAGGACACTTGTTCTCTGGCAGGACATCAATGCACATTGAGAAGCCATGGTTCTGTCCTGCGCAGGAGCATTTTAAAGAATGTGAGAAGGAAGCTAAGCTGAAGCCATTCGCGAAAGCCGCGCTGGCAGGTAAAGGCGAGCGCATCGACCCTGTGGCTCAGGCCAAGGAGGAGGCGCAGCGCTGGCTGCGTGACTCTGTCAACAGCCTTGCAGAGCAGGTGGAGGGCTTTGAGGTGAGAGCCTCAGGGTTCGTCTTCACATGCATGGCACAGACATCAGCTTGCATCTGTACCAGGGTTTAGCTTTCCTCAGGCTGCACTGTGCTGGTGTGTCGGCTGATGCATGCTCAGGACTCCTTCATGGGACAAGAGAACTCAGAGAAGTCCTTGTTTCTATTCATCGCTCGGTGAACAGCCTTGCAGAGCAGGTGGAGGGCTTTGAAGTGAGGCCTCCTACAGCACGCTATTTCAGCGCTGTCTTGAAGCCCTTGATTTCATTGTGGCGCATGGTGTCATGCGCAGCCCTACTTCTGGCTTAGGCAGCCTAGCAGTTGTATACGATTGGCCTGGCAGCTGCACATGCTCAGCGCTGCATCATGTAGCAACTCCATACGAGCGCTGTCTTCACGAATAAGCCTTCAGAGCAAGGCCTTCTGCTCACAGCAATGCTGGACGGAAGCGGGAAACAGGCCTCTCTCACATGCCATTCTAGGATGGGTCCCCACAACTGGAGCCTGAGGCATGGGGTGGATCGTTGCAGGCGGATGTGGAGGTCACTCCCGGCAAGTCCCGGGACCTAAAGCCGCTGATTGCCAACCACAAGATGCACATTGGCCGCCTGGAGCAGGTCATGCGCCTGCTGGAGAATGACCAGGTGCCCTCTCAGCCCTATTATGATATTATCATTACACTTTTGACGTCCAGGGGAGGCAACTGAGGCCTAAGGCCAGGCCCATCAGACGGCAATTGGCAATGATTATGATAGCCTTGCAGGCCTGGTTGTATCAGAGCAGACTGTTTGAGCTCTTGCTGCCTTAGAGCCATGTCTCTCCCTTACTGGAGACTCCTGTCATGGTGTGCTTGACTTGGCCAGTCCACATGGCAGCCTCAGCAGCCAGTGGGCTGACGACATGTGGTGTTTATACATTTATAGTGAACGTGCTGTGATCAAAGTGCTTCCAAGTGACAGGGTGCAGCGCTGACATGTCAACCCGCACAGGCTATCCAATTGCATCTAAACCCTGTACAGCTCTTCTTAGTGATTATTGCATGCTCTCCAGGTGGGGGTCTGTGTGTTGGTTGCTGGTAACTACTAGTGTAATAGTATTCAATTCTGCATACAATTGTAGGTGGAGCCTAATGATCTGGGCAATCTGAAGGACAGCATGGAGCACTACCTCCAGGATGCTGCTGAGCCTGACTTTGTAGAGGTATGGGTGACCTCAGAGTTGCACAGCCTGTGTGCCTGACAAAGCCACTAAAATCTCTGTATGCCAAAGTTCTGTGCAGCTGCTGGGAAATTGGTGCCCACTTCTCTCCTGTCATTGATCCCAGAGCATGTGCTTTTCTCAATCCAGGCCTGCAGATGTTTGGCTGCAAGTTGACTCTTCACATGCTGGGATTCTCTGATAGGGTGAGAGGGGAGGGAGACTGGTAGACCAGAGCTGCGCAAGCCGCTGTCAGGGTAACATGGATATTGCAGGGATACCTTGCACTCGATCACAACAGAATGCCCTCATCTGCAGGTCACCTTTCTGTGCATCTATGCAGGACACCCTGATGTATGAGAGCCTACCGCTGGGAGAGGTGGACAGCCGGGTGGGTCATATAGCCAAGCACGAGAAGGACAAAAAGAATGCAGATGGCACCGACCAGGAGCAGGAAGACAGCGAGGTAAACTTCCTCCTGTATCTGTCTCTATGGAAGTCTGTCCCCTGCCAGAATCTTGAGTCAGGACCTGGTCATTCTATCAGCACCTGGCCCATGTATAGGGTACTCAGACTGAT